>OZ010581.1:23912070-23947070 GCA_963932145.1 Acanthosepion lycidas | reverse complement strand
TAAACGGCACCATCGGGTAGTCGGTTTTCCCTTCGGGAAATATTACAAGTAAAACCCTCTCGTCCCCCCCCGCTTTCACACTGCTTGTTTTATTTCTGTTATGATTTTTCTGTGTGGGAGAAATTACTGACTGGTATTTGAATTTCTTGTGAGACTTAGCGGCATATAAATCTCATCTAAAACAATGGATACGTCAGCTATTCTGTTCCGTCCGTTGCTTTAATTTGTGTATATACCAAAGATATACCAATGGATGTAATGGGAAATGCACTATGAAAATTAACAGGCTATTATTATTATTATTATTTTATTTCCTTTGATTTCTCCCGTTTACACATTTCTTTCCAGATCCCGCCCAGGGACCTAAGGTTAGAGATGGCATGATGACATTTTTCTATGACAAAAAAATAAAAATAAAAATAAAATAAAAATTACATAGATAAAGCCCTTCTTAAGTGTCGGTTATACTTGTCAGAACAATGTTTTGTACCTCTTTGAGGCATGGACTTCCAGGAATCCCTTCGATTAGTCTACTGAAATCTTTTCCAACCAGTCCTAGGGCTCCGACTACAACAGGGATTGTTGATGTTCCTATGTGCCACATTTTTGAGATTTCTATTTCAAGGTCCTTGTATTTTAATAGCTTTTTGAATATCTTCAAAGATATATTGCAGTCTGAAGGGTCTGCCATATCAATAAGGAGGCACTTTTTTGTTTGTGGTCTCTAATAACAATGTCTGGGCAGTTGGCCTTGATTGTTCTGTCAGTGTGAATTGTGTAGTCCCATACAATTGTAAAAGGTCCTATTTCCGTAACCGGGTCTGGGTGGTGTTCATACCAGTTTCTTTCAGTTTCCTTCCCGTAGAAGTTGCAGATTTTCTAGTGCAGATATTAGCCCACCCTGTCATGCCGGGTTTTATATTCAGTGGGTGAAAATATCGTGCACCCTGATACAAGATGATCATTTTTTTCTGGATATTTATCACAGAATCTGCATTTTGGGCTAACACGATATTTTAGTATATGTGGTTGATAATTCCTAGTTAACAAGCATTGGTCCTGTTCAGCAAGGATAAAAACTTCAGTTTCAGCTTTCAACCCTGCACTACGTAGCCACTGATGGATACGGGTTTTGTCTACGTCAGTTTGTTTGGTACGGACAGAGTATTGGCCATGAAGCGGTTTATCTTGCCATTGTTTCTGTACCTGGTCGGTCGCATTTGTCTATGCTATTATTATTATTATTATTATTATTATTATTATTCTGCTTAGTTGTTGCAATTATTCTGCTGTATTTACAAGCGCAACTTTAACATAAGAAGCGCCAGCTCAAATAAGTATCTGAAAATCGAAGGGAAGCAGGGGGAGTGTGGATTGAAAACCACTGATCTAATTATTGATTAGGGGCTCAAACGATATATAATGTTGGATAGAGTCCAGTTAGACAAAGCGAATTTAATACTTGCAAATTATCTCAAGATTATACTGCCTTGAAAGATTTGAAATATTGCAGTTGAAGCAATAGAGCGTTCTGAGATAACGATAATAATTTCAGGAGAAACGATCGATTGATAAGACTTTTCCCTCAACTATGATAGCGGTTTTTCCTCTCCTATATTGATCTCGACTTATAGATGTCTCCTGAGAAATTGGAGTTCTTCAGGCGTAGGAATAAAGCCATGTTCTGCTAAAAGGCAAGACGAAATCAAAAGGTTTGGTATCGAGGACATTCTGTTTTCAGCAAGGGAAGACAAACAACGTTTAGATTCCAAAGCGAAAACATCATTTCTTGAAAAGAAACAGCAAAAATGATTTTAAACATTCCCATTGGACACAAGAGAACGCAAAAGTTAATATCAGTTAAAGAATCAGTGGCAGTTCCCCCAAATGATGTTTTATGGCTGCATGTGCATGCTTGAGAGAATGGACAGGCGAGAGGAAAGAGTATATATATATATATATATATATATATATATATATATATATATATATATATATATATATATATATATATATATATATATATATATATATATATTAAACCCTTTTAATGTTTATACGTTCTTTTTATAGATACAAGTATTTAAGTAAATGCTTATAATAAAACAGCATTAACCGGCCTGAATGTACGAGAAATTTTCATAGAAAATATGCGGCCTCCGAAGGAATCGAACCTCTATCCTATACGGGACCGACATATAGGCTGACGTGCCTTTACCGATTGGGCCACAGTCAGCATGGCCGATTTTCACTGTATTTAAACGCAATGATTTTCTCTCATACATAAATGTCTGCTCAATGAATAGCCAAATGTAAACAAATGAGGTCATATATTATGAAATAGACAAAGACCGACAATTATGTTTTTAAAAAATATCTAAAAAATAATACTCGGACATTGTCCATTTCATAATATATATATATATATATATATATATATATATATGTGATGCATCAAAACTAATTTTTGCGAAATTTGGGGGCGGGTACTTCATAGCAAAACAAAAAGACAAGGACATATATGTCCGCAAATCTTTCGCTTTTGAGTTATTAATTTTAAAGGAAATTTACACTAGATGGTGCTGTGTTGTTATAAGGATTAGTTTACAAGTGTCATTCGTGTACATTTGTAGCTACAATCTCTTCAACGTCTAACGCGTTTAGTAGTTAACTAACGGAGGATCTATTCCGTTTAACAATGGCAAGATATTCATATCGTGAGCAGGCAGATATGATTTTTACACACGGCCACGTGAATTGGAATAGACGCGTGGTTGCACGGCTGTATCAGATTGTATTTCCGGGCCGAAGACAGCTGAGTCATTTAATCCTTGATGCTGTTTATCGACGCGTTGCTGAGACGAGATCCGTGGCGCCACAATATATGAATGTAGAAAAACCGAGATACGCGCGTACGCCTAAACACATTCCACAGGCTGTCAAGGGATTATAGCATGCCGTACATCTCATAGTCCCGCATGGAGGGTAAGTCAAGGACAGCTCCTGTATCTGTATCATTTGGTCACTCGCTAAGGGATATATTTTGCTGATGATTTATTACACAAACTGCCGATCCGTTATTTTTCTCTTCAGGTTTGTTTACGGATGAGGTAACACTTGGAATTGACAGAATAATAAAATATAAACACCCACCATTTGTTGGCGAATCAGAATACCTATGTTAAAATCAAGTTTGCGATTAATGTGTGGCCTGGAATTGTATGTGACTATCTGGTACGTTTATATGTTCACACAACACGTCTTAATGCTGCTGTGTAGAGGGGTTTCATTTCGAACATATTTCCATAAAAGTTAGAAGACGTACCCTTCTTATACGAAGACACATAAGGTTCATCCATGATGGCCCCCATACATTTTAGAGACATTGTTCGCTTGCACAGGCTGATATCTAACACAAATACTGGATAGTTAGAGGAGGAATAGTTACATGGATTTCATGTTATCCCGAACACAGTCATTGGAATTATGTCCGTTTGGCCACCTAAAACAGTTGGTTTATACAGCAGATAGTTTTAATCCAAAGACGCTTCATCAACGACTCATGGGTGCTTGCAAAACCATGAGAATATTTAAAAAGGCTTTCCACTCAATGTTCCGAACGGGTGCATGCGTGTGTAGAAACAGCGGAGGACATTTCTAATGTTTGTTATGACATGCTGTGTTGATGTACAATGATGGCCTTTTGAACCCATGCTTATATGGACATATTACTTTCTTTTCATATCGGGAATTTTTCTAAAAGTAATTTTTGATTGTATCTTGGATTGTACATTTAACAACGACCAAAATCTTTTGAATTTTGTCCTTGTATTTGTGTGAAAACCAGCCCCGAATTTTGTAAAAATATTTTTGATACATCCTGTTGATATATATATATATATATATATATATATATATATATATATATATATATATATATATACACTGATGCAAGAAATCTGATACCGCTCAAATAGAAAAAAATGTATACATTCTATATAGTTAGTAAAGCGATGAAGCCAAAATACAAATTAAAAATCAGAGATACCAAAATCAAATAAGTAAAACATAAATAAATATCTGGAAATTGTTTTAACAGAGGACTGAAAGTGAGATACTGAAGTCAAAAGGCGCATTGGGTTAGTTTTCCAAATGCTAAGGAGAATACTAGGAAACAGAAAAATCAAGGTTAGAAAGAAAGAAAAAAGTACTGAAATTTTACGTGATATCTGTCCTGTTATGTGGCATTGAAAGCTGGAGCCTTGCCTCAAAGATAAAAAAAGAGACTTCAAATAACAGAAAATTGATTTTGCAAAAGGGTACTAAGGATACCATGGCTCGAATAAGTAAGCAAAGACGAAGTTCTAGAGAAAATAGAAACAAAAAGAAAGCTTAAACTTGTCACCGGGAATAGACAGCTGAAACGTCTAGGACAGATAATGAGGAAAGAGTACTTGGAAAATATGATACTCACAGGACATATTAAAGGCAAGAGAGACAGAAGAAAACAGCGGATAAAATAATTAGGGAGCTTACCAAACTGGATGACGGAACAAATTTGAGAGAAATAACAAAAAAAAAAACATTTATTAAGGGTCCCAAGGACAGGAAATTGTGAGGACGTTGATCGCCTGAGAGAAAACGGCACATGAAGAAGGTACTGAAATGTTGGTCTCATAGACTACATCTATAATGTCTTCCTTTTCTCATTCATTTAAAAAAAAATGTTTCGTATTTGAACGTAATCCTTACTTTAAGCCATCCTGAAGATTGCGATCGAGCATGAAACAGAATGTAGCGTCTCGATGTTAACCTCAGTCTCCATATACATATAAGTTATATATGAATAAAATCTCGCTGAAGACACTGGAGTGTAAACATAGATCGCCAGAAAGCAAACACAAGCGATACCATTATTGAATTAAGTAGAAAACGTGACCATAGAACAAACGCATATATTGGAGATAGCGACGTTTAAACGATCACCATTTCTACTCTATTACTATACAGCTATTCTCTTTTCTATTCACTATGCTATTTCTCTATTCACTATGCTATTTCTCTATACTCATCACTCTATGGATTACTATTCAGACCTCTATATGGTGGTTACATTCGAACGAGTATTATCGAGCAAGTACTGGCGAGTGCTATTCGAAGTCGTCTGAAACCAGTATTGTTCAACGGAGTTACTATAGTTGCATCAGCAATTACAAAGTCTCTACTACAACGAGCATTACGAAAGTGACAACGAGTATTCCTTGAAATCATTCGTTGATATATATATATATATATATATATATATATATATATATATATATATATATATATATTTGGTTGGTGCAAACATATTGACGTAATAATGTCGTTTTTTGACGTATTTTTAACGTCAAAAAACGACATTATTACGTCATTATTTTTGCACCAACCTAATATATATGTGTGTGTGTGTGTGTGTGTGTGTGAATAAAAAGAAAGAACAGTAAGATATATAATCCGGTGTTTTTATTGATATTTTTTTACAATATAAATTCATATTTTTTTACAATATAAATTCATATTATTTACAAAATAAATTCATGTTCAATATAAATTTACAAAGCATTAACATTAGAAAATAACAGATTTAAAATTTGTTTTTTCGTTACACAGTTCTAACCATGTTTCAAAAATGGAAGCTAAATGCCTTGAATTTAATTTTGTAATTAAATTAAAGACATTTGTTCCATTTCATCCTCAAGCAAATTTTGAAGTAATTTATTTTGCAAAAAATTCATAATTCACTGTTTCCAAGGATACAGAGACATCCAATCATTCAGACAAGGGGTGATAGCATGTTCATTTTTGTTAACTTTGGTTGTATCAGTTATTAGTTACGTTTGAAAAAGGGGTTATGTTTAGGTAGGGTAGGGATGTATTTTTCCACGAATTTTGATATCCTTTAAATGCATGTCAAGGCCTCTGATCAGGAGGTTTTGAGGAGCGTGGAACCACCTCTTAATTGCTGATGTTCCCAGGTTCAACCGGAACCGGGGTGGTAGCACCTGTTAGGGTCCCAGCTATGGGCAAATAGTGAACTCCCAGTCTAGCCCGCGTCCTGGGTATGACGATAAACTACATCCGAGTCCATGGGTATGACGATAAACAGCATCCACATCCATGGGATTGAGAGTAAACTGCATCCACATCCATTGGCATGAGGGTAAACTGCATCCGCGTCCATGAGTATGACTGTAAACTGCATCTGCGTTCATGGGTATGACGGTAAACTGCATCCCCGTTCATAGGCATGACGGTAAACTGCATCCGCGTCCATGGGTATGACGGTAAACTGCATCCCCGTTCATAGGCATGACGGTAAACTGCATCCGCGTACATGGGTATGACGGTAAACTACATCCGCGTCCTGGCTATGGCGATAAACTACATTCACATATTAGGTATGGCGATAAACTACGTCCAACAGAAAGACCGTTTTTGAAAAATTATGGTTGTCGGCTATACGGTATAAAGTAGTATTACCAGCTATACGTTTTCGAAGGAATAATATTGCCAACAGTGTGTTTTTGTAAAATGGTATTCCCAGCTATACGTTTTTGGGAAAAATAATATTACCAGCTCTACTTTTTCGAAAAATAATATTCCCTACTATATGTTTAAAAAAAAAAAAATTTTACCAGCTATATGTCTTTTAACAAAAACTCATTCAATTGAATTGTAACTGGGTCAAACACTGTGAAAGGATGATGTTTTTTTTAAAAAGAAAATAAATAATAATGTTGCCAGTTATACGTTTTTGAAAAAAAAAAATTGTTGCCAGGTATACGTTTTTGAAAAAAAATAATGTTGCCAGCTATACGTTTTTGAAAAAAAAAAATAATGTCGCCAAATATACGCTTTTGAAAAAGAAAAAAATAATGTTGCAGCTATACGTTTTTTGAAAAAAAATAATGTTGCCAGCTATACGTTTTTGAAAAAAATAATGTTGCCAGGTATACGTTTTTGAAAGAAATAATGTTGCAAGCTATACCAAAATTATTTTCGGCATAAAGTGACCACTAAGTTTGCAATGCCGTTAAACAAAACGAACAAACAAATGCATGTCGTCTGGGGTTCTTTAAAAAAAAAAAAATATTGTTAACAGCAAAAAATTCTTACGGCATTTTTTCTCTTTGTATACTTAAAGATTTTTTTTTGGGACGTTTAGTTAAGAATACGTTTTATTTAACTACAAGTTTAAAATATTTTCACTTTTAATTTTTAATAGACTTTATTTTTTAAAACAAGTAAATATACTAGAATATTTACAGTATATAAAATTATTTTTTCATATCAATTATAAGTATGTATATTACCAGGTCACATTTTTTATAAAGTTCTATTTTTAAATTTTATCTAAGGATATTTTTTGACAATGACGGCCAAAAATTGCTAATTCATTTCTTTGATTCAGTAAACTTTTATTTTTTATAAAATTAGTAATATATAGATTCTCATGTATGTACAAAAGACCTGGGTCAGTTAATATATTTATTTATATATATATATAATTCACATTCTTCCCTGTCGTGCGCCAAGGGCTTAGATGTGAATTCTCCGACTGATGTCAATTCAGCCGGGTTTCGATCCTAATTGGAGGCAACCGGACGTCTACCCACACTGATGAGCTGTGATACAGTGAAACAGTGTGTCTGTGGATGACCATATATATATATATATATGTATATATATATATATATCATAATCATCTAACAGACTGTTACGCTGTATCACAGCTCATCAGACTGCAACAAGCCGAGATGGAAACCCGACTGATTTGACATCAGTTACCCAAGAGCTATCAGCGTCCGGTGTTCTTCGAATGAACGCGCCAATGGCCAAGAGAGCTCAATTACTCGAAGAGCTTTGCAATATTAGCAGTAGTAGTCATTGTTTACAAATTCGCAGTTTCTCTCGACTGGAATTAAATTTTCCGAGAGAGTGTGTATATATATATATATATATATATATATATATATATATATATATATATATATATGTGTGTGTGTGTGTGTATATGTGTACACACACACATATATATATATATATATATATATATATATATATATATATATGTGTGTGTGCCTGTGTATATATATATATGTGTGAACGTGTATATATATATATATATATATATATATATATACATAGATAGATAGATAGATAGATATATTCATACATGTTTCATTAAATAATATAGACAAGTGTTGTCTATCTATTTTATGTAAATTCTTTTCATAACGTCTGATAAGCTTAGTAACATTATCATTAAACGAAGAAACATAATGATAATGTTATTAAGCTTATCAGACTTTATAAAAAGAATTTACATAAAATAAATAGACAACACTTGTCTATATTATTTAATGAAACATGTATGAATGAAAAAATGCTGCCTAAGTATACACAATTATATATATATATATATATATATATATATATATATATATATATATATATATAGCTGTTTAGTAATTTGGGGATTTGTATAAATTTCATAATATTTCCTCACTATTAAAACAGAGACATGCCGAAAAGCAATGGACGGATGGTTTAGTCCTTTTTTCGTCTCATCAGCATTCGCATCCTCTATCGACTCTGGCTCACTGGTATGATGCTTGCGGCGTATCGTCACGCTCTGGGTTCGATTCTCGCATTTTTAGAGGATGTGCACTGCTGATAAGTCTCAAAAAGGATGAAGTTGTCCGTAGAGTAATTTTCTCCATGTGTGTGTGTAATTACAGGGTGCGATGGATAAATTGTCGTATAAATTACGAAAAAATTGACAGTGTTATTTTCACTTTATTTTAACATATATTTAGCAAAATTACACAAAAATATTTTGAAATACTATAGAATAAATTTAATCAATAAAATCGCCATTGGCTTCAACCACTTCAATATTGCGTTGGTGCATACTTATCAGGCGTTTTTAAACAATAGTTATCATGAACAAAGAAACATAACAATTCAACAATAACATTAGTGGATATCGACTTGGATTGAGGAATCGGAGAGCCGAGTTCGAATTCCAATCGAATCCATTACATTCACTTACGTGCTAATAGCCTTGGGACAGGTATGAATCCTCTTCTTCTCCCTCCAGCTATGGGTAAAATAGCAGGACAGACTGGGTTCTATAGCCTTGGATGGCAACTGGTCTAGGAGAAGGACAACTCTGAATTCAAAACCTGCGGAGGGTCGTTTGGAAACCTTGTGGCATTCGGTGCACCAGATCCTGCACGAGGCCTTCACCACTATAATCAAATCTCATGTGCCGGTGTGGGGCTGTCGGTTGCTTGACTCTCATACGTCGAATCTCGACGGGTGAGTCGATCATCATATATATGTGTGTGAAATGGACAAAGACCGCCAATTATTTTAAGACATTTTTATGTTTATACATTCTTTTTATAGATAAAAATATTTAAGTAAATGCTCTGTTTATAATAAACAGTATTACTAACATTTACCGGCCTGATTGTGCGAGAAATTTTCATAGAAAAAATTGTTCTGCACGTCGACCTTGCTAACCGAACGATCCTCTGTGTCGCACTCGGTTAAGTCTCGTCAGGCTCTATGAGGGTACCCTATAGTATACAGGTTCGATTCCTGTCGGAGTTTCTATGTCTTAATATATATATATATATATATATATATATATATATATATATATATATATATATATATATATATATATTGATAGCACTTGCTATGACACCAGAAGTCCTGGCCATTGAGTCAAATTAGCAGCCCCTATCACTTCAGTCGGTTTTGATATCAGAAATCCTTTTCCTATGTTGGTTTCATTATTTTCAATGTGTATCTGTGTGAAAGTTAACGCAAAAGCCTCAGCTGGAATCTGAACTCGGTATGTCGGTTCGAATTTGTACATATGTACATCCTGGTACACTTCATTCAAAACAACAAGATTTCTTTTTATTTGTTAACATTTGTTGTTTATATAAAAAGTCGATAAGATCTCGCTGAACGATTGAAGTGATGTTTAAAGTGTATTCCACAATCGAATATTCATTTAACCAAAGAAGAATATAACTAACCTATCGTGTGTCCGTAACGACACAGTATAGTGTGAGGGCCAACGCTGAGTTTGAAATGTAATGCCTGAAGTGACAGATGACATTTACGTAAACCCTGATCTTGAAAATCATCAAAAGCACGCGATTGAAAACACTCAGTGAATATTTACACTCACTAGACAAAAACATATATTCTTTTTTCTATAAAATAAAGAAAAGATTTTAAAACTATTGTTGGGAACGATCTGATAAACTACAGTATGAAACATCTCTACTAAATTAAGTTTTCGGGTAGTATTATTGTTGTGGATTCCGTGAATGGAATCCTGCACAAATAAATAAACAACGCCAGTAATTGAAATAGAAAAATAAATGTATTAAACGTAAGAATACAGACTTGAAGTGAAGATTAGTAGTCCAGGAACGCGGGTTAGTAGAAAGTATATGTACAAGTCTCTGTAAGTAAAGCCGTTATTATTTCACTCTCTGGACTCTTGTATAACTCTCTGAGAACACCTTGTGTCTGTCTCCGTATCTCTCAACCTGTCTCAACGTATTTCCATGTATCTCAACGTATCTTCACGTATTTCAACATATCTCAACCGCAGGTATTCTCTCTGCCAGTATAAGTATACTTTGGACGAATCATCTTATGTAAAAAGGGGAGAGCCCCACAACAATTATAAGCATCGATAATGTTGGTATCGTTGGGGTGGGTTTGCTTTCCCGCTTCGGATGACCTTCTAAATATTTATTTGCATTGTTCTTGTTTAATGTTAAACCTTATATTTTGTAAGTTGCCTTTCTAGTTATTATTTCAATGACCACCTCAGACAACATTACAAAAAATGCATTCTTGTTTGATGTTTTATAAATAATTTGTATTATTATTTGAGGATCAGTCGTGATCGAGGTTTAGAGAGTAAGAGGTTGTTTTTTACGAATATGATGGGAGAAATAGGTTCAGATTGTGTTGATCCAAGAAATATCCTCTTGGGAGTTGGTTTCACAGAGCAATGGCTCATTTTTACTTCAGGACAGAAAGAAGGTTAGAGAGGGTGAGGCTCATCTTTAATACATATATATATATATATATATATATATATATATATATATATATATATATATATATATATGTTTGTGTGTGAGAAGTTTATTTCAATAGTTCATGAACTTCCCATACTTAGCTATGATTTGTTAATGATGAACAGGTCATTTTCTTTTATGATCGATTTCATCACGATATTTCTATTATGCCTAGAGAGTAGTTATACATTTTTATTGCTCGGAGAAGAGCGCAATAGTGTTACAAAAACCTCGGAGAATTCCAATAAGATATCTTTAATCGTTTCTAAGATACACAGATTCAAATGTTAAACTAACAATTGAACAATTTTCCTGTTACACCCTATACTTTTCTACATTCGGCCGAAACACTAATCAACGGTGCGACCATTCCGTGATTGTTAACATGAAATGCAGTCTCTCTCTCTCTCTCTCTCTCTCTCTCTCTCTCAGTCCTACATTCTGGTTACGGTGATGTCTGGCCCTTCTGGTCTTGGCTGAATCGCTTCTGAACAGTTATTTGTTGTATATATTGATCCCAATTGCCAATAGGGGTAATTACAAACTATAGAGTATCTTCTAGTTTGCACCAATCTTGAGGATTCATAAAAAAAGTTACCGATCTTGAAATTTCAAAATTCCATGCAAGGCTCTGTGTGTAGTGCTGGATGGGTGTAGTTCAGCGACTCGATTGTTTCTAATTTTTTTTTTTTTTTTTTTTTTAGTTTTATTAACTTATTTCTGTCTGCAGCCATGTGACAATGAGCTAGTATTTACGTTTTGACTAATATCCCCATCTTAGTTTTTGTTATTGTCATAATAACACCAAATGTGTCATTAGTCCTAAAGTAAATAGTTCCACATTTACATAATCACGGTAAATTAATTTTTGCATATTGAAATAAATTTGAAAGCTGATAGGAAGCTATCACATTAAATATCACATTACCTCTGTTTCTTTAACTAACAACGAACTATAGCACTATGAAATTAGATTTTGTAAACTAAGTACATCTGTTATATAACTCCAGACAGTTACAGATGCTATTACCTGATATCGGATCTCATAATGGCATGCTCTATGAATCACCAAGATTTCTCGTCAAAACCTTAATAATGTCGTCTTGTCAATCCTCGATTTTACTAACGATTGTTTCATTCAATTTGATAACATATTATTTTAACCGAAACAATCTTCATCTTTTTCAACTGTATAGACTCTCAAGAATTATATACTTTTGTCATCGTAAAGCATTCTCTTACGCAACAGATTATACGTCAGGATATTTCTTTTATCGTATCAACTGAAATGTTACGTTAAGTATATCAACAAAATTACCAAGGACGTCTATCACGTGATCAAAGCTTAGAGTATGAATCATTTTTTAATAATACAAAGAATTACACACCCTATATCATTCAAGCATTATCAACTGTCCTCTGTAATACTGAATATCATATTCAGGCATTCCTGATAACGTTTCTGTAACAGTAGGTTTTTAAGGGATTAAATTGATAGCCTCGTCTCTAATTTGTTTTGGATTCAGAATAGCCGGTCTGTTAGTGTCTTTACTAACCGGAGGTGAATAGACCAGTCTTAACTAAATTTAACCGCTAGCCAGGGGGAGAATAGTATGATTCACATGTTTCCCAAAAGAAAGAAAATATACTGAATTCAAGATGAATTCGAAATAAATTACCAGATTTTTGGTTCCGGGCCGATATTAAACCACAATAAATGCCCAACAATTTGAATGCTCTCCATAATCACGGACACGTAATCGTTGAATCAGCTTGAATCTACGCCCTATACGTTGACTTCAGGCTAGATACCATTCGCACTGCGATGTCATGCTATTACTACACTTGCAAACATAGTTATGAACCCCGGTCTATATAGATGTTGCATCGGCAAGAAGGTACATCCGCCCTTTAACAAGTATTGTTCTTAATACCTTTTGATGTCTAACCATCCTCTAAAATAAAGCATAGTGAGGAAAACGGATAATGACCTATGAATATTGAGAATTTAAAAAAAAAATATAATTTTACAACAGAAATAAACATGTACGTCTGAATGTTATAGAAGTCGGTTTCTCTTATCTCCACAAAAAAAAATATATATATATATATGCCGCATGTGCTTTGCGAGAAAGAATATTATCTTGAGTTAATTTTGCAGATACATAATGTATCAGGAAAAATATATAGTTATCGAGAATTATAAACGAGAATTCATAATTCCGGTATTGAACTGTGGAATATCTAAGGGCATAAAATGCACAGGGGGCTTTCTTTCCGGATTTCTAAGGAGGGATTGGCAGAGGAGGAGATGGGAGTTTTTCCTGTCGAGGTAGATGCTGCGTTTGTAGTATATGTTTCATACTGGAGGCCTTCTCTCTTCCCTTGGTTTCCCCTCCGTCTTATAACATCTGTTACGTCGTGGTGGCATGACCGTCTATGACAAGTTTTGACCAGATTAGACCAGCGACCCGAGTGGAAACATTCGGGTCCTCACGTTAAAAACCGACATTGTGTCACAACCTGACTCAAGATTAGGTAAATCTCGGGCATAAAATGTACAGCAGATTATGTTAGAGATTGAATGGAAGATGCTTGTCAAGTCGGTGGTATTTGAGTAAAACGTAAATCAAGAAGATTTTTCATGGCGGAAAATCGAAGCACTTGAAGAAATTTCATTTATCTCTATTATTTTTCAATTTGATTTAATTCTATTCTTTCAAAGAGATTTGTAATCCCAGACGTTTTTAAAAGAATTTAAACTTTGCTTTCTTTCAGTTCTTATTTGATTTTTCCTCTCTTGAAAGTTTTCTCTGTTTTGCATTCGTGTTCCTGTGAAAATATATGATCCTATGCTTTAAAAATTTGGACTTTGAAAGAAACGTAATTCTTATTTAATATCGGGAGATTAGCATGGCTTTAGGAGAAACTCTCTCTATATAGCAGAAGCAACTGCAAAATTGGCCAAATCGTGTAACAGCAAAATTGTTCAATTATTAGATTAAGCTCTGAAACATTGACTCTTATAAATGATTAAATATATCTTACTGGATTTCCTCGTGATTTTTATAATACTATTGTGCTCTACTTTGAGCAATACGAATTTATAATTACCCTTCAAGCATAACAGAAGTATCGATCATAAACGAAAATGACATTCCCATCATTAAATAATCATGGCTAACGATCTGAAGCTCATGAAGGTTTAAAATTAAGTTCAAATATACAGCGGGGAAAAACAAATATTCGTGCACATACAAATCTTTAACTTATTTTATTTTCAACTCATGAAAAAAAAATATTTTTCATATCATTAACTCCACACAAATGCTTAATAAATAAATAAATAACCATAGAAAACAGAATAAATGATTTTATAGAAATAAATCCCATTTATTTATTTTAATCGATGAAAAAAAGTATTCGTGCAATGCAAATTTCAGAATTTAAAACTTTTAAATAGCATTAGTACTATAACTTATTCAAGTGGAATATTCTAGAATGTTTCAGTAATGTTATCATTAGTTATTTGTAGCCTAAAAATACAAACAGAACATTAGGTAATTGATATCCGTGCAGGAATTTTATCAACATGGCAAGAGATAAGGAACTGACAAAATCGCAAGATGAACTGATTGTTAAGCTCTGAAAAGAAAGTAAAATTTACAGGAAAATCTCAGACAGTCTGAATATTCATTTTTACTTCCATAAGTTCATTTATTGCAAGGAAAAAAAATCAAAACTGTTGAAAACAAAAGAAAAACAGGTGCTCCACAGAAGATTTCTTCAAGATCTTGAAGGAAGTGAATGAGTCAAATTAAACAAAATTCAATGTTTTCTCGTTAAGTGTTTCAGGATGATATTCTCTCATCAGGAATCTGTGTCACTTAACGGACAATAAAAAATCAAAGGCATAGGAACAATCTAAAGTCACGCTCCCAACGGAAACTCCACTGCTATTGAAAAAGGCACAGAGATTCCAGGTTGAAATTTGTTCGTGAATATAAAGATTAGTAAAAATCGAATTGGGAAACAGTATTATGGACAGACGAAATCAAAATTGAGTTGTTTGGACGTAATTCTAGAAATCATGTATAGAGAAAAGATGGCGATGACTTCAAAGAAAAGAAGACGGCCCCAACAGGGAAATTTGGTGGTAGCAGCATCATGGTTTGGGGACGTTTTTTCTGCAAAGATACTCGCAATATATCAGTAATAGATGGTGGAATAAATGATGCAGCATATCAAAATATTTTGGAAGCAAATTTAATTATTTCAGTTAAAAAACTTGAACTTCCTCCTGACTGGAACTTCCAACAAGTTAATGATGAAAAACACACTGCAAAATCTATGAAGAAATGGCCTATTAAAAACAATATAAATATCATAAAATGGCCAACTCATTCCCCAGTTTTAAAACAATCGACAATCTGTGGTGTTATTTGAAAATTCAAATCAATCCAGAGCTCCAACAAACATCTCGGGTCTGAAGACCATATGCGAAGTAGAATGAAACGAAATACCAGATAAAATTTACAAATCATTAACTGAGAACTACAAGAAAATGTTGGTTGCTGTAGAATTGCTATTCTACAAAGTATTAACTGGTGATTATGTATTCATTTCACCCATTAAAATGGATAAGTGCGATTTATTTCAATCAAATCAATTTGTTCTGTTTTATACCTATATTTAGTTATTATGCATTTGTGTACAGTTAATTATATGAAAACATCTTTGTTCGTTAGTTGGAAATAGAATACTTTTTTTAAAAAAAAGTGTATATGTACGAATATCCCACTCTCTCTATATATTTTCTACCTTCGTCAAGATGATCTTCAGCACTTCTAACTTTCTGTCCTGGAGTAACAAGGTGCCTCACACGTCTCACATACGATTTTCAAGTACTGCTTTTTGGAGTATCATAGCTAAAACTCTTCTATCATGTGCGAAACATCTAATGGATTGATTTGGATCTTTTCTGATTGATCTGTTTATCTCTGAGTTGAAATGATGGTACCTTTTCCTGCTATGACATCCTTTTCCAGTTTTCATCACTTCTGATTCCTCTTTTTAAAACTTATTCACCGTTCTCTTGATGGTTTTTGATTGGATATTGGATATTGAAAGCAGAGTATGAATGTTGTTATCATTACTGAAAGCGTGAATGACTTTTTATCTTACCATTGCTCATTTGGCAGGACAATGGGGCTGACACAAAACGATTTTGAATTGTTCAATTTCTAGCAGAATAACTCAAAGTGTTTTTCAGTGATCTTTACGATAAATACAATATATTAATCAATAACGTTTTCTATAAAATAACTGTATTTTCCAGTTTATCATTGATTTGAATAAATATACAACTTGTATCAAAACACACGCGTGCGCACGCACACACAGACAGGCGCGCACACACACACACGCACACACACAGACACACACACACACACATATATATATATATATATATATATATATATATTAAATAATGAGAAAGAACATTAAGATTTATAATGCTTAATAACTATTTCTTATTTGTGTTCTTATTAACTATTAAAAAAAAACAGTACTCAATACAATTCTGCAGATCGTATTATATATTTACTAATTTTAAAATATGGTCCTATCTCGAATTACAATGTTTCAAAAACAGAAACTAAAAAATATAAATTTAATTTTAGAAATAAATTTAAATCCTTAGTACTGTTATTATTTTCAAGCGATTTTTGCAATGACTTATTTTGAAATTTAGTGAGTTTTATAAGCACATAAATTCTTGATATTAGTTGGTAGCGTCACAGGGAAATTTAAGCATTTTGACAAGGGGCGGTAGGGTATTCATTTTCACTGACAAACTTTGTATCAAAATATAAGTTAGTTTCTTAATTAGGTTAAATTAAGGTAAGGTAGGGGTGTCTGTTCAAGAAATGATGACATCCGTCTTTCAACGACGTCTTTTTTTTTCATTGACGTAAAGTTTTACAGCACTTTTATTTTGAAGTTAAATTTATAATTGTATATACAAATATTTTTTGCAGAAATTGTCAAAGACTTTCGAGGGATTCATTAGAGTTGATAATACACAAAGTGGTCATTACAGTTTTTAATACACATGTTCATACGACCCTTTTGAGAAAAAATATTTCTCTCTATTTCTCTATCTCTCTCTCTCTCTCTCTATATATATATATATATATATATATATATACACGTGGCCTGACGATTGCATATAGCATGAAACAGACTGTCGCCTCTAAGTGTTGACTTCTATGTTCACTTTTATATTTACACACGCTCTATCTCTTATATTGAGCACTTTATTCCATAAATATAGCACACCTTAAGACTATATTTCTTTATATATATATATATATATATATATATATATATATATATATATATATATATATATATATATATATATATATATATATATATCTATATATATGCATATATGTATGTATGTATATGTTTTGCAGTTTCGTTGCAAAAAAAAATACATATCAAGGTTTTAGATAACGTTTATCAATGTATGTTTTCTAAACGTTTATCAATGCAATCCTGCGGCGTTAAACTGGTTTATGATAATGTAATATTCGATCTATATTATTAATACCTACCAAAGGATACAGTGAGTAGACCAGAAAGTAAATGATGACAATTAATACTTGTGTAGAATACGTTCTTATTTCTCTCTGTGCCTACAGAAACAAACCTAACAACATCACACACACGAACACACACCCACATATAGTATGATAGGTTTTCAAAATTATGTGACGGTAAAACATTGTAGGATATAGCAAAGTCACAGTATTCATGGAAGCGTGGTATGAAGTCTACATCCGGTTACGAATGTTACTCATCAGAATCAACGATGAATAATTACTGTCAGTTTCTCGTTTTTTACAGACTAAGTTTACTCCTCTCACCAGGACCGATTCTTATGATAATATTGTCCATATCTCCGAACGTTGTATAGTGAGCAATTTGGCCCATAGGTAAAGAAGATTTTAAACAATATATGTACGTGTTTATGTGTGTGTGCATGCACAGGCTTTTGTGTATGAGTTCGCAAGTGTTTGTGTGTGTGTAAAAAAAATTCAGATATAAATAAATGTATATGCAAAAATAATATTAATAAAAAAAGTAAAACAGGAAAATATTTTATATCGGTGTGTTTCGCTCCTTGAGGACATTTATCAAGGCAAATGTAGACATTTTATTTAGCGACCTTATATATAAATATAGTAAAGTAACGTCAATAGAAATAATGTTATACGATCTAATTTGAATTACAGAACGCTCTAGAATATTCGAAAAGCCCAAGACATTAAGGAAGGGAAAGGAATATCTACGGAGAAAGCTAAGTGACGTGTACTGTTTTGAGTTTTGAAAGAAAATCAATTTATGTTGTTCTTGTTATTGCTGTAATTTTTTAAAACCCTGAAATAACTGTTTTCCTTTCATTTTTGAATATGGTCGTATATAAATATAGTAGCTTGAGAAAAGAGCATTTCTTTTCAGAAGTGAGTTATTTGAAAATACCCAGGTATGTGATTATACATACACACACACACACACACACACACACACACACATATATATATATATATATATATATATATATATATATATATATATATATAATAATAATAATAATAATAATAATAATGGACTCTCCCGCGGTTTCGACGTATGAGGATCTGCCAGCTTATTGATTCAGTTATGAAAGTCTATGCGATAATCTTAGGTGGCATTTAAGAACCACTAGTGATTTACAAAGGAGGCCACATATGAAGCAGGTGTGAGAATTTTGAGATTAGAATACTGTTAGATTGGCTGAGCTTTTAGATCTTGCTCTCACTTCTTGAAGATGATTGAGACAAGCAGATTGAAAATTGCTGAGTCCACTAAAACACGTTGATCTCCATTCTACCCGCTCCAAAATACACACACACACACACACACACATATATACATAAATATATATATATATATATATATATATATATATATATATATACATACATACATACATACATATATTGTGTGTATTTAGGCAGCATATTTTCATTTATACACGTTTCATTAAATATTATATAATATATATATTATTATTTCATCTGTATCTGGGTCTGACATTTAGCAATTTCTACATGTCGAACCTTGAAAATAAGATATTTACAGTTTTTAAAAAACCATCAATCTACCTAAGATACGTTGATGATATTCTTATATTAGTTAATAATACAGATAAAATAATTCAACTTCAAAAACGTTTCTAAAATAACTCTGTCCTAAAATGCACATATGAACTCAATACTACTAATAAAATCCCTTCCTTGACATATTGATAAACACAAATAATAACAAATTTACTATTTCGCCATACAAAAAACCTACAGGCATAAATGCATGTACACTTAACTACAAGAGCGAATGCCCATATTACTAGAAAATAGCAATTATAAAGAATCTAATACATCGTGCAGAAACTAATTCATCCACAAAACAGATTTTTTACAGTGAACTAAAGAATATAAAACAGACACTTATTAATAATAGCTTTCCAAACTATATAGTTGATGAACAAATAAGATGCTTTCTTAGAAATCTCAATACTAAGCAAATTGTACATAATACTGCTTCTACTGATCTCAAATATATTAATCTCCTATATCGTAATCAAATACATACTAATTATAAACAAGATGAAAATATACTAAAAATTAGTAAATTATAATATATCAACTACAGATCCTAGCAAAAAAATTAAATTAATCATATACTACACTAAATCTAGTATATCCAACTTAATACTTCGCAATGATTCTTCTCCCCCGGTTGGCGATTTGCAAAAAAACAACATAATTTATAAATTCAATTGCCCTTTGTGAGAGTGTATCTCCAACGAATTAATTAATATTTATGTTGGTCACACCACAAACTCGCTTTCCCGACGCTTGATACTACATTTGAATGAAAACCCTAACATTTTTAGGCATTTAAAACAACATGCCTGCCCGCACACACAATCCCGTAAAATACTTGGCGAACACACAATTATACTTCGACATGAAAACAATAGACAAAAACTAAAAATCCTTGAAAGATTATACATCAAACAGTGCAAACGCAACCTAAACAAAATCAATTATGGCATCTCTACAAATATTCTTAGATGTCTATAATTGTTAACAGAAGCCATTGGTTTATACCAACGGCTTACCATACTTTATACTTCTCAATTCACTCTCATGTGGTCATGTGTGATGTCATGAGATGCGGTGCGATTTTCGCTTCTAGCGTCTTTATGCACGTGTTTATCGTTGCTTAGTAATCATCTATGTAAAAAATGACAGACTATCATCACTGTCTTGTCCGTATATTGTTTAATATGTTGTAATTGACATCTTTGATAATGGCTTGTATAAGCCGAAAGCTTAGATTCTATTAAAAAATAAAAAAAAATAAAAATATGGATCAATATTGTCAATTTCTTTCTTCGTTCAACGATAATGTTATTAAACTTATTAGATGTTACGGAATAAATTACATAAAATAAATAGACAACACTTGTCTATAATATTTAATGAAACGTATATATATATTATATATATATATATATATATATATATATATACTGCGGTTCGATTTTCGGTTCCAGCGTCTCGTATGCACGAGTTTGTCGTTGATTGAAAATTTTCCATGTAAACAAAAATAGACCACAATTATTGTTTTCGCCGTGTACGGTTTAATATATTGTAATGCAATTTACGTCTCTGATAATGGCTTATGTAAGCCGAAAGCTTAGATAAGATTAAAAAAATAAGTATCAATATTGTGATTTTCTTTCGTCGTTTAATGATAATGTTATTAAGCTTATCAGACGATATGAAAAGAATTTATATAAAACAGACAAAACTTTTCTATATTATTAATGAAACATGCATCAATGAACAAATGCTGCCTAAATACACACAATATATATATATATATATATATATATATATATATATATATATATATATATATATATATATATATAAAAGTGAACATAGAAGTCAAAACTTTGAGGCGACAGTCTGTTTCATGCTATATGCAATCGTCAGGCCACATGTGCTGTTATTTTTCTCGGCTATTTATATATATACGGGTTAGTGGTGCATTGTGGGTATTCTGTTATGGCGGTTATTTCACCGGAAGTCGTTTGTTTATCTATTTAGGTCAAATTATATTGCTTGTTTTTATTTTTGTTTCTTATTTTATTTATTCATTTATTTATTTATTAACATAGTAAAAATTTGTTTATATCACTTATTTAACAGTTTTGTTTTGGTTTGGAAATTAATTAAAGCTATTTGTTCAGTTTTGGGGTTGATTGTTGTAGTTCATTCTAAGTATTATTTTGGCGGGAACAGTTTTTAATTGATTATCTTTATTTGGGATTGGTTTGTTTATTTATTTACTTGGATGAATTTAGGTTAATTTATTAGTTAATGTTTTGTGTGTATAATTTCTTACACACAAAACATCTTTCACAAATAGTAAATATGCAAACAGTACAATGCTTTCTAAGTATATCTGGGAAATTAAAAACAAAACGAACATCACACCAAAAATATCTTGGATATATAAATATCCGAGAAAAATAACAGCACATGTGGCCTGACGATTGCATATAGCATGAAACAGACTGTCGCCTCTAAGTGTTGATTTCTATGTTCACTTTTATATTTACACACGCTCTATCTCTGATATTGAGCACTTTATTCCATAAATATAGCACACCTTAAGACTATATTTCTTTATATATATATATATATATATATATGCCAAATCTCTAAAGGCTGGTTTTATTTAAGTAAATGTTTTCTGCTTTTTAAATAAACAGTATTAGTTAACTTTTATCAGTCTGAATGTTCGATCAATTAGAAAATATGCGTTCTCCGGTAGGAATCGAACCTGTGCCCTATGCGAAACCGTCAATTGATATGACGTGCTATACCAATCAGCTACAGAGTATTGTCCGGTTTGCAAATTATAAATTACAGTTTATAAACAACCAATATGCGACGATCTTTCAAAAACGATCATATCTACTCACGGGACGTTGAAGCTAATGGCGATTTTATTGGATAAATCTACTTCTTCGTATTTCAAGATATTTTTGCGTAATTTTGGTAAAAAAAAATCTGTTAGAATGAGATATCAGCGTTATTTATGCAAAATTTCGGCGACGATTTATCCATTGCACCTTGTCTTTACGCGCATGCGCGTGTGTGTAGATTCGGTCGTTAAGAACTTTGGATGCTCGTCCAGGTAAATATAATTTTACCTACAAAATTGAACTGTTTCAAGTTTTTAATTCTATGTTCCCTGAAATAGTGACTCTGCATTAGAGCATTCTGTCCTCTACTCGTTCTGTATGTTCCACATGCCAGATGGTGCTTTAATTGCAGGATTTTGAATAAGGGTTTTCCTTCACCTAGCTTCATGTTAGCCGATGGTTCCTATACCATCCTCCCTTTGCCAAATCTCTAAAGGCTGGTTTGATTTCATAGTTCTTCTAGATTGGTTGTCAACCAAATCGAAAAGGTTTTTCTATAGCCAAGCATGTAGATGATACACTTTTATCAGTAGTAGTCTCTGAACCTTGAAGATTGGAAAATAAGTTGTTGCATTTTCGTAGGTGCTGTGTAAAAGAAGAAACGACACTTCATGCAGATTAAAGGTGAAAAATGGCCGTGCAAACCGATTGGGTCAATGAAAGAGAGTTGATAAAATCATGATAATATGCAAATTCATAAGTAGGAAATATTCCATCTCATTAACATGAGGGGAAATATTTTGGTAAGATATTGTAGTTAAATATTAGCTAGCCATTTATACTAAAAACATGACTGAAATTTCTGCTGAATCAAAGAGATTCCGATTTTGAAGATCAGTCAGTTATGTGCCATGCGTGATACACGCTTAAGCGATCCTGTATCTTTTGATGCATGACTGTCGAGTTAGATTTTTTCCCACTGTAGATTCCCATTTCTTTCTGTGATAGACCAGTTGCCATCCAAGGCTACCTGGTCTGTCCTGCTATTTACTCATAGCAGGGGTGGGGAGGAAGAAGAGGATTCATATCTTTCCCATGGGTAAGTGACTGCAATGGATACGATTGGAATTCGAACTTAGCTCTCCGATTCCTCAATCCGAACCGCTTTAGTTTATAGTCATAATCTCCCTAGACTAATTTCGTTAACCTGGAGATTGTCTCTTACATTTAAATATTTTGAAAGACTAAATTTTTTAATTTTCTTTAATTGTTGCAAAATAAAATGCTTAAATGTGCAATGATAAATTATATAAAATCTGGAAATACATCAGCTAAGTTTTCCTTTTGTCTTTATTCATATGATCCATTTAAAGACATATTTTAGTTATATCTGAAAATTTACAACACACGGGCGAACCAATGCCTGTGTGCATGTGTGTGTTTCTCATGTGCGTTTGCATCTGTATGTGCACATTAATATTAAATATATTAAAGATAGGTTTTCCAAAATATGACAAAATTTGACAACCGATCAAAATGTAGGTTTATATATATTTGGTGAAAAATTTCCGGATATTTTGAGCAGTCAATAGTTGTTTTTTTTTTTAATTTATTACGAGGAAAAATAGATATAAAATATATTTGTCAAAATCTCCAGAATCATTCATAAATATATGAATATGTTTACACAAACCGCGTATTATATATAAATATTAAATTTTAAGTTTTATATTCATAGCTTGAAATAAATGTTCTTAGACATTTATTATCATTCAAAATTAATCCGAATGAAATGATCTCATCATAGAGAATTTCACAGATTTGTACTATTTATAACGGATGCTATGAGTAAATTGTCTGATAGTAGAATATTTGAGAGATTTGTATTTATTTATACCTCATGATTTAATATAATTGTCTTATCGGAGAATATTTGAGGGTTTTTCGCTTTTAATATCTGGTTCAATAATGGTGTATTTATTCCATATGGTGCAAGAAATTGTCTAATGATAGAAAATTTGAGAGTTTTGTACTTTTCATATCTGGTGCAATAATGAAATAGTCTTATCATAGAACATTTG
The DNA here is from genome assembly GCA_963932145.1 of Acanthosepion lycidas. Taxonomy (NCBI): domain Eukaryota; kingdom Metazoa; phylum Mollusca; class Cephalopoda; order Sepiida; family Sepiidae; genus Acanthosepion; species Acanthosepion lycidas. The sequence goes on along the minus strand of OZ010581.1, from coordinate 23,922,768 downwards.
CGAGAGTTGTACTTTTTTATATCTGGTGCTATAATTAAATGGTTTTATCAGAGAAAATTTGAGAATTTTTTACTTTTTATATCTTTTGCTATAGTGTTATGATCTTATTGCAGAAAATGTGTGCATTTTATATCTGATGCTTTAATGTAATTTTCTTATCCTAAAAGGTTGGAGAGTTTTGTATTTTTGCATCTATTAGGTTGGTGCAAAAATAATATCGTTTTCGACGTTAAAAAAATACGTCAAAAACGATATTATTTTTGCACCAACCTAATAGATATATAATGGAGTGATTTTATCATGGAAGGTTGAGGTATTTTTACTTTTTATATCTGGTGTTTTAATGAAATCATCTTATTGTATATAATTTGAGAGATTGTTTTTTTTTTCTTTTTATATCTGATGCTATAATATCTTATCGTTGAACATTTTGAGTGATTTGTATTTTTCACATCTGGTGCTATAATAAAATGGCCTAATCGTAGATCATTTGACGGATTTGTACTTTTCACATCTGGTGCTATAATAAAATAGTCTAATCGTAGATCATTTGACGGATTTGTACTTTTAAAATCTGGTGCTATAATAAAATGGTCTAATCGTAGATCATTTGACGGATTTGTACTTTTTATATCTGATGTTGTTAAATATAATGTCAAGCAGCAATGCCATGGATGCTGTAGCGAATCATAATCGCCTACTTTTCATTTTTTCTACGTAACCGAAATTTAATATACGTTCATTCCGCTGGATTTGAGAAGCCAATGAGATTCAATAGTGGATATCTTTGTCAACTAAATGTCTTCAAAGCTTCTTTGTTTTGCAATTATTTCATGTGGACGGTCTTTAATCAAGATGATTGAAATATTTGCATTAGTCGGAGATCCTTTGAAGAATGAAAAAAGGAAAATCAGCGAGGCAGAGTGATGCGAAGCAAAACAAAAGTTCACGTATATCTTCTTTTCTTTTCTTTGAAACCTTCCCACATATAAGCAGGCAGGAGCCACATATTTGCTCGTAATTATATCGTTGAAAATTATGTCTACTTCCAAATACATAATATTTAAAACATTATATGGTGCTGTTCTGAAAGTAATATGTTATGTTCAAGAGAGATTTGTTTTGGGTTTCTTTACTTTCAACTTTTTGCAGGTTATTTAAAGCTGGTAAATATGTTTAGATTGTTAAGATTTTTGGGCGATAATAATTATTTACTCATATAATTTCTACTAATTAACCCATAACTGAGGGGAAGAAAGAGGCGGGTACAAACCTTTTAAAAGGTATTTGAGTGTAAGTGAATATATCATAACCGACTGGAATCGAAACTCGTCTCCCTAATTTCCGATTCCAGCCGTTAGCCATTAAACCGGACGCACATTCAAGGTTGCTGATCATTACTTTTCTAAGCGATTACCCATCGACGGACTGATCAGTTTCGAATTGCTTAACTTCGGTGAACATACAGGAACTTGTTTTTCGATTTTTTTCTGGCTGTAAGCTGGTATATTCAAGTGTTACATAAAGTTAAATGCAAATTTAAACAAATTAAACTTGATTAAATCATTGGCATTAAGCGAGTGATGTAGCCGAATATATAGGACATTCTCTCCAACATTTCCCAAGAAAAAAGAACATGAATTAATCTGAAGGATATGGCATGACGTCTTTCATATTTCCTAATGCCCTGACATTCAAGTGTTCCTGATAAATTACTCCGTCTCGAAGAGCGTGCTTATTTTCTGCTATATGTTCTTTGATGTTTGTTAAACGTGACTGGAAATTTTCGATGATGGCAGACATACATTTTACAAGATTTGAAAATGTCCGTTGTAACACACTGCCAATATGCTCGTGTTGCTGAAAATAAAGTTCAAAGAGAAGGTGGGTAGCTTTTTTTTAATTTGCGAGACTACACGCATAACAAGGACAAAAACCGATACAAGGTAGGGAGTTAGTGGAATAAACGTATAATGAGAAAGTAGGAAGTGGTATTTATGAGGATATGGTGGAAAAGTAAAGATCTAATAGAGACTTCATTATTTTATGCATTTATATTGTTGCAACGACGTTGAGATCCAGCGTTGAAGGCTCTTTTTACCAAAACTTTACGTGGGAAAATGAAGGTGATTCAAAACTGTAGATTTATCAAGGATAGATGATCCATTAAATCATAATGAAACATGATTATTTATCAGCAATAGAGGGAAAATGCTGAATAAACTGTTTTGGTGAAGAGATATCGTACAAGTGAATAATCAGTGATACTCCGTTTGTATTTTATGTAGACAAATTCGTTCTTCTGCGATAATCAGGTAAATTTATGGGTTTAGAGATTCTTGATCAAATACAAAAACAATATGCAATGTTATTGACCGTGACCTGGTTTCTCGGCTTCAGTCAATTTCCCATTGCTTCACGGTGCATTTTCTATAAATATTTACATCATAATAGTTCTGATTGGCTTTTCTCTCTGGTACCTAGACTTTATGAATTCAAGCGTACTACTTGTTTGACGTTACGGCCTCATCATCTTACAATTAAAATGGATAGATGTAAATGTAAGATTTATGTCAAAAGTTTCATCTCACGCACTTCTCGTTTGTTGAAATCTCTTCCCGTTTCTTGCTTTTAAGTCAACGTTGATCTTCTAAAGTCGAAATGCAATGTCAATCGTTATATTCTGCCTTCTTCAGTCTTGTTCTTCTTCATTTTCGCTCTTTAATAGTATATTTTCTCATATTCTCTAACACTCTCACACAGATTGCGTCTTAGAGGGTTTATTGCCTTGTTTGAGATAAAATGAATTAACTAAAACTTGTGTAAAAGACGTTTCGCTGCTAATTTCTTTTTGTTTCTTTTACTACCTATGTCTCTGACTCTCCTTATATATATATATATATATATATATATATATGAGTAATGAAAATCTTGGTAATCCGTATAGATACTCGCAAGGAGGATGAAATCCAAAGAGCTCAATGCTAAATCAGAGCGATTAATTCACTATCTCTCCCCTCTCTATATATCACCTTACATCTCTCCCCTCTCTATATATCACCTTACATCTTTCCCCTCACTATATATCACCTTACATCTCTCCCCTCTCTCTATATCACCTTACAGCAACTTAATACTATCCCTCAAAACTGTATAACAAATAGATATACATTTAAATTCAAATTCTCACCCTTGAAAATAGGATCTGATAAGCCAGGGAAAAAGAAATTTCCTGGGGAAATAAATATTAACCAATGAAAACAGAAAAGCTTTAATGGTCCATTAAAGCTTTCTGTTTTCATTGAATTATATATATATATATATATATATATATATATATATATATATATATATATATATATATATATATATATATATATATATATATCCTGAATGTTGCGTTGAAGCATAATGCAGACAAAGCTGGTGGTTGGATACGGCCTGTCACTGATATTGAGCATTTGAGCATTTTTATCCATAAATATGGCATCATTGATCCAAACTTTGAATATTGCTGTCACATCTGGTCTGTTGCTTTTGATGGGTATTCATAGATTATAGGTAAAATACAAAGAAAACTCTGCAATGCTATTCGTGTGAACCTGATGTTTCAGCTTCAATCCCCTTCCCATCAACATAACGTAGCTTACCCTGTACATTTTCCACACATATGTTCATTTTCTGATTAACCTTCTTCTTTTATAAGTAAATGTTATGTATTTCAAGCGCAACTCTAGGTTTGATAGATGTAACAGTAAGATTTATTCTAACTTTTTCTCCTCTCTCATTTCTTACTTGTGGAAATCTCTTCCCTTTCTTGCTTTCCAGTCAACGTTGATCTTCCAAATTCAAAATGCAATGTCAATCTTTGTCTTCTGGCTTCTTAATTCCTTTTCTTTTGTTGTTCTCCCTTGTTAATAAGGTTTACTTTTTCTCATATTCTTTCAGACTCTGTGACCGCATTGCGTCCCAGAAGATTTATTTCTTTTCTTGCCGTGAAATGATTGAAAAAATTATGAATACCTTTTTCTTTTTTTTTAATGTCAAATCGCATTCAGAAAGTTAGCAATCATGTTTCACTACAAATTTCTTTACTTTAACATTTGTAAATTGCCAGGGTATCTTTGAAAATAGTAGGGCGGGTCTCAATTGCATTTCCTATCGGGTTGAAAAAAATAGTTCTTATAGAGCGGTTTTTAACTAGGGTATCATTGCCTTCTATACTCTGATACCTATCTCATATCTAGATGAGTGAGAATAGATGAATGGATGATGGAATTTGAACTTTGAGCATCAGCTCCACTTTTCTCGACGATATCCGTTATGTACTCTCATATTTTTATTACATATAGCTAAAGTGTTACAATGTGGTGGAGCTTGCAATGAATGTTCTGGTGAGAAAATTATAGCTATAGACTGTTTGGTAGAGTAGGACGGCGTATTTCCTATATTACCTACCACTTTCACAATGGACTACTCCTACTTCTAATTATAACATATAGAAAATTAGTGTATAATATGACGAGTAAATTTTCTGAGATTTCTTTCGTTCTGTGTATGAGCGTTTAATAAACCGCTTCTTTTTTTCCCTACCTTGTCTTCTGTTCTTACGATATTCTCTCTGACCACGGAATTCATAATTCCCTTGAAAACTGAATTGGAAAGAGAGAAATGACCTCTACCATCTGATCACAACACAGATAAAAATTAATAGGGACACGGATTATTAAAGAGTGAAATTAATATCAACCAGCCTACACTGAGATGTTCTGCATAACAAATATGTGTCTCTTTACCATAAGCCCTTTTCTCAAAATGGAAACTTCTATCTTAGACGTAGCAGGAAGTTTCTTATTTGGCTACGTGTGGTGTTTTAATAAAATTACCACGAAGAATGCAATGAGAAATCACTGCTGTTTTCCCTCTCAATAACAACCACGTTACTTTCTCTAGGTTGATTTCGTGCTTCAATAAATGACATGTATCACCCTATTCTTAACGAATTCCTTGATACTTATAGAGTAAGACTCGGCGTACTTCCTGCACATCCCTACTGCTGTGACAGTGGACTGCTTCTACTTATAAATATGGCAAGTAGCAACATTAGATAAGTATTTGAATTTCATAGCGAATAAATACCTCTTTGGAGGGATTTTAACGCAGACATATCATCTCTCAGTTGCTTCTCTGACTTTGGACAGAGTGCGCTCAGGGGCTTCTCTGTCAAAGGACAGAGGGGCAACTGGGAAAATTATACTGAGAGGTGACCAGCCCTGGGGAAATGCAGCTCGTGGCCGCACCCTCCCATTGCATTAGAGGGAGGGATCGGTGCTCGCACCGAGGCTAGCGCAACCGACGGTTGTGGGGACAGTGGGGAATTTTTGTCTCTTGCACGAGTGTACGCGCTCAGGTCCCCACTTTAAATAGACCTTGTGTCACAGTTCGTTCTGGTGGAGGAACGAGTAAACACCGTATTTGAAGTTCATCCGTTCTGTGTATTTATTAAGCCAGTTCTATCTTGTATTCTCTACATTTTCTTCTGTTACTTTCTGGGGACAGCCTCCATAATTCCCGTTAATTTAGGACTCTTTTGTATGAGTATTTAATAAAAGTCTTCTTTTTAGTTTTCCCTTCCCACTTTTCTGTTCCTCCCATACTCTCTCTATGTCCTTCCTAATTCTCGGTTATATTGAACACCTGTTTATAAGTATTTAATTAACCTCTTCTATCTCTGTTATGGTGAAACATACCTATTCTATAGTTAATAAACTCTCCCATCTAATATAAGTAGGAGTAATAAGACAAACGGGCGTCAGTCGATGTCGGACGACCGGCTGAACGGTTGAACTCTCTGCTTTCGGGCGGGGAGGAACACGAACGAGGCCACACCGAAGGGCGGAGTCACGTTCGGGGAGGTAAACCAACCTGAACCCGTTTATACAGGTTCAAAGGGTATATTTTTGTCCGAGTCCACGGTCTCGGAGATCCCACGTTAAACCGACCTTGTGTCACATGATACCCTCGTGGGGGGGTGACTAAATACTAGTCGATGTCGGACGACCGGCTGAACGGTTGACCTCTCTGCCTTCGGGCAGGGAGGAACCCGAACGAGGCTACGCTGAAGGGCGGATTCTCTTTCGGGGAGGTAAACCGGCCCTGTGCCGGTTTATACGGGTTCAAAGGGTATATTGTTGGCCGAGCCCACGGGCTCGGAGATCCCACGGGCTCGGAGATCCCACGTTAAACCGGCTTTTTGCTACAAGATACCCTCGTGGGGTGTGACTAAATGCTAGTCGATGTCGGACGACAGTAGCCGACATTTATTCGAATACGAAAGTAGTCAGCGACCACAACAAGATTACTCTGCGTAATACTTATTATCTCAAGTTCCTAACGTTTTGTATGTCGAACCTATTTAGGACCGATTTACTATAAATACAAACCTCCAATGCGAAATAACTCCACAACAATCTCCTTCCTAATTCTCGGCTCTTTTGAACTCCTATTTATGAGTATTTATGTTGTGGAGTTATTTCGCAGTGGAGGTTTTGAACACCTATTTATCAGTATTTAACCTTTTCTACCTCTAAGTCCTTCCTAATTCTCGGCTATTTCGAACTCCTTTTTATCAGTATTTAATAAACATCTTCTATCTCTATCGAAGTCCTTCCTAATTCTCTGCTATTTTGAACACCTCTTTACGAGTATTTAATTAACCTCTTCTCTCTTGTTATCTCTACCTAGTCTTCTGTTCCTTCGATCCTTTCCTAATTCACGGCTATTTTGAACAAAGACAGCATTACATTGCTTCGTCATTTGCTTAAATCTTTCAGTGTTAGTTGAACTTGAAGAGTACTTTTATGTTGGTTAAACTTAAACACCCCGAAGAAAATCGGTTTGAGATCATTAAGCGATCCTCACGAAAGTATCTATTTGTTCAAGCTGTGGGCTCTAAGAAAGATTGTTTACATCTAATTTTTATTTTATTTATTCCTTCTTCTTGCGCCATGTAAGTGGAGGACGTCTGCTATCTAGCTCTCCAAAAATTGTGATCCCGCGTTGTCCTGAACAACGTTTCTTGCTTTTCCAATTTTATCGACCTCTCTTTCCGCATTCAAACACGTTAGTTAGAAAGAAAACTACAAGATATCAATGCCTTCCTCTTCTCTCTTAACCAGCAATATGCCCCGTGAGAGATAAGTTTGCCAAAGTTTCCTTCCTCATTATGTCCAATAAATTTCAGCTGTCTCTTCCTGGTTCGGGGTATAAGAGTTCGTTTTGTAAACATTTATTTTATGACTTTCTTGTTCCTTACTCGCTCACGGACTTATCAACTTCCATATGTAGAATAATTTTCTGTTTTCTCTATTTTCCAATTCATCTGTGGTGAGACTGTCTAGCCTGTTAGGGGATTGGCATAGCATAGTAATTTAGAACCCATCTCTTTGTTTCTAAAGCAATTTTCCTGTTTCATTGTATTTTGTTAAGTTTTTTGGAATGACATATCGCTAATCCGATGCACATTCAGTTATCCGTGTCGCATTTTCTTTCCTCTGATATAACACTGTCTAGATGTTTAGACATTTCATTTTAATATCGCTATTTTTTATCTTGTGCTTTTTCTCTTCATGAAAAATATACCTTCTCCCTTCTTAGTCCTTTTTACTCGCCTTCTTTACTACTTTGACGAAAAGGTCATTTAGATTTCTGTCTTTGCCTCCCGGTTTATCATGTCATGAAAAAAATTTCTCCACACTTTGAGGTTAATTTTCTATTTAGTGTAGATCTGGCATTTAATTGATTTTATCAAGACAAACCCATAAGTCTATTTTTTTATTTCTGACCATGTCTTTTCTTACTCCACGCTTTATCTTTCCGAAAGGAGGTAATATCTTGCTTTTGGAATTTTTTAAAATAATTATTTAATTACCAATCACTTGCCATTCGACTTAAGAGATACAACGTCGTACCGAAAACGAAAGGTATGGTGTAGTGATTTCAACATTTTTTTAATGTTTAAATAGAATAATAATAATAATAATAATAATAATAATAATAATAATAATAATAATAATAACAATAATATTAATAATAATAATAATAATAATAATAATAATAATAATAATAATAATAATAATATATTGCTTTTCTTTGTATTGAGCACTTTAAAAAAATAAATATCACGAACATCGGAGTCTTAATTCATTTGTTCTTTCTATATATTGGGAGTCTATATAAAAAAAAATGATATAAATAGATGTATATTTCGAAGATTTAACTTTAATCAGATGAAAAGAGGAAAACATTTGTGCCGACGCGTTTCGCTCTTTCGAAAATTTATAAGGGCAAATATAGAATTTTATTTACAGATCGCGACATTTATCTGAGAGATGAAATTTGAATTTTTATTATTGCATTATTCAAAATTCTTAACACATCAGCATGTAGTTCTTAATATCAACAACTGAGCACAAATAGTTATTAATTAAAACATTAGTAATTAATGTATAATATTATCCATAACCACAGGTGGAAGAATGTAGTTTTTGATAAAATTTTAAAAAAATAACCATAAATACGTAAAAAAATCCCTTTTCTCACGATATAGCTGTTTATGCTGTGGTATAATGCTTATTACCTAAACTGAATATTTTTTGAACATTAAAGCATATTTGATCACATCTCGCTAATAATTGTCGTCATCTTTATGTTAATTGTAATTATAGTATATATTAATGGAGGAAAAACCAAGTAATCTGTTTTTGTTTTTCACTGAATATATGCGGTTTAAGATCAAAAGATGAATAAGAGATAAGTGTTCAGAATTTCAGGTTTCTGCCAGGAATTTACAAGGTAAACCTTAACATATTTCACTTTTGTTTGAAGGGACACATTTTTTTCAAAGATGCTAAACTGTTAAAACACGTGACTAACAGGTGGTTCTTTTTGCCTGGTTTTGCCTTTTAGATTAATTGTTTAAACATTAAATAACTCTGAATGACTACTATGGATTTAGCCTTGGGTTCCAACTTAAAAGACGGAATTTCTTGTTAAAACCAATAAACCAACATGAAGACGAAAGAGCGAAAACAAGCAATTTTGAAAAGGAGAAAATGAGGAAAATCATTACACAATTCTTGGGTATTGCCGACAATTTGTAATGGCCGGAAAAAGAAACTACGGGTGTACAGAGCAACAAACATAGTACAAGTCGGGCAAAGATAACATTTGATATAAATAAAAGCATTTTGTCAGTTGTGAGGAAGAGAACTTTTTTTAAAAATCGTTAGTGACATCACCAACGACATATATATTGCAGGGCTGAAGGTTACACAATTCACAAGAAGACTTCGACAGCAGAAATATATAGGCTATGCCACATGATGCAAACTGATCATTAGCAGTTAGAATTGGAAGGCTAGATTGGAATTTGCAAGGATTTGTATGAGATGAGAGACACAGATTCTGCAAGAAGGTTTTATGGACTGATGAGATTAAAGTGATGAAAAAGACAAAGTGTGGAAAAAAGAAAGTGTCTGCTTATGCTCGAAAGCATACAAGCTCATTTGTGAAGCATGGTGGAGACAGTCTTGGCTTGGACTTCGATGACCGCTTCTAGCACAGGGTCATTCATATATATTGATGCTGTTATTCATGATGATCGCAGCAGAATGAATTGAGAAGTCTACAGAGAAATCTTGTCTGCCAATTTACAGAGAAATTCATCCACACTTATCAGAATGTTAAGTTTATCATGAAACAGGACAATGACAGAAAAAAAAAAGAAGATAAATAACACTGGACTGCATCAGGGGAAAAAGAGGGTAAATCCGGTCGTTTTTCCAACAGAGTATTCACTTATAATCTTGAAGTGGACACTGAATGAATTAATCCTCAAAACAAACAAGAATTTAAAGAAGCTGTGTTAAAAACTTGAGAAACATAACAAATGTAGGATGAAACTGTTTTGAGATACCAATTGGTAGCAGGTTTAATTCATTTATTGCAAGCAAGAGTTAAGCAATCATATATTAAATGCTATTTATTTTTAGACTGTTACTTTACTTTTTCTCATCTAAAAGTGGGTTGACCTAATACAAAAGGCGGTAGGTCCTAAGATCTTTAAGATAGGCAAATGTAAATATCAGGAAATAAAAACTGAGATTTTAAAGTCGTATTCATCTTCTTATCTTAAACACAGATATCCTCAGTGAAAAAGAAAAACAAAGGAATACATATATACATTGAATATTACACTGGCATAAAACGCTATCCTTTTTGAGCAGAAATAATTTTGCGTAAATGTGAACCAGTGCACTTCTATTAATAATAACGTAAATTTTGGGTAAGTAATTGTTTTGCGCAGGGAAAATCGCGAAATATTTGGGCGGCATCAGAAACACAATCATACACACATAGGCTTGTAAGAAACAAAACATATATATATATATATATATATATATATATATATATATATATATATACGCATACATGTCTATAGATATATATATACGCATGCATATCTATATATAAGCATAAATGTCTGTATCTTTATATATATATATATATATATATATATATATATATATATATATATATGTATGTATGTATGTATATACGTAATATTTAGACATGTATGCGTATATACATGTATATGTATAATCATGTTTTCATATAATTGTGTGTATATATAAGTAT
>OZ010581.1:23849570-23907070 GCA_963932145.1 Acanthosepion lycidas | reverse complement strand
TCTCATACCAAATGTTAAAATTGCCCTCCGCTCTCTCTCCACACTCTTCAATCGAATTTTGGGATAACTTATTTTTAAATTTACTGAATTTTAAAAGCACATACAATTCATAAGTTTTTGTTTTCAAGGATATAGAGAAATCCAATCATTTTGATAGTGGCGGTAGCGTGTTCTTCTTTATTAACTATTATTGTATCAATTATGAGATACGTTCGAAAAAGTCTAGTTAGGGTAAGGATGAATTGCATGTTCTTTTAAAATTTATAATTATTTACTCATGCAAAAATATGTTGCCCAAGGCCAAGTTTAATGAGGGGTATCCGAGTCTGCTTTTTATATGCTAAAATGTTCACTATCAGGGAGAGATCTTATGCCATTATAATAATGGACATTGAAATTATAACCAGGATACGATAGTTTGTTTCATTCTTAAACGCGAATCGCCAGGCTGTAAACGTGAAACAGGCTCTAGCCTCTTCAATGACCAAGTTTATCTATCTATCTATCTATCTATCTATATATATATATATATATATATATATATATATATATATATATATATACATCCCATAAGTTCAGTCCGAATTTTGAATAAAGAAAACAAGTGACCAAATTTTACATTTAATTACAGATTCAATCAACAATGTATTTTCCCTGATTATCTATGACTTCCTTCCATCTATTAACAAACTTACTAATTCCTTTACTGTAAAACTATTTTTGCTTTGATTCGAAGAACTCACAAATGTCAGTTTTAACATCTTCCTGTGTTACAAAAGCTGTTTCTTCCAAATGATTCTGTAAGATACGAAACAAATGGTAGTCTGAAGGAGCAAGATCGGGAGAATAAGCCTGGATGAGGAATTTTCCCCCAACCAAGTTCTTCGATCATTTGTGACGTGATTCTTGCTGTGCGGGGTCGCGCATTGTCCTGATGAAACATCGGCCCTTTTCGATTCCCTATAGCAGGTCTTTTTTCCTCAAAGCTTGGTTCAAACGCTCTAATTGCTGACAGTATATTTTAGCATTAATTGTTGCATTAGATGGTAAGAATTCAAAGTGGATTATTTCTTAGCGATCCCACCAGATTGAAAAAAGAACCTTTTGCACATGAAGTTCCATTCTCGTTTGTGGCTAGGGTCCTTCCCCTTTACTAAGCCACTGTCTACGACGCTTAACTTTTCGATAAAAGATCCATTTTTCGTCGCCAGTCACAAGTCTACCCAAAAAAGGTGAAAAAAGTTGGGGAAAATGGAGACAAGAGCAGATATCAACTGGGGATTGAGGTTGTTTTCAGACAATTCATGGGACACCCATTTTAAAAGTTTAGGAACTTTGTTGAAGATGAAGATGAACAGTTGTATGGTTTGAACTGAGAACCACTGCCAATTCCACAACTGATAAAGCATGATTTTCTTCAAGGTCTGCTTCAAGAAGCTTATCATCAAAATCAACTGGACATCTGGTTCGATCTTCAACTTCAAAGGTGAAATCTGCACCTCTGAATTTTGCAAACCATCTTCCGCAAGTTCTTTCATTCACGCATTACTCTCCATAAACTGAGTTAATGTTTCTAGCCGCTTCGGCTGCTGAGTTTCCTTTCTTGAACTCATAAAGCATTATGTGCGCGAAATGATTCTTGGGTACTTCCATGTTAGCAGGATTTTAATCAAACAAAATTTAATTTTATTGTTCTCTGAAATAAAATTTGATCAGTTTAAATGCATCTAAACATAAAAGTAATGTTCAGCTCTATTAGACATTGTAAAATACACTTTAAACTTCGTTCATTTTAACAAAAAGTGAAAATTCGGACAAAGCTTATGGGGTGACCTTATATATATATACACACGTTATATCCGACATAGTATGCATCTATTCCTCCCAAATAAATCATACCTCAATACATATATATATATATATATATATATATATATATATATATATATATATATATTGTTTTATTTTTCAATAAAAATAAAAGATATGGCCACATTAATTATATATCCAAAGAATACCAGTATATAGACAATGGAATTCTAGATACTAGACTAACAATGCGATTTTAATTGATAATGAATGAGTTCGTCAAAATTACAATAAATAAATAATATCTTATGAATTCGAGGACAATGTCAAACATCTTATCTCAAATTTGAAAAAAATATAATGAAAAATTAAACTGAGATTATTCTCGTTTTTTTCACTGAAATTTGTTTGTGTCTGTATATATATATATATATATATATATATATATATATATATATATATATATATATATATATATATATATACATATGCGTGTGTGAGTTTGTGTGTGTTTTCGCGTGCGAGTGTGTGTGTGTACATTATGTTTTCCTTATTCGTTTTACTCGAGAGTGCATCTCGTATGACTTAATACAGGGCGTTTCAAACAAAAAAAGTGTGCGTTTATTACAAATCGGGCATTTCAGGCATTTAGCAATATATATATATATATATATATATATATATATATATTGCTAAATGCCCGATTTGTAATAAACGCTTATTTTTCGGGCATTTAGCTCTCTCTCTCTCTCTCTCTATATATATATATATATATATATATATATATATATATATATATATATATATGTAATAAAAAGGCTTAAACACTAATATTCCATGGTCATAATTTATTCGATTGGAATCGTAAATACGATCCAATTCATCAGACCTACAAATTTGTAGGGAATTTGTAGGTCTGATGAATAAATTATGACCATGGATTTTAAGCCTTTTTATTATATGTGTTTAAGCCTTTTTATTATATCCTTACTGTGTCCTGGACATTGAGTTCTACCTGGATTCTATCCTCTCGGAATTTTTTATTCAAAAAAATATACATGTGTGTATATGCACCTGTGGATTTTGCATATATATATATATATATTTACCACTAATATTATATATATATATATATATATATATATATATATATATATGAATAAAAATGACAATAGGAAAACTGGTAATTGCTGACGCGTTTCGTCCAATGTGGACTTTATCAAAGCAAAATACGAAAATGAAATTAAATGAACAAAGTAACTAATAAAAACAAAAACAGAATGTACCTAGCAACTGGAATGTAGAGAAACGCTATTTTCATATTTTTAACTGAAAAATAACGTCAGTAATTGTCACATGTGGAGAATATTGTCATTATAATTGTGTTATATATATATATATATATATATATTGCTAAAAGACCGATTTGTAATAATCGTACATTTTTTTTTGTTTGAAACGCTCTGTATTAAGTCATACGGGCTGCACTCTCGAGTAAAACTAATAACGAGAATATAATGTACACACACATATATATATACACAATACACACGCATATATATATATATATATATATATATATATATATATATATATATATATATATATATATATATATATATATATACTGAAGTGCCAAAGAGTAACAAGGAATAAACGATGTTATTTTCTGAGTATATAAATCGTTGTACTTTTTGCGTGATCTTCGGCGTCATTTTGAATAAGTATTAAATAGCAAAATTTTCTCATCCGCTCCTCGAAAGTCTGCGATTTTAGTTATCTTCCTTGGCGTATCATTCGTTACTATGAAGGCCACTTCGCATACTCATGCCAAAATTCTCTGCAACAAGGTCTGGAGCAATTCTAATTTCATTAGGTGATCCTGCTAACTGCAGTAAAAGATACCAAATTTAAATCTCCCAAAATCTGTTAAAACATAATGCTGAAAGACTGGATCCTTTTACCCATACGATTTGTCCCACAATCTAATGCTGTTACCTTGAGTATTCGGATCATATATTAGGTTTGGTGCAAAAATAATATCGTTTTTTGACGTTAAAAAATACGTCAAAAAACGATATTATTTTTGCACCAAACCTAATAGCATATCGCCAAACTATCATATGCCCATATCAATGAACTTTGAGTCTGTATTCTACTGGCTTTATTGCTTGCTTGTGAAATTATTAAAAATACATGAATACCGTTGTCTCTAATTTTATCCTTATTTGAACCATGGAATACTGTAAATTAGATTGACCGATGGGTTTAGTGGTACTAACCATGAATATGAATGTGATTTGATGCAATGTTATGTTTCGATATGAAGCTAAAATCCTCTCCCATTTTGTTAGCGTATTTGTTCACCTGCACGCTACACACTCCGATAATATCTCTCGGGAACAAATATGTAATAACCATATCCTTCTTAGTCTTTTACGAAACCAAACAAAGGATTTGACACCTCGGAGATAAGAGTGTTTCATTTTCTTGAACAACATTCAGTTTGGTGTCGAAAGTGACTACGTGTAATCCATATCACGTGACTACCGCTGTAACGTTGCGCAACATAAACAACTACATTTCTATTGCCTCAGATAAGTAATCTGACTGAGCATATGAGTAGAGACTGGGTAAACAGCACAGTTTATACACACACACACACAGATATATATATATATATATATATATATATATATATATATATATATATATATATATATATATATATATATATATTTATATATATTTATATATATATATAGGTAACTACACTCGTCTCGGAAAACCTTAGTTTTCTTGAAATCAATTTCGAAGGAAAAAAAGGTTTTCTAAAAAAAAAGAGCTAGGAACATGAACGTCTGTCGAAAATAATCGTACAGCATACAGGTTCAAAGTCCAAAGAAAAAAAAACGATATGAGTAATCAACTAACTGAAAAAGAACTCAGTACAAAAGTAGAGCAGACCTAGTCAAACCTAGAAAGCCAGACCAACCTACCAAGGTCTCACCTAAGTGGATCGTCAGGGAAAGCTGGCTCCAGCTTTCCCTGACGATCCACTTAGGTGAGACCTTGGTAGGTTGGTCTGGCTGTCTACGTTTGACATATATATATATATATATATATATATATATATATATATATATATATATATATATATATATATATGTTTATCTATATTAAGCACAGTTTAATATCGTTTGATAAGCTTAATAACATTATCATTGAAAGACGAAAGAAAATCACCATATTGATACATGTCTTTTTTTTAATCATATCTAAGCTTTCGGCTTACATATGCCATCATCATTGATGACAATGACGTTACATTTAAATAATACACCAACATAAAAAACAATTTATTGTAATGTAATTGTCATCTTTTATGATGGCTTATATAAGCCGAATACTTAGGATTAAAATACGTATCAATATGGTGTTTTTCTTTCATCTATATATATATATATATATATGTAATATATATACATATATATATACATATATATATATATATATATATATATTATATATATGTATAATATATATATATGCATATGTGTATATATATATATATATATATATATATATATATATATATATATATATATATATATATATATATATATATATATACACATATGCATATATATATATATACATATATATATATATATATATATATATATATATATGTATATATATGTATATATATAAAAGTGAACATAGAAGTCAACACTTAGAGGCGACAGTCTGTTTCATGCTATATGCAATCGTCAGGCCACATATGCTGTTATTTTTCTCGGCTATTTATATATATACGGGTCAGTTATGGCGGTTATTTTACCGGAAGTCGTTTGTTTATTTATTTGGGTCAAATTATATTGCTTGTTTTTATTTAATTTTCTTTTCTAATTTTCTTATTTATTTATTTATTAACGTAGTAAAAAATTGTTTATATCACTTATTTAACAGTTTTGTTACATATACATTTAATTTTTTTCTGGTTCTTGAAGGAAATTTCATTGACCCAAAACTTTGAACAGTAACTTTAATGTCGACGGGATTTCAATACAATACGTTTTCCAATGTCGGTTAAAACCAAAATAAGGTACAGAATTCTGTTGCAACAGTTAAATTCAGACCTTTCATCGTCGATGTCTTTCGTTAAATTTTCCCTTGATGGTGTGTTTACCGGCTCGTTGTGGTGCACAGTGACTCAATTCGTTTTCATGCACTTTGAATGAATTTCTAATTTATTTCCCCAGAATGCTGTCTTGACATCTGCCAACCTTGTCAGTACACGTAAATAACCAACGCTCATACTCAAATCTGTCATACAGACAAGAAACAAAATGATCGATTTAAGACAACCTTAGATACAAAAAAAAGTACATGCGAAAGTATGTTCATCTCTTCTCTAACAGCACTAAAAGAAATCACGTTCAAATCACCCTGTATCAGTGCGTTAGGTATCGATTGTTGTAATTTCAGATGATAGAAAAACTATGTTTCTGAAAATAATTTTCATATAACGTTTTGAAATTTATTGAATTTGACGCGATTAAATTATTCTTGAGGGTTCCCAGGAAGCACACGTTTTCTATTATCGATACAATGTGCTACGTCGGTCTAACATTTCTTTTAGCATTACTAAAGCATTATTCGGATAATAGCAAGCGATATAGATCCAGTGTACTTTTTTCAAAGAAACAAGGTCAATATGTTTTAAATCTTTTCATTTTGCCGATGCTTTCACGCCCGCGAACATCTCTTTCTTCTACACACAAAAGAAACACAGATTAATGGAGACATATTTGGAAAGTATTTTAAAAACGTTTTTTCATAGTTTTTCTTTCATAATTTACGTATTTTTACTGTACAAATAAATGTGTATATATTTTTATTACGTTTTCATTTAATCGGCTAGTTACTTCGTTTTTTATATCTTGCGTCTGCCCATGTACAGAAACAACTATATAAAAATGATCGTAACAGTGCACACATACGCACAGTACATGAAATATAGAAAAATAAAACTGAACTTGTCGATATAATGAGTTAATAAGACATATTACTTGAAAATATATGAAGAAAAATAAACACGAAGACGCACACACATATAAACATACACACACAAACATATATTCTTTTATTTAAATTAGCTTCAAATTATCTACATCTTATTAAACGTCTTTAGTTACAGATTTTGGTTAGTTTATGGGCAATTAATATATCGATAATTTTAGGCACGTAAATATCTATCTATCTATCTATCTATCTATCAGCTTCACTGTCACCCCTTATTTTTGTCTCTCTGATTCTTTTACCTTCTCTCAATTTGTTTGTTTATTTTACAATCTCTCTCTCTCATTCACTTCATCTCTGTCAATAGAATCACATTAATCAAGATTGTAATGCTTCTAAAATGGCATTGAAAGACAGGAATTGTGGGTGTGAGGGAATTAAGGACAGAAAGATTAATGCACATGCAGACACGCACACATACACACACGCGCACACACATATACACACTCTTCCTGTATTCGTGTGTGTCCGAGAGTAGTCTGTTTTTGCCAGTGTATATATATATATATATATATATATATATATATATATATATATATATATATGTGTGTGTGTGTGTGTGTGTGTGTGTATATAAATATAAATATATATATATATATATATATATAATTATTTATATATTATATGCGCGGTAATTATATGCCTGACGATCGCAAAAGCGTGAAACACAGGGTCACAAACTCACATCAATCCAACCAAATATATATATATATATATATATATATATATATATATATATATATATATATATATATATATATATATATATAATGTTCTCCATGGATATCTGTTTGCGCATACATACGGGTATTTACATGTGTGGTTGGTATCTGACATCTGGTCATCAAGTGCGTATGCTGCGTTTCCATATGTCGATGAGAGATGGCTTTCTATCTCCCTCTGTGCGGACGTAGCCTGCATTTGTATATGTGAACAGAACATATGTTACGATCTGTTCACTGATGGTTTAAATTGGTCTATGGAGTTTTTTTTTCCTGAATTTGTAGGAAAGCGTGTGTGAATGTGTATGTATTTGTGTATGTATATATACATATACATATATGTGTATTCTGCATCCTTGTTATAAGACAGTATGTATATATGGCGAGGGAATATACATATGCAGGTTAGGAGGAGCACGCAGGGACACAGCGATAGGGAGACATCTTTCATCAGCACATCTATAATTGCCACCTGTCATTCGAAACCTCATGGTTTTATTAACACTTAGGAAGAAATTCACTTTTACCAACAGTCCAAAAAGAACTTCATGGCTCACTAACAAATAGAGAAAACGAACAATGACACATTAAATAAAAATAAAATAAATTATTCCTTTTAAAAACGTATTTCTTTTATTTGTCTGAAGAATTTCATGAGACCGGAAACATGTTGCAGAAATATGAAGAATAATATATATATATATATATATATATATATATGTATATATATATATATATATATATATATATATATATATATATATATATATATATATATATATATTCATATATATATATATATATATATATATATATATATATATATATATATATATATATATATATATATAAAACAAAGCCACATTATAACCAAAAGCTTTTGCGGTTTATCGCATTTTTAATATATATATATATATATATATATATATATATATATATATATATATATATATATATATATATTAGGTTGGTGCAAAAATAATTTCGTTTTCTCATATAGTAACATATGTTAGAAAACGAAATTATTTTTGCACCAACCTAATATATATATATATATATATATATATATATATATATATATATATGTATGTATATATATATATATATATATATATATATATATATATATATATATATATATATGTATATATATATATATATATATGTGTGTGTGTGTGTGTGTGTGTGTGTGTGTAAAAATATATAGAAAATAGGAAAGAACTGGTTAGGTAAATAATCTAAAGTTCTTTAGTTTTTTGTTATTATTTTAAAAAAAATAGTGCTCGATACAAAAGTAGAGCATATATATATATATATATATATATATATATATATATATATATATGAATGCACACACATACACAAACATATAAACATTCATATTTCCCCCTTCCACTCACCTCTATAAAACTCCTCTCTATTAAGTTTTAATTTCCCACCTTCTCTCTTCAGTTGCCCCTCTCTTTAGCTCTAACATTCGTCCCACACTCTCACACTTACACTCTCTCTAAATTCTATTTTTATTTCCGGAGTTGTTTTTTCTGTTTTCTTTTTGAATTTTTTGGTCTGATGAATTGGATCGTATTTACGATTCCAATGGAATAAATTATGGCCATGGAATATTAGTGTTTAAGCCTTTTTATTATATCCTTACTCTGTCCTGGATATTGAGTTTTACCTGGATTCTATCCTCTTGGAATTTTTTATTCAAAACATATACATGTATTTGAATGCACCTATGTATTTATATTTACATATTTTGCATATGTATGTGTATTTTTACCACTAATATTGTCTATCTATCTATCTATCTATCTATCTATCTATCTATCTATTTCAGCTCAGTTGGAAGCCCTCAGAGACGCAGGAGAAGCGTCAAACTGATGCAAGATTCCGTCATTTTTTTCCCTCAGGATGTAATTCTTTCAGGGCAAGTGTGAACACAACACGCCTTCCTGCATTCTTACCCTTAGAAATACTTTCAACTTTAAGACCCCTTTTGTATTTGGTGTTTTTTTGCTTGAAAGGATTTAATTCAGCAAAGCCACAAGGGTGAATGTGCTTACAGAGAAGGAGAGAATATGAAAAAAGAATACATTTTTAGTTTGAAAGAACAACAAAAGTATAAGAATTAAGAAAGTAGAAGATGCCAATTGACTTTGTATTTATATATATATATATATATATATATATATATATATATATATATATATATATATATATATATGAAGTTAAAGTTAACAGGAAGGTAAGAAGTCGTAAGAGATTTCCGTAAGCATAAGTGTAACAGGAAAAATCCTGCTAGCATAGAACTTCCGTTACTTCTAGTAATGTCACCTGTAAAATGGTGAGACCTAACCGCCAATCTAGTACTGCACCAAAAAATCGTAAATTCTAAGCCCCAAAGACGAAAATACATCAACTTGTTCCTATAGCTATTGTTCCTGAATTATTTGTTTTTTTCTTTGATTTCAATGCGCCTTGTATAACTTAAATTCTCAAAGAGAGAATATATTTTAATTGGTATCAATTATATTAGATGTATCTACATTCTTCTGAATTCCTCACTGCTTCTCGTTACTCAGTGCTTATTATAGCAAATATTCAGACGAAAATCATTCCTTATTTCGTCTGATTCAGAACTTCACAGCTACGACCCTAGTATCTCGTAGATAACGTCAACTCATCCTCATTTCTTTTGTATTCCATTTGAAAAGTCATATGTAGACAGCTTTTACTCCAGAACTGTTACTTTGTGGAACAGACTCACGATAGAACGCTTCCGTTCATTTTTTGTAACATAGAAAATGTTACCGAATGAGGAATATCGCAAACGGGGGTTGCAAATGAAATGGTAATCTTTATAATATCAACATAATACAATACTCGCCAACGGCGTGACGCAGGTAAACCAATTCTAGTAGTGGACTACATAGACAGCATATTATCCTTACTTACAATAGTGTTCAACGTATTTATGAGGATTGAGACATTACTGTTCATAGGTACGGTATATAACATCATTAAAGTCTTAATATCTTCAAGTCAGGGATCAACTGTTACCTATCCTACATATAATTCTAATTTGTGCTTCTGAATTCCTACATTTACGCACTTACAACACGCTCATTCAATAAGTCTCTAACTTGAGTGACTCTTGGTTCTTTTATGGGGTGAGCTATAGTATAAATGTATTTTCCTTCCATGGTATCCTAAACATTTACTGATAGAATAATGATACCTTTAACTCAAGTCTTTTTTGTTATTTGTGACGAAATCGTCCAAATTTCACTATCATATTAACAGAGAGTTTGTCAATCTTCTTTTGTACACTTGTAGAAAAAACTAAAATTCAAGGGAGCAATTTAAATATTATTACGGAGAATTAGTCAATGTAGTAAGAAAATAAGCACACTCCATCTCGCTTCTCTCTTGTAGCCATTAATCACAATAAAATAAACATTTTTCATCGTTAATGTTGAATTAGTAAAGTTTATAATAGTGTTACTATATTACAGACATGAAATCTGAAAATAGGAAAATATTAAAGTCTCCTAAAATAAGTATTTTTTAAGACATTTCGTCGTATATTTAAACGGTACTGCGTATTTCTTCTCTTAGGTCATCCTCGTTTTGATCACCAACATGCATTCTATCTACAAATAATGGTCAGTCTCAGTTTTCCTTCAAAACTTACCCATAGCACATTGTTGTCTGCTTTGTTGCTAAAGTTAAGCCCACTGTTAATAAATCATGTTATGTGTTCTATTACATTTAGCATTATCTCATTTCAACGGGGGCATAATTCCTTAGAAAAAAGCAAATAGCAGATTAATCAACGTCGAACTCATCATGGAACGCTCAGTATAATAAAAACGAAAGCGCGAGTGAAAATATGGTCCAATGGTAAACAATTAGCCTTCAGTAACCAAGGACGATGTCTGTTTTTGATACTGACTACAGATTCTGATCTCACTCTAGTTAAATAAATAATAATAATGTTCTTTATTTCATATAATTCTGTATGGTGCCAAATAATAGACGAAAATGCTAGAAACGCATAACTCAAATAAACACAACATCCAAAACGAATTACATTTTAATTACTTTCCACGGAAAATTGACAGGTGTTGGAGAATCCGTTCTCTTGATTTGCAAATAGCTCCTATTTTCAGCTGAAAACGGCTAAAATTATTCTCTAACGTTTGTACGTTAATTTAAACACCGGGTAAATGAGATTAGTGTCGAAAGATGAATTTTCAGAATCTCATATTAAAAGGAGAATCGTTCTTGGAAGCCTTTTTCCTTTCAGATTGCTCATTAAAACATAATGACAGGAAGTGAGTTATTTGCAAGGCGTGCTGAACAAGAAATAGGGATGCAATCCATAGTCTGTCTATTGGAAATGTTTCCTTTTTCTTTTAAAGCAATCTGGAAGATGGGCGGTCATATTAAAAATAAATATCCCAGAAACTAGGAAGAAATAAAACTAAATCAATCTGGAAAATATCCCTGAAATTTTATTCCTTTAGAATAATTCACCATTGCACCTTCATCTAAAATAACGATGGAATTCATTATATTTTAACATGCAAGTCATTGACTTTTCCATTTTATTTTTTTTTAGTGGCGCACGTAGAAAATTCTGTGCAAAACCTTCAAGAATGTTATAATGTATTTTACAATATTGACCGCGGGAAGAAGATGCAACAAAAATCAAAATAGAGCGAACAGAGTTCAAACTCTGGTGAAACCTACGTTGTGTTAATATTGGAATTTTTAATTCATTTTCATCTAAGCTTATCGCTTTCTTCTCATCCCGTCTGTTAATAAGCCCGGAATAGAAAGACAGGTTGGAATAACAGTGTTCCTTAAAAAATTCCTTTTAATTACGAAAATTAGGTAAATAAAGTTGGAATAAACAGACAGGATTATAAAAATAGAAAATGAAATAAACACGCGGTCTGGAATAAAATCGAGCAAAATATTTTTGCATTTGGTAAAATATTTTTGTATTTAATAAAATATAAATATTTGTAAATTTAAATCGCGTGACAGTCCGATCAATTCCGCACGCCAGAGTTAATAGTGGGTAGAGTTTTGAAAGATACATTTGCCTAGGTACCGATATTGTAAAGGTATCTGGTAATATAGGAGACCGCAAACAGAGAGTTGGATTCATGCCTTCACATGAGTGTGATGTGAGCCCAAGAAGAATACTGAACTCGATTTACCCATTGATTTTTACGCGCTGAGAAATATGTTAATGTGCAAAACCCAATGACAAAAGACTTGAATCAAACACTACCCTAATATTCTTTTAATAATTTT
Source organism: Acanthosepion lycidas (assembly GCA_963932145.1). Taxonomy (NCBI): domain Eukaryota; kingdom Metazoa; phylum Mollusca; class Cephalopoda; order Sepiida; family Sepiidae; genus Acanthosepion; species Acanthosepion lycidas. Next base: position 23,894,123 of record OZ010581.1, on the reverse strand, counting down.
ACCACCAAGCAAGGCATTAAAGCCAATATGACGTAAAGATAACGGCTAAATATTTCTTAAAAATTTACCAAATCGTCATAATTCCTTGTAAATGTACATGTTGAACTCGAATTAACAATTAAATTATAATGAAACCAACCGTTTTTTGCAGTTATCGACAAGAAAGAATCGGACTTCTTGTTGGTCATTCGTCCGCTATTACTGTCATAATATTTACTAAAACAGTGCGGGTTACATCCGGTGGCGTAAGCATAAATTTTGGCCTATTTACTTCTTTTACAGATTTCGGTGCAGAAAATCACTACGCACTTCCGTAATGAAATGTAATTTTCTTTTTGGTAAGTGTAATTAAATTAATTAAATAATAAAAGCGAAACCTTTTTCCGTGTAGAATAGCAATAACAAATTAAAAAAACAAATTAAATAAAACAAGAAAGTTTCTTTAAAAAAAAATTAAAAGTGGACAAATTAAAAAAAAATAGATAATACAATAAACACTTATTTCTTTTCTAGCATATTTATGGGCTAAGTATAGGGTTAGGTGTTGGGTTATGGTTTTGTGTAGAAAAGGGGGACAAATTAAAAAAAATATATAAATAATACAATACATCGGGTTAAGTTTAGAGTTAGGTGTCACAGTTAGGGATGGGGTTAGTCAAAGTTCCCCGTGATGCGATCAGCTTGGTGTGCTTTTGATCAGGTGTCCGAAGACGTTGCTCCCACCGAATAGAAATATTTGACATGCCAAGCGCATTGTGAAGAATGTACTAATATATGTGGCTATTTGATGTATAGTCAGTTGCATGGCATCCCTTACCTTGTAGTGAACACGATCAATGTATTGTCCAACGTGGTTGCTGTTGCAGGGGGTCCTGTGCTTGGGTCAACTTTAAGACCATGTAGTCCCCTCCTAAATTCAGCTGCCCACATTTGTATTGTTAATAAAACTAGATCACCAACCATTAATCTTATGACCATATCAGTATGAATTCCCTTGGAGGCAAAATCCTTTTTTCTGCAAGTACTTGATGCACGATGCCAAATTTTCTCCATTTTTTAAGAGAAGTCACTACTAGTTATATTTGATGTATTTTTTCAACAATCATAAATCAGTTTACCTGGATAGATCAATGCAGTTATTCATAAGTACAGCTGAAATTAATGCATGCAATATTTCACAGACGTAGCACCAATTCTTCATATTCAGCATATGAGCTTTTAAGACGAGCCAGGTAAAATAGATTCTGACAAGAAAAATGATCTAACCCGATACAGAGAACTATATTTCCAGGCAGTAGACCAATGAATTGATTTAATATTATTTCAACTTCATGTCAGCGGAAAAAAAAAATTAGGAAAAAATATAACACTGCCCCTTTTTCTCCCTTTCTCTGTTCTCTTTTAATATGTGGCATCAGGTTTATGTATGCCAAGACAGTATATACAGATCAGTATATTTGCAGGCAATAATTTTATTTTATTCAAATCTTTCGTTTTGGGTTTATTTTCAAGTGATATCCGTAGCAACATAGAAAAACAAAAATCTCCTGGACACTATCTTCGATAGTTCGATTTTGATTTTAATTTTAATGTCATATCTTTTAAGAACGACCCCACAGAAGCATATCAGTTGCTTTAAATTATTTTTATCTGTTAGGAAAGTGAGAAGTATTAATAAAGTTAGGGAAATCTGTAGGTTATATAGAATTCAAGCACATTCTTCTCTATCTATGCTATTCTACTTGTTCATTTTATGAAAATCATCTTTTGTTATTCCTATCTTTCTTAAAAATTCTATATCACACTTTTAGCCTCGCTTTAATTTGACCTCCCTGACGTGTAACTCATATACTGTGTCGCCATTTTGTTCACAACAATGCATTAACTATTTTTCTTATTAATTTCTATCTTATTATATTGCCTCAATAGAATATATTGTCCTGCAATTCACGATTTTTCTTCGGTATCTGTATCTAATGCAGTGTCTCTCATACAATTTGAACGCTTGAATTATTTAGAAATTCCCCGTATATTGTATATATATATATATATATATATATATATATATATATATATATATATATATATATATATATATATAAGGGAGATGTTTAAACTAGAAGTTAGTGACTTATTTAACTTGAGGTAGACGAACGGAAAATTATGTGATAGAACATATATCCTAGAAGAACGCACGCAGAGAAATCTGTGAAAAACGCTGAAAAGTTTTCATCAAGCTAAAAGGGAAAATATATGAAAGGCTTCATAGGATGTGTATGTGTCGAGGAAAGTTATATTTCAAATAAGAAAAAAAAATCCGTGGAGCCCTCTTGATAGAATATGTCAAATGCTTCTTATCACGTTTTAAATTAGTGGCTATCAGTCTTGTCGTGCAAGTCATTAATACAATAACGAGTTTCATCCTAAAAGGTGCCCTAAAGACCACGCATTGAAGAAAAATACCCCTAATAAATATTATAACTCCATCGCAGGTCACCTAGATATAGATCAAGATTAACAAGTTTATTTCACAAGTTCGATCATCACTGGGTATACAAGACGAAGCTAAGTTTCTATTTTCAATATATGTCATGGTCCCTCAGGACATCATCAAATACGGCTCCCCACAACTTCTTATACACTGCAGCTATAAGATATGTCTGTACTTTTCTTGTCCATCCTAGTCCCTATTCTGACACCCATTTACAGAAACTAGTGAGGTGGTTTGCACGACGTTTCACTCCGACTCTCTTCCATTCAGAAAGTCCTGTGCGTGTCAATTTCTCCAAGCCATTTTGCCTCATTAAGCAATTATTGACCTAAAATCTGGCTACAAGACTGAACCAGAAACAAATACTAAATATGATCCAGACAACGCAGAAACATAATGTGATTCTCAAGTATAGTGAAAGGATTGTTAATATCATTACTTGACTAGCTGTGAAATTATGGAGATGTCAGTCGTATCAGTCGTTTTCAGAGTACTAGGATCGGTCCCGAAGTGGTAAGGGAGAAAGGTAAGAGAACTGAAATCAGAAGAGCTGGACCAATGCAGGCGACAAATGCTGGAATAATTGAGTTTTGAGGTACTGAGGGAAATTTTTATTATTAAATCTCCAATGTAATCCCCAGTAAAAAAAAAATAGATGTTCACGCAAAAAAAAGACCCAAGAGCCACTCAAAGACTAAATAAGTGCTAATTGTGAGGATAGTTACGACAAATAACGACTTGATGAGGTTAAGATTGTAGTGATCTGGAAAACATCCTCTTGGGAATCTGTTCTGGGGAAGAAGATGTATGAGGTCTTTGCTTATGGATTACTAAGGAAATGAGGATGAGTTGATCCTGTAAACCTAATGAACTGAATGATCGTAGGTGTGAAGGTCTGAACTGGTGGAAATAAAGAATGTGCCATGGAAAGAGAGATAGCGTGGCGATTATCTCGAATGTAGATTTTCAATGAGATCACTAAGAAAGAAATGGACGCTTATGGACTGGCAAAATGAAATGCAAGTGTCAAAAGAAATCTAAACAGCGAAAGTTGACAAACATCGGATAAAATCGCATCAGTAATATAATCAGTATCCGGCGACATAAACTACGGTGGGGGAATAAAAAGAAAACAAAATAAATGAGAAAGTATTTCGTATAAGTGTGTGCGAGAGTGAAAAAGAAAGAGGAAGGGGGAGAGAGAGAGAAAGACTGAGAAGAAAAAGAGAGATAAAGAAAGAGAAAGAAATAGAGAGAAAGCGAAAGAGAAAGAAAACAAGCGAGAGAAAGAGAAAGAGAGGGAAAGAGAAAGAAAAAAGAAATCGCAAAATACAAAAAACACTGAGAGAAAGAGAGACAAACACACAGAGAAAGAGGAACAAAATGCTGTAGAAAAATGAAGAAGTTGAATATATCTTAAAAGAAATCGAATATATAACTAATAAGATATTTGAAGGAGAAATGTTCACGCCCTTTTTCGGAGCTAGGAAAGACAAGGAATCCAACTTTGTTAACACAAAGAGAGCAAACTGACTCGACGTCTTTTGCTGTTTATTCTTTTTCTGTTCCTTAATAACTTCGATTTTGATTGTTCTTGTTCTTTTTCCGTGCTCTTGTCAAATGCCGCTCTTTTCGCTTGGTGTTCGTCGAGAGAAATCGGCGGTTCACTTCCACGGAATACAATTTCCTTTACTAAATGGAATTCTAGCCTCAGTGTGGAAGGCGGTTCTGAGACAGAGCTAAATATGGCGACAGACCCAATCGAACAGGAAGGAAGACTTTTCGATTGCTCTCGACATCACGTGACTTCATAGACTAAGAGGTCGATTGCAACGACAGCTCATAATTGTGTAGATAGAAGGCAAAAACGCATATTTATCTCCTCTCTTATTGGAAATATTTTTGCAGTGAATATCCACAATATTCGTCGGTGGCTGATGCGTAACTTTGAAAGTCTCATGTTGAAAAATGACAGTCGACGTTTTAAGCGGTGTTTTCAAGCAGCTGAGAATTTGCAACCAGTCATTCTTCCTCGATTTGAGTAGCGCACGTAAAATGAAACTGTTCTGAATTTGACTTTCTTATATTTTTAAGCGATGAAATTATCATTTGAATCAGTGTTCTGGCTACATCTTAACACTCTAAACGTTGAAGTGACACCCATATAAATTACAGATTAGAATAGAATAGAACATCTACTATCGAAGAAATTATATTTAAACTGAATTTCAGGACATACATTCATACAAATTGTTACCGTTTGTTAGACACCTGCGCAGAAGCAATCAACTTCCAAATTAACTGCGCATATAGATGTTTTATATCATTCATAAAATCTTTTAGATTGCAGTAACTATTGATTTTAAATGGCCTAACTAGTAATATGAGACTCAGTGTACAAGAAATGCAATGTTACCTCCTCAATAGGAAGGGTAAATTTCCAAATTATTATTTTAGGTAAACGGTTTAATATTCACCTTTGATATCGACATATGCACAAATACAATTCATAAATACAAGAGAAATTTTTAATCATTTCACCACATGCAAAGCGAAAATGCCACTAAGAGACAATGGCCCACTAAGAGTTAAAGAAAATGCTAGGAAAATGACCTATTAGGAATCAAATTTATTAAATACTTCTATGTATAGTGTGACCCCCCCCCCCCACCAAAAAAAAAGGGAACTTTTTAATAATCCAATAATACCAAGAGTGATGGAAGAAAAATATTTTGTTCATAGTAATTGAAACCTTAAAAGATGCCATTTAAGAAACAATGATGGAATTTTCATTTTTTTTTAAATTACCTCCTGTAGATGGCGTCCAACTGTACGAATGTATTCTTGAAATCTGCTGTCGAGATTCCATATTGACTACTGCAACATCTCAGCTGGGATACTGTGAATTTCATCTTGAATTGTAAACGGCGAAATATTTACTTGCTCAAGGTCACTGTCTCGCAGTGTTGCCACTTGTTTATGTCTGGCAATACGCACTTCAAAAATTCCCGTTTTTGGGGTCACCCTGTATATATGAACGAATATTTTAAATAAATTAAAATATCACGAAGGAAGAATTATACAAAAAATAATAAATATAAGATTCAAAGTAAACCGCGAGGCGATCGTAAGGTAATTGAATGTCTACAGGATTTATTACTAATTGTAAATTTAACAATATACTATATAGCTACCCATCTAGGGCGGGTCATGCCGCGGCCACCTATAGAGAAGGCCTATTTCCTTTGGGGTAGGGAAAAATGTAACGTCATCATATTCAGTCCGACTTTCAAGAAGCGTGTCGTTTTTTGTGTATCAGATTTTTTACGGCGGCATTTTAAAATTATTTATTAATATTTTCCTTTAAATATTGAATTAATTTAAAAAAAAAAACAATGTCTTATAGATGCGTTGTACTAAATTGCAAAGTGAATTATAAAAACGGCCCTAAAGTACATGTATTTCCTTTCCCTAAAGATAAAGAATTATCTGATGTTTGTATTCGTACAATCAGAAGAGATCGTTTTTCACCTACTAAATTAAGCAGAGTGAGTATTTTTTGAATTAAAAAATAAGTAAATTTTATTGAAACTTTAATGATAAAATTAGTTCCATGTCTTTGTAACTCATAACATAAAGTTAATAAGACAAATCTAGCGAGAAAGTTTAGCTATTCATTCTCGTACGTGTTGCTTTTAAAATCTAAAATCTCATTTTTTAAAGAAATTTTCGACATAAATTCATTCATGAATTCGTAAAGGAATATTTTATATGCATAAAATATAATTCTAATAATTTTAACGATTTTTAAGAATTGTTTTATTTGTGACTAAATTAAATTTAATTGAATTAATTTCATGTCTGTAATTCACAACATATTTTAAAACAAATTTTTGTTTTAAAAAGTTATGAAACTGAATTGAAACATTGAGGATAAAAATAATTTCATATCTTTATAACTCACAAAACACCTTTAAAAAAATTTGCGAAAGTTTTTAAAAGCTGAAATCTAATTTTTATGAAAATAAACTTTAAAGAAATTTTCGATATAAATTTATAAAGGAATCTTTTTATAGGCATAAAAATAATTCTAATAATTTAACAATTTTTTAGAATTGTTTATTCATAAGAATGTTTTTTATTTATCATTTTAAATTAAAAAAAAAGAATAAACGTTAAAAATTATTTTATTTGTCCATAGCTTGGTCACTAATAATCTTTTGTTGAATTCTCTCCACTTTTCCTAAAATTGTTAATGCTTCATATTATTGTAGATTTTTACCGATTGATTTTCATAGATTTTCACAAAAATTTAAAATAGGTTTGGTTTTTAAAATCTTTTTGAGGTTTTAGGTATGTGAACTACATTTTCAACCTGTTGTGGATTCCGAGATGAATTCGTCTTCAAGGAATGACAAACGGAATAATAAAATATAGGAAATAAAATGTATTTACACAATCATACAAAGATTAGTAAGTCCAGGAACGTGGTTAGTAGCAAATACAGATAGATATATATATAGTCTCGAAGTAGGACTTCCTTAGAGTCTACGTGCTTGTAACTGACTTCTATTAGGTTGGTGCAAAAGTAATTTCGTTTTCTAACATATGTTACTATGTGAGAAAACGATATTATTGTTGCACCAACCTAATACAAGAGGTTACCTCACACTATCTCCGTTCGTATATTCTCTCACTCTCCGTATATCCTCTCACTATCCGATTACCGACTAGTATTTAGTCAACCCCCCACGAGGGTATCATGTGGCACAAGGCCGGTTTAACGTGGGATCTCCGAGCCCGTAGGCTCGGCCAAAAATATGCCCATTGAACCCGTTGTGACGTCGTCCCCTGGTCGCAGCGCCAACCGTGACGTTCTATCCTAGTCTACCACGGCACCAACTGTGAAGTCCCTAAACAGCACCAATTGTGACGTCCTCGCCGCGGCGCCAGCCGTTCGCTCCTCGCTCCTCCGTTCGGGTGTCGCCGCTCCAAATGTGACGTTCTAACCTTTTGGTGATTCGGGTGGGAATCTGGTTTAGATTTGATATCAGCCTCGTCGTTCCCAACTCGCTTCCAACGCCTGGTTACCAAGGTTACTGCACTGATCCCCCAGTCCGCCTACCCACGTTGTGAATTGATCTTAGGCAGACGAGATCAAACAGTGGTTGGGGCCGTACTGCAAACCGAGTTCAACGGGGGTGATACCACACAAATATGCATAAAAGACAATAAAATGAAAACTCAAAAGTTCAAAGTATCAAAGAAATAGAGAACAAACTTTATGTCTAGTTGTTCGATACATAGGACTGCATCTATCTCCCGACCCGTTCTATGGATTGTGACACGTCGTTTTCCGCTAGGCAAGTTTTAACACTTCAAGTTGTCTGTTCTCTAAGAAATTGGTCTTTCGGTGGGTCTTTGGACGAAAGTCAAAAAAAAAAAAAAAAAAAACTTATGGTGATCTGGATCTAAGTCGCTCTTCAAAATAATTGTTCTAGGGTTGAAGAGAAGTCCGGAATGTGCGTGAATCTTGGTCAGCTATCTGCAAGGCTTGCTTCAACTGAAGACTGACTCTGGGAACTGCTGGAACTCAACTCAACTCTGCTCGTTGTGGCTTCGTTTATATGGGCGCCGACCAAAACCGGGGTGTGTTTTCGGCGCCGGGAGGTTCCTCGATAATTCTAAATACATATCCACCTCTCTGGTTAGGAATTCCCACCTTTTTCCATTTTTGGGAACCTTTCCTCACTCCCACCTTCTCATCATACTTCAGAGGGGCGTGAACTGCCCTCCCCACATCTTCGTAGCAACCTCTCTTACTCATCCTCCAGATGGGCTGCAACAGCCTCCCTCGTGCGTCACGTGATCACCACTCGACCAATGATGTCTTAGTCGGGCGTGGACGAATCCGCGGCTTTGTTTCAGGAAGAAAAAAATATCTTGCTTAACTAAAAAAAAATTATCTCTTCTCTTTCCCTTTTCTTCCTCTTAATCGCCGTTATCATTTCTCTGGTCGCGAACGGGACAATATGACAATGGCGGTCATAACTCTTGTTCTACACGTGGTTTACGTCAGGTATTTTATCGCTAATTATCAGAATGTGTGGTCTTCCTAACACGGTCTCAAAAAGAAACATCTCCAAAGTTTCAGTCAGTCTGTCGCCTCGAAGAAAGAAAAAAAACACTTCTAGGTTCCCATTCATTTTCCTTCGGTACATATTTCTGATAACATAATTTTATATCTGTCCAAAGTCCCTTTAGTTGCCTGTTTTTCGTCACTTATCGAAATAACATTTTCATTTGAATTTTTTTTTCTTTGGCCAGCCGGTCTGTAGTTGATAAGATGTCTTCCCGTACCAATAGTTTGTTTTCATATCCTTAGATAACACAGCCGATGCCAAAACATATCTGATTCTTTCCTTCTTTCCCTTTCTTTTTACTCAGAATTTCCCTGTCATTGTAATGACACTCTTTCGCCATTTGTTACTTATCAAAATATCCTTTTATACATTGTCTCTTAGCCGTGTGTGTGTTCTTGCTTATCACTCACGATTCGGTCCTTAGCCTCTCCTTTTCTTCTTTTCTTTCTTTTCCCTTTCTGCCTCGTTAAATGGTGCCACACCGTATAAACGGGTTCAGGGTCGGTTTACCTCCCCGAAAGAGAATCCGCCCCTTCGGCGTAGCATCTTTCGGGTTCCTCCCCAACCGAAGGCAGAGTTCAACCGTTCAGCTGGTCGTTTGACATCGACTGACATCTGACTACCGACTACCTTCACTGAAAATTATGCCCTTTGAACCCGTATAAACGGTTTACCTCCCCGACCGAGACTCTGCCCTTCGGCATAGCCTCGTTCGGGTTCCTCTCCGCCCGAAGGCAGAGAGTTCAACCGTTCAGCCGGTCGTCCGACATCGACTGACATCCGACTACCCTCACTGACTGTAACTCTGGGTATTTAACTCTGGGTATTTAACGTCCAGGTACATTTGGTAGAGTCCACTTATATGAAAAATGGGTGGACCCCATAACACAACCGGAGGACATAAGGAGAGAATCGTCAGCTTTTGATGAAAAAGCAGGTGTCACAATTGCAGTTAAACTAATATATATATATATATATATATATATATATATATATATATATATATATATCTTCGTGTTTTGATGGTGCTATTCCTTGAATTTTCTCAAACTGTCTTTCATATTTATCTTCATTGAATACTTCTAGAGAGTCTCTAGATTCCAGGAGAATCCGACTTGAGAATTCTGCCCTTAAAAGTGATTTAAATCAAAGTTAGGCAGCAAGTGACACTTATTGTATTCAGCATCATCAAATCCCTATATCCAAAAATCAATCTATCTCTTGCAATTGAATCTGATTTTGCAGTACATGTGTTTTGTATAGATGTAGAAATGCATTTAATAGGGGACTATAAGATTCCTAAACATGTAACTGATCAAAATACTCTTGAAATTCTAACAAAAAACATAAAGAAAATGGACACAGAACAACAGCAACCTGAACCTCAAAATATGATTTTTATATTAAAATTGGTAATGTCATTTCTACTATTGGTGCAAGAAGAATCAAACAAACATTTTAATGCAATCAAATTTATATATGAGCAGCTAAATTTAATGACACAAAATAAGCTTGATTATTCAACAGAAATGATGATATTTTCTTCCTTGTTATATATCTGCTCCCCTAAAGGGTACAGATTGTTAAGCGACAGTAAAAATATAATTTTACCTAGCTATTCAACCATTAAAAGGCTAACCTTATCAACATATATGAATCCTTTGATTGAACAACATCATAACAAGTTTCTTATGTATATTAAAAAATAAATTTAATCTCCTAGTGCAGAAGGACATCAAAGTTATTTTACTTGTTGATGAAATTCATCTAAAACCTTATTTAGATTATAAGGTTGCTAATATTGTTGGCTTATCTGATAACATCAGTGAAGCTGCAACAAGGGCTTTTGCTTTCAGGATTAGCAGTGTATTCTCACAATATAAAGACGTTGTGCAAGTTATGCCATCTAAATGTCTTAAAGCTGAGAAGTTATTTGACATAGTTAAACGTATAATATTTGATTTAGAGGAGATTCAAGTATTATGGAACATAACAGATAAAAATGCTATAAATAAAAAAGCTATATCTTTCTTTTGCAGTCCTCCGAAGTTTTACATTGTATATCCACACCCAGTGATAAAGTGGCGACCCCCTTTCTTCCTTTTTGACTCAGTCCATATATTAAAATGCATTAGAAACAATTGGCTTGGTCAAAAAGATGCAAATAAATGCATGCTGTTCCCCAAATTTGTCATAATGGAAATCATGAATTAGATAATATCCAAAGTGACCCATTTTTTAACTTACAGAAACTTCATGCCTTAGAATGTCAGTCAATTTTGAAATATTGTTATAAATTAAACTCAGACACTTTCTCCTACTAATCTTGAAAGGCAACATGTTAATTTAGATCTGCAAATTTGTAATGAATACACTATTCAAGGAATACTGACCTTAGAAAAGCAGAAGTATTTACCTAATTTTGCAGAAGCTGAAGAATATATAAACATATTTTATATTTGGTGGACAATAATGAATGTTAAAACGCAATATAAAGGTTTTCAGCTTAGAAATAAATACGGCAATTCACTTAGAATGAATAAAGAAAATTTTAGATTTCTCTCTGTATTCTGTGACTCTTGGAATAGCATTTCTGGAAGAAATGGCAAATTAAGAAAGGAAACCTTAACTGCTTTTCATTATACGACCTATGCATTTCTAGAACTGAACAAGTATTGCATAGAAGAACTGAAAATGTTATACATATTACCAGGCAAATTTCAAACTGATCACCTTGAGGCAAGGTATGGTTAATACCGGCACCTTACTGGGGATCAGTATAATATCAAGTACAGCAAGTGTTTGGGCGTGAAAAAAAAATAGAATGCAATCAGTTTTAAAATTGAGCTTACCATTTAATCACCAATGCATTAAAATTGATTTAAAGAGTTTACAAGAACCAAACTGGGATGAAATGACAGAGAAGGAAAAGTTAGATATGTATAAATATAGAACTGATGTTAAAGATGACGATTTTAATAATTGTAGAGAAGTTCTACCTGTAATGCTATACTTCGCAGGTTATTGCTGCAATGCAGTTTTTAAGGAAATAAATGCAATAGTTGCAAATATTTAATATCTGGAAATGTAAGAGATAACGTGGAAGAAATACCTGAAATAAGCAGCTATCTTCAGGAGAATAATAGAGGTTCTCTCTTATATCCTAATAATAAAACTATAAATTTTGTTCTGTATAATTATATAGTCATTGACAAGCTGATAAAATATCATTCTCTTCTTCATTCAGTAAATCAAAGAAATTTAGCCAAGCATATAACATTGAAGGTTTTGGCAGATTATGAGGTTCTTTTTGATTTTGACACTTGTGATGAGGATCACAACATAGAAAAATACAAAGAATGTTTGTCTGGAGCTCTACAAATGCTCGTTTAGATAATTTTTGTTCTAGGGAAAATAATAATATTACAAGTAACAAGTTACCAAAAAAAAGAAAACTTCAAACATTCAGCTAAATTTTGTATCAGTAACCTATTTTTCTGAAAGTATTATTTGATTTTTAAATTTTTAAATCTCTTTATTGTTTGTATCGAATTTATTTGCTTGTTTGTATTTATTTGTTTCTTATTTATGATTAATTGTTTTACTTATTAATCATAATTATTTTATTTATTCATCATTTAATTATAATTTGTTTATTTAATTATTGTTTTTCTCTAATTCATAATTCAGTTGTTACTGTATTTGAGTAATAGTCTCTTAATGTTTAGAAAAATTGTAACTTTACCGAATAATTATTAAAATTGAAATAAAAACATGCAAATTAAAACAATGCTGATTATGATTTATAAAAAATTTTAAATGTGAAACAATTAAAATCATGAATGAATTTCAGTATTAAAATTGTCTGTCGGTAACCCACTTTTCTATATGTATTATTTGTATTTTAAATCTATTTTTGTAACGAATTTATTTACTTTCATATATTTAGTTTATTTTTTCTTATTTATATTTTATTCGTTTATTTATCACTTACTTGTAATTTGCTCGTCTGTTTATTTTTCATTGTTTGTTTGTTTCCTAATTCATAATTTAGTTGTTGCTGTCCGAGTGTATAAGAATAATAATCATTATTAATTAAGATGTTGTAACTTTACAGGATAATTACTAAAATTAAGATAAAAACATGCAATTTAAAATAATACTGATTATGATTTTAAAAATGTTTTCAAATTTGAAACAAATAAAATAATGGACAAATTTCAGTCTTTAAAATTTAATGAAATGTAACATGATATTTAATTTATTTACTTTAACAAAACATTCAGCACGACTTTTTTTTTTATTTAAATTAATATGAAATAAAGTTTTGTATAAATTACAATTCTGTTTCTTTCTTTTACAAATGTATTTTTAAAAAGTTTTCTAAAACCAATTTTTTTTCTTACAATTATTCGTTACATTATGATTAATGTCTGTTTCACTGCATAGACTACTTTTGTGAGGTCACGTCACTATCGAGCAGGCCTTCTCTATCGGTGACCGCGGTCAAGCGCATTTGTGTTTATTCAACAACCACAGTGTTGCGGTTTATACTGCAACTATTCTGAGCAGACCATAGTTACAGTTTCTGGGAAAAAGTGTGTTATTTAGCGTGATCAACTATATGAACAAGGCCACGATGACTTGTGACTTCGTGTCAGCACATCTATCGACGACTCCAAGGGTTCTGTCTAACGAATTTTATTCACAAGGCTTGGGTCAGCTTGTGGTATGGTTTTCAGGCACTTTCCAAAGGTGCTCAGTCCGATAATATCAGGAAGTCTCTGACAAATTGACCATGGAGTGATTCGAACCTGGGTTTCATGATCGGAACTCGGCCATATAAACAATAACAATATTTTAATGTAAAAGTGATTGTATAACTTAGCAATATACTACTGTAAATTCAATTGTATAGATTAAAAATACTATAATAAACTTAACAATATAAGATACGCAGATGACACTGTTTTAAAGGCTGGCACGGAAAGAGAACAACAGGACATCTTCGAGAGGATAGTAGAAGAAAGAGAGGAAAAAGACTGAAATATCAACTGCAAAAAGACAGAAAGTGCTGTCATCAACAGGCGGAAATTGGAAGTGTCAACATTAAGCAAGTACAGAATTTTAAATATCTGAGAAGTGATTTAACAGACGATGGAAAATGTGCCACCGAATTGAAAACGCGCATCTGTTGAGAAAAAAAAAAAACGTATTTTAAAATCTAAGGTGATTTCTGAAAAAACATATAGTTGTGGATTTATTTTTACAAAGCAAGAAAGAAGGTAGAAATCCAAAGTGGCATTAAAAATTGTGTTATATGAATACCAATACCTTGCTACTATGCACACGTAATATTTTCCTTCTTTTTTTTTTTTTTTTTTTTGAGTGTTGGTTAGTTGATTTTGATATAGAGGGCCTCCAGAATTAGAAATCATTGTTTATCATTTTCGTGGTGTAGTATTCATGTTGTTTAAACTAGTATTTTCCTGCATTGTGAAGTTGGAAGGAATGTATTTTTTATGTTGTGTAATAGAACTTGTATTCGACGAATGAAGTGTAAGATTTCTTGATAATGTTGTAATCGTCAGACGAACATATGTACTCTCTTTTTGTCAGAGATACAATCTAACAAAGGACACTTAAACTAATATGCACTTGCATTTTTTTCCCAAAACACTAATCGACGAAGTAGAGTTCTTTCGTGTGAATTCAGAAAATCTACTTTCCTGAAAATTGCTTAAATAGAAAGATTTTCTAAATTACAACCGGAAGTAACACTGACTGCTCCGGCTATGAAGGCAGAATTATTCCTGATAAGGAAATGGTTAATATTACTATTCCCATTACACCCTTAACATGACATAAAATTCTCCGCTCGGATATATGCATAAAATGTATCACTCTAGTTAATTTGTAAACAGCCCCCAGTTCGTTAATTAGGAAGAGTATCATTTAGCAGCACGTTAACATACGGTTATTACGTTGCAAAGCTTCCGCTACCAATTGAAGCCTTTCATTAAATCAACCTCTGACTTTCATCACACAAATCAAAATCATTCTACGACCATCTGTAAATAGGGTAGAAAGGATACAATAAATAAGCTGCTGACTTCAATTTCTGTCCCTTTTATCCGAGAAGGACTTCTGACCAAGGCAGTTGCCCATACTGAGCTGATTAGATTTATGTTTACATTTATGTTTCAACCAAGAAGCAATTTAATCAAATAACTCATTCTATTTATTTTTCGCCAGATAGTAGCATATCTAATGTATTTTTTAATTTTTATTAAATTTTTAATTGTAATTAATCAATTGTAGTTTAATATGTGGTAAAATTAACTTCGGTTTATATTTCATTTATATTTCATATGGTATATTTTTTTCATTTTATATTTAGCGGTTATTTCCTAAGCTTATCTGAGTTTGGTAAAACGCCAAAAATTAGGGGCTCCCTTTAAAGATCGAACTTACATCTAATAGCCAACAAGCAATCTTTCTGTCCATTGCAGTTCGATAAAATACACTTATTTAATAAATTTAGCTATGTTTGACACAAGGTTACGATTATTGGGCATCTAGCGAGATCCAAATTACTATTAACGATTAATAAGATAATATTGATACCTATTACATCACGATGCCGTCATCTTTTTTTAGTAGGCTGGCATATTTTACAAGTATGCGGTACTTAGTTAGAGTCAAATTCAATACTAATTAGAAATCATGAAGTAGTCTAACTCGCTAGCCATTAAGCCAATGTCAGACAGTTTTCTTTTTTAAAAGTATACTAATATTTGGTTAACAGTATAAATTGTCAGTCATTTATGTGCCATGCGTAATACACGCTTAGGCTATCATGTATCTTTGATTCATGACTGACGAAGCAGATAATTTCCCGCAGTAGGTTTCCATTTCTTTCAACGGTAGACCACTTGCCATCCAAGGCTATAGAACACTGTCTGCCCTCCTATAGCTGGGGGAGAAGACGAGGATTCATACACAAGGGTAGCACGTAAGCGAATGTAATGGATTCGACTGGAATTCGAACTTGGCTCTCCGATTCCTCAATCCGAGCCGTTATCCATTGCCTCCTAATAGTATACAAATGTTAGATAAAATTACTACTTTAATGTTCATAAACTGTTCTAAATTTGAGATTTTCAGGGACAAATATTAGATTCAGAAATAACTATATATTTTTCATAGCTGCTCTTCCAAACATCATTCATTCGTTATTCTTAATATCCGTAGAATAATGATCGCCACGGTTTTGGCGCAAAGTAACGAAGATTAAGATTAAAAACAATGATGAATAATGGGTAATAAAGCTGTTATTAAACTTGAACTGAAAGCAAATATTTTAATGTCCGTTGCCAATTCAGCCAATCTCTTCTGAACGGATTATCGTTTTGAAGCATGCAAACATCTTCATTAAAGTCCGAAAATTTCTAGTCAGGATCCAAATGAAAAAGGAAAATATATCGCTGTGATGTTTAAATAAAGAATTGTTTAAACAAGCATTTGAAGACTTTATGACCAGATGAAACAAAGAAGAGAAACTAAAAGAAAATATTGACTGAACAAATAATGAATCATTTTTCTAAGAATTTGATTTATTTTTTTTTTTAATTTCAATACATGTTATTTAAATAAATATCAATCAGTTTCAGGGAATTATTTGCACCTGCAACAGCATCGTTGGCATGAAAACTCTTTCTAATCTTTATCAATGAATGTCATTTATTAATTCTGTAATATTTGATTAGGCGTATATGGCATAAATATTTAAGAATGTAGAAATAAAATATCTTTAAATGCACAGTTGAAAAATAAAAAAAATGGATTCAGAGAAAGAATCTTTATCTTATACTAGCCGAATAACCCGCGGCTTGTTGCGTGTTGCACATAATTTTTGCAAGAAAATAATGCTTGATTTTAAATCATTGTTATAATTTGTGAAGAAAAATATTGCATTTCAATATTACTCTTGCCGATGTCTCTTCTTTCTTCTGGCTATCTCCTATATTTTCGATAGAAATCAGTTTTATTTAAATCAAATGGAAAAAAAATGTAAGTCGTGGGTTTGTACAAAAACCGCTTGATCTGACCCCTTTGATAAGTTTCTGGTACAGTACTCGATTCAATGAATTGATGAATAGATTTCAATATTGAAATGAGAGTTGATTGTCACAATAAAGTTTTATTGCAAGTCACTACCCACAGTTTTGTGATTACTTGCTCAACTTGAAGCCCATGTTATCTCGTATTGACCTTGCAGATGTGACCTCAAAATTCTGTTTTTTTTTCCTTCTATATTTTGGAAGGTATTCATTCACTTGTTCAAATTTCAATTTAATTTAAAGGGAAAACAGTTTGTAGTAAATGTACTGATATGTATGTATGAAGATATGTACGCATATAAGAGTGTTGGACAGCATGATTTATTCCAATGGGCGCGACAAACTATAAATCTCTAACTCAACAAATTTACATTAATATTAAAGGCTTTGAGTTTAAATCCCCCATCACTTACTAATAATATTGGGAACCTGTAGTACATGAACTATTTATGTGAATCCCAGAAGAACACCCACGGAGCGTGTAAAAGAAACGCCACATAGTAGGAACTGATATTAAACTACAAACAACAAAGGTTCTGCCGATAAATAAACTCCAGCACCAGACCGCTTCCCCCGGGCTAAGGTTATTTACTTCCCCACCAACCGCTAACACAAACCCATTCTCATTAACTCGGCAGAGGAGGACTGATATTGAAAAAAAATTGAAAACAATTCTCCGAGACAGACACGTGATAGACGCGTACAGAAAATCTTGAAGTGAGACTATCTCTATGTTGAGGTATTTTTTGTTTTTTTGCTGTAATATATATATATATATATATATATATATATATATATATATATATAGAGAGAGAGAGAGAGAGAGAGGCGACAGTCTGTTTCATGCTATTTGCAATCATCAGGCCACATGTGGCCTGACCATTGCATATAGCATGAAACAGACTGTCGCCTCTAAGTGTTGACTTCTATGTTCATTTTTATACTTACACACGCTCTATCTCTGATATTGAGCACTTTATTCCATAAATACAGCAAACCTTAAGACTATATTTCTTTATATATATATATATATATATATATATATATATATATATATATATATATGTATATATATATATATATATATATATATATATATGTATATATATATATATATATATATATATATATATGCGTGCATATCTTCATACATACATATAAGTACAAATTGTTTTCACTTTAAATTAAATTGAAATTTGAACAAGTGAATGAATACCATCCAAAATATAGAAGAAAAAAAAACAGAATATGGAGGTCACATCTGCAATAATATGGGCTTCAATATATATATATATATATATATATATATATATATATATATATATATATATATATATATATATGTTTATATATATATATATGTTTATATATATATATGTTTATATATATAAATATATATATGTTTATATATATATATATGTTTATATATATATATATGTTTATATACATATATACACACACACACACACACACATATATATATATATATATATATATATATATATATATATATGTCTGTGTGTGTGTGTGTCTTCGAACGCTAATATTCCATGTTTATAATTTATTACACTGGAATCGTTTTCACGATCCAATTCAGACCTACAAATCAATTTTTGAATTTGAAGGTCTAATGAATTCAAACTTATGAATGTGTAGGTCTAATGAATTCAAACTAATGAATTTTCAAAGTTGACTGCAAAGTAAGAGCGTGAATAAGAGCTCTACAAGCGGTAAGTATGATAGAAGAAACTCTGCTAGGATAGAATAAATGTTTATAGTTATCCATTTCAATTGTAAAATGATGAAATCTTGCCGCCAATCTCGTATTTAAATTCATAAAGTGTAGTTACGATAGTGAAAATACATCAGAATAATTACGATGAAATTATTTATAGAAAAATCAGAGTGTAGCGACGGTCGAAAGTAAAGATGCCAGGCCAGCACCAATAAAATCGCAGATTTTCTTTAGAGAATATATATTTAGATTATTGTTTTCAGAAAGAGCTTCATATCATTTCAAAAATATGAAATTATAGTGTGTCCAATATTAAGAATTTGCGAGAATGTACAATATTAGAAATGTATAGATAGAGATTTATTTTACACAGTATCGTATATGATTGGATATTTTTTTGTCATATGTCATATCTTAACTGGATCGATATGACTTTTCCATACGCTATATCACGTTTTTGCGGAGAGACATTTTGCCCACATATATAGAATCGCCATTCTTGCAGGTTTCCCATTGAACCAAACATTCTGATGTTGTTCTCTCTTTAATCAAAATCATTATCTTTCCATCCGACATATTGTAACGATAGTAATTTTCTTAATTAGTTACTGTCTTCTCTCCATTGTTTAAGTGTTGTCTTAATTACACCAAGTGCATTACGGGCATATTAAACTATGTTCATACAAGAATCTGTTGAAAATCGAGCCTATTTTAGTAATATCACTTTCCTTAAATGCTGATATCACAGAGAATCTCAAAAGGATAGAAGATTGTATGACAAGTTATGAATGGTCAGTGGCCTTTCTCTCAGAGGGTTCACAAGTTAAAAGTCGAAAGTGACAGGAAAGGTAGATGTTTGTATATGGAAATGAGAGGGCACTTATTCGAGGCTGAACACGCACACATGTGCGGAATTAGATTAAATACGGGCTGTTGTATGAGAAATATATAGTAATCAATATGATGTACCGACGCATATTACAAAACGAGAGGGTTTGTGATGTTGAGAGTATTATCGTCTGATCATGATCTCCAGGCAAGAGCGGAATTTCAATACACATCCTATGATGCTTGGTCTCAACGACACTTCGCTTTAAGGTGTTCTCAATATTCATCAGATTCATGGAGAAATCGACTCCCCGTGCTTCCGAAATCAATAAATTACCTGATTTTTGTTTATGAAAGGTTAAGCCAATGATAACCCTGGGGTTAGGCAAAGATTCAGGGAGGAAATATCTATCTAAATTTATTCTCATCTCTCTATCTATTTAAGTTTATTCTCACCTATCTATTTATCTGTTTATTCTCATCTATCTATCTATTTATCTGTTTATTCTCATCTATCTATCTATCTATCTATCTATCTATCTATCTATCTATCTATATATATATATATATATATATATATATATATATCGATCTATCTAAGTTTATTCTCTTTTAAATATATCCTAAGAATCTATCTAAATCTATTCTTATCTATCTACCTATCTTTGTAAGTTAATCCTCATCTATTTATCTGTTTATTCTCTTCTACGTTTATTCTCATCTATCTATCTATCTATCTATCTATCTATCTATCTATCTATTTATCTATCTATCTATCTGATTATTCTCATCTATCCATCTATCTAACTTTATACACATCTATCTATCTATCTATCTATCTATCTATCTATCTATCTATCTATCTATCAAATGTCACGGTAGATCTACTTCCTGTAATAAGAGATAACACGAATACATACAGGCTACACACAATTACGTTAACTTGGCTACAAATGGTACAAGGTCATACATTTGTGAAATCTATTGAGTATCGACCTCATTGCAACTCTAATGATCTGAGAAGCTATATTTTCCTCAGAGATATTACTCAGTTATGTATTTTATCAATTCTTTACGGTGTACAGTTATTCGGCGAAAAATCTTCATCTTGATAAAGACGCTTTCTAAAAAGCAATATCTTGAGGATGTACAGTAAGAAAAAATATACAATGTTGTTTTCCCGTTGTCATATTATTGAGAATGTCAGAATCATAATTTTAGAACAAACTTTTATAATATAAATGTATTGTTTAGAATAAGACATATTTATTAGAATACTTTTAAATGACGGGGATATAACAAATGTTATAAAGAAGACTGCCTTCTGACACATTTCATGTTGTAGGCGATCATCAGGTTGGCGAAACACAAGCACAGAAATACACACAAGCGATCACAGCCAAACAAACACACTCACACTTACACAATATATATATATATATATATATATATATATATATATATATATATATATATATATTAGGGTGGTGCAAAAATAATGACGTATAAATGTCGTTTTTGACGTATTTTTTAACGTGAAAAAACGACATTATTACGTCATTATTTTTGCACCAACCTAATATATATATATATATATATATGTATATATATATATATATGTATATATATATATATATGTATATATATATATATATATATATATATATATATATATATATATATATATATATATATATATGATGCGCGATGGATGAATTGTCGTCTAAATAGCACAAAAATGAAAATAACACATATATTTATCGAATTTACACAAAATTATATTGAAATACTAAAGAGTAAATATATTCAATAAAGTCGCCATTTGCTTTAACCACAGACTTCGGCCGACTTCGGAATCTCCTGCAACTCTTCTGGACGATGTCCTTTTTTAAGCTGATTAATGTCGCCATCATCCATGCCTTCAGTTCATCTTTGATGTTACAAAGAGCCTTTTTAGTCTCTCATTCATCTGTGTCCCACACATAATAATCAAGCGGATTGCAGCCTGGGAAGTTAGGAGGCAAGATTTTAGAAGTGATGTGGTCGCAGATATTGTCTGACAGTCATAACTGGGTACTCTTGCTTGAGTGATATACTGCAGTGTTCTGTTACTAGATAAAGGGCCTTTCAGCAGCCACCCACTTGACCCAGGGCAAGACAACCTCCTTAAGGCACTTCTTGGTTGCTGTAGAAGTTAATATTGACTATTCTACGAAGTATTAAATGTAGATTATATATTCTTGTTTGTATTGTACGAATACTTTTTTCACCCAATAAAATGGTTATATGGGATTTCGAAATGAGATTTATATATATTAAACCAAAATGATTAGTTTTCTATGCATATTTAGTTATTATACATCTGTGTAGAATTAATTATATGAAAAGTATATTTATTCATTAGTTGGAAATACAATAAATTAAAAAAGTGTATCTTTACGAATATTTTTTCCCCCCATTGTATATATCCTATTGTATTTTTAGTTTTAAGCATAACTTCTATGTCGGCAGATTCTTTATAAGCAATTCTCCATTGGGGAACTCGTTTCTGGCTTCTTGATTTCTAGTCAATTTTGATTTCTGAGAATATTAATACAATATCAAACGTAATATGTCGCCTTGAAACACTGTTCATTTGTTGACATCTTTCTTTAATGATATTAAACATATTTTTTCCTCATAGTAATCCCTAGCGGTTTATCACATTGTTTTTTGTGAAATTCTGTAATTATATACACTACATGCAAAGTGTTAGGGACACACTGTATTCCTGAAACAAACACTATTATTTTAGGTACTTTTTTAAATTTATTTTTAATTTAATTTCCGTGTATTTGCATTTATTTTGACAAAACATAAGCACATAACAATACAAAATTACCATACAACTACATCATATTTTGATTTCGTTGATAAAACCACAACCTGCCTGTATTACTGCCGTACAAATTCCTGGCATTCTTTTCTACTGTCTTTAAAAATATGAAGATGGCAGACCTCCCCAAGCATTTTTCAAGCACTGAAATTACTCATTCTTATTATTTGGGTATTCTTTTTTAAATCTTTTGCCCAGTTTACCCCATACTAGCTCAATGAGGAATTGTCGGTAGATTAAGACAGGTTATAATTTACAAAATATTCCTTTTCTTTTGTCTTGAGATATTTTCAACATAATTTACAAGTGTTTTGGAACGTTAGCTTGTTAAGACATGATTACCTGAAATCTTTTTCTCTGTCAATCGTTCGTACGCTGACTCAGCCAATCAAAATCGACTTCCTTGCTTTGTCTTCCATCTGACCTCAAAGGTCAACCCCAGGAAGTCTGAACAGCGACACACTTCCTCTGAAAATTAATAGTTTACTAAACTATTATTTAAATATTCTTTGACAGTGTTCAACCGACTAACGAGCCAACCACAAGTAAAGAAAAGTTTATAATTCTCTTTGGAATATATTACATTCATTCATAATGGCCATCTTTTCTCTGTGAAAGAAGATATTCGAGTAGATTTTTATTTTTATTTTTTTTAATTTTGGAGTAATTTGGGCAAAATCGCAAAATTAAACAAGCTAATCATTGACATGAATGCAGAAAATGATATTTGGTTCAAAGAACACTACACTGAAAGACAAACTCACAAGAATATTTTATAGACATGGGAAGCAATATTAGTTACGAAAGCCGTTAGATATTGGTGCACATGTTTACAGAAAAGGAACTGGAGAATCGAAATAACAAGTGTTGATAAAGATAAACCATTAATGTGCGCAAAATAGACAGAAATATTCTTTTCAATTATTCATAAACCAGATCGTATTGGAAGTTTTGGCAAAATCTTGAATGATATTGTTTTTTGTTTTTTGTTTTTTTTTTGTTTTTTGTCATGATACCCTTGACCAGAATTAAATCTCTAGTCCTATTCCCTGGTCCCTCACCCCACAAGCATAAAAAACACCATTGTAACTTCCCATTTATCAGCAAGTCATTCTCCTGGCTTCCTTCGGACATTCACGCTCCTCAAATTTGAACTTGTTTGACCACAATATATTTTGCAACTCTTTCAATGTTCAATTCTTTTCTATGTTGCTCATAACAGTCAATAATAACTACTTATTAAACTTTCGATAACATTTACCCATTGAGCTACGCCGATCTAAGTTGATTTCTCACCGTTCCTGAGCAGAGTAATTAAATTCAGTTCTCAACTCTTGAACAGTTTTCCTTCTATTTTGCGCTCAATAATTAAGTGTTTATCTTCAGCAATTGTTACTTTCGGTTCTCCAGCTCTTTTTCCGTCAATATTTGCACCAATATCTAAATGCTCTTGTAACTAATATTGCTTCCCATGTCTAGAAAATCTTCTTGTCAGTTTGTCTTTCAGAGTAGTCTTTGAATCAAATTTCAATTTGTGCACTCACCTCAATGATTAGCTTGTTAGGTTTTGCTATTTTGCGCAAATTAATTCAAAATTAAAAAAATAAAACAAACTACGAAAATATCTTATTCAAGAGAAGAAAGGGACATTATGAAGGATTGTAATATATTGCAAAGAGAATTAGAAAATTTGTCTGGTGTTTAGCTCACTAGTTGAAGAACACCGTCAAAGAATGTTTAAATAACAGATTAGCAAACTATTCATTTTAGTGGAAGTGTGTCGCTGCTAAAAACAAATTTTGGTCGACCTTTGTGGTCAGATGGAAGACAAAACAAGGAAGTCGATTTCGATTGGCTGAGCCAGCGTGCGATCGATAGATAGAGAACGGGATTTCATGGAGTCGAGACTTAACCGTCGAAAAAATGTAGTCGTGTTTCTTTTCGTGTCTGAAGCGTCTCCCCAATGGAAAGGGAGCTGACCCACAGGATATATGGAAATGTATAAGTCAATGTTAATAAAATTGCTAACTTAAAATTTCCTGTGTTTAAGTTATTTTCTTTTCGAAACAAAACAACTAGATAGCACTGGCCATGAAAGAAGAATATTAATGGATTGACGCCGTCGCCCAAGAGCTCCCCAGAACGATGGGGCTATACAACATTATATTAACTTTTCGCAGTAACAAAAACCTCATAGCAGGAGGGGGATATGCTACACGAGGCCAATTTAATATATAAACTAATTGCGGAAGGGATTGCTGATATTGTGTTCTGCAAATCAGTCAGACAAATAATTTTCCACCGTCAACGGAACCGTCTACTACGCTTGAAAAGACGGTTTACGTAGACGACAATGTCTTAGTTTTACCGTAGGAACTTTCCCTATAAATGTTTATATATTTTTTCAACCATTAAAAAAAAAAATTATTATAAATAACTATACATTGGTTGAGCTTTTCTGACAGGGATTCGTAATATATTACAGGTCATCACTTAATCATTTAAATACTGAACAGGTAGGGTTAATATACAATATGTTTTCCTTCCCACCGATTGCCTCCGCTAAATATTTCTACATCAGTGAACACTAGCGCAATCAATTTATGCGATTTACCTCTTCGTCTTCGAAAATTCTGCTGTACACTGCGAATATTTTTGTTCTTTTTCTGTTTATTGCTTGTGGCTTATCAACTTTTCCCTCGATGTACGTAGAAAATATTACATTCGTTCTAAAACACTGCTTTCTAGAATTTTTCTTTTTTTTTTTTTGCTATGTTTTCTTTTGTAATATATTTAAAATTATTGATTTGTCCAGTTCTAGTTGAGTGGACAAAACCGAGGACCATATTACGGGCAGACGTTACCCGCAGACTCTCCAGTGGCAGCTCTGATTTAAATACCATACAGAGGCCTAAGTTCCATTCTACAATAGCCTAGATATGGTAGATAATAGAAATCAACGAACATTATGTTTGATGGTTCTTTTTAAGCACGTTTTCTTTTCTTTTTATCAGTTTTTATATGCCTTTCAGCGTACTGGAGCGTTTCTCAAAGTTAGTTTCCAAATGATTTGTTAATAACTGGTTTCTACTTATGGTGGTATAGCTGATTACTTTAAGAAGTTTGTAACCAAATTCCCAATGGCTGTAGTATTTTGTGAAAGATTTCAATACATTGTGGTCCTCTTGGAAAGTAGTTACCATTCCCGAGGTTTTACATATTCAAAGAAATTCTGAAAAATGTTATCCTTCTTTTGCCAATTTTTTGGTATATTACAACAGTTTAACAATCTCTACCACAGATATGGAATTGATAAAAGATAATAGGTGTCTTCCTATTTACTATTTAAAGTAATTGTTTATTGATTCTTCACACGGAAGCCAAGCAAAATACATTGATATGGCTTATATATATATATATATATATATATATATATATATATATATATATATATATATATATATGTATGTATATGTATATATATATATATATATATATATATATATATATATATATATATATATATATATTGTCATGGGTCCTTACCTGTAACTACAGAATGAACTCTTCCTAACACTATGTATACTACGCCTCTCAAGAGAGAGGGACGAATCGAGTCGAGCCGATAGTAGTTCACTCCAAACCAGACTGACAGTCATACTAACACCTTCCACATCTTATATTATTATTTTGTGTAATATACCTTCGCTATTTCTACTCTTGCGTTCGTGTTCTTCTTCCGTGGTTCTAAACTGGACCATTATATATATATATATATATATATATATATATATATATATATATATATATATATATATATGTATACGCACGCACACACACACACACGCACACACACACACACACATATATATATATATATATATATATATATATATATAGATAGATAGATAGATAGATAGATAGATAGATAGATGGAATTCTGGAATTAAGATAGCTTTAGTGAATGAACATTTTCACCTACGTAGGTGAAAATGGTCATTAACTAAAGCTATCTTAATTCCAGCAGTAAAAAAAAAATTAGCTCTGTTTAATGAAAATAAACGCTGTGCGCTCTTTGTGAGTCAGTTTTAACATATTTCAAATTCTATATTGTGTTATTAGGACTAGCCTTGATGAAAACCAACGCATTTCTACCTATACACACACACACACACACACACACACACACACACACACACACACATATATATATATATATATATATATATATATATATATATATATATATATATATATATAAGACATTTTTTTAAGTTTATATGTTCTTTTTATGGATGCAAATATTTAAGTACATGTTCTGTTTATAATAAACAGTATTAACAACATTTGCCGATCTGAATGTTCGAGAAATGTTGATCGTAGATATGCGTCGTCTGATTGGAATCGAATCACTATCCTATACGGAACCGTCCAATAGCCTGATGTGCATTAAGCGAATGGGCCACAGAGGAACGTTCGGTTAGCAAGTTCGATTTTACTGTTTTTAAAAACAATTCTACACAATTTTCTCTCATTCATTCACATCTGCTCAGTGCGTATCCAAATGTAAGCAAATGACGTCAGAAATTATGAAATGGAAAAACTACGACAATTATTTTTTTAAGACATTTGTATTTATAAAAAGAAATAATTGTCGGACTTTGTGCATTTCATAATATATATATATATATATATATATATATATATATATATATATATGTGTGTGTGTGTGTGTGTGTGTGTGTGTTTTAACTTAAAAAAAACTGAAATTGAGATGCTGTATCGAAGAAATTCGGGAAGAACAACTAATCACAACGACACCAGAATTTCGGGACTTACTCAAATCTTAGAATCTCAAAGAAAGACATAACAAAAGTAAGTCCTTCAAAAATATTAAAATTGACGCTAAGGAATTACGAAATCACACGGACATAATCGTTAAAACAGAAGACAAGTCAGACATCTTTGTTGTTTTGAACAAATTGAATTAGAACCGAAATATTGAACAAATACTTAATAAACTTAGAAAATTTAAACAAAAAATCTCCAGGAATCGTACTAACCGAATGAAATTAAAAATTAACAAACTTATCACATTTAATAATGCATAATAAAAGAGCTTTAAACTTCCTAAATAATAGGTCAGTTTAAATATATGTCACTATATAAGCACACAAACAAAATTATCCTCTCCGTCCTGTTATATATCAAATTATCACACTTGTGTATCAAGTAACAATAAACCAACTCATCACAACATAAATTCCCATTAGATATAGCATAAAATCAACTCTTGAAAGAATTCAAATTCTAAAAAGACAAATAAAAACCTAATAATAAATCCATAGCCTCACTTGAACTTCAAAAATTATACACTAATGTCCCAGTTAGCGAAACTATTTATATCATTATGAGGACATATACAATAATCCCTCTCTACCTACATTTAAAATTAAAACTAATATATTTAGAAAACTACTGTTAACTTGCACTACTGAATTCTCTATTGACGATCGTAAAATTAATATATATGTAAAATGGGATGGTGTTTCTATGGGTTCATTTCTGGGCCCAACTTTAGTATTTCTATTCTTGAAAATAATATATTTAATACATTTAAAAAACCTCCATCTTCTTAAGATATATCAAGAAAGCGTCAAGCATATGGGTGAAATATATCAACTCCAAAAAAAATTACAAAAATAATTCTGTCCTTAAATTTACATACGGACGTAACAATAATATTAAAATTAGTTTTCTAGATATATTGATAAACACTAATAATAATACATTAAATATATCACCATATCAAAAACTTACTAGCATACATTCGTACACTCTGGATTAATGTCCAAATTTCTATGAAATAGAATTATAAATATCCTTATAAACCGTACAAAATTAACTCATCCACAAAACAGATATTCTACAGTGAGCTAAGAAATATAAGACACTTTTTTTTATTAATAATAACTTCCCTAATGATATCGTCGATAAACAAAGAAGATATTCTATTAAGTTTAAGATAAAACAAATAGGATATAATATATCTTCAGATAATCCTAAGCATATTAATCTTTTTATATTTATTTTCTGAGATTTTATTGATTCATCAGCATTACGAAAAAAGGAATTTGGCAATTCTTTGTATATTGCAATAGTTTAAGACTCAATACAACAAATCTTTTAAAAAAATATTAAACAGCATGCTTTCGCAATTTCGAAAAAATCTTGTTGAAAATACATCTATAAATTTCATGAACTAAAACTTCACTTCTATATTATAAATTGAAACCATCCGTTAATAAAATTAATTATGAATACTGCAGAAATGTTCTAAAATGTTTAGAGAAGATGGTTTTAAAATATCTAGGTTTTAACTTTATATAGCTTTAAATTTAAAAAAAAGAAGCAAATATTTCAATTACTCACCTCCCTTGACGTTACTACACGTGTATGTTGACATCATAAATTTTAAAAAAAGTACAGTACATGAATGTAATGTTTTTCACTTCACAAAAAAAAAAAAAAAAAATTCGCTTAATATATTAATTGCTTAATATATTGTAGAGTAATTGACAATCTTTGACAATGACTTATGTAAGCCGAAAGCTTAAATTGGATTAAAAAAATATGAATCAATATTGTGATTTTCTTTCTTCGTTTAATGATAATGTTATTAAGCTTATCAGACATTATGAAAAGAATTTACATAAAATAAATAGACAACACTTGTCTATATTATTTAATGAAACATGTATGAATATATATATATATATATATATATATATATATATATATATATATAACGTCATCCACAGACAGACTGTTCCGCCGTTTCACAGCTCATCAGTGTGGCTAGACATCCGGCTGCCTCTAGCTCAGATCGAAACCCGACTGAATTGGTATCAGCCGGAGATTATATATATATATATATATATATATATAGATAGATAGATAGATAGATAGATAGATAGATATTCTGGAAATAGGTTTTAAATTTATTTTATAATAGTTAAAAATGAAGTTTAAATAAATAATACACACACACATATATGTTTGTATATATATATATATATATATATATATATATATATATATATATATATACACCTAGTGAGCCAGCCAAACCTACCTAGGTATCACCTAAACGGATCGTCAGGGAAAGTATGCCCATACTTTCCCTGACGATCCGTTTAGGTGATACCTAGGTGGGTTTGACTGTCTCACTAGGTGTATCTAGATCTGCTCTACGATTGTATTGAGCTCTTTTGTTAGTTAGTTGTCTACTCGTATCGGGGTTTTTTCTTTGGGCTTCAGACCTGCATCTGTGCGACAGTAGTTCATGTTTGTAGCTCTTTCTTTTTTTAAAACCTTTTTTTCCCTCGAGATTGATTTGATTATTGCAAATCAAAAATTTTAGGGTTTTTCGAAACGAGTCTAGTTATCTATCTATCTATCTATCTATCTATCTATCTATCTATCTATCTATCTATATATATATATATATATATATATATATATATATATATATATATAACCTATCTAGAGAATTTCAGTAAATGGATAACGGATTTCAGGAGCGATGCAAATAGATAGATTTTATTAAGCGATACAAAGGACAGGAAATGGTAAACAGCCTAAGTCCTGGAGGACCAAGGCACAAAGAAGAAAAATGAGATTTGTGCATGTTGCGAACATATTTAACAAAAAAATTGATACTCGACAAATTACATTAGCCATTTATATCAAATCGCAGAAATATCATGCTATGTAGACCTAGGCATCTAGATCCCGGAAATGTACCGATTATTGAGCCTAAGAAAAATGAAACTGTGGGACGTAGCGATCCAGATGGTCCTATGGTAGTACATAACACGATAATATGACGTTGTAGCACGCACATGTGTTTCCTGATCATTTGGTGGTTCACTATTAAATGTTCCCGAGAAGGCATCTATGCGGACGACACTACTATTTACTCCTGCCTCAAAAACAAATCTAGTGTCGCCGACAAAACTAACCTGGCCGTTTAAGCGTTCAACTAATCTGGCATCTCGCTCTCACACTTTCACAGTCGAAACTGTAAAATATAGCCGTCTCTTCCACTCCAATAGCTTCATAACTCGCACCTCTCGCCTGTGGAACTCCCTCCCCATTTCTTGTTTTCCTGATAGCTATAATCTCCAACTATTCAAATGTAATGTCAATCGACGTCACCAGATGCCATGATCTATCCCCTTAACTTCTCTTCATCATTTCCTCGATCACTCTTCTTTGCTCTCGCTCCAACTCTCTGTAACCGCTTGCGTGCTAGTGGCTTCCCGTCTTGATTGGGGTTTAATTTGCTTAAAAAATATATGGTTTCCCTCTTGTTTTTTTTTCTTGTTTTGAAATGATTGCTATTGTGTGCATCAGGTAGCCATAGAAATACTAAAATGTATTAACGGATATTTAAAGAATTATATATGTCAAACTACTGGTTATATTGTTACACAGGACTTGTCACAGTCAAGATGTGAAAACAACTTGACAGTCGCTATGGAAAAATGTTTTCATTTAAATTAGTCAAAGATAACACAGGAAATCTATAAAATGTTTATGACTGCTCCAGTGCCGCCCTTTTGTAGACGTGTTGATGATGAAGAACGCAGTGACAAGGAACCTGGATCTCTTCACAGCTGAAGAGAACAAAGGAGACTTTAACAAATAATAGGAATGCCATTACAAGTTGACTGATGACGAATGAACGTACTTGAAAGAAGATTAGAGTTTTATATTGTTTACAAAATAAATAAAAAACATAAAATAAAAAAACAAGTGGCTCTCCTAAAAAATTCTGAAATTTCTGGACTGTAATTTTTCTGTCTCAATTTCAGTGGTGGCGGTTGTATTTTTCGAAAATAATCCTTCAGAGATTGATGCACCGTGTATGTCTTTTTAACATTAAAATTATATATGTTTGTGACATTAATGGGAAATTTCAAATACATCGCGCACACACTCTAGTTACTAAGTTCAGATCAATAAATGAAACGGACGTACCTAGAAAAATGACTTGCAAATTTCCACTTGTAGATATGTGTCTTGAAAATAAACATTCATATTACCGGCATTAATTCTGTATAAAGTTGGCAAACACGCTATTCATTCAGAAACATGACATAAACACACACACACATATATATATATATATAATGTGACGTTTGTTTGAGAAACATACAGCTAGTTCATATTAACTATGAGAGAGGCGTCTGAAACTACTTCAAATTATTCCCATTGCGATCATGATAATATAATGGTCGGTTCTTTCACATTTCAAACGGTCTGATGAATCCTTGTTCGGTAGCGACATAACCTAGTTAATTCATAGCACTCACATAATGAGTAGAAGCTTCTACAACGTTCAAGTGTTGTCTGTATTCGCCTAAAAAATTCAGTACTATAGACGGCATTGGACGACATGATGAATTTATAGAACTTTCGTTTACCGTTTTCTATATCATACTAAATGTTACAAGAAGTATAACTCAAGATACACCTTTCTAAAATAGAAACTATTAGACGTCACTAGAATAAAAAAACCATCATGGCACCTACCCAGAATCAATCATAAAAATTCAGGAAAGAATGTACTAAATAATAAAGACTGCAGTTACTTCCGTTCATGGATCAGTTATAACAGTTTTCGTCTATGAAATAAGAAAATTGAACGCTTGTGGTAGTTTTGTCCAACAGCAGATAAGACAGAATCAAAAGAATTAACATTAAGAATTATAGGCATGTGCTTAAATCGATTCATCAGGTAAAAATTTATTATGAGTGTCATAACGCGACAGTAGGAATAATGAAAATATAACGAATGTTACTAAATAGCAGAAACCTTATAACTTGAGGACGCTAAACCATATTAAATGGACAACACATGCAATTCGAATTGAAAATAGTGACATAATGCCGATGATGATATACAACACTACTTCGGAATAAAATTTATGAAGGACTATATTGAAAGTTCGATAACAGTGTAGTTGAGAAACCTATTGGCTGGAAATAGGGAGTGTCAACAACAGTACTATGGGTTGTTGGGCTAATCTATGCTGAATATTTCCATGTAAAAATGGTTAATATCCTTACACTTACCAGCAAATTTGTTTGATGCAAGTAAATGGCGATAAGAAAATTGTTACGCATATATTCAAAATTCAAACTAGAAAGATGAACAGTAATAGATATAATGAAAATTCTCATACTGAATTTGGAAGAAATAATAATAAAGATCTTCGAAACAGAAGGGGTAAACGCAAATGCTTGAAACTAGAGGGCCAATAATTTTCCATCACGACTTCAAAAAAATATATCTATCTCTTTCATTCTCTCTCTCTCTTTATATATATATATATATATATATATATATATATATATATATATATATATATATATATGTATGTATGTGTATTAATCGGTTAATTATCTAGCGATTTTAACATGTTCATTTTCTATCTATCTATCTATCTCTCTATGTCGTCTCATATTGATATCTTTATTGTCCCTCCGTGTCTCTGTCTCTCTGTTGGTCTCTCTCACTATATATATATATATATTAATGAGTATCAAACACTTAAAATACCATAGTTAATAATCTTTATTTCATGAAAGCTATAAAAATATCCTTTTTCCGAATGTATTTAACTCTATATCTTCCACAGTTTGTTAATATCTCTCTCTCTCAATTTATATCTATCTATCTATCTATCTATCTATCTATCTATCTATCTATCCTTCTAGAAGCTACTCTTTCACAAGTCTTCTATCTTTCCATTTACTTTATGATCTCGCTTTTTTTTCCCGCCGATGTCTCGCCCTTCTCTTCGAACTGATGTATTGCCAATTCACAAACCTTTCAACCAAGGAACAACCATCCTTATTACGGACAACTTTTAATCTCATGACCGATTTATCATTCCCTCCTTTCCTATTCAATTGTTTCATCATCGTCCGCTTGTATTGACTTCCTATTGACCCACCCCAAAGCCAAAGAAAATATAATTTATTCCTCCTTTCTTTTTACTTTCGCCAATAATCTATTCCATCTAGAGCCAGAAGCTTTCAGTGTACATCCAAATTTATGTCCCGGCAGTAATATACTTACCAAATTTCTTTCAGTCTATTAGGTCGTTTCTGTCTAAACAATGTGGTTTCAACTGGCGATCATTGCTCAATATTTTTCAGTAAATAGTCGTCACTATTTCATGTGTTTTCTGAATCTATCTATCTATCTATCTATCTATCTATCTATCTATCTATCTATTTATCTATCTATCTATAGCTTCGTTTAATTGCAACTCTTTTTATATTTGAAATGTGTCTATCTACTTAGATAGCTTTTTATCTATCTATCTATCTATCTATTAGGTTGGTGCAAAAATAATGTCGTTTTCTCACATAACGTTGAACGTCAAGGAACGACATTATTTTTGCACCAACCTAATATCTATCTATCTCGGTCTGTTCCTTGCGTAAATTGACTTACTCTCTAAATAACTATCAGCGAAATAAGCAGTAATACATTAATGCTTTCTGAACCCGTTCTTTAATTTCTCAAATTCTACAATATATCTTTATATATATGTGTGTATGATATATATATATATATATATATATATATATATATATATATATATATATATATATATATTACAATGCACCTTTCATACAAAAAGTACATTAGTAATGTTAATGATATAGACAGGCGAAATCCCTTCGCAAACAAAATTTTAAAGATGCATTAACCTACAAATCCCTCGATAAATGTTATGATCCTTGTTTTTAAAAATTATAATCTGTATAAGGTTTTTCTTTAATACGCAAGTACTTTCAGCTGTCTTTTCAGTCATCTTCAGACAAGGACATTTTTTTTTTGATAAAATTCAGATAGCATCCGAGACGAAAAAATTAAATGCGAATCGAAATATATATTTTTTTTAAATGTGTTATTGTTAACGGATACAAACTTTTGGAGCGTGCAGTCACAAGTCTAATGTTGAATTTTTTGAAAATTTAAGAGTCTGCGTTTGTTTACAAATATGGCAAATTTTCAAAATATTCAAACTTAGCGTTCAGACTGCAAGCCCCAAAAGTTTGTATCCGTTAACATTAACACATTTCAAACAAAACATATTTACATTCACAGTGATTTTTTTCGTCTCGGATGCTACCTGAATTTTTACAAAATAAATTTTACAAAGCAAAATGAAAAAAAAGAAATTACCAAAATAGGTAAAACCGATTAAATCATCATCTATTTTTATAAAATTAGAAAACTATATTGCCATAACTTCGCCGACTACGACAAAGCTATTTGTAAGGAATTTTCTAAAATATACAATAAAGCCCCAGCTGAATGGACAAATGATATTAACAACGAGACACGAATTAAAGCCACTAAACTCAAGATCGATGACAGGGTACGTAAACGACATAAACAACAGACTTTTATTAACGATAATGACCATGAGGCTCATTTGCCCAACAACCCCTCCCCGGTTCCGATTGCTTAGCCCTTCCAAGAATAAGAATAATATAAGCAAAATTAGCAAAGACTATACTAGAGCGAGACTGAACATACACTAGGAATGCCACAGGAGTCAATCAATTGAAGAATTCTAAAGATCTATAATTGTTTCTCTAATATAAAAAATAGAAGCAAGTGCAACTTCATGCAATTCGATATCACCGACTGCAACCCGTCGATCACTGAAAACATATTAATGGGTGCCATAATCCTTGCCAAGAATTATTTCACCATCACCGACCATCATATCAGCATCAATATGTGTGCCCAGAAAAAAAACATCCTATACAACGATGGTTCTGTGTCGACCAAACTAGACAATCCTAACATCTCTATAGCGATGGGAGCTTTCGACTCCGCGAGGGCTAGTGACCTAGTTGGCATTCTGCTACTATAGAGACTTAGGTATAATATCGATAGTGAGAACACTAGTATATACAGGGATGACCGAGTTATTCTTTTACGTAACGTCAATCCACAACTGACCGGTTTAGGGAATAACTCTCCAAAATCTTAAAGAATCAAAGACTTAATATTACCACCACCACCACCAAGGCCAAGGAGATAAACTTTCTGGAAACTACTTTCGATCTATCCAGAGGAGTGCACATACCTTTTACTAAAGAACTTTATAAACATATTGACTTTACTAAAGAATCTAACGACCCACATGCATTCCTTAATTACTTGCACAAATATTTATAACACTAGCAACAAAAATATATTTGACAAATATAAAACTAAATATGTTGATGAATTTAATAAGAATAAACACAATATTAAACTTTACTATTTTCCAAACACTAGTAAGAATATTAATAGTAAACGTTAGAATAGAAAACACAAGTAATTTGATTCAACCCATCTTTTAACAATAATGTCAAAACTAACATCAGTAGGTTTTTTCATAAATTTAGTATACTAACATTTCAGCCATAAACCTTTACTCAGCAGAATATTCAATAAGAAGAACATTAAAATTAGTTACAGCTGCACTAGAAACCTTGAGCAATATATAGCACAACATAATAGTGTAACTCTAAACAAATACTTAAGCGATAATAATAGAAATGTTAACACTGAAGATAAAAAGTGTAATTGTCGAAATGGCGTTATCTTTCCGATGAATAACAAATGTATGTTTAAAGGCGTCATCTATGAGGCCAGCATTACGCATAATGGCGAAAGCAAATTTTATTTCTGCTCAACAGCCAATAGCGGAAAACGAGATTTTATTATCACAAAATGATCATTAACAAAAAATATGCAAATGCCACAAACCTCTCAAAATTTTACTGGAATATCAAAACAGATGATTATACATCGGTAGTAAATTGGGAGTCCGACACCAACATCACACTCTTTTCCAGCTGAGGTGAACGAAGCAAAATGTGTTTGCTGGAGAAAAGATTTTCCTCAAATTTATTATTAATTTAAATCTGCTTAATAAACGAAAAGAACTCATACTACGCTTTATGCATAGAAAGAAGATTCTCTTAAAATATTTTTTATTCTAGATAAATATATTATTCAAATTTCGCTTTTACATACCATATTTAGTTTACATATTGATTACTTTCTTTTAACCATTTTAAAGAAAATTTCCACTCGGTGTTAACAAGCGTCCCTTTTTAAATTTTATATCTGCTTCAGATTTTTTTAATTTAATTGATTTTTTTATTTCCCATGGCTCCCAACCTACCCCCTATTTTCTATATTTACACCCCAATATTATATTTGTCTTATTTTAAATTTGAGATATGAATCTGCGTGTAATTTCCCATTTCTTCCATGAGACCAAAGATAG
The DNA here is from genome assembly GCA_963932145.1 of Acanthosepion lycidas. Lineage (NCBI taxonomy): Eukaryota > Metazoa > Mollusca > Cephalopoda > Sepiida > Sepiidae > Acanthosepion > Acanthosepion lycidas. Next base: position 23,857,547 of record OZ010581.1, on the reverse strand, counting down.
TATTGTTTTAAAAACCATAAGTTATATCTCGTGCCCGATGAGTTGGTAGAACATAGAATCTTAAGTTGCACTCCAAACGTAGGTATATCTCTATTTATTAGTATATATTTCTTAGCTCTGTCTAACCACATCGAGCACGGTAATGTTTACACCTTAAAGTAAATTTAGTAAATATTTATTTGCTTACCTGTGTATGCATGCTACCGTACACACACACACACACACACACACACACATATATATATATATATATATATTGACCATACCGCAATTAGATCTCATTTAAATATTCATGGAGATCTACCGGACAATATTTGTAACATATATGTTGACAAAATTAATATAATAGCATCATCTACATGCAAAAAAGGCTAAAAATAACGTAAGCCTTATTAATGAAAAAAAAAGGCAATGATTAATGATATGAACTTTGAACATGGACACAATATCTAGACTGTGTTTTGAAAAGATGAAAAAAAAATTTATAAAACATACATACAACAAAATCTTTCTTATTTAGCAATTAAAATATTTAATCCTTGAAAAGGGCTAAATGTATAGCCGAAAGCGCTCGGATAAAAAGAATATTCGAACAGTTTTTACATAATTTATCATCCGAAAAGAAAAAAAAAATTGATTGCATGAGAAATTGTATAAAAAAATAAATAAAAATTCTTTGTCTGTCGTATTCAATGAAATATGCATTAAAGAAGGATTGCTGCGTAAATACACAATATATATATATATATATATATATATATATATATATATATATATATATATATATATATATATTGTGTGCGTGTTTGTGGGAGACGATGAAATTCTTCTGTCCGTATTCTTTACTTAATGTATCTTCTACTTATATTTTAAATTCCCTCAGAGATGATTATTTTAGTTTAATATTCACAACTATGTAATGATGGCATTTGCTGTACACAACAAATGTGAAAGCAATAAATAGAAACTCATGCGAAATTATTTTACTCTGTCATTTCATAACATATTGTTTTTACATTGGATTTTTATTTAACGTCCAGTTTTGTAGGCAAGGTATATTAAACAAAGAAAATATATTCTCTCAAATTCAGTGGTCTGGAGTCGCCGGATACATTTCCTGAAGTTTTCTCAATTACGCCCACAATTTGAATCGCCGTCTTGTAATATTCAGCTGTTATATTTTACAGTGATAATTGCTGGATCAATTCGAGAAGTCGAATTGCATTATTAACTGTAATCAAATGGAAATCATTATTTCACTGGCTCCTAAACTATTTGTTTTAATGCACAATTCTTTCCTTCGCTAAATCACCATTTCTGAGATTTTAAATTCAGCCTTTCTGAATCAATACCTGTAAAAAGTTGTAAACAATCAATTTAGAATGATCGGAATTATTCTCGTCCCAAAATTCCTAATCCTTTCAACAGGAAAGAAACTAATTGTTATTATAGAGGAAGTATCTCCTTGGTAATAATGATGATCAAATTATTGTCTAATAAATCTAACTTACATTACATATGAATAGTTGATTACTTCCATCTCCAAAATAAGTAGTGGCGATTTTAGAATTATATGAAACTTTCTTTTAACTTTAAATATGCAGGTAATAAAAACTGATAAATAAAAATAGCTTCAGCAATTTAGATAACATGGAATGTGCTGAAAGTATTTGTCTGTTTTAGCCTTCTGTCAGCTGCTACTTTTCATGGACAATGAACTTTTAGAATTCAATGTTGGATGTTAATATTTTCTTAGTCATTTCCACTCATTTTGTGCGATCCCCCCATCACTTCGGAGAACAGGTCCGCAGCAAAATAACATTAGATTTTCGCTGATGTGATTTATGTGGCAAGTCTGTTTTAACAGGATGTTGTGGACAACCCCACTCCCCAGTGTTTTGTTTTTATATCAGTGTTATTTCTTTTCTAACATGATTGCTATATAATATATAGCTGGGTGTTTTTACTTATTTATTTTTTACGGCTTATCAATCTTTTGGGGCTTACCTAAATCCAGAGAATATTTTTGGATTCTAAGAAAAAATTAAATGATAGATGAAGAGAAGAGACGGTTTTATGTGTTTCCCAAGGTTATTTGCGCGTAAGTAAATATAACGGAAACGGCTGGATTTGGAACACGGCTCTCCTGGTTCCAGTCCCAAGACATTATCCATCAAACCAGCCACACTTCTACTTTCAATGCACCTGATATTCTCAATTGGTCACACATTTGGTTGGGAAGCAGGAAATGGATTCATAGTTTTTGCAAGGGTCTCATCTTGAATTTTAACAAGATATCACTTTTCATCCCGATAACTGCTAAGAGACACGTACGTTCTCTTGGTCCGAGTTTTCTTTCGAAATCAGTTTTTAGAGTTTTAGTCATTGGCTTTAACTGATCTCAGCAAAGAATTTTAGAGAATCCTCTACCACAAAGAATATGATGAGACAGATAAAACGTTTCATGTCGCCGCTCAAGGAATTTGTTGCATCCTCGATCTCAAAAACTAATTTCGATTTACTGCAAATCTATCATGAGTGGCAATATGTCAAAGATCATTAAAAGGCTTGTTAACGGATTAAGTATTTATCCGAAGCAATTAAAAGCTGGCGCTTTGGGTGATTGACTGTTTACTGTCACGTCAACAAATCGATAGTTTTCAGACTGAATGCTTTTGGCCAAGGAGTGCTACTTGGAAATCAAATCAATTCTGTTCTGTTTTTCTACAAGTTTACGCAACTTGGTATTTCGCAGTAAACTTATAAAGAACTTTCTTTGTCTATACAATAGTTTATATCATAAATATTACAGATTAGACATCAAAGTTTTTTTCCCCCTTTCATATCCCCATAATTTTATAATGTCACTAAAACTCTTTAGGATCTATTTGCCGCTGTCTGCTACGTTTTATTTTTACAAGAATCAATCCAAAAACTAAATATCGATGACCTCTGAACAACTATTGTTTAATAGTCACATCTCAAACTGTATTTTGTTTAAAATCATTTAAATATTTTATGGGAGTGTGGATTCATATTTTCTGCTCTGTGGCTCAATTCCCATAAACGCTTAAGTGCAAATCTGGCGGAATGCATTCATTGTTTCTATTGCAAATGTTCAGGAGAACTCAATTCTTTAGTTCCACCAGTTCAGATATTACCGTCCAAGATACGCCATACAATGACCACGGAGTTAAATCTATATTCTAAATGTAAGGTGAAATTTCACAAGAACGTTGGCATTATAGGACTTGTGTCAGACAAGACGCTTCTGTGAAAACTAGAATCTTAACCTTTTTTAAATGAAGGTCATTCTATCGTCCTTAGCTTCATAATCCTCACTTCCTAACACCTCTTTCATTCATATTTTTTTTCATTCATCATATCTATTTTAGCGGAAAACGTCTAATTAGTTCTAGAGATTTGCATCAGGTGAAATTCTGTATAAAAATGTTATACGGTAGTTATTTCAGTCTTCCTCTCTTATATATAGATTGAGATATATCACTAATTAATGCTTGTTCTAATTCCTGACCTCAGAAAAACACTATCTCCATATTTTTTCTGTATATTTCTCTATTTATGTTGCAATAGTAAAATAAGTTACAATTACTTACTATACTGAGCATTTGAATAACCAGAATCTTAACAATATTTATTACTGTTGAAGTTATCGTCCATATTTACTCTGGAGACTTACAAACTCTACCTTTCGTTCAACAGCTCAAACCAATCGATGAAATTTCAATAAGACGATGTGTTTGAAAAAAATACATTTTTTTAATAATTTAATTTTAATAATTTCTTTAGGCTAATTTTATAGGAATTTTTAAGAATTTTTTTTTCGTTTTAACAGCAAAGAATAATTCTAAGGCTTTCTTACTTTTGAGCATGCAACATACACCTGGCCATACGTAAATATTTCTTTCTGGGGCTAAATTTCAATTTTTTGGATCGTTTGTCCTTGATATTTGTTTATAGTTCTCGCAAATGCAGGACGAACAGGAAACTGGATTCTTGTATATATAAAATCAAAAATAAAAGATATGCAAATAACAATATTGCTTTTTTCTTACTTAAGTATTTATTATTTCAATCATTAAATCGTTTTTAATATAGTGGGAGTAGTTTTTATTCTAAATAATAATACATTCAATTTTTCCAAAAGATTTATGAAAATTTTTTGTACTAAGCTACGGACCCTAGTAAAAGCAACTGTACGTTGTACCCATTACCTGTTTGCATTTCTTCTCAAAGTTTGGTTTCGATCGGTTAATGTATGACTATTTTAGAGAATGAGAGGGCATACTGACTAACAGAAGTTACAGAATTTTATATATAGATTTCACCTCAAGTAACGTATTACTGAGAGTGAAAGTGAATAAGACATTACTGAGGAGAAACCTTATACCGCCAACAATTTACTAAATAACAGGTTCCAATAAGGCAGATAGCGATTAACGTCTCTTTTAGATTTTCGAAGATAGTAGGTGGCGGTTGATTGAGAAACTAGAAGAGATTTCGAAAGGGGAGGAAGGAAATTATTAGAATAGAACTTGCGGTTACATCTAGATACTATAACAGTAAAAGATGAGACATAATTGCTGATGGCGTAGTGGGATTCAATCCATACGCTCAAAGTACCAACGAGATGAACAATTACCATAAAATATTTATAGAAATGAGTCAAGGAAGCAATGTTTTCCTATCGTAAAATCATACCCGATCATTTACATTCTACATTTAACTCTTATTTTCTCAGGAAGGATTGTATTAAATAATGCATATAAATAAAGTTTCTTATTCATAGTCTATAAAGTTTGATTGCAATATTATTTAAATCCAATTTTATAGTAAATTCATTTACTGCACTCCTTTGATAACAATCTGTAATGCGTAAATACATACGTTATTGTGACAGTACAAAGAACATTCATGATCAATACATAGAGCATTATTTATCTGGATTTATTCTGTGAGCATCTCTTTCAATGTGTTTTTATATCATCTCATCTAGGACAATATGTTTTCACGCCTGCTTTATGAGCATGCAGCATTAAGAAACAAAACAGTTCGTTAGAAACAAAGAAAATAGTACTGAATTGATACGTCATATCAGACCTCATATCTGGCAGTGAATGCTTGATAATCTCATCACAACTGAAGAACAGAGAGACGTGTGCAAAGACAAAATTTTAGAGAAACTGGAAAGGAATAGGACACTTATACTTAACATCATACGAAGAGAGTTGAAATTGCTAGAGAACATGAGGGTAGAGGGCTTTGAAAATTTGATAGTCGCATGACAGATTGAAGGCAAATCAGACACAGTAAGACGTATCATAATCTACCTAACGAGCTTTAGTATATGGATGGCGGTATAAGGTTTTAGGAAAGATGACAAAAAATACAAAATATAGTAAAAGCTATAAAAGACAGGAACCATGTTCATCCTCGCTCTCAAAGAACACAACATATAGAGAAAGAATCTAAAATGCATTTCGACAGGAATTACTTATGTGCATAAGATGAACATAACACACTGCATTTTATTACGTCTATCTACCATTTTAGAACTTAAAATGTATTTGTAAAATTTATATTCACTCTGTTTTTTTTTTATCACTAAGTCAGCCTACTTTAATCACTAGTTAAAGGTCTGGACATGCAATTTCCGATGAACTACAAGAAATTTTGCTTCGATAGAAAACGCTCAAATACAACGACTTTCTGGAGAAAACATTGCAGCAGGCCAAGAATGAATTGTCGGTTGGAAATATCTGCAAAGAACACGTGACGTATGAAATAAATTTCAATCAATTGAACAGAAAATTATTCTGTTCGAGCGTAGAATAAACGGCTGAATTATATTGAAACACCAGGACTGGAAGTGTCGTTTGCATTAATTCCCAATAGATAACAGCTAATTTCTGACTGATATGCGATGTGTTCCATTGTAAAAATCCCTTGCCATGCATTTTTTCATTAAATGTATTTCTTATACATTCCTCTAAGAAAATGACTTACAATGTATTTATATTTTAAATAATGAATCCATTGAGCAATTAACATGTGTACATCTTTAAGAACACCGAAAACCGCTTTCATGCTGCGCTTCTGTTTATTTATTTATTTTTTTTATTTAATAATTCTTTACAGTATATTTTTTACTAAATTTATTTTTCAGATTTCGTATTAAGACCATATCATGTTGAAAAACGATTCCTCGTTAGCTGACCAAGCCTAGTATGTCCCTAGAATGGTTACATCTTGGAGATATCAGTCGCTATAAACTTTGTGAAACGATATATATATATATATATTTTAAACTTCCATCAGGTGAATTGCTGTAAAACTTTGAATATGTAAGAATTAAATATTACGGGGTCTGGAACCAGAATTTTAGGAATACCGAAATGAGGCATGGCCCCAAATCGGTTGAGAACCGTTGCATTAACTTTAATACTTGATATTTTAAAACATGTTGAATTATGCTAAATTATGTTGCATACAAACAATTGGCAGAATTTTCGGAGGCGTGTCGGATGGAATGGTTATTTCTCCTACATAGGACGATGCAGTTTCGAACACTGCCGAAAAAGATATTTTCTTTGTTGAATGCATAGAACGAGATATATATATATATATTATGTTGGTGCAAAAATAATGACGTAATAATGTCGTTTTTTGACGTTAAAAAATACGTCAAAAACGACATTATTACGTCAATATATTTGCACCAACCTAATAGTACACACTATTTAAAAAAAACAACTGGGTGTCTACTTATTTCCTGTAAAAGTTGCAGATATGTCGGTGCAGATATGTCGGTGCAGATATGTCGGTGCAGATATGTCGGTGCAGATATTGGACCAATCCTTCATGTCGAGTCTTATATTCAGTGGGTGATAATATTGTGAAATTTATCATAGATTCTGCATTTGGGGTTAACACAATTTTTCAGTATGGGAGCTTGGCAATTTCTAGTTAGTAATTATCGTTTCTACGATTATTATTATTATTATTATTATTATTATTATTATTATTATTATTATTATTATTATAACAGCGCTAGGAAAATTTAACACTCACAAGAGATATTGAGGAAAAGAGGGGAATATCATCAAATTCTTTTATATTATATCTTGTAAAAATATTCAGCAATATCTTGTAATTCGAACAGTTCTAAAAATAAATGTTTTCAGAGCGTTAATTACATTTCACTCAACCTGTGAAAAGAAGGTTCAACATTTCTTAAGCAGTTAGGCAAAAACTTAGTTCCGCGAATTTATCAGCCTTTCAATACACAATGTCTTTGACATTTTTGAAGGAAAGAAAGTATAAATTATACCCTAAGGAGTTGTTATTCTTATCAATTCTGAATGCCAATAACGGAGGTCGGATGAATGTGTTTAGTGACCATGACTGATTTGCTGTGAAAATAGGCCGTGTGAAGTAGATTCAAAACATGCGCTTGTTTTGCCTCATCATTTAACACAGGAAAAAAATTATCCGAAAGATACTTTTTTGAAAAAAAAAGAAAGAAATCCTTTAGTAGTGAAATTTACACGCGAAAAAGCTGATATATCTAATTTAAATGCGAAAGGCGTGTGCAGAATATTTCAAGTTGCAATAGATGTGGCGAACTCCGAGTACGATACGTTACTACCGAACAAATATGTTTTCTTCATTTCTATGCTGAAGCTCGATTTTATTTTAGCAAAATACGAATTTACACAATGTCCGATTTTGGCATACGTGTCAGTATTTACACGGCAAAATTGGTAGGACTTACAAGGGAGGTTTGAATAGTTCATAGGATAACTATGAAGGAGTGAAATATTGCTTGGATACATTTCAGCTCTTAATAATAACTGCATTGTTTCTTTGCAGGTAAACTAATATCTGGATATTGAAAAATTGTTGATCTTGGTAAAACAAAAGTCATCAGCAGCAGATATGACGTCATCATTTTGA
>OZ010581.1:23822070-23844570 GCA_963932145.1 Acanthosepion lycidas | reverse complement strand
TTTTGATTACCCCAATTCTAGATGACCCACCTTAATGGAATGTCCCTTTAAAATCGGAAATACCACTTCAAATGAAAAGATTTTACAAAAACAGTAATCTAGAGCCTGGGAAGTTTTGGAATTACGTTTCTGAAAAAAAAATGACGAATCAGGTTAATGAAGAAATCCTAATGAATCTATTAATATTTCACGCTCAATAAGGGTAATTACGAAAAAATAAAAAAATGAGGTACAAAAACCTGAAGGAGATAGGCTGACATTATAATTCATTTACAGCTAACGACAGGATTTTAAATTTAAATATTGAGCGCTTCTGTGTATTTACGGTTTTAAATAAACGATATCTAGCTGAGGATTCTAGCTTTTTCCGCTTTTCATATACGGCATTGATTTCATCATTAAATCGGTTAGAAAAATGCGTCACAATACAGTTACCTTTCTTGACTTTTAATTCATCACTAAAATTCATATGTAATTAAATGGAGCTATGTTTTACGACAAAATGTCATAGATATTTACAAATGTCGTAAGTTTGATCCTCAGAGAGTGTTCATATATTTAATTTGTTTCATAATAAAGTAATTTCAGTAAACTTATCTGTGTTTCCGTCAAATGTAATGAAACAACCAATATATGGGCTATCCCTCCCTGCTTTCTATCTCACTTTCTTTATCTCTCTCCCTATATATATATATATATATATATATATATATATATATATATATATATAATATACAATAAAAAAATCTTTTTCAGACACTGGGTTGTATATTAATATTTTTTCGTTTTTATTAATATTTCATTTAGATTCTTCGAATAGTTTCGACCAACATGGCCATCATCAGGAGAAAAAAATTCTGCTTGGTGGTAACAGCGAACTACAGAAATGAGACTTGATGGAGAAAATGAACTTTTGTCTACAGTTTTCATTTGTTTGTTTGTTTTTTATTTTTATAAAATGGATTTTGGTCAATCCTTGTGTTGGTCAGTCTCTTTTAAGTTGTTATTTCAGATAAGAGCTGGATGGATTCATGCTGCTCTGAATTCTCTTGATCATTTTGACAGTTTATTGGTTCCTGGAAAGGGGATGTGTCTCTGTTAAGTGTGTGTATGTTATTTGGTTCTTAGGGAGTTAGTGAGTATGGTGTGTGTAAGCGTGTATATGTGACGTCCCCCCTGTGTCGCTGCGCCAAATGTGACGTCTGCCTGCTATCTCACCATGCCCTCAGAGGGTGTCAACGGGTTTCCCCTCTTTCTCACAGTGGCAACTCACACCTATCCCTTCAGGGGGGCGCAACAGGCCCTCCCTCCTTTTTCACATGATTACCTCCTCCTAAGGCTCATACCACCATTCAGCCAATGGGCGATCAGCAGCGTGGGTGTGGCGAGACTAGTCTCGGTCTAAAAAATCTTGCTCAAAGAAAAAAAAAAATTATCTTCCTTTTTCTCTTTTCTTTTTCTTTTTCTTTCTTTCGTTCTGCCCTACAACAAACCCTTGGACTTTTATCTTAGCCAAATGTCACTTGAGCTTTATCACCCGGGCCTTCGCCAAACAAGTGGTTGGTCAATTGGACGTATTCGCATTCTTGGTGCCAATTACTGATCCGATAAATTAGTTTCGCTATCATAACCAGCCCTGATAATAACCAGATGCTCCTCTCAATGATATTCTGCATATAGACAAAGGTTTAATCTTTCCCTCATGGTGGTTAGCAGACATTTTTGTTTTTCTCGGACAGTGCGTGCTTAATTAATTTTTATTTTTATCTCTTTAGAATTCTGCGGGAGGTCGCTTGTTCAACTTGAAAAAAACTTTTTTTATAATTGCCATGGGCAGATTGGATATATCTTACTCGCGGCCACGTAACATAAATCAGATTAAATTCTGTGTTTTACCTTCTCGACAATGGAAATAAAATAAGATAAATAAAAATCTTACCACTTTTCCTTGTCAGAAAAATAACATCACTTAGTCACCTAAATTCAATTCTCGCCTTTCTTTTTTCTTCTTTCTTTCTAGCGACGTAAATAGTGTCACAATCCTCCCCTAACCTATTTGTCATTTACTCGTAAATGACACCTAAACCCAAATACACTATTTAGCATGCATCATGCATCTGTCCATGCAATTCTATTGTTCTTTTCTTTTCATCTTCTTCTGTTCTACATGTACATGAAATGTTCTTTTCATCTTCTTCTGTTCTACATGCAAATGTAATGTTCTTTTCATCTTCTTCTGTTTTACATGCAAATGTAATATTCTTTTCATCCTCTTCTGTTCGACATGCAAATGTAATGTTCTTTTCATCGTCTTCTGTTCTAAATGCAAATGTAATGTTCTTTTCATCCTGTGTTTCTCATGCAATTTAAAGTGTGCGTGTGCCTGTGGGTGCATGTGTGTGGTTATTATGGCTTGTTTTTCTTGAGCAATGTTTTTCTCTCCGCTGTAGGGGATTTTTTCCGCTGCACGTGTCGGTCTCACGCCAGCCTCCTCCGCCGGTCTTTCTGCACTTTCTTCGCCGATTCTGTATGAGTAAGGAACACTGCTCGACATCTCCCTCTCCAGTTGCTGCATGCTCATTTGATTATCGGTAGTTAATTTCCTTTTACACCTAATCTTCCATATTGCCATACCCCCTATGGCTATAATTATGAATGTACCCATCATTGCCGACCAACTTATCGCGATCTGCTCATTATCTTCCCAAGCCATAACTTCATTTCCCAACGCACTTAACTTGTCCCTCAATTGATCCATATCGATCTTTTCTATCGGCTTCATTAGTACTGGCATTTTATTCAAGGTAACATTGGAGAATCCCCTCACTATTGGCTCCCACAACTCTGAACAATTGACTAAGCGTCTGCCATTCATTTCTATGATTGAATCTTTCTCTTCATATCTTTCTTCTTCCTGTTAATAGGGGGTAAGGAAATAGATATCCCAAATACCGAACATCCCAGGGGTAATTTTAACAAGGATAATGGTGGCTTTACTCTTAATGTCTTTGTGGACTCTCCCCCACGTACCCTAGACAAGCTAATGGGTTTCTGTGTGGCCCCAGCCCACACCCCGTCTGAAACACTGATAGGTTGTGGTAATGCCGTGTTTGCTAATACATCTACTTGACAAGTTCTCTTAATTCCCTCTTTCTTTCCTTCAAACAATTCTAGTATGCACATTTTGTGGTTACCAGCTATATAGATAGGGCTTAACGATGTACAAGTCCCTAAAGCATCATTTCTACACTTTCTAGCTTCTTCAGGTGTTACCAACATGAATTTTGTTCTATCCGAATTTAAAGCTATATATTTTGTTTCCATCTTGTACCTTGCTACCATTCGTGTGGCTACCATCATCATCATCATCATCATCATCATCATCACCATGATCATCATCAACCGTTTCATTTTGGTCATTCCTGCAAAAAGATTCTCTTATTTTTATTCTTCATAACCATTCGGTCTTGTTCAATTCTTCACTCAATTATTCCATAATTTCTTTATAATTTTGTAATACTCAGCTCTTCCCTCCCCTAACTAACTCCTAGCAGACAGAATGGTCCGGGCAGGTCCGTGGCGCTCCCATTTCAAAGGTCGTACTTCATGAGACCACTGATGGCCAGTCAGCAATGTCAATAATTTTCTTCCGTCCTTCGTGAGGTGTAGCTCGCGACTCCATCCCCTCCATCCACATCCATCACAGTCAGCCAGTAGGTTTTTGGATGAGCCAGTGTCGTTATCTGTCGACACCGAGTGCTTCCCTTCTACACAGCCTTCTTTGTTCTACTGAGACTTGGGTTTCTCCACCCTTCTCAATCTCATCTTCAGAGGTAGTTCCTGCTCGACCTCTAACCTTCCCTCGGTATTTAATTCCCGTTCAGGAGGTGTTTTTCGTCTTCTTCCTCTCCTAATTCTTCCTTCTGTTTCAAGTTCGCGCCCTGGACGTCTCCATTACTTCTTGATTCGATGTCTAAATCTCCCCTGTTTCTTAGTCTTTCTTTGAGTTGGGAAAGCGGTATTTGATCCTCTTCCTCCCACTCGTTGACCTTTTCGTCTTGTTTAGGGTGCCTCTTTTTAGAGCCTTTGACTGCTTGATTGAATCTCTTCGTTTTTCTCTTCCTTTTCTTTGGGCATTGGGGTGCGACGGTGACATCACAGGGTCTTCTCTGCACCGATTCAGGAAACGACTGAACGCCGCTGATCTCCGCCGAGGGTTCCAACTCGGTCACTTGGATCGCTTCGTCTATCTGGCCAATTCGATCTATCTCTTCATTTTCCTCGGAATCTTCTTCCGTTTCCATTTCTTCCGGCTCAACCAGAGTTACCTTCCTTGTCCTTGTCTCCTTAGGCCTCGGCTCGCTCATTTCCAGGTTAGCTATTTCAGCCTTCTTCAGATCGTTGGCATGGGCCCTCCTTGCTCGTCCTGCCACTTGATCCCATATTACATATGATACTGGGCCCGTCTGCTCTACTATTTGGTAGTACGGTTCCCATCTCTGGTCAAGCTTTCCTTCTCTCTGATGGATTTTATAGTAGACAGGGCCTCCAACCTTGAATTCTACTACCTTTCTTTCAGCATTGAATCTCTCATTTCTGTGCCATCTTTATTCTTCTTCTGGCCTGTACAAATATTTTATGTTTCTGTTCCAGCAACAACTGATGATGATCTTCTCCCATATACTTTCTTCGGGGCTTCAACAGGTTATCCACAGGCATGACCACGTCTCTGCCAAACAACATAAAATAAGGAGAAAATCTGGAGGTTTCGTTTATCGTAAACCTCACGGCCGCCAGAGCCTGCGTCAAATACACATCCGAATTTCCTGTATTCTCTCTGGCCATCTCGGCCAGCACATCTCCCAAGGTTCTATGAAACCTTTCCACTTTAGTGTTTCCTTGGGGGTGATATGGAGATGTTTTTACGTGCCCTATATTCAAACCTGTCAGCACTTCTCTCATTATGCTGTTTATATTCTCTGTGCCATTATCAGTGACAAGTTGCACAGGGGCGCTATACCTAGGGAAGATTTCACTTATTATCAAATCGGCTACAGTTTTCGTCTTCTTGTCTGGTACTCAGGCCAATTTGTTAGGCAATCGACAAAACTCACTATATAGTTGTTTCCTTGTGCAGTTTCCCCATATGGTCCTGATACATCCATCCTCACTTTCTCGAAGGGGAAATTCGACACGTCCATCACCTCCAATGGTGCCATTTCCTGCCTTCTGCTCTGCGACTGGCACACTACAGAGCTCCGAACATACTTAGTGACCTCTCCGTACAGTTTGGGCCAATAGTATTTTTTCCTTATTAGATCATATGTTCTATCAATTCCCATGTGACCCAACCTCTCGTGGCACTGTTTCAATATCTCTGGTCTTAAACTTTTGGGCACATACAATTTGGGCTTGAGTTCTTCATCCCTACCTGAGAGATAATACAGCCTTTCCTCTATTACTGCATACTTGGTGGTCTCTCCTGCCTTCACCTTTTATCTAAGGGCAGCTATTTCACTGTCTGCCTGCTCCTTCGCATTTCCTTCTGTCCAGTAGGGATCGGTTGTTATCTGCGCGTCCCCTTCCTCATCCGATTCTAACAGAGGGCGATCTTTTAGCTTATTAGAGTTAATTACTCCGATTCTATAGTCTATATCGTCTACTCCCTGTTCTACTTTTACAGATCTTTCTTCCAGTTGTTTCGGTATTCTTGAGAGTAAATCTGCGCACGTGTTTTCCTTCCCTGCCAAATATTCTATCTTACAGTGGTAGCCACTTAACTTTAGCGCCAACTGTTGAATCTTCTTATTATTTGTCCATTCTGCCTGCAATAGGTACTGCAGAGGCTTGTGGTCTTTATAGTAAAAACCGCACCAATTTAAGTAGTAGTTCAGTTTTTGGAGAGCATACATGATACCATATGCTTATCTTTCTATTACTAGTCATCATTGTTGTGTCTCTGAGAGCTTATGAGAGAGAAAGTATATCGGTACCTCCTCTGGTATGCCTGGCACTGGTCCTTCTTTATCGGGACACGACTGGGTAAGAACTGCTCCTACACACTGCTCACTGGCATCAGTGTATAGTACCATGGGCTTGTGAGGTCTGGGTACGTCAGCAGTGGGACGGCTGTCAACTGTTCTTTTAAGGTATCAAATGGCTGTTGACAGTCTTCTGTCCAATTTACATAGAGTATTTCTTCTCCAGGGCTACTAAGAGTATGGCAATTCTCGAGAATCCCGGGACGAATCGTCGGTAGTACCCTATAGCTCCTATAAACCCTCTTACTTGTCTCACTGTCTTAGGTTCTGCCATTTCCCTTATGACTTTCACCTTATCCATGTCGGATTTAATACCGTCTCCGTTTATAACAAAGCCCAAATATCTAGTCTCCTCCTTCAAAAACTGACACTTCGACAATTTCAACTTTAAGCCGTGCCTTCTTAGTCTTCCCAACACTTGTTTTAGATGGAAAAAAATGTTGGTCTACTGTTTCTGAAAATATCAAAATATCATCTAAATATGCTATGGCAAAGTTCTCGCATCCTCCTAATACTATTCACATCAGCTGTTGGAAGATTCCCGGGGCATTGGCTAAACCGAATGGCATCACCCTGAACTGAAATAGTCCCAAGTGACACGCAAACGCGGCCTTTTCCTTGTCAGCCTCATCAAGGGCTACCTGCCAATACCCGGACCTCAAGTTCAACGTAGAGAAGTACTTCGCTTTCCCTAATAATGCCAATATGTCATCGATTAGTGGCAAAGGCACCGCCAACGGCTTCGATATAGAATTCAATTTCCTAAAATTGTGCCCGCCATCTTTCTTACCTACTATCACGATTGGAAAGCTCCAAGGGGAGATCGATCTTTCGATCATCCCGGCTTCCAACATCTCTTCTTCTGCCTCTTCCACAAGGGGTCTCTTATGAATAGGTGTTCGGTAGGGCTTCAATTTCACAGAGGGGTGATCGCCGGTGTCGATTTTCATTTTTACTGTGTGGGTCTGGCCTAATTCCTTATCTGATTGGGCCACCACATCTCGATTATCTCTCAGCAGACTTCCCACTCTGGCCCTAAATTGATCAGGTGCCAATATCTCTTCGTCTACTATTCCTTCTGCTTTTTCTATGAGTTTTCCCTGTTTCTCCTCGAATATCAACCGATTCAGAGTTCGTAGGGGTAGTGCTTTTCCTATCTTTTCCCCTCTCTTAAGCTTCATCGTCTTTTGGGCCTGGTTCACCATCATAATGGGCACTAATTAAGCTGCCTCCGCTACTGCCTCACACAGAGTTACCACATTTTCTTCTAGGCCCATCACTTCTACAGGGACCAATTGCAGGGTTACTTTTCCTATTTTCTTACCTGACATCCGCCTACCCTTTCCCGACACCGCTGTTCTGAAGGGTAGCTTTACATCTTCCCCCACCACTATTGTTATATCTTCTTCCGGTGGGCATCCCAATGGCGTTCTCTCGCCATTCACTACCAGCACAGTGGGGTTGAACTCTATCCGAGCCCTCTGGCTCTGAAGCCAATCTTCTCCCAAGATTGCTTCCGTACACATGTTGGGGGATACGTAGAAGTTCTGGGTGCTTCTTAATTTCCCAATCCTCACAGGGAGCCTCGCCATCCCTCTTATTTCTAGGGCAGCTCCATCTGCCTGCGTGACTTCTAAGTCCGCTTCCTGCAACCCATTCTTCTGTTTCACCCGTCTGTATGCTTCCTCTCTCAGCAATGAAACAGACGCTCCTGTGTCTATCAGAGCTTTCATTGCACTACCTCCTATCTCTGCCGTACAAGATAGCTCCTTCTCTTGCGTCAGCGAAGAGAATACTTGTGCTTTCCTTTTCCTGGGTCCCACCCTTGGGTCATCCCAGACATAGGCGCCGGTAGCAAAAAACTCCTTTCATTACTCTCACATGGGAGTTTTCCGCACCTGGGCGGTCCCGGCTGCACCTCTCACAGTCTCTTGCGGCTGTTCCTAAGAACACAATTCCTCTTCAGGTGCCCTGGTCTCCTACAAAACCAGCATCTTCTTGTTGGACAGTTTACCGCAA
The DNA here is from genome assembly GCA_963932145.1 of Acanthosepion lycidas. Classification (NCBI taxonomy): domain Eukaryota; kingdom Metazoa; phylum Mollusca; class Cephalopoda; order Sepiida; family Sepiidae; genus Acanthosepion; species Acanthosepion lycidas. Next base: position 23,836,510 of record OZ010581.1, on the reverse strand, counting down.
AGTGGCCCACCTGACCACATATCAAAGTTTTTTACTTTTCCTCTGTTCAACTGGGCCACCCTCTCCCTTATTCCTGGGGGGACCTGCCCTCTACCTAAGTGGCTCTCCTGACCACATGTCCAACGTTTTACTTTCCTGATTTTTAACTGGGCCACGCTCCCTCTAAATTCTGGGGTGGCCCGCTGGCTTTTGCCTGGTTTTGTCTTTTGGGCTCGGCCTTCATTAACGATATCGGTGGGGCAACTTTTTCTTAACCTGCACCACTTGGCCAGGTGTCTCTTCTCCCCACACCTAGTACATTTATCCTGTTCGAAGTCTGGGGGCAAACACCACTTCGTCGGACATTCCGCTGCTTTGTGGTCCTCAAGTCCACATGTCCAGCAGACCAGCCCGTTTTCGACCCGGCATCGGCTTATAGAACCCATGCCTTGTTGACCAAACCTTTCTTGTGGGATCTTCTTCCCACACCTCAGGCTCCTTGCCTCTTTCTTCCGGCCTCTCAACTTAGCTCTTGCTTCTTCCCACCTCTTTTTACTTTCTCCCAAACTCCCTGGCTCTCTTTGGCCAGCGACACTGCTGCCGATAACCTTAGCGGTCCTTCCTTCAACACATCGTGACGAACACGCTCGTCACTGAGCGCTTCCACATACAGATCAGCCAGCTGGGCCTGCATGACCGCATTATTTCTCGCTACGTCTGGGAAAGCTAATGATGACAGCTTCTCCGTTCGGGTCCCCAATTCTCCAGGGGTTTCGTCCCTCAGCTGCGTCAACTTCAGGAGGGATCTCATGGCCTCTATCGCCGTCCCCTCGTCAGCGAACTCCCGAGTTAATAATTCTTCCAAACTTTCCCATGTCAATTGTGGCTCACTGGCTAAGATTCCTTTTATAAACTCAGACGCTTTCCCTCTGATGGCATCATATGCCAAATAAAGGGCCTCTTGGTCTGAGAGTCTATATATTATGCGGCTCTTATCCAGGACTACCAGTCAGTGTCTAAAATCCCTTGAACTCCCATCAAAGGCCGGGACCCTCGGTCCACCCAATAATTTTCTTAGGTCTGCCGGCAATCCCTGTCCATCCCCCTCTTCCTCTATGTCTATCCTATCTGAATCGTAGTCAGACATATTTAACACAGCAAAAGAAAAAAACAATCTGAGCAGCAACAATCGAAATTGGGAGATCAACCGAAATTAAAGTGTCCTAACTGACAGACGATTTCCAGCTCGTTTTTCTCAGGTTCCGGTTTGTCGTACTAGAGTGTGTGGAACCGTGTGGTTATAGCCAACCAAAGTCCTTTGGTTCCCACTCTAGTCTGTTTCAATTTGAGTCCTTGAGACGCCGTGTGTTGCCCTGGTCGAATGTTTTCTGCAACTCCTGTGGCAGCGGCTGATCCTAGGGTCTTATCCTACTGTCACGGCACCAATTGTGACGTCCCCCCGGTGTCTCTGCGCCAAATGTGACGTCTGCCTATGATAGCGAAACTATTTTATCGGATCAGTAATTGGCACCAAGAATGCAAATACGGTGGGCAAGTGACTGAAGCCGAGCTGCTAGGTCAGGACCAATAATATTGCTTATTCTTCTTCGGATAATATTAAGGAACACAAGTAAAATACCAGGGATACTGGGCCTTATATAGTAGCAATATTCTCAGCATGGCCGAATAGTAGACTTATAGATATGCAATATAGATTCAGGACAGAAGAATTGTCTCACCCTATGCAAGGAAACGAATTTCTTAGCAGCTCAACTAACAATGTATTCGATATAGTCTTTCCATTTGATGTCAGCTGAGTACTGCAGCTCGAGAAAGTGCAATAGGTCACATTTCTGCTGTCGGATAATTGAGAGAAATTTAGTTTCGGAGGCATGAAAATTATCCTTTGCTTCATTTAACGGCGGTCTTGAGGTCATTTTGTAGATCAACTGTCATTTCGACCTTGTCGGACTGATCAGCTTTAATATCGAAACAGGAGAAAATCTTAGTGTCGTCAGCGTAGATGCCAAGTTGAGAGCTGATATCATCAGTAACGTCGCTAATAAAGACTGAGAAAAAGCCCTCCGATGAGAGTTTATGAAACAATTCATCCTTGATTAGGATTTTCTGAAAAATGGGTAGAACGCTATTAGTCCAATAGTTAGATAGTTCCGTCGGTTCACCAAATTTCTTAAAAACTAGAATAACAAAAGGTGACTTCCAGCAGGCATGAAAGCAGGAGACAACGAGTCATTTATTGTACAGTTTAGAGAACAAGAGCCAGTTATGGAGCACACTGCTTAATGAAAATTACAGGGATAGCATAGTGGCCACGTGCTTTGTAGGGATTAATATTAGAGATGGTAGCAGGCACCATGGAAGGGGTTATATGCATCTCGCTCAGCATAGAATCAGTTGTAAGTGGGAAGTTAGGCAGGGATACTACAGGTGAGTCAAAAGTAGAGCATGAGTAGAATTTACGGGCAAATCAACTTTATGAGCAGAGGAAGATAACACCACCAAATCGATTGAAGAAATGGGAATAAATACCTTTCACTTATTTAGTAATATCAAGAGCCAATTTTAGAGGCTATGAGTTGCCTCATTCTCTCAACAAAACATCCTATCAGCAAACAGGAACTTACCTATTCTGAGGACTCTCTTACATTTGTTACAAGCAGAAGCAAATAGTCACCTCTTATGACGAGAATTTTCAAGGCAGTGTAGCAGGAAATAGGTATTCCTATGCGTTATGTCGGGCGAGTATGCTCGTGTGAACCATGGAAAAACATTGCGGTTACACCTGGTACTTTAAGCCAGGAAAAAAATCATTGTCTCAGTTATTAATTAGGAAATTGAAGATCTTAGTCCAAGGGGCTTCCCGAAGAAAAACACAGAATGATTCCCGACCATCCTTTCGTGTAACGGAAAGATTACTTACGGATAGGGGGTTCCTGTTTAGCGAATGATCTGACGGAGATATCAGTAGTTACTACAGTGTGGCCCGAATCACTCAGATGGCTCTATTGTGAAGCTCACCAGTGTGAGGAGCGAGGTAAGAAATAGATCTAGTAGAAAAGTTTGTTGCCGGATTGGGCTAGGAAAACGAGTAGGGTAATGGAGAAAAATATTGAGTTGGTTAGGTGAGTTTTTGTTAGTTGTTTTAGTTCTATTAGGTTGGTGCAAAAATAATAACGTTTTTTTGACGTTAAAAAATACATCAAAAAATGATAATATTTTTGCACCAACCTAATATTTCTTTTTGTTGTGATTTCCATGACATATTGTTTCAGAGGAGATGAAAGAGTCTACAATAATTGTCACTATTTGTCGTCAGTGGCAGTACGGACAAGTCAGAGCGTAGCTAAGAGTAAAACATAATATGGCCTCAGGTTTGTCCATCTGAAATACAAGCAGTGACACCTACCCATGCACGACACCGCACTACAGATATCTCGATATTATGCGACTGTTGATTGGAGCAGTCTCTCTAGCCGCTACCAAAGAGTTGGGGTTCCTAACGACCTGTCAGAAGCAGTAGCCAGTAAACCGCCGAACCGGTACCTTCATAATGTACATTCACAACCACTGGGTAGTCTGATCTCCAAAAAGTACAGGTAGTTAAATCATTTTAGTCCTCGTCGAATAAAGAGAACATGTAAAGAATATCCTGATCAAGGAACAATGGTATGCCTCTACTCATGTTCAATGGAAGGATTGGGCATCGGACGATAGGTAAGCCTATCTCCTATTAACGTGTGTGAAAAATAGCACGTGCAATACGAAAGAATTCATCTTAAGTTACGACTTGTATAAGTTCGGATATCTAATACCAACGAATAAATGGGGTTGTAAGACGTATGACGTTGCATTTTTCAGCATTAATAAGAAACGCCATAACGTAACCACGTTGAAAATGAAACAATTTGGGGGAGGGACTGAAGTAAGAAGTTTGATAATTGATAACAATGCGGAGACAAAATATAAGTGACAAAATGAAGGACAGGGGCAAGCATCACAGTCTAGAGCAAAAATCAACCAAAAAAAGATTAACAAATAAAATAACATTCAAACTATGGCACAGACATTTAAATATCTACAACAACAATATGGCAAAAGGAAAGGTAATTTATATACGGAGTCTACAAATACTTCTATTCAATCTTGAATTACAGACGAACTTAATATCAGTGGTGTTTGGAGAAAAATGTGGCAGCTATCGGCTTTCCTCGGAAAGTGCCTTGACTTGAGATAGGATAGGTGAGCGTCGGGTGTGTGGGTGTTTCTTAAAAGGATGATGTCCTACATTAGCTATTTGTGGTACAAGGCTGAATATCAGAGGGGTGGTCCACCTCTCGTTTTCTTCTTCGCTATTTTTTAATATTAATTTGGGTTCCTCCGAGAATCTGATAGTCATTCTCCAGTCACAAGAACAGCAAATCATGCACGTACTATTGCAGAAATTACATATAGTATCCACACACACACACGCGCGCGCGCGAATAAACACACACACACACACACACACATATATATATATATATATATATATATATATATATATATATATATGTTTCTGTTGAGGTTTCTTCTAGACGCGATGAATTACTTAATTATGACTATTTCAAATACTCCTAATTCTTTCTATCTATCTATCTATCTATCTATCTATCTATCTATATATATATATATATATATATATATATATATATGACCAAAAACGTGTGTGGGAATTGGATAGACGGAAGCCTTTGGGGCAGTCAATAGCTGTCATCGAGGACAAGGGCTTGAAGCGTTTTGGTCTTGTTTAATTTGTTGAACACACGAGATAAAACGCTCCTTCCCAGAAACTGTAACTAAGGTATGCTCAGCATAATTGCAGTAGTAACCGCTGGTGGGATCTGTGCGTGTTGAATAAACACTAATGTGCCTTAATGAAAGATGAATTAAAGATTTAAATGCAATTCAGCTCACTGTAGACTTACATTTCACTTCTGGATTATCGCTGTAGCAAGTCAAATTCTCTAAAAGCCATTATATATGACGGTTGCATTAGTCAAACGTTAGTATCATATTTGCACTCTCATATTTCACTGCATAAATAGTTTTTTTTTTATAAATTACCTACAAATATGTCTATAATTCAAGATATGCATAAGACAAATGTAATAGTGCTTATATCCAATACCAATGGTTGGTTCCTGTAATAGTACTTTCCAAATTTGGCTTCCTTTCCTGGTGCTCCAGTAGATTTTTATGCGCATGTGCGTGTGTCCGTGTGAGTATGTGAGTTTGTGAGTTGAGCTTTTGAGCATGTGCGTGCAGGGATCTGTGTGCATAAGCATACAGGGCGATATGTATATACATGTATGTTTTAGATGACACAGGTTGGCATTAAATGGATATTTCGGTAACATTAAATTGTAGCCAAATCTGTATATTTTTATGCAAAATATTTTTCTTCGTACACATTTACAGTTACATAATTAAATCATCAAACTGTTTTTCATGGCTTTCATTGACCTTATGTGACTTTCCAGTAATTTTTCTATTCCGTCGGTGATTCAATTGATGTTTTGTCGAATTGCTCGGTGTCCGGAAATAATTTTATCTATGGCCTCGAAAAAAAGTACCCTTCTTGAAACGTAGAAACATAAACATTACTGGTTATGTTAATACAGTGCATGCGAAAAAAAAAAAACGCATTACTATTACCTGAGTTTTCGTTGCGTCGTTGTAAGATGAGGATGGACGTAGGTCATACACCTTAATCAGTAATAACTTGCATTCTGCAGAATTTTATTTTTTTCTTACATCCCTAAATCAAGTGTAATATTTAAAAAAATCAACGTTTGTTTGGACAATACCCGTCCTCCATCATTTCTTTTTCATTGAAATCTAAATATACACATTTTAGCTTAGCTAACGAATTTCAACCCTTTCATCATTGCTGGAAATATCAATGTCTATTTTGTAAATATCAGGATACATTCCAGGTGGAATACTATTTGTCGTATATAATATATTCATTTAGGAGTTCCCAGAATAAAGCAAACGTAATTCTTGCCTGTAGATGCTTCCTGTGAATATACTTATGTGATACCTAAACTTGTGCTTAAAGATCAAAGACTCTTTTTTGTTCAATATTAATCTGAAAATAAACAACTCATATTATATTGCAACTTACTTGAACGTAGTAGTGTAAAGTGTTATGGTGAAACGAACAGACGAGGAATATCAGTTAATATTTGAGCCTTTTTTTTTCTGGTGTCGAATACGAAGTTTAATATCTGTTTAACTTGTAAAAGTACTTGCCGTAATTGTTTGTAGTATTCCGCATATTTTCGACAACCTTGATCACTTTCCAAGCATTCAGTTACAAGGCGTGAGACAGATTCTGAAATGTTTATGTTGTTAAATGTCAGGGATTAGTAATGAAAGTCGGTTCACAAGCCATGGCGGTAAACATGAATTAACGACACTTGGCCAAAATGCGGTTATGCTTTAAAAACGTATATACACGTGCACACAAAGTTTCAAATAAATTTTACTGATAGTGAGTTGCCGTATTTAAGAGTGAAAGCCGTCGAAAATTGTTTATCGTCTTTTGTTTTTGTTTTTTCTGCAGCTGGATTGGTAGGGTTTTGTTGTAATTCCAATGTTTTAAAACGTTTTGCCGTAAATTTGTTTTTATAGTCGTGTACGGAAGCTTCGTTACATTTACTTATGCACAAATACCTCTGGGAAAGGCATGAACCCATATTCTTCACCTAGTTATGGGATGAATCGCAGGATATACTGGATCCTATAGGCTTGGTTGGTAACCAGACTACCACAGAAAGAAAAGGTAACTCAATGCGGGAAAATGTTCTGATTGCCAAGGTGTGTTTCACATATGGCGTTTAACTGATAGAACATTACTCAGAAAGGTAACATGTAGCAATCTAGAGATTATACCAAATTTCCATCCAGGTGCGCTACGACTTTCTAGATAGTTGGAAAATACAATGAAAAATTTAAACAAATAAATTTGGGGGGGGTCAATTTAACACCTCTTTCACACCAACTAATATCATTTGCTCATTAGCGTTCATATCTTTAGTTTTATCCAGGGGGGAACATTTTTTTTATGTGCCATGTTCCCTCAGGAAATAGTGGATCATGGCTCTCCACAATTTCCTGATGTTTTTAGCTCTTACTAATTTTTGTCTTTTGGTATTTCTTCTAAACTTGTTTCGCCATTCATTTTCTCAAACTGACTAAGTAGGTTAATCATTGTTCTCCGTCCCTGTAGCCTTCAATCTATCCTGTGAGTATCAGGTTTTCTAAACCCCCTTTCTTCGTTGTGTGCTACAAAAATTTCAAAAGTTTCTTTTTGTTCCATTTTCTCTAAAACTTGGTCGTTGCTCAAATATTCAGACTTTGCTATCCTCCTCATCCTTCTTTAGAACCACATTTTTGTTTCTTTAAGTTTCTTCTTCGTTTTTGAGGAGATTATCCAGAATTCACTGCCATTTAGGAACACAAATATCGAGTAACAGTTCAGTATATATTTTTTTCTTTGGTTCTAACGAAGATTTTGCTTCTTTTTAATACTCTGCTCATCATTTGGAATGTATATTTCGCTATTTCAAATTTTAGTATCGCACTTTCTTTTCTCTGTTAGAACTCTTCCTAGATATTTAAATTTCTGTTGTTGTTTGATTTTGATAAATCCTATTTGTAATTTGAAATTTGAGCCCTCAAGTATGCATTCCGTTCTCTTACAGTTGAACGTCTTTTGAGGTCATTATTTCACTAAAGTGGAACACATATTTATATTCTATTGCCAAAGATAATGGAAAATGATCCGGTCATTCTACTGCTACGGAAAATAACTGACTACTTCTGTCACGTAATGTGCCATCTCTACAAGGGTCGGATTAAAACAAACAAATGGAAGATTCTTGTCATATCACAAGTGCTCAATCCTCAGATACCGGTTTGGATAGAGTTCAAAATCGTTTTCGCGGTAAAGGAAATTATGCCATATTTTCCACTCCGAAAATTCTGCTCCACGGACGCCCCTTTTCCAGACGTTTTTTTTTTATTTTCTAATCTAACTCTGTTTCCAAATGCTCAAATTGAGTTTGATTCTCAAATTCCAACAGTTCAGAGATTTATACCTAGGACAGACCATGCTAGATCCAGGAACTCAAATCCCTCGTATTTTCTGTGAGTTCTAAATGTAAGAAAAAATACATCACTTTGCTGAAAAGATCCCGCGTAGGTGCTTCTCTAAATTGTTTCATTTTAACTTTTTTAAGCCGATGAGATTTTATTATACCCTTGTGAAAAATATTCATCCTCTTCTTCTCCTCCGGCTATGATCAAAGAGCAGGACAGACTGTTATGATCTAGATCCTTGGATAGCAACTGGTCTAGGAGGGGGACAAGTCTGAATTCAAAACCTGCGGAGGGTTTTTGTGGACCTTGTGGAATGTAGTGCGCCAAGTCTCTGTATTCGACCCTTCAAAAAGTGTGGATGGTTCTGCACAAAAGCTTTACCACGATAATCAACCCCCACACACATATATATTACTACTGATTTACATTTTGAACAAAGGGTCCGTAATGATTGGAGGGAAGATTTATGTTTATAAAAAAGACAAATATATAATAACAGATAATGACTTTGTTATTCAAATCTGTAACAAGCAAAAAAATATATCTCCTGTTTTATAATTTTATTTATAAAGCCATCTTCCGCTACAATAACTTCTTCTATGCAAGATCGAGTCGTCTACATGATTAAATAAAATGACCCCGATTCATCTTGGACATTATCTATTATAGTGGCTTTCAAATAAACTATGGTGTTTAAACAATGCTCCAAAACTAGAAGTCCAATGGATTAAGATCTGGGAGTGGGATTAGCAGTCCAAATATTAGGAGATATGTGATTGTGAACATTTTCAGCCATCACTTCATGCATTATCGGAGACTTGTGTGAGGTTGCACGGTCTTGCTGAAATACATTAGGTTTTCTATTGCGTCCACTGACTAACAACCGTTTCCAGAAATCTGTAGGCAGTAGAGATATCTCTAAGGCCGTCTGGAAAGAATGGAGGAGACATCTCAAATTCTTCATTACTGACAACCGTCAAAACAATGCCAATTAAAGGAAAATTTGTGTGTATACCTGTTTGAATTTCAGAAGGGTCTGCACATAAGATTCTCTCATATTCTGTTAAATTTCGGATCTTGTTCAAAGGTTTTTTCGTCATCCTTTTAGTCTTTTAGATCTTATTAAGAGATTTTCTCACATACATTGACCCTCCGTCATACATACTTGTGTCTGACGCATGGAAATCATTCAAATGTTGCCTCAACGATTTTCTGTGATTATCATCAATTGTCTTCTGAACTTGTTCGATATAATCCGGTGTTCTGACTATGTCATAGCCTTTGGAATGCTTTTTGCGCTTTGGCATCTTCGGTCTCTAAATTCTTCCGAAAATTGTAGACGTAAGATCTCGCGAATTTTAAATATCGAGATATCTCTAAATCGATATGGCAAAATTATAGTATACCTTTTCATTTCTTGAGCAAGCTGTGTGTTTATAATATTTCCGGAAAAGAAAACACATGATATAAAGTTTAGTAAAATGTAGCAATCATCAAAATACGACCTCCAGTACCTTCCGTATAGTGTATATCATCATCAGCCTTCGACCACGCTTTGGTCGGACGGCACTCCACGGAAAATCCCTTTCCACACTCTTGCATTGCTGTCGCCACATCCTCAAAATTCCGATCCTAAGTCCCGAACTATACGTGAGAAGACTCTTTCAGATGGATGCCACAAGAAAAAGGATGAGATAATTTCTCCGTCCACTTGCTGACAGTGGCTGGCAAACTGTAATCGTTTTTGTTTGAACTTAAGGGAGATACATCTCCGTAAATTGCGTTAAGCGTTGCATGTGATCTGTAACTGATGTTTAAGATTTGTATATGTATCCAGTCGTCTTTAAAGACGACCAGTTTCTGATACATAGTTTAGGACTGGCTCAAGCAATGTTAGAAAGTTTTGGAATTTTAATGAGGATGGAAGTTTCGAGTGCCAAATCATGTGAAGTGTCTTTTTGGGAATCTATTATGTGAGATCGAGGATATTTGAAAACTCTTTTGAGTGATGTATTATTGAGTGACTCCAACTAGGATGGTTCATGGGAGGTTGTGATATAATCTGTCTATACATTAGTAGGAGAAAGCATTTGAAATAATTACACTGTAGAATAGAGTAGAAGTGAAATTCGTTTTGAACGATTAAAATGTAATTTAAATGACTGAGTCATATCAAATATTAGTCAGGAAATGCATGTTAAATAATTGTAATCTAGCATACGAGGAAAGGGAATGTATTTTACAAAATATATTATATGGTATATTAGTAGACAAGTCATTTTATGAGAACTTTAGTTTAAATCACTAGAAAAATGTATTTCTTGAGATGGTACTAGAGTATATAATGGAAATCAAACTAAAAGTGATTGATCGAAGACTGAATTTTTATGACTGAATCGCACTGTTATCTCTCTCTAGCTCTCTCTCTCTCTCTCTCTCTATATATATATATATATATATATATATATATATATATATATATATACTATTTGAATAGATGCTCCATTACTAGGGTTCACCTGCATTATATACCGAATGATCTATTACCTATACTATATATATATATATATATATATATATTATTATTATTATTATTATTATTATTATTATTATTAAAGGAAAAATATGCGCAATCTGGCAGAAAGAAACCGGTGAGATTATACCTGCTTATTTCAACTCATCTACGTAGGACATTGCAGATCAAGGAGTAATCAGGCCGGTAGACGAAAATAAAAATACTGCTTAAAAATATATATATATATATATACATATATATATGAGCGTCTATTCAAATATGGGTATCCAGTAAATATTAGATCAGCCGATTCCACTTGCTTTCTACATTTTTGTATCTTCAGGTGAGTTCAGTCTACTGATATCACAACGATTTATTTAAAATTAAAAAAAAATGAACGATATATATATATATATATATATATATATATATATATATATATATATATATATATATTTAAATAAATAAATGAATAAGCGCACGATCTGATGTCTGGTAGAAGGTATAGAGGAGGAGGAGATGGAGGGGAAAGGCAAGTTTATTCGAAATGTATCGATGAGGGATTAAATAAACTATACACACTTTCTTTCATCTTTTTTCATATGAACTCAAAAGGAATATTACAATATGTATACAACGTGCCATAATTTCCGATCTCTCATTTAAGAGGATTTTTGTCTGGAAGTGTTATTAAAGCTAATATTTCTTGTTGACAAAGGTTGCAGACAAAATTTAGAGACGGACATGCAATGTGATTGGCCCTGAAATTGCATCGTGTTTACAGTCGCTCTCTCACAGACGTGTCGTCACTTTCCGCTGTCTTTTCTACAAATACTTTTACGGTAATTGCTGAGACGAGCTACTATTCCTGGTTCCCAAATTGCATGGGTTTAAACGTGCTACTAGGTTGGCATCTCAGTCCGACCCTTTCGAAACGCTTAACCGTCTCTTCTACTCCAATAGCTTCAGGTACCGCACTTCACGTCTGTGGAACTCCCTTTCTCTTACTTGCTCCCCTGATAGCTATAGTCTTCAATTATTCAAATGCAATGTCAATCGACATGTCTTGGTCTAATTTCCCGCCCTTCTCTTCCTACTTTCCTCTATCATACCTCTTTAAAATTGCACCCACCCTCTGTAACCCCTTGCAGGCTAGTGGCACTCCCGCCTTGCTTAGGGGGAAATGCCTAAAAAAAATCTTCAATTTCCACACACGGTTGGTTAGACTAGTCGGATTCTTAAGACTTTCTAGCTTCAATCTTCAGAATAAAGATATTACCAGTCTTGCCTGAAGAAGAGACTAAGCCATCATGAAACAATATTTAATGGGTATAGTAAATTTAAAATTGATGGAGTTTCGAGCCTAAACGATGAAATGTTTGTAAAGCTTAGATTTAAATCTTCTTTATGTGCAGAAGGTCTCATGAAAGGTAGGAATATGTTACTCCTTGTGACCATTTCCAGCGCAGAGTATCGTCAGATGTTATTTTCTCATTTATAGACAGGATGGTTGAGAAATATATCACTTATCATGATATTAACTGCCCAGACAGTTCAATAAAATCCAGTTTGGAAGTATGATAAACAAATCTATATACGACTACTGGTGGATAGCTGAAACATGACGTTCTTCCTTACATTTTTCATCTCTCTATTCCTCTCTGTATTTCTCTCTGTCTTTCTCTCTCTCTCTCTCTCTCTCTCTCTCTCTCTCTCTCTCTAAAGACATTCAGATTACTAACACAAAAACAGAGAATGTCTCATATCGAGAATATTTAACATCGACAAACATGAAGGAAAAAATTATTTTTTAATAATATGTGGAAATCTCCGCCCTTTACATGAAGACGGTCGCGAGACCAGAAACACGTGTAGTAAGATTATGGAAAATAAAGCATAATAATTTTTTTTTAAATCCACATTACAACCAAAAAAGTTTGCAGCACATCTCTTCTCTTCTTTTTAATATACATACTTTTCTCTCGTTGGAACCGCTACAACCTGTTTCTTTGATATATATATATATATATATATATATATATATATATATATACTCGAGTATTGTGCGACTTTTTAAAGCTAATCTTAAACTTAGCGTATGTACTGGTGACTGGGGACCAAACTATATATCTATTTAATGTAGTACAAATGTATTTAAAATAAACATGATTTTGATAAAACTGATGTTTTATTTAGTTGTATCCAATAATAATACACGTAATATTGACATATTAGTAACGTATTATAAAGTACAAGCATAGTTTGCGTTTATAAGATGCATATCTGTTTCTCGTTCAGATGTTTATGAGTGTAGGCGTTTACGCAACGAGTATATCTTTACTGAGGATACTTTTATCATTCTCTCTTATTTTTTTAATAATTATTTAACTGGAAAATGGGATAAAGAGATCGAGAAAACAATGTTTGTCTATTGTAATCTGATCCCTCAAAAAATGTATTCACACGATATACGAGATACATGATAAAAGCATTTTTCAAAAGTGAAAATTTTGAAGTCGCACGACACCGTAGATGGCGAGCTACATGATTACATAATATATATAGTCCATACAAACAAGATATATATAAGACATATAGTAAGAGAGTTAGGAAAAATAGCAAACTGTATATATATATATATATATATATATATATATATATATATATATATATATATATATATATATATATGTATATATATATGTTTCCATATATATATATATATATATATATATATATATGTTTCCATATATATATATATATGTATACATATGTTTCCACATATATATTAGGTTTCTCACATATGTTACTATGTGAGAAAACGACATTATTTTGCACCAACCTAATACATGTATATATATATATATATATATATGTTTCCACACACACACACATATACATATATATACATACACATATATATATATATATATATATATATATATATATATATATATATATATATATATATATATATATGTATGTATGTTGTAATTATCGCTTTCTATTTCGTGTTGTTGCATTCAATTATGTTATGGCATGGAAAAATACGACAGATAATATATGTAATTCTCTTCAATTTCGTAAATAATAGGAGAGTAAATTTCTCGAAATATATGCAAACAGAAAAGGGAAATTAAATTATATAAATCACTACTAATAAAATCGTGACTAAAATTGAAAATAATTCATCTCAGTTTAATATTGGATCTTTCACGATTAAGTCTTGAACCCTAAATTATTTTATCAATGCAAACTAAAATAAGAAGGTGAATCTTCCAGGAATTTAAATTAAATAATACATGAGCGAGGGCGCATGAAGTATTTTAATAAAGAAAGCAGTCAATGAATTAGCTGTTCCAGGCGGTAAAGCATCTGGAATAATTTCGACTGAAACATGTAGTTCTAATTAAAATAGCAATTAAAATATTAAAGCATAAACATATAGAAAATGTACTGTTTTTTTATCAGTTTTGCACAGTAAATTTGCATTCAGTTTAATACTAAATTTCACTATTTCAATAATTTGGATGGTATCGCAATGTGAGAGATATAGAAACAATTGAGATAAAAGCAAAAATAAAAACAAGAACGTAGTCCACTTGGCTATACGTCATCCATTTAAAAGTCAGTCCCTACATTTTCAGCAATTTTCTCTCGATACTTACTGATATATCCAGGAAAGGGATATATTTGTTCTTTTATGTTTTTGACTCTAACTGGGTAGGACAATCTAGCAGGTAACCGTAATGGACTGGTCCTCGTTGTAGTGGTAGGCAA
>OZ010581.1:23784570-23819570 GCA_963932145.1 Acanthosepion lycidas | reverse complement strand
ATGCTTTTTTGTAAACGCTGTCTTCGTACAGTAACTGTCAATTGTGAAATTCCTCACAATTTTCCTACTCTCATTTTCAAATATTTTCTCTTTCTTTGAAATTTTGAAATCAGTATTTCCAGCACTAAAATTAATTTCAATGCAAATGTACATTTCCATGTTACTCCCACCAATTAAGCATTTCGTATGCACGAATTATGTGGGTTAGAGTTCCATTTTCTTTCTACGCCGCCACTAATAATCTGATTCTGCAAGAGGGAAAATATATTCTTTTTCACAGAATTTTTACTTAGAACCTTGTCTACTAGGTTTTCAATCTTTCCTTTCAGGTAAAACCTCGTCATGCAATTCCATGGGAAATCAGCTTTTACATCGTTTATTTCTCACTCAAACTTTTCATATAGATCTCATACACTCGCGGATAATTTCTCATATCTAATCCTCTCCTTAATTCCTTTCGATATTCTCCGTATTTAAATGTTTTAATTTAATATAAGCTGTTCAATGCTGTTTACAAGATAACAATCAAAAGATCTGAATTCACTTACAATACAATCATTTGTACATAACAATCCTCTTTGGCAAAGTTTTCCACCTGGATATAGTCTGATCACGTTTACTGTTGTAGTTTTCGTACCAAACGCTTTTCTAATTTCTCTATCGATTAATTCTCTATTCGTTTCTGTTCAGTTCAAGATGACCGCTGAATATTATACTTCTGCCAGAGCGCAAGAATCTTTTTTTGCTTTCCTTTTTTTTTATTTTTTATAATCGTTTCACCCAAAGCTTTGCGGCAAGCCACTAGCACACAAGGGGTTACAGAGAGGATAGGGGATAGATCAGGGCATCTGGAGATGTCGATTGACATTACATTTGAATAGTTGGAGATTATAGCTATCAGAGAAACAGGAAAAGGGGAGGGAGTTCTACAGTCGAGAAGTGCGTGACATGAAGCTATTGGAGTAGAAGAGACGGCCACAATTAACAGATTCGAGAGTGAAAGTGTGTGAGCGAGATGCCAGCCTAGTTGATCGCTTAAATTCCTGAGGTCTGGGAACCAGCGGAAACAGCTTATCGGAGCAGTTACCATGCGAGTATTTGTAAAAAAAAAAAAAAAAAAAACAGAAAGTGGCGACGGCATGTCTGTGAGAGAATGACTGCAGACGAGATGACAGATCAGGGCCAATTACATTGCGTATCCGTCTCTGGAATTTATCAAGAACTTTGAGACAAGCAGAAGGGGCTACAGACCATATATGGCAGCAATACTCCATGCAAAGATGAATGGTTGATTTGTAGATTTGATGGATCGATTCCGGCGAGAAACATTTCTTGGCACGGCACAGGAAGCCAACTTACGAAGTTATTGCAGCTATTAAATATTTGCAATTTCTTTTTAACAAATAGTATTTCTCATTTGTGAAAGTATCTCTCTCTCACACCTTTCCTCTTTTAATTCAGAATTGAATCCATTTAAAAATGCCAAGATATTTTTACCTCGTTTTATTAGGATCAACAACTGCTTCACATTCCATAGTTATTCACCTGCTTGTTTTTCTTTGTTATTAAAACCGAATCATTTTAATTGAATATTCTATTCCACAATATTTAAATTAACAGTGAACAGTTTGAAACAATGAGGTAATTTGGGATTCATTCGTGGCAAACAGATTTAATTAGTCGTTGAAGAGCAAGTGATTTCATTGTATCCCTTCAAATGTCAGGTCATAACCGAATCATGTTTCTTTTAGAAACATGGACAATGGGATCATGGCTATGATAGATGACTTGGGTAGGAGGAGTTGCCTCGGTATATTCTCAGGTCGTATTGCCAATATAATTGGCAATACGACCTGAGGTTTATCCCCTGAATACAAATCCCCTTTCGACTCTAGTATTATCATTTTAACCATTATTATTGTTGTTGTAAATATGGAACAAAAGTACGAGTTCCCCCCACCAACCAATGGATCGAGGTGACACATTTTCATCACAATTCCAGACGCCTTCAAAGTTTTGGTAGCAGTTCCAAAAAAACACATTCTTCGGCATGTGTCCAAATTGATATTAACCTCGATCTTCCACAGCCACTTCGAAAATTAGTACCTATGTGAACTAAAGCAACAACAACAATGCGGGCGCCTTCCACTCACTTTATTAACCACAATTTGTACACTTCCCATTTTAAAGTATTAGTTTTCTGTTGTTCTCCATTATTGTCGATTACTACAGCTTCAACGAAGCATTCAGTATCATTGACAATGCATGTCTTTTCTAATTTATTTACCACCACAATGCCAGGTTTTCTGTGCAATAATTCATTGTCACACAAAATTATATCATTCTAGAAAGTTTTCTTTATCATTTTCGATGATACCTTCAGGAGTTCTTCTATGCCAGGATGCTTAGGCAACATAATGGATAGCGATTCGGCTATGAGACAGCGGGGAGCCGAGTTCAAAATCCAAGCAAATTCATAATATTCACTTACCTATTATATATCCTTGGGAAGGGTAAGAATCTTTTAGGTCTCCTCTTAACTACGGGTTTAATCCATAATCAAGTAATGTATCTGGAAAAAATATTGCTTTTTCTTTCAAAAAATTAATAGAATATTCACTCGTGAAAAAGCAATTATTCTTACAAGGCAAACTATGTTTTTTTTTGTTTTTTGTTTTTTTTATAACCTACTAACATTTGATAAACAGTAAAAAAAAAAAATCATAATAGCAATCACTAAGCTACCTTTCAACCCTCTCCAATCGTTAAAATTCCCAATTTATCATTCTGGCAACATTATCAAGTCACGTTTTGCATTCCATCACTGCCATATTTCTGGACTCGCTAACAACATTTTTTTTAAACTAAGATTCACCCTTTACAAGGTTCGGGGTTACTCGAGATAGATGTTTAAATTAAGAGGCAGTTTATGCGGATAATAGAGTGATATGTCCCGGAAAGGGATATATATGTTCGAAGTAGCAATGTGGTTTTGGACTACTCTAACCGGATAGGAAAATCTCGCAGGTAACCGTAATGGACTGGTCCTCGTCGTAATGGTTGTTAATAGGCGACGAGAATAGGCGTAGCCAATAAGCGTCGTCCGGTACCGCCACATCAGTCTGTATTTATGGCTGGCACCAGCCAATCATAGTACTGTATGCATATTCATTGCATCAGAGAGGAAGATAACGAGGAAAAAGACACTTGAACAGGTGAAGATTGTAGTGATCGGGAGTCTGTTTCATAGAGCAGTGGATCGCTGGAAGAAGCTGTTCGAGTGGAAATTGTTTCTTCCAAATATGGAGGGAATGTGTGTGGTTTGCTACAATGTAAGTGGGCCCTGGAAGTGAAGGATAGACCTGACTGTATGAAGGAATATATGCCGTATTGTAAATATTAGGTTAGTGCAAAAATAATGTCGTTTTGTACGTTCAACTTTATGTGAGAAAACGACATTGTTTTTGCACCAACCTAATAATATTATTATTAAAAATTTAATAGTATGTATTAAAACAACACTTCCTTCCTATAGCTGAATGTGTCATAAGTAAATTAGCCATTAAACAGTAGATTTGTTCGGTATTTTCCAATAAAATCTGATAATGTTCGTTATTCTTTTAGCAACTCGTGATATAGTAAAAAAAAGACGGCTCTAAGCTTTCAGACTTATCCCTGATAACGCATACCCAAGTTGTTCCATTTTCAATTCAGTGTATGAAATTGATTCAGATAAAACAGCAGGCGATTCCAAATCAGAATCTACCCAGTCGGTTTATTAAAAGAATAATTAAATACTTGACAGTGACCGCTGGATGGGGACCTTTGCGAAAGATAATGGAGTTGTGATTTATGAAAATCTTTACACGTTCTGCAAATTGCATTGTCACGAGAGAATTTACTATTCCAAAAATGCCGCAGTCAGTGTCAGAAACATTTGTCATCTAACTTGATTTGTTCCTCCAGTAATTTGCTTGATTTTATTGCGAATAATCAGTTTTCCCAACCAAATACGAGGATGCTCATACACCAAATTAGATACAATGACACGAATACTTCTTCTTCTTCTTCTTCTTCTTCTTCTTCTTCTTATTATTATTATTATTATTATTATTATTATTATTATTATTATTATTATTTCCTTTGATTTCTGTTGTGTAGTGATTTTCATCTAGGTACCAACCAGAGACTTAAGGCATCATAAGATTTTCCACTGAACGTAATTTAAAAAAAAATATTCAACCTAATAGTACACACATTTTGCTTAAATAGAACTCTTCGTCAGGTGTAAATTTCTGTTATAACATTATTTTTCTATTTATTTAAAACACGGGGTCCCATGTATCTCCTTAAAGAGTCTATCAGAACATTTTTGAATCAAACCCAGGGCTTCAACTACAAAACAGAATTTAAGTGTTTTCATATGCCACAGATTTTAATTTATCAAATCTAGATCCTCGTATTTTGATAGTTCATTGTTGTTGTTGCTATTATTATTATTATTTGTGTATTTTGTTTTGTATCCTGTAGAGCCGGGTTCAAACTATGGTCCTTAGGCCCAGTAAAAGAATTGTCATTTAACTGATAACACTTCTTAGTACATGTGATGTTCCTAGTAGGTTGATCTTCTAGGAAACTTGCATATGACATTGTTAGTGAAGTTATCTATTGTTTTTCTCACGAGGACCAGGGCTCTAATTACTGTTTGTATAGTCTGTTTTCATTCTCACATGCTGGTAATCCCGGTCTCCAGTCTTTCTATTTGGACAATTTTTCAATACTTTTCATGGAGGTTTTTCCCTCAAATGGTACTGCTATGTCAGTTAGCATACACTTTTGGGTGACTTTCTTGTATTTTATGATAATATCAGGTCTGTTGCCTGACAATTTGTCCCAGAGGATAGTTACATCGTTATTTCACGTAAATGTGTCCGATTAGTACTAATACCCACTCTCAGTGGTTTCAATTTTGTGCTTTTTGTATATCTTCCTATGGGGCTAACTTGTTATTTCTGGGAGGATAATAATCTTTTGCTATTTACGGACCCCCTAAAATAATATGACCGGAATTTTCTTCATATTTTCTGCAGATCATACATTTACGGTTAATTCCATCCTTTATTATGTGACATTGATAGGATCTGGTTGCAAGGCTTTGGTCCTGAGCTCCAAAAGCTAGGCCTTCTGTCTCCGCTTTCCTCCCGTTGCTCCTCAGACACTAATGTTTTCTGTTTTTCCACATCTGCTTCTTTTGTACTTTTTAGGTAATTACCATGCAACACTTTGTCCTCTCAGTTTGTTTGGCCAAGCTGTTTTGCTTTCTGTTTTACGAGTTTGACGTAGTTGGTATTCGCTTCGTTTTTTGTTGGTAAGGTTTCTGGTACATCAAGCTGTGTTTTTTTTAAGACTGCTGCTTCTTTGTTGGTGGAGGGTATTTGGTGTTTTACTATTTGTAGGCGAGGGTCATTGGTTTTTGTTAGGCATACTTCCAATCCAACTGTTGTAGTTTTCAGAGTTAGTTCAAGTTGGATTAGACCTCGGTCTCCTGAAGCTCTTGGTACGTACAGCCTATCCACATCTGATTTCTGGTGTTGCATCGTCATTTGGGTAAGTATTGGCATCCGGTGTTTTAATGTCATTCGAATTGCAATTAATAATGTTGAAGCTATGTCGCATTACTGGTATAGGTAAGCTGTTGATAGCCTTCAGTTTATTGGCCCCCTTAAGTTCGCGTTCGAGTATCAAATACACTCTGAAATAATATTCTTTTCCGATTATTTTCTTTATAACTGAATATTGCATTCCGCCTCTTTCATTAATTTCTCAGCATTTATATGTACCGTCTTGGTCTAGTTTCTTAATCTTGCTGCCGATAACAAATGTCTAAATCTGAAGATTCCGTTAGCTTTGCCGCCTTTAAATGTAGCTTTGGCACATTTGTCGATTTTGAATTCCATCCTAATGTCTTCGGCGAAGGTTTTGACTACAGTTCGTTGGTTTTTCTGCTTGTTGGCTTCCTTGGCAAACGTTTTAATATCATCAGTGATTCAGTTTCCCATTCTGTGACTTGTATCCGTAGTGACAGTTTTTCAGTAGGCCGCTGAGTGGCGCTATTGCAAGGTAGAAGAGTAGTGGTGATAATGAATCTCCTTAGAAGATGTTGCTTTTGATGTTGATTCGTCTCAATCTGAATGAACGTATACATGGTTTAGGTTTAATATAGTCTTCCAGATTTTCATGATCTCCGTTATGCATTTGAACGTTGTGGGGCCTACTCTGTATATTTTTAGGCTCTTCTCTATTCATGATTGTCTTATACTGTCGTACGCCTTTATCTATTCGATCCACGCTATCGATAAGTTTATTTTCCTTGTTTTCACTTTTTCCACTATTGATTTATTTATAATTAGTTGGTCCTTGAACCCGTGACCTCTTTTATTTCCTTTCTGTTCTACTAGGAATAAATTGTTATTCTCAAAGTAGTCGTATAATTTCTCCGTTATGATAGATGGGAGGATCTTGTACATTGTTGGTAGACAAATGATGTACCTATAGTTCTTCTGGTTCTTCGGCTATTGCCTTTGGGAAGAAATATATTCCTTCCCATGTAAGCCTTTGGGACATTTTTCAGTGTTTGTGTTTATATCATTGTATGGCCGTGTGCGGTCTTTGAGGTTGTTTTTTAAGAATTTATCCAAAAATTGGTTATTCGGTCTATTCCTGGTGCTTACCAGTTTTTGGTTTGCAGATGGCAGCGGTTGTTTCAGTAATATTGATATCCGTCCATTTTTGGCACTCTATATATTCGTATTGTTCCTGTCGTTTTTTGCTCTTTCATTGTGCACTTTGAACTTCTCTCGCATCTTACACCAGAACTCTTTGACTTCCTGGATATTACGTGGGTGATCTATCTCTATTTTTCCCCAAATTCTCGATATACTTTCTTGGCATCTTCTTTGAAGATCTTGTTTTGCTACAAGAATCTGTTTCTTTTTTATATAACCCCCTGATACTCTCCGCATTCGTTTGACTTTGTTTTTTCAGATTCGCTTTTAATTTGGTAGGTCAGTCTTATTGTTTATATCAACCCTTCGTTGCAGTTGTCTCCTTTTTCCTTCCTTCATTTTGGAACCCTTGTCTACTTCATTTAGAAGTGTCAATAGTCATTTCGTTAATTCAGGATCATTGGAAGATACCATGAATCCATTACTGACCTTAGGTCTATAGTTAGGCCACAGAAGAAAATGTTTATAGAACAGAAACCCAAGGAGATAATGGTAAACAAAGTAATCGGCATTCATTGATCGAACGACAATTGTTGCATTTGGCTGAAATTTATAAATTCTTCAAATGAAAAAAAAACCCTCCAGGAAAATAGTTTTCCTACATTCATTTTTTTCAATCTTTATATTATCGTTGTCGGCTTATTTCCTAAACTTTAGATACAGTATAACGTCGATATCTTCGTTATGCCATTATTTTCTCTTTGAATTTTATGTGATATCCATTTTAGTTGTTTCTCTTGGTAAAAATCCATAAGTGATGTATTTATATATTTGGTACAGTTCAACGATTATATAACACCAGTTCACAATATTCCAAAAAGAATAGTTCTTGCCAAAGGTTTATTCACTTGGATCTAGTTTCAACTGTAGATCTGAGAAAGCGGTTGCTTTCAGGTAATGTGAAGATATGTCAGAATGAGTTTGATCGTGGTTAGTGAAAGTGAAGGAAACTATTATTGAGGATAAAGGACTATAATATAACAGGTATTTAATGAGGCAGAAGATGATGATTATAGCTTTAATCATTTTACCACAAACAATGCATAAAGCCACTAAGACACAAATATTAGAAAATATGAGAAAATAGTATGGACGGAGAACAATAAAATAAAAGCAGTTAAGGAGAGAAAAGAACAGTTGAAATTGCATTTGCATTTTTGAAGATTAAAGTTGACTGAAACGCAAAAAGACGGAAGAGTATTTCTGAACGTAGATGTGCGAGAAAAAGACAAAATAAAAACAAACATTTAGCATAGAACTTACGGTTACATCTAGCCATTTCAACTGTAAAATTATCCAGCCTTGCTGCCAATTTCGTACTATGAATAAATTTATAAATCAATTACCAAGAAAATATTAGATTGGTGCAAAAATAATGACGTAATAATGTCGTTTTTTGACGTTAAAAATACGTCAAAAAAGGACATTACTACGCCATTATTTTTGCACCAACCTAATATTTATAGAGAAGGCACATTCAAGCTAAGTTACGATAGTGGGAAGGTGACTGAAGCCGAGGTACCACATCAGGACTAATAATATTAAAAAAATCTTTGTGTTTTAACTAGAATTACTAAATACGTAGTAAGAGAAACAGATGTGCGCTGGCAGCATTATTGAATACATGGAAGAATGCTAGACATATACATGAATAAGCTTTATGTTATATTTATATTATTGAAGGTCCTAACTGAGAGGAATGCAAGAAACTGAAAAAGATTTCCATAGGTGAGAAGTCCCTGAATAAAAACAATTAGAATAACTGTGAATCTAGTACAACACTTAATTTCATGAACAAGTGATATTCACAGATCGTTATATTTTGTTTGCTTTTTTTCATTTATTTCACACGTGGGAGAATAATATATTTTGTGAAAAATACCAACATTTCGGCGGCACTTGCATCGCTCACCAGTCGATGATACTGAATAATGATTTACATCCAGGGAACATTAATGCCCTCAGTACAAGAATGACAAGTCATTTGTAGACAGCACTTTTATTGAGACTTTTTTTTTTATCTTTTCTTGGGTCTGCCTCCCATTTCTGTTAAATGACGTCAACTATAAATGTGGAGTGAGTGGCAGAAAACTCGTTTTTCATTTTATATTATTATTGTCTTAATATTTGTGTATATGCAAGAGTATAAGATGAAGATTATTAATTAAGGACTAAAATTAATCACTAATAAAAACGGGAACATGTAAGAAAGGAAAATATTATTTATGGCTACAGGATAAAAAATAATAATTAGTAACATTAAAATATATATATATATATATATATATATATATATGTAATATTTGTACATATATTTATATATATATATGTGTGTGTGTGTGTGTGTGCGTGGGTGTCTGTGTATGTTTGTGCATGTGTGGATAGATAGATAGATACATACATATATAGTTATTATATGGATAGGTTAGGGGACATCTCCTGTTGGTGTAATTGTTGGTAGGCTTGTCTCGCAGGAAAAATTAGGACTGAGTAGTCAGTTCGATCCTCATTGGGTGCCCCATATTTTCCGCCTTGTGCAACATCTAAGCTACGCTTGGAAAATCACTATATGAATATGTTGGGACAGATATATATATATATATATATATATATATATATATATATATATATATGTGTGTGTGTGTGTGCGTGTGTTGACTTCTATGTTCACTTTTATATTTATACACGCTCTATCTCTGATATTGAGCACTTTATCCCATAAATGTAGCACATCTTAAGACTATATTTCTTCATATAGATAGATAGATAGATAGATAGATAGATAGATAGATAGATACTATATGAATGTTTGGGATAGTTAGATACATAGATAGATAGATAGATAGATATTATATGAATTTGTTGGGTCACACAGATATATATATATATATATATATATATATATATATATATATATATATATATATATATAGATAGATAGATAGAGAGTAAGTAAGTAATTGACTCCTTCAGTCAAACCAGCTGTTTTGTTTGTTTTATATTGGCGTGTATTTAACATTACTACAAATGGAAGTTGTTTCACTCCAAATTACCACTCTAGAATTTTTATTACATATATTCAATTCAGAAATTGTCAAAACGAATTTTGTCCTGTCAGGCCTTTTGCTGACCAAAATTAAGTTTCATAAATATTAATAATTTTCATCTCTCTTCTGAAATGTTATCTAAAATAATGATAATTAGTTTTCTTACATTACATCTTACCGTGTGTATATTTCTGCATTGTTATAGAGTGCCACCTGACAAAACCGAGGTGTTTACTGGAAATTATATTTATTAGTGCGGATTTCGTGAATTTAATGATTTGCTTAAGCAGCACGTTCCAGGATACTGCAAAATGTATCGCATTACTTTATGACATAATTTGTAATGTTGTCAAGCTTATGTCACGATAGCTACGAATTTATTCCCAGAGAGCAATTCCTCGACCTTATGTCATCTGCACATTCCAGTTAATGAGTATGTCATGAAATTTCGATGTGAATTTCTAAATCATGCTTCAAATCTTATTTCTATTCTCCATTAAATTTAAATATTTATTTTCTTAATATGTGACAATTACACCTGCTAGTCTTACCTTTTCAACTCTTTATCTTCCATTCTCTCTCTTTATGTCTCTATCTCTCATTCACACACATTCACGCACATATACACAATAGGGAAATATTCATACGTATATATATATATATATATATATATATATATATATATGGAGAGAGAGAGATGTGTGTGTGTGTGTGTGTGTGTGTGTGTGTAATCATTTCCCTATAAGCAAGGCAATAAAGGCTCCAAAGCGCAAGCGGGTGAGTGTGAAATAATCTGAGAAAGAAAAATATACATATATATATATATAACAAGGTAAAATGGTGAATGATATCTTGTGAAATATATATATATATATATATATATATATATATATATATATATATATATATATATATATATATATATATATATATATATATATATATACCGCTACTGCTGATAAAGCAAAGCACTTCTATGAATCGATCGCTATGAGATACGTGTGTGTTTATTCAAAAAGAAATACGTAAAAATGCCAGTCCTTAGGTTAAAAATCTCGGAATTAAGCCAAATCAGTATGTTTCGATCCTGGCTTGAGGCTATCGGATGTCTAGCCACACTGATGACCTGAGATACAGTAAACAGACTTCTGAAATCTACAGGATAAATTATGAAGAATCATACGCTAACTGAATTTAACCCTCACAGAATTTATTGAAAGCAAGAGGAATAAAGAGCCAGTATGCTTAACAAATTAGTTTGTCTAAATTGATTGCTGAGCAGGGACTACGTGAGTTAGTAAAGGAACAAATATCGCTTCGTTATAAAAAAAGGTGGAAGGCCACATGGAATAGGAGAAAGATATTTCCCGGATTTTACTATATATCCATTACGGTGACCTTGTAAAAAATATTATTTTCTACGGTATTGAAAAATTATGCAGCATTTTTTTAAAAGCAATCACGGCTAGTGAGGTCGAACCTCAAATGCGTCTCATTATTTACCGGCTCTTAACGAAAACAGGAATGAAGCTTTATTTAAATGCTTGTCTTGAGGAAAACCAAAATGATGAAGCTTTATCTTTCATTGCTGACCGGCTAAAATTAAATCCAAATTTAGTCAATGTATCCTGCTAATCATGGACTTTTGAAGGTTTTCTTTATTTTACTGGCTATTTGTGTGTGTGAGTATATATATATATATATATATATATATATATATATATATATATATATATATATATATATATATATATATATATATATATATATATATATATATATATATATATATATATATATATATATATATATACTGCGTGCCAAATTATTATCAAGATAACTTTTTTTCTAATATTTCAAAAACCGTCGAATCAATCCACACAAAATTTTAACACAATTTTGGCAACACCGACCTGCGCAATCAATTTTCGTACTGATCTGCCCAATGTAAACAAACTGTAAAAAAAAATATATTTTCAGCGAGGTGATTTGACCGTGCCAAATTATTAGAGATATTTAGTACAATTTCCAGAATTGAGCAAACAAAAGGTTTATTAATGTTGCACGTGAATGTTTATGATCAAAAGAAGATTAAATAAGATAATCAAACAAATAATAACAGATACAAACAAAGGCACTGTTTTAAACAAATTAATAGGCAATGTCCTTTCCCTGTTTTGAAATTACTTGAAGAAGTCGACGATCCATAGAATTTGTTAATTGTAGGATGTCATCTGCTGTAATGACACGAGATATGTCAAGAATTTCTTACAACTCAGCGTTGCTCCTGAATTGTCGTCCGTTGGCGTACAGTCTTCACTTCATGATGCTCCAAAGGTTTTCGATTGGGTTCAAATCCGGAGAATTTGCTGGCCACTTCATTTTTCGAGGTCCATCGAAGCCTAACTCAGTAGTATTCTTGTGAGCAGCATGTGAGGGATCATTATCTTGAATAAAAACAATTGCCCTTCTGAAGGCAAATCTCTGCCTTTTCAACCACGGTTCAAGATGCTCCTTCATAAACGCTATGTATGCATTTACTCTCCATGGGCCCACTAATGTTTTTCCAATAATACCACCCCAGATCATTATGCCTCCACCGCCTTGTTGGTGTCTCAAACGTGGATAGCGATTCTGTCCGTACATTACCCAGCCTTTGTACCATCTATGTGGTCCATCAAATGTTGCTCGGGTTTCGTCTGTGAACAAAACTTTAGAGAAGTCAATCTTCATATTGTCCTCGACCCATTTCAATCGATTTTGAATATGATTTCTCGTCAACGGAAGCTTCGATAGAGGTTTGACTGTTGTCGCTATTTCCCTCAGATACCGACACCGAGTACTTTTAGACACAGTAGGATCCCCAATGCGACTGAAAAGCTCTTGACTGGTAAGTCCAGGGTTCTTCGTGGCCTCTTGTTTAAGTCGTGACATGAGACGACGTGAAATAACCCTCGGCTTGCAATTATCTGCCCTTTTGCGTACTTGTGTAGGGTCGGCGGTGAACATTTTCACTTTTTGATGACACCTCCCTATCATTTTAGACATTTCTAGGGTAGATTTCCTAGGGTAGTTCTGGGGTGATAGTTTTCTTTTCAGCATCTCTTAAAATGCTTTTACGGCCCATTTTTTCACTAAATTCTAACACTTTTCTAATAATTTGGCACGCGTAAATCACCGCACTGATAACAAATATGGCGCCGGTTTGATTACATTGCGCAGATCAGTACGTGTTGCCAACATTGTGTGAAAATTTTGTGTGAATTTATTGGACGGTTTTTGAAATATTAGAAAAAAAGGTATATATATATATATATATATATATATATATATATATATATATATATATATATAACCTAGATATTAGGTTGGTGCAAAAATAATGTCGTTTTTTGACGTTCAACTTCAAAAGATCATAACTCCTTTCATAATAAACTTTATTAATCGAAATAAGAACCATTAGAATCGACACAATTTTGCCAACGAGAAACAAGTTTATTTATCCCATTAGCATAGAAATCCGGTGTTCTGGAAGCGATGAAGTCATTGAAGGCCGATTCGGTATCATCTCGGCTTTTGAAGCATTTTTCGCGCAGGAAGTTGTCGAGATGCTTGAAAAAGTGATAATCAGTGGGCGAGAGGTCCGGTGAATATGGCGGATGAGGCAGAGTCTCGTAGCCCAATTCGTTCAGCTTCTGCAGGGTCAGTTGAGCAACATGCGGGCGAGCGTTGTCATGGAAGAGAATTGGTCCCTTCATATTGACCGATCTCGGGCATATACGTTGGAGCTTCTGGTGCATTTCGTCAATTTGTCGGCAGTACTTCTCCGCCGTAATCGTTTCGCCCGGATTCAAGAAGCTGTGATGGATGAGACCGGCCGCAGACCACCAAACAGTCAGCATAACCATTTTTTGGTGAAATTTCGGCTTCGAGAAGTGTTGTGGAGCTTCTCTGGCATCCAACCACTGTTGTCATAGAGGATCCACTTCTGATCACACGTCACAATCCGCCCGAGAAATGGGTCGTTTTTGTTGCGCAGAAGGAGCGTAGAAGACACATCAAAACGACGATTTTTTTGATTATCGTTCAATTCATTCGGCACCCATTTATCCAACTTTTTTGACTTCCCTATTTGCTTTAAATGGCGAACGACTGTTGAGTGGTCGACCTCGAGTTCAACAGCAACTTCTCGTGTGGTTTTGCGAGGATCGGTTTCAATTAAGGTTTTCAAATGTTCGTTATCAACCGCAGTCGGCCGGCCGCGACCGTCTTCATCTTCGAGGCTCTCGTCACCATTGCGAAATTTCTTGAACCACCGTTGTGCCACACGTTCGTTAGTGGTTCCTGGGCCAAACGCATCATTGATATCACGCGCTGTCTCGGCAGCTTTTCGGCCTAGTTTGTAACTGGAACAAGAAAATTTGAATGCGGATTTGAATTTTGTCCATCCTGTCGAAAAGCCTGCAAAAAATGAATGAAGAGATTGAGAACGGTAACGAATAACACGATTCGATAGAGCGAAAAACGCGCTTCAAAATGATATTTAACATAGCTATATATATCAATGAATTAATTCAGAAATCATATATAAAAGTAACATATGTGAGAAAACGACATTATTTTTGCACCAATCTAATAGAAATCCAAAATGACCTCATTCGAATAGTTATTTCAGTCCACAATTTAGACACTTGGGCTGAAATACCTATTCGAATGAGATAATTTTGATTTCCTCTCTATGTAATTTATATGATCTTTTATAATAAATACATTGAGCCATTTTTGTGGATTAGTTTTAATATTTTATATTATTAGGATTCACTTGGATTACATACCAACAGATTAATAGCAACACACACACACACACACACACACACACACACACATATATATATATATATATATATATATATATATATATATATATATATATATATATATATATTTATTAAAGGCATTTTTATGTTTAACGTTATAGATACAAGTATTTAAGTAAATGCTCTGTTTATAATAAACAGTATTAAATAACATTTACCGGCCTGAATGTCCGAGAAATTTTCATAGAACGAATATTTTCTATGAAAATTTCTCGGACATTCAGGCCGGTAAATGTTATTTAATACTGTTTATTATAAACAGAGCATTTACTTAAATACTTGTATCTATAACGTTAAACATAAAAATGCCTTTAATAAATAAATTGTCGGACTTTGTCCATTTCGTAATATATATATATATATATATATATATATATATATATATATATATATATATATATATATATATATATATATATATATATATATGTATGCACACATACACACACATATATATATATGCATGCACATACACACACGCATATATATATATATATATATATATATATATATATATATATATATATATATATATATATATATATATATTGTTTGTATTTATGCAGCATTTTTCATTGATACATGTTTCATTAAATAATATAGACAAGTCGTGTCTATTTATTTTGTGGAAATTTAAGCTTAATAACATTATCAATAAAATAAAGAAATTCACAATATCGATACATATTTTTTTCAATATGTTATTTTCTTCCTTCTTTTATTGATAATGTTATTAAGCTTATCAGACAATATGAAAAGAATTTACATAAATTAAATAGACAAAACTTGTCTCTATTATTTAATGAAACATGCATCAATATATATATATATATATATGTGTGTGTGTGTGTGTGTGTGTGTGAGGATGCATATGTCCCCAAATCGATTGAACAGTTTATTTCCGGAAAATAACCTTTTGTAATTGTTTGTCATGTCGTTTCTAAATATCAGATATAATGTCATTCATGATAAATAAGATAAAATAAAATATTCATTATTCTTGTTCATTTCCTGGGTTTCTCCTGTCTTCGAGACTCCAGTTTCTAAAAAACTGTATGTGTTTTCATAAATTCTTCTTTTATGTACCGTTTCCCTTGAGAAGTGATCATAGCTCTCAACAATTTCCTGTCCATCGAAATTTGTTTTTTTTTTGTTATCTCTTCCAAACGTGTTCCACCATTCACTCAGTAAACCTTGCCAGATAGGTTATGCGCTGTTTTTCCTCTAACTCTTGTTTTTAATATGTCCTTTTTTTTCTTAAAAAGTTGTAACTGCTTCTTCGTTATCTTAAGTATAAATTTCATTTTGTTTCCATTGTCTCTAGAATATCGTGGCTTCTCACATTTTTCTAATAATATCCCCAGCAGCCTGCTGTAGATACTTTTTCTTGTTTTAAGCCTCATTTAAGAGATTGTACAGCATTCACTCCCATATAAAAGAACTGATATTACTTAACAGTTCAGTAGTCAACAATTTGTTTTCAACGAAACTTTCGCGTATCTTAATACTTTGCTTAGCTATTGATTAGGCATATTTCGTTATTCCTATTCCTTTTTCATTGTCGGACTTAATTTCCCCTGTTAAAAAACTTCCAGATCATAAATTTTTGTGCCTGGTCGAAATTTTCAATTTGAATTTGCCTGATGTGTCTGTCTATATTTCTGAAATGAGGTATTATGTACATTATTTACATTATTCGGACAATTGTCCTCATCTTTGTCGCCATATTTATTACAACGGCCTTCTTCAGGTGGTTGGAATGTCGATCTTAACCTTTTATTTCGCTCACTGGGGTAAACTGTTCTAGTTCCACGTGCCATGTTTAATGTTAGTTATCAGTTATCTCTTGTTAATTTCCTTCAGAAAGTTCTCCACTGCCTTAATCGGGCATTGAACTCATACTCTTTGGGTCATGTCACTGGAACTAACCAACGACTTTATCCACTGTGACATGTGTCCTCAATAATCCGAATAATGTAAATAATTTTGCCTGATGTTCTGTTCCTTTCGCTGACATCAACGCATTCTGTCTCCTTGCAATTGATATTAAAACCTATCGTCACGTTTTCTTCACAGGGCTCCTTATGAAGTGCTATAAAATTAGATCTACTATTTTACCAGTCAATGCTGAAATCATCTGACTGCTGGTTGTATCTCTATTGCGACTCCCTCTCGTTTTGCGACTTTGTTTCTGTTGATTCCAATTCAGATTTTAATATTTCTAATCATTCGTTATTTCTTTTATTGTTGATTGTTCACCTAAATCGTCAAAGATTTTTCCAATGTATTCGTTTTAATCTCTGGAATATCTTTATTCTTCGAATATCAGTGTCCCGTCTTTGGATTGTATGATCAGCTTGTATTTTCTTTAAAATACATTATTTTATAGCGTAAATGTACTTGTTCTTTTTTTGTATACATTGTGGTGCCACCTAAAGTTATTTTTTATTTCTTTTCGGTTTTATATATTAGAAAATGATTTTTATAATCGCGACTTATATATTAATGCCTCTTCTGAGGCGAAATTGTATGCGTATTCAAATATTTTCATTTTCGATAGGGTTGAATGCCAAAAAGGAAAAAGAACCTCCAGTCTTTGGTTGACTGGGGCAGGAAATAGCTTGCAAACTTTAATGCCTCCAAAACGAAACTGCTCTCCTTTACCGACCACAGAGAACCTTCCCTACCTCCCATCAGAATGGTTGATTCGCAAATATACGAAAGCGCCTCGTTACGCATGATTGGTCTGACGCTGTCCACTGACATGAGATGGAATAAATTCATTAAATCAATAACTTCAACTACCTCAAGGAAAGTTGATTCTCCGTTTTGTGCCAGACAGTTTTTATCGTCTGCGTCCATCTTTCAAATCTATAAATCAACCATCCCTGCTTGCATGGAATATTGTTGTCATATATGGCCTGGTGTCCCCGCTAGAGGTCACGAGGTCCTCGACAAAATCCAGAGACGAATATGGAATGTGATAGGTGCTTATCTGGCATCTAGTCTACAGTCACTTTCTCACAGACGTGCCGTGGCTTCCCTCTGTCTCTTCTACTGGTATTTTCTTGGCAAATGTTCCGACGAGCTACTTTCGCTAGTCCCCAGTCTGCATGAATTTAAGCGAGCTACTAAGCCACACTTTCACTGTTGAAATGGTTAAACAGCTTGTTCCTTCGTACTTCCTGTCTGTGGAAATCCATTCCCCTTGCTTGCTTCCCCGATAACTATAAGCTTCAAATATTCAAGTGTAATGTCATCAACGTCTGATAATTGAACTTGTTCCCCGTCCTTCTCTGTTTACTTTCCCCAAACACGCCCCTTTACTGTTTTTTTTTAATACTCTGTAACACCTTGCGTGATAGTGACACGCCCGCCTTGTATAGAGGGGATTGCTTTATAAAAAATGCTTTTCTGAGTAAATTGTCAAGCTAGTTAACATCATTTAGCTAACGCCTTTTACAACTTTCATGGAAAAAATTCTTTATGGAATTTACTACAATCTTAGAATCAATAATTTTGAAAAATTAATTTCGGGCAACTCAGGGTTGGGACAAGATAAGTGCACATTTAATTTACTATATAAGTGTAAAGAAATCGTTAACAGAGAAAATGATAACGCAGGACACAAATCTCGAATATTTAATACTATATTTCTTTCCACGGTTAATTTCGTCAAATATCGTCACCAGCGTGTCCGTGTGTATGCTACCGTGTGGACATGATAAGAACCGATATATTTTCTTTTACGCATCTACTCAATGCTCTGAACTTTTATATTTCTATTTTCTTGCTCGGTCCAGGATAGTAATACAGGTGTAGTTGGTAGGTCATGTCAAGTAAAAATTGTTTTATGATTTGAGGTGAGACGCATAGAATTTATAACCTTGCAGTGTATCTCGTCGCTGACTTATATAACACAGTGGATAAATCTATTTGGAAATTTATTCATTACCGAGTAAACTTTGATTATTTTGCCCGTCAAAACGAACAGTTTTACTCTTAATGAGGATAATTACTTTGAACATCCGTTTGAATTCTAGTTTACCCCGAAGCTCAAACGTAACATATATGAACGATCCATGGCAAAAGATGTTGGGAAAAGGGTACGTTCCTTATAGTGCTTCAAGATCTACCTGTTTTCCGCCTGCACTCTTTTAAATTTACAGAAAATAGATCAGACAAAAAAAAAAGAAGTATTTATTTCATATCTCGGCTAGAACAGCTAAGCCCTCTCGAACCCACCTCAACAGGGTTAAAAAAAGAATTTGCACCGCGTTTTGGGTGGTGACTTGTTTTCCAAACCTTTTCCCTCAGACACAACGTCTCATGTCTATCGTTATCATTTCCATGGTAAGTCTCCTGACGAGCTTCGTTCTTTGGTTCCAATATTTACAGCTACGAGTTGTTATGCTCCATTCACGCGGTCGAAACACCATTATTTCCGTATTCAAATTCTTATAAGCAGGAAGATTCACCCAGACAGTTTCAACGGAAGAACTACTACTTTGTTCCTTTGAACATAAGATTAACCTTTATTTAAAAATCTATGCTCAGTCGTTATCTCCCCTGCATATCCTCATAATCTTAATTTTCTACTTCCCCCTCTTACATTCATAACACATACACCATTCAGTGGTACCCAACATTGAATGGTTCTTGAACCTTTTATTGAGTGTACATTACTGATATGTAAGACTCTGCCAGATTTGTTTTTCGTCGTATGAGAGAGCAACTGCTAAGTTCTTAGAAACGAACAGGGAGCGTCAACCCGAAGATATGATTTGATTATATAAGACGAACTTCACTTTTTGGAAGAGCTGAAAATGTTTTAAATAAACGCTCAGGTTTTACGAAACTGAAAATGTATGGGCATGCGGAAAAATCTCAAAGAGTGAGTACGCATTCCTGAAAATGGTGACGTTCGTCCGCGCGGTTTAAGACATGTCGGATTACACAGTGGTTCCTTCTAGAAAAGAACTTAGGTTAAAAACTTGGCGAAGAGCTAGCTTTCCTTATTTTTTCGGATCCGCAGAACTATAGACGGAATACACATTTTTTTAGAATAAAACAGAGCGTCTATTTCAAATACGGGTATCCAATAATATAACACTCGAAGCAATTAAATGTCTGATTAAGAATAAATACATTAATTCTCTAGAAATATATATATTACTATATACTTTCTTATTACGATAGACATTTTTAGTCGTTACATTTGTTTGAGTTGATATATATCTTTTTCTTTTCTTAAAGAGTGAAATTAATATTAAGCGGCCTATATTCATATCTTGTATTTAACAAATATGTGCCTCTTCACCTGAATCCCCTTTTCCAACATGGTCACCGCTACATTAGCCCAAGCTTGACGTTTCTTATTTTGTTACAGGTAATATTTTAATAAAATCATCGCAAAGAAAGAAATGAGAAACCTCTTGAATGTCCCTTTCAGGAACAATCCTGACACCTTTTCGCTTTTTAGCTGCTTGTTCACCTTTCAATCGATGTAAACCTAAGTTGATTTTATGCTTTAATGAATGATCATCCTGTTTTTAACCATTTGATTGAGTCTTGTTGTAGAGTATAACTCAGCGTATTCCCCGTTCTCTTTACTACTGTGTCAAAACGGACTGCTTGTAATTAGAAACGTGGCAAGTAGCCACATTAAAGTAGGATTTGAGTAGTTGTTTTACTCGAGATTTTCCGTTTTATGTGTGAATATTTAATAAACATCTTCTCTGTTTTCCTAACTTAGTCTTCTGCTTCTTTGACAGTCTCTTTAGCCACGGCCTTCCTAAATCTCGTCTATTTTGAACAATGATAGCATTACAATAATGCTATAAACTGAAATAATCGTCTACCCAGTAGAACAATGGCATTATACGACACCATAAGATGAAACGTGTTAATAGGATCAGTTCCGTTTAAAACGAAATTGGAAAGAGAGATAGGTATGACTTGTATCGCTTGACTGTCATTCACCATTTGATGACAACAAGGATATAAACGTAATATAGATACGGAATTGTAGGTTAAGACTCTTTCCAGTTTGAGAGAGTAAAATTGTGTCCATGCAGTTTTGGAGTTAGTGAATTGTTTTCCAACTCGTAACCCTTTTGTAACAGGCAATTCATTGCCTGTGTTTACATTATCGCTATCCACATGGCGAATTTTCTGAAAAGCTGCATTCATTAATTCCACCGGTTATGACCTTCACATTTCAGAACTGAAATACCACGTACACAGGGAAGAAACATCGCTATTCCCTTTGTATTCAATGAGCAAAGAAGATTCATTGAGACGTCTTCTTTCCAAGAAGGGCTAATTTGTGGGATAGACTCCCACGATGGGGATTTAATGGATACTACAATCTTAAACTCTTCATATCCAGGATCAGTCTTTCCCAAATATCCTTAAAACCTGCACTGCTTAACTCTTAGACGTATTCCCTCATGTAACAATATCCTTCGGAATTCCTCTATTCTAAATGGCTCTCCGGCCTTGAATTGTTTTAATATTAGTATAAATAAATAACGATATACACTATTAGAAAACGTTAAACAGCAAGGGCTAGCCTCAGAAGAAATATGGAATATACGAGATGAAGGAAACTAAGAATTACTTGCGCAACGGTTTTTTTTAATGATGGATAACGAAACAAAGACTAAAATCTAAAAGTCAAAAACATAAAGCAGCAAAAAGAATACGGATATGTGAATCGCCATTGTCACGTACGCTCTGAAGGAATATGACCTAATGTTTTAGTTTTACTCTTCCCGGAATGCAATGTTGTTCAAAACTGTTTTTTACGCGCATTTACTTCTTAAACTATTTACATTGATCTCATCTTTATTGTCATATTCACGACATTTGGGGCGTTTTGAGAGAAATTCATTTCACCTAAACCGGACACACATATACATAAATACGATATGAGAACCAGTAATACAGAGTGCTACAGGAAAGCAACAATAAAAAAAAAATTGTAATATGAGTACTGGAAAAAAATTTCCTGATTTATTAGTTTTCTAAGCCCCTAAATTTCACTCACTGATGTACCCCGTGAATAAAAGCGTTCGCTGAAGTAATCTAAAAGAGACTTTACACAAAGAGTTGTGAGTTCAATACCTGGCTAAATCAGAGGTGAAAAAAAAAACTGACAGGGAATTAAGTGAAAACAGAGATACTCAGAAAAGGCATGGTACGTGGAACTAGAACAATCTAAGGTTCGAAATTCTAGAAATATCACCTGAAGGAAGCCGGAGCGTACAACAGCCGAAACGTCGTGAATATGACAATAAACAGACTGAACAATATAAACAGTTACAATACCACTTCTCAGAAATATAGACAGCCCATTTGCTATATATACTGAATTGTTTTTTTTTTCCCTACTGTATTTTTGAGTCAGTGTAAACTAACAATATTAATTTAAAAATGTGTATCTCGCTTTAATGGGTAAGACTTTAAAACTCTAAAAAGTTTTTAAAAGGTCATGATTTTTGTATACAGTTTTCCAATGCGATATTTTTCTTTGTAATAGAATAGATTTCGATGCTTGACTCTGCACCATGATATGGAGAGGTTCATGCGGTCGCCAGTGTTCCATTATTTGAAGGAAGATGAGTGCCATATTTATTTGGGTGGTTAATAGAAGAGCGAGGTTTAAATATCTAAATTGAAACAGATTCCTTGAATTTATTTAAACATTTATCATAATACGGATTGAAGCACCTGGCCGCTACTATATAGCGCTGAAATGAGAAAATATACTTGCAAATATACTGTGAGAATGAATTCTGTTTAAACAATACTTTTGTCCTTTGATCGAGTCAACCATAACCTTCTTTGTTCAATCTTGTTTTCTGTATATAATATATTTTCTTAAATAGCAAGTGTCATAGTTCCGGTTTTCTGACACATATATTCATACACAAAGTTTATTCTGTTTGATTTTGCCTTGCACATAACCCTATTATATATAGTTATAAATAACATGTAGCATGATTAGATATCTTGATCAAATTCAAAAGAAACATAAAAATACAGAAATTCTGAAATAAGTGTTAAAAACACAATGTTTAAAAGGAAAAAGAAGCTGGTTTGTAAAACCAAAAAAGGAATATAAAATGCGATCTCATCAGCGAAAGTGGATTTCGTTATTTTCTTTCGGCTTAACTACATCGTTTATTTCGGTGTCTGATCCAGCCCAGTAGT
This sequence comes from Acanthosepion lycidas, assembly GCA_963932145.1. NCBI lineage: Eukaryota > Metazoa > Mollusca > Cephalopoda > Sepiida > Sepiidae > Acanthosepion > Acanthosepion lycidas. Next base: position 23,796,644 of record OZ010581.1, on the reverse strand, counting down.
AGCGTGTCTGCTAAGACTTTGATAACTTGCGTTCAATGGCGTCTCATGGAAAACCATTTGACAAAACCGGTAAAATATCTTAACAGCGACGAAAAATATCCTCAGAGTATTTATTAGATCCGACACGCTTGGACTAGACTCCGCAATCGAAACACAACTTTATTTCTATTGCAGAGTCTAGGCGATGTTTGTTTTTCATTCAGAGAATTAGGCTTTTAAGATTTGAGTAAAGAAGATTTAATGAGAGAAACCGTATAAAAAAGTAGGACATTATTACTTTGATAATGTTATGCGCCGTAGTAAATATGGTGTCATTTGGACACTGACAGACACGCTAGTAGACAGGCTTGGGGATGAATATAACTTTTGTTGAATAATTTTCCATGGTTACGCATAATTGAAAAAAAAAAAAATCAAAATGGGAAATAGACCTAATTTTCAATAAACGCTAAGAACGGAAAGAAAAAGTTACATGGAAAAATGATGCGAGACAAACAATATATATATATATATATATATATATATATATATATATATATATATATATATATATATATATATATGTATTTTGGTAGCAATCCTTCTTTCATGAACATATTGAATATGGCAGACAAGGTGCTTTGATTTCTTTTTTATGCATGTTATCATGTGATCTTATATAGTTTTTCTTTTTAGATGAAAAATCATATAAAAACTGTCGTAATGGTCTTTGTTCCTAGCGCTTTCGGCTACATATTTAGCAATTTTCAAGGATGCAAGATTTTAGCTGGTAAATAAGAAATAGTTTGTTGCATGTATTCATTTATATAATGTTGTCATTAAAAACATGAAAAAACTGAAAACATATATATATATATATATATATATATATATGTGTGTGGGGGTGGTGAGTAGTGAATTTCATTGTAATATATATAAAATCACGTCAAAACAGCCTTTCAATATGTCGGAATAGTTCAAACGTAAAAGTGGTACCATCAAACTGTAGGTTGTAATGGCTTCAATTCAAGAAATAACGTAAGAACATAATGGTGAGTTGGAGAATGGTCCTTTTTTAAATGGTTAGCAATAAATACCAGTATGCATCAGTAGGATTTGGGTGAGGAGAATTGAGATTGTAACCAACAACATTACTTTGTGGCACAAGGACTAAAGCATGGAGTTTCCAGCTCCATACTTTCGACTTGTGCTACATCTAAGCAACGTTTAGTTAATTTGTGAACTTCGACGTGGTATAATTGCTAGCAAGCTTGCACCGCCTGATCAATTACGACTGAATAGTGAATTCGATCCTTACTGAGTGTCTCATAATTTCGGTTTGTGTCCCTTATAAGCATATGATTACACACTAAGAAGCAGCTCAGATGTAGTTTTATGGAAGCTATTTGAGAATGCTATGAATGAAACATGGGAGAAACGATGTGGTTTTAAAGAAAATAAGAAGAAAATAGATACTATTCAGACTCAGATAAAAGTGAAATTCTTGAACACGTAATGAGGGAACGTGACCTAGAGAATTTAACACAGAGAGAGAACGTACTAAAGATAGAAAAGAATAGGTAGTCTTTCTTTTACATTGGTTGCCAACGAAAGTAAGAGAGTCCGGTCTACTCTTCTATTTCACCCATAGAGGCTGTGGTAAATAACATAGAGAAAAATGTGGCAATGCGGAAGTGCTAAGGGAAAGGAAAAAAACAGTTGACTTTTCTTCGTCAAAAATGAGTAAAGGTGGCTTGGGAAATTTGACATACTGAAGGCAAATGGAAACATCAAGTAACCTTAATAAAGGTGCTTTTAGAAATGGATGACAGAAGACCTAATGGAAAAAGATGGTGAAAGAACAATGTATCTGAGAGCGCCTAAAATATTAGGTTGGTGCAAAAATAATGACGTAATAATGTCGTTTTTGACGTATTTTTAACGTCAAAAAACGACATTATTACGTCATTATTTTTGCACCAACCTAATATGTAAGTTGTGGGAAAAAGTAAACCTTACATCCTGAAAGCACAACAAATAAAAGAACCCTTTATATTATAAGGAAATTAATTTGTTGGCTTTTTATATGTACTAACAGATTTTTGTAGACATTATATGCATTTTTCCTTACGACGTCCCTATGAAAGAGGGGTAAGTCTAATATGTTCGCGCTTATTTTATAATATCAATATACATTAAAATGCATTACAGGAATAATTAGCATTGAGAAAGAAGTGATTTAAAATAAATATTTTATTCTGTGAAATATTAATAATTTTCCGTTGATAGGCTCTGGACATATTGATTTAACTACGTACAAAATATATTGTGCGTGGGTATATATGTAAGTATGTATGTGTAAGTGTGTGATTTCTTAATGTTATTATGACTGAAGCAGCTTCAAAGAAAACTAAGATGGCGGAAATCGATAAAAAATTGTTGGTGATTAGAAAAGTCGCTATTTACAGGGAAACATCTGCACTAAATCAGCCGGCGTGTGTTACGAAGGAAGCAAATACATGGGCTTTGTTTACTACAATCGAAAAATTGTAAACGTAGGTGTTCTATAAAAAATTAAAAAGAAAATTTATCAAAAGAGTTCAAGTTAAATTTCATGACACGTCATCTTTTAAGTAGTTGCCATTGAAAAAAAATAATCTCAGTCTAAAACATAAGCTGAAAATACAAAGTAACATTCTTCGTTTAATCATTCAGTTTCATTAAAACAGAAAAATCTTCCTTCCAAATTGAAAGTGTAATAACGTATTTACGATATATGTACCTTTATACACTATGTGTGTTAAACGAAGGAATATTTTGTATATAAATGAAGTGTTACCCTTTTATAGTAAAATAAGTTTCTTGAAGAAAAAAATAATGAATTCTATCTTACAGTCCATTAAATCGCTAGAAATCCATTTCCTGTATCGGGATACACACAAATTGACTAAATGACTGAAGCAGCGTAGAATAGTCATCAGTTGGTGTTATACTAAATAAAATGTTCTGTAATGAAGTATATGCATTTATTTTCGGAAAAGAACACAGAGTACAAAAGACGTTATCTAATATCGCAATATATGGTTACTAGGTTGCGACTAATAAAAGCATTAAGATAATACAGCTATTAGCAGTTTCCTGAAAAGGAAATATTCGGTATTCATTGGCAGAGCTGGCGGTACTACAGTCAGTTGAAATTTATAAATCCCCCTCTTAAAACAAATTTACAGGTAAATAAGATTCTCACGATTACTGTTATTGTTATTCCCTGTACTGACAGTCGTGTCTTTAATAACATTTTGTTTGCGGTAGTGTAGAACTTCCTCTTGATTATTCAATTGTTTTCGAGTTACATGAACTGTACAATTTAGTTGTTGCTGCTGTGGAAAGTTCTCAAATTGTGTGGTTTACTACACTGCTTTATAATTCTGTAGCTCCAGTTGAAGAAGGATTGAACTCGGTAAGACCTACAGGCTTCAATGACTTAAAGATATTATAACCATTAATCTTCGAAAGAAGTTGAATTCAGTAAACAATTTAACCAATTCTGAATGGGTTTGGTGCCATGTGTTATATACCGGGTGTAACAACAAAATTATCCGAATCGTGTTGCAGCATAATTGTCCAGCCCACAAAATGTTTAATATCTAACAAAACACCAGAATAATTGAGATTCTTTTTCCAGGTTTTAAGATAAAACGTTTAGCCACCTTGATAAATTTTGTCGAAAGAATCATTGAAATTAAGCGATAAAGACAACAGTTTAAAATCGTTTTGTGTAAACCCCACTGTGTTCCAATCTGAGTAATGGTGAAAGGAAAAAAATCCTTCAGGCCATCAGTTTTGTTATCAGCATTCATACTCTGGCTTCCATCTTAAAAGTCCATTGAAGTAACACCAAGTGAACAGGGAATAAGTTTAAAACAGAGGGAACATTAGAAAGGAAAAACTTAATCAAGAGGTTACAACAGGAAGAGTAATCATCATTTCAAGTTAGAGTTAAACAGATAAGTTAGAAAAGATACTTCTCAATCCATAAGATGTTTGGCACTTGGGAATGGAGTTTCAGTTATGACAGTCTAAGGTGCAGTGAAAGAAGACTTGAAAAATGTGTGAGGCACCTTATTACTCGAAAACAGAAAGTTAGAAGGTTAGAGAGGGCGAAGACCATCTTGAATAAATGGGAAAATGATGCTGGAATACATATATTAGCTGTAAACATGGAAGCCACACTACCTTTACAGCTACCCACCTCCATTTAATCCACTGGATTTGCAGACATGGTTCGCCCAACTGCAAGTCACTTTCACGGCAAGACTAATAACTTCGCAAAAATTACGGAAAGCTTTCAAGGGAGGTCGTCTGCGAAATTCTCTACTTGTTAAATGGATTGCCTGAAGAGAATCCATAAGACAAGTTGAGAAGAACAATATTACATCTGACTGGTGAGTACACAAAAAAGACATATCATTGTTTTCACTTAACAATTTAAAAACATGACTCGCGTATCCAGGTTAATGTTTTGGTTTTATAACAATTTTAGGTGTTGGGTGTCGTACACATTGCTAAACATCTGTGACACTATTTGGCTTGCTAAAAAAAGAAAGAAAAAAAAGAAAGGCGAGAATTAAAGTTAGGTGATAAGAAGCCATCACGAAAAGGACAGAAAGCGGTGTTATTTTTCTGACAAAGAAAAGTGGTAAAATTTTTTATCTCCATTGTCGAGAAAAGAATATACTGGATTTAATCTGATTTATGTTACGGGGCGGGTGAAAATTCCAGGCTGGTCAAATGACCTACAGGGCAGAATTCTAAATAGATAAAAATTATTTAGGTCGCAGAAAATGTCCGTTGGATCAACCTCAGAATTACAAAGACAAAAGATTGAGCCGTTGGCTATCTACGAAGATCTTAGAAAAAGGCATCTGTTTTGTGCCAGGGTCTGTCTATGATAAGAAAATTATTTTTAATTAACGCCAGAATGCGATCTCATCATATGACCACCCACTTGATGCTTGCGAAAAGCTGGTTGACGAATTCCAGTTGATTTGGTTAAGATAAAGAGTCTAGGGTGTGAGGTCTCCTCGAAGAGAAGAAAGAAAAGGAAAAGAAAGAAAAAAAAAAGGGAAGATAATTTTTTTTCTTTGAGCAAGATTTTTTAAACCGAGGCTAGTCTGGCCACACCCACGCTGCTGAGCGCCCATTGGCTGAATGGTGGAATGAGCGTTAGGCGGAGGTAATCATGTGAAGAAGGAAGGGAGGCCTGTTGCGCCCCCCTGAAGGGTATGAGATGCCACTGTGAGAGAGAGAGGGGAAACCCGTTGACACCCTCTGAGGGTATGGGTGAGATACCAATATGAGAACAGAAGAAGGTGGGAAGACGGAAGACTTCCAAAAATGGAAAATAATACAATTTTCCTGACCGAAAAGAAAGAAGTAGATTGTGGGTTTAGAATTATCAAGGAACCTCAAACCCCGCCAAGCCCACCCCGGTTTTGGTCGGCGTCCATATAAGCAGAGTCGCAGCGAGTTAAGTTCAGTTCGAGTTCCAGTTAAGTTGAGTGAAGTTCGCAGTTGGGGTTGGAGACAGACAGGCAAGCAGTTGCAGTGAGCTGAGAGCTCTGAAGACCCGCCTCGCAGAAGATTCGCGCAAATTCCAAACTCAATTTCTAACCAAGAACAATTTATTTTTGAAGAACGACTTAGACTCACACCACCAAAACAAGTTTTACCAATATCACCTGAAGATACACCAAGAACCAGTTTCTTAAAGAACAGACAACTTAAGATGTTAAGACTCGCCTAACAAACACAAAGTGTCACGAATCCATATAGCAGGTTGGGAAGAAGACGCAGTCCTGTATCCAGCAACTATATATAAAATATTGTTATCGATTTTTAAAACATTTGAACTTTTCGAGTTATTATTTTATTTTTCTTTACATATACTTGTGCGATATCACCCTTATTCGAACTCGACTTGCATTACGGCCCGGCGACTGATTGATTTCGTCTGCCTAAGATCAATTCACAACGTGGGTAGGTTAGACTGGAAATCAAAACAGTTACTTCTGTAACCAGACGTTGGAGGCGAGCTGGGAACGAGAAGGCTGATACCGAATCTAACCAGATTCCCATCCGAATCACCAAAAGGTTAGAACGTCACATTTGGTGCCGCGACCAATACCAAGCCAGTTGATCGTCACAAGACAGGATAGCACGACGGACGCAGCTAGGTAGAACGTCACATTTGGCGCAGCGACACCGGGTGGACGTCACACATCACATTCAAACAACAGGACAACCGACTCATTCTATCATACGGAGACTCAGCACGGTAAGATAAAACATGGTAAAGGAAGAATTTCAAAACAGTCTATGGCTAGGAATATGTCGTCTTTCCAATAGCCAGTGATCTGCCCCATTGCCCAAGATACTGAAAGCAGATTAAACGCGTCAACAGTCCGAGTTTTTCTATCCTATAGCGCATATATATGATTTTGGACTGAGATTGCAGAATATTTTCACCAGACTTAACTACCTCAAGGCGTTGAAGAAAGCGATATACCAAAGACTTCTATCAACCTGTTTCGGTTTGTTCGAATTCACCAGTTTAATGAACGCGACCCAGTTTTTTCAAAGTTGATAAACGAAGTATTAAGAGGCTTATCTTTTCGTTTCGCATATAACGAAGATATATTAATAGCAAACCGAAATATGAACGAACACATGGAACATTTACAACTTGCTTTTGAACGACTTGCACGGAAAATTAACCCCGCTAAATGCACGTTTGATGTAAAAAAAATATTTTATTCTCTCTCAAGCTAAATTCTTCTCGGACGAAATACAGAACATTTTCGAGAGAACTTCTCGCTATTTATTGACCTATTCGAAATGTCCTTTATATTTTAGAGGAACGCGAATTCACGGTACTTACTGAACATAAGCCACTTACATATGCCATGTACAGCAATCCGAAAAATATTCACCACGTGAAACAAGACATCTTGAGTATATTTCACAATTTTTTTCAGCCTACAGAATTTAACATTAAATTTAAATATTACTGAAGCACATTCGCTTACTGCTATATCCTCAATAAATACGGATATTTTAAGCTCTACACTTTTGAAAGTCAAGGAAGATACTTCACTGCAACTTTTGGACATTCGACTTTCTTATGTGACATGAAACAAGTTTATCCTCGACCTTATATGCATCCATCGTTACGTAAAAAATATCAGCCGACTTCATGGATTATCACATCCTGGTATACGAGCAATCTGCAAAGTAATAACAAAGCGATGTATTCACTCTCAAAAATAGAAAATTGTGAAACATAAACAACCTCCTGTTGGTAAATTCCAGAGACCCAACAGTAGGTTCACTCATTTGCAGATAGACATTGTTGTGCCCTTCTCAAACGCATATAGTTTCATTTCTATGCTCACCATGGTGGATTGATTTATTCGATGTCCTGTTGCGTTTCCTATTCCAAATAACTTAGCAGAGACTATAACAAATGTTGTACTGGACAACTAGATCTTTACGTTTGGAGTATCATCTGAGATTAATATTGACAGAGGATCATAGTTTCAATCCATACTTTTCCAAGAATTTCTCACCCTACACGAAATATATCTGAACCACTGCATACTAACCTTGAGTTAAATGATTTGTGAAAAGATGCCAAAGACAGCTAAAGACTGCACTAACCACAAAGATTCGCCTTTACAATCAATAGGAAATACGTTAAAAGAAGACTATTGTGAGACCGGAAACTACCTACACAATAGACTCTTCCAGGCCTATATTAAGTAGGCGACATAGAACTCTATAGAGAGTGACAGAGTGAGACTCGTACGACTACAAGTGTTGGACACTAACTTATAGTAAGCTCTGCTTACACTATCTCTGTAACCTGTTGTTAATATATCTTTCTTACATCTAATCCGTGTTCCGTGTTTTACTTCTGTGGGCCCAAATTTGGCACCCACATAAGTGGCGACGAAGGATTCTATAAACGCACTCACGGCGAACACTAAATACCTTACCAATCCCACATCTGGGTCGACGAAGAATTCTAGAAACGCATTCACGTCGGAAAACCGCAATACCTTGCCAGTCTCACAACAGTGGCGACAGAAAAGATTCGAGAATTTCGTTCTTACCATATCAATAGCGACAGTACTCGAAAAATACATAAACTCCACACGTTCCCACAGCAGTGTTGAACGTGAAATTAAGCTGGTATTAATACATTAGCGATTTAAAAGCTAAACACCCAGCGTCTATATATAGTCCAATACCAAACATCAGTGACGAACTAGCGATTCGACATCTACGGAATATTAAAGTCTGTCCAATAGGAGAACGATTTCTACACACCCACACACACAGAAAAAAAAACAGTTGTTCGAAAAAACTGACAACACAACATCAAGTACTACCATGGTACTCATTTTTTCGGAAAAAACTATCGAATTTTTTTTTTATGTAACTGATTTGAACTCGGGCATAAAATTATTCTCCCTCAAATTCACTGAGGTGAGTTTTCTTTTTTTTGTACCTTTCTAAGAAAAAAAATACATAAGTGTGGTGAAAAATTATTCAATTACGTTAAAATTAACGGAACCACGGAAAAAATAGCTAAACACACATAATTAGTTTAGTTTAACTATTGTCTGTCCATATTTTTTTTCATTAAAAGAAAAAAAAAAGGAACAAAAAATCTATCCAAGATTTTTTTGTGTACCTCCTCTTTGTACACGTGTTTCGAAGCAACAAAAAAGCGTTGTCATTTTTAAATATGGAAAATTTGCAAAAAGTAGTTGCCCAAATGTTAAAACTAAATTTGGAACAGCAAGAAAAATCAGAAGAAAGACAAGAACAACTATTTTTGGATTTACATAAACAGCAAATGGAATTCCAAAAAATTACGCTTCAGAATGCTGAACTACAACAGAAACAACTTAAAGAATTACTCGTAAAAGAATTAAAAGGCACAAACTCTGAAAAAGATACAATATTCTCCCAGAGTATAATCTACAATTCAATGGAAACCTTTGAATACGTACCAGAGGAAGACAAAACGTTCCAGGCTTTTTACAGGCTTACGAAGATGTTTTCAACGTTGACTGTGAACAATGGCCCAGTAAAAAAAAAGGTACTTCTACAATTGAGAAAACTGGGAACGACAGAACATAGTAGGTTCGTAGACTTCATACTACCCAATAAAACGACTGACTTGGAATTTTCAGAGACGATTAAGCTCCTATTGGAATTATTCGGGCCTAACACAACCTTGTTCCACACACGTTGGAAATGTCTTAACACCGTCAAAGACAACCAGCAAGATTTTCTAACGTTTGCAGCATCGGTGAATACGCTATGTAATGAATTTAATCTATCCGAACTGCCTGCAGATTATTTTAAGTGATTAATTTTCATTATTCATCTTTTATTTTATAAAATGTCCTGGCAAAATAGTTGTTATCAAATCTTTCTTCAAATTCCATGTCTTTTCAATCATTTAGATTTATACGAACTTACCAAAATTTTTAGCGGGTCAAATGTACCAGGAGCATATAACTTCTCATCAAAAGAATATAAACCAGCTACACGACATTTCCCAAGAAGGTGATTGAATGCAATGGACAATTTAAGCCGATTCTTCAAACCGAGTTTCTAAATATTACTGCACCGTGCCTCCACACAGCAACGGTGGGAGACTTGTATTCAAGGCCGTAGTACACCCATATATTCCTAATTCATTTAATAATACGACCGTAAAATTTATTTCTAGAAATACACACACGCACGCGCGCGCGCACAAACACACACACACACATACATACATACATACATATATATATATATATATATATATATATATATATATATGACATTTTTATATTCATACATTCTTTTTCTAGATACAAATATTTAGGTAAATGATTTTATAATGAACAGTATTTATAACATTTGCCGGCCTGAATGTCCGAGAAATGTTCACAGTGGATCGATCGGTTTAGACCACGTCAGGCTAAATGACGGTTCGGTATAGGATACAGGTTCGATTCCTGTCGGAGGACGAATATTTTCCATGACAATTTCTCGGACATTCAGGCCGGTATATGTTTATAATAAAACAGAGCATTTACTTAAATATTTGTTTCTATAAAAAGAATGTATAAACATAAATATGTCTTAAAATAATTGCCGACCTTTGTCCATTATATATATATATATATATATATATATATATATATATATATATATATATATATATATATATATATATATATATATATATATCATTCTACTACTACAAACAGTGATAATTTACAATGATGATTATAATGAAGAATTATTCACGTTGGCTTAGGGGCAGGGTACCATGTTCGTAGTTTTCTGGTCGCTGGTCCCGACTGGTAGTTAGGAGCCCTAACTCTTGCGTAGCGTCTTGCGAGACTGCTCTCTACAACAGTTGCAAAATATCGAGGTTCTTCCAGTGTCATGTCAAGTATGGAAGGTTACTCTGCACATACCTGTGGTGGGAAACACTGTTACCACAGTATGTTGCAGTCACCGTCAGTTCCTTTCTGCCCATGACACATATGATGACCGTCTGCTCCTATGCCATTAGGACTTTTTCTTATGAAAATAGCTCAACATAACCATCAACAGCCAAAAGTATAAACCTTATAAGCATAAAAATAACACCTAAACCGTTTAACATTTCCTTCTCCAACATCCGTGGCATTGGTTCCAAATTCTGCAGTGCGGAATCGTTCTTCTTCGAAAAGTTTCCTGATATATATATATATATATATATATATATATATATATATATATATATATATATATATATATTGGGGAAAATGTATGACAAATTGGGCATCATCGGACTCGCGGACGAAACGCATGACAAGTTATCTTAATCTATTAGTCATACATTTCCCCCAATATTGTTCATATATATATATATATATATATATATATATATTAATGCCGATGTTAACTAAACTACTCGCAAAATAATTAAAATTCCTAGAAAATGTACTTATATATGTATGTATGTGTGCATATAAATAAATATATGTGTATATATATATATATATATATATATATATATATATATATATATATATATATATTTCATTTATATGTATGTGTGTGTGTGAAATAATATTTACATATATGCTTTATACCTTATGTTTACACACGTAAGTGTATGTGTGTATGGAACGGGTTTTATTTGGTGAGTGCGTGCATACATGAGCTAGCCTGAATAAATACCACGATGTTTGTCATATGTATTTGGTTCACACAGACACTTGCTTCTTTTATATATAATTTTGCTCTGCCTTCTGTTTCAAAACTGTGTTCCTTCATATTTCTTATCAGTGTTTTGGCATAATGTTTGGACATTACGAGACAAGTCCTCCAGCGATCGTGATCCGAAGTGATTACGGTACACTTTTAAACTTATATACACATTCGCATTTTTTTTAGTAAGCTGGCCATTTATCTAACTTTACATACAGTAATAATTGAAATAGGCCATATACTTACGCACACTGACATACACAAACAGTGATATATATGTATGTGTGTACGTGTGATTTACATTTACGCATCAGGCGTTCATTAAGGCATGACTGATTAAAAGCCAAAGAAAGAAAGATTTTTCTCAATATTTGCTAATCATTCCGTAATAATTGGTATATATCGGGGAATATTTTATTTCCACAATTCCAGAAAGTTAATTTGTAACGCAAAATGTTTTTTCTTGTCATGGTAACATTAAATCCAAAATTGAAAATGAGATACGCCATGATGTTAGCATTTTTCTGGTTTAATTTTCAGCCTTGTGCCACAATTGTATTTTATATAAAATAAATCTTGAAAAAAAATATTTCGCTTTCATTGTTGGCCTTGATAAAGTCAGGAGACGAAAAAACGTCAGAGAAAACTAAGATTTTTTTCTAATTGTCTTTTTTATACCAATTTGTCTTAGACATATAATTATTCTTTGAAATTTTACCATATATATATATATATATATATATATATATATATATATATAT
>OZ010581.1:23714570-23777070 GCA_963932145.1 Acanthosepion lycidas | reverse complement strand
GTGTTTGCGTGCGTGTGGTCGGCTGTGCGTGTCCGCTGTGAAATTAGAAAGCAATGAATAAATGAATAATATATAAACCAAACGTCTCACCCTTTCCTTCATCACGAGTCAATTTTTAAAATAATCTAACATCGGTAGGTGAATGCGTGTGTAGACTTAGAAAAACATTTCTACTTTCATAACAATCGGATCTTTACGTTTGGCGCGAGTCCATAGTTTCTTTTGTATAATAAATTATTTAGATAAACATAATAGATATTCATGATCCCTTTCCTGTTGATACATAATTTTATCTCTGAGATTGCTGAGTTGACGACATTCAATAATAGAACATTTAAGTCATAAAACTAAAAATAACCGAAACGTCTCCACACAATGCTCTTTCCAAATTCTAGCTGCTTTAGATTTTTACCCGTTTTCGTCCTTTGAGATTTCGATTAGAATCAAGTGACAGTACGTCACTTTTTCGGCTCTGAAAGTGTCTACGTTTTCACCTATGCAAATTGTTCATTCAAATCTCGTTTTCTTCTGAAAAAATTTTCTTTTTCTTGCATCTACGTGACTGTTCGAAACACAGATGTTATATCGTAACCGTTTCCGAAGACGTCAATGTATTTTATGCATTTAACATTCCAAAGAAAATAATCAGTAATGAATAAATTATAAATAAATGTATAAGTTAAATTTGAGACTTTATTCATATTATTTTTAATAGAAATTATTTAATCACAGAAAAATCGTCGACGATTAATGGTAAAATTATATATATATATATATATATATATATATGTGTGTGTGTGTATGTGTGTGTGTGTGTGTGTGTTTTGTGCATATTTAGGCAGCAATTTTTTATTAATACATATTTCATTAAAAAATATACACAAGTTTTGTCTATTTATTTTAAGTAAGTTTCTTTCATATTGTCTGATAAGCTTAATCACATTATCGTTGAAAGACGAAAGGAAATCAGCATATTGATAAATGTTTAAATCTAATCTAAGCTTTCGGCTTACACAAACCATTATCAAAGATGACAATTTCAATAAATCAAACAACACGCGGACGAAACAACAAAGATAGTCCGCCCTTGCTGCATGAAAATTTCCAAGTAACCACAAACCCTTATATACGTGACGCGGAAGCGAAAATCGCATTGCATCGCGGATCGTGACATAACACATGACCACGTGAGAGTGAAAAACGAGAAGTATTAAATATGGGAAGCCATTGATATAAACCAATAGCTTCTGTTATAAATTATATGCATTTAAGAATATTTGTGGAGATTTCATAGCTTTTTTGTTCAGGTTATGTTTCAACCGTTTTATGTATAAAGCTTCAAGAGATTTTAATTATTGTTTATTGTTTTCATGTTTAAGTATAGTTGTGTTGTCAACAAGGATTTTCAGGAATTGAGTACGCGGGTAGGCATGTTGTTTTAAATGTCTAAAAATGTTAGAGTTATCATTTAAATGTAGAGTCAAGCGTCGTGAAAGGGAATTTGTGGTGTGACCAACATAAATATTATTTAATCCGTTGGAGATACAATCTCTTAAACTGCACTTGAATTTGCAAATTATGTTGGTTTTCTGCAAATCTCTAACGGGGAGGTGGGAAGAATAATTGCGTTATAGTTAAGTTGGTTATACTAGATTTAGTGTAGTATATGATTAACCTATTTTTTTTTTGGTAGTGTCTGTTGTGGATATATTAGTATTTACTAATTTTTTTTAGTGTATTTTCATCTTGTTTACAATTAGTATGCATTTGACTACGATAACAGAGATTGATATGTTTGGAAATAGTTGAAGCAGTATTATGTTCTATTTGCGTAGTATTAAAACTTCTAAGAAAGTATTTTATTTGTTCATCAACTATAGAGATTAAAAAGCTATTATTATTAAGTTTTATGTAAATATATATATATATATATATATATATATATATATATATATATAATTTTGTGTATCTATCTATCTATCTATCTATATATATATATATATATATATATATATATATATATATATATATATAAAGATAATCCATAGCAGCCAGAATCCTTAGGATTATCTTAGGTTTTGCTCTACTTAGTGTTTTGAGCACTTTACGTAGTTCTCTTTTTACTCGATTTGGAGTTTTTTTTGGTACTTGGAGCTTAAACACTGGACGATTTTTTTCGCCTTGTTTTAATATTCTTGTTTATTTCTTTTTTTATTCCCCATTTTTATTCGGGTACAATTTTTATTACTGCAATTTGAGGTATCCGTGTTTTTTTTTTTCCAAACGAGTAACACCATTATATATATATATATATATATATATATATATATATATATATATATATATATATATATATATATATATGTATATATACACGCTAAGGTTGTAACAGGAAATTTGTACTAACATGTAACAGCAAGGGACAGTCTTCGTCTGAATAAGGTTTAATATATCAAGAGACCACTAAAGCAATTGAGCTTCTTTTTTCCAGGATTTACAATAAAACGTTTAACTTTCTTGACTTCATTTACCGTAAGAATCACCGAAAAACACTGATTTATTCAGCTAATAAGAGAGCAGGTTGTTTTTTCTTGTACCCAGAATGTCTTCCCAAACGAGCAATGGTGAGAGGAAAGGATCATTCAGGATTAGAGTAATGATACCGAAATTCATACACTATCTTCCATAGAATCATCATTATAACGTTAAATAAGTTTAAAAATTGAAAGACTAGAGAGTTAAATTTGATTAGATCCCAACAGCAAGAGAGATTATCATTTCAAAATAGAGCTAAATACATTCTTATTTTTCAAATAGAGTCCAATAGAGTTATGAAAACCTCGGAGAATTCCAGTTAGATATCTTTAATCATTTCTAATATACTATAGTTCAAACCATAATTTAACAATTGGGGAATTTTGCTGTTACACGATTTAGAAAATTTTGCTGTTACACCCTATACCCTATATATATATAAATATATATATATATATATATGTGTGTGTGTGTGTGTATGTGTGTGTGTGTGTGTAAGGTTACTGAAAAGTAACTCCCCGTTTTACAATACTTTTAATATATTTATTAACTATAATATTTAAAAGAAATGGATATGAGCAAAGCGTTTAGCATCAGTTTTAATTTAAAAATCACTACCAGCTTCTCGAGCCGTCTAGCTCTCGCTTCAGGAACTCTTCTGGTACGAATGTATAGCTGGCCACTCGTATTCGAGGATACCCATCTATTAGAGCGGCTAGCCAATCCCTATTGCAGACGCTTGCTCGGGCGCATTCTGTTTACTGTGCACCCACAGAGCCCACCTATGGTTTATACTGCAACTATGCTGAGCTGACCATTTCCGGGAAAGAGCGTGTTAGCGAACGTGATAAATAAGGCCACGATTATTGTGACCTCGTGCTAGCATAGGTATCGACGGCCCCCAAGTTTTCCCTCTATCCAATTTCACTGACAAACTTGGGTCAAGCCACGGTATGTTTTTCAGGAACTTCCCAAAGGAGCCTGAAAAACATAACACCGGGAAGTCTCTTTCCTGAGAAATCGGCCATGGTGATATTCGAATTCGGGTTTCATAATAAGAATACGAATGTTGTAGCCACTCGGTCACGTACCCATACTCTAAATAAATTGTTGTCTAAATAAATTGTTGTCTAAATAAAGCAAAAATGAAAATAACAGATATGTCAGAGTCACAGTTATATTCACTCTCTGGGCAGTTACTGATGGGTTCACAAATATTTTGTCAACCATGATAGGCTTCTCTTGTTCGTGTGGCATTGCGCAGAGTACTGTAGCCAGGTTTAGAGTCATCCAGCAGCCAACATTTTCCCCGGACAGGTATACATCCTCAAGACATTTGATTTAGGCCTTCGTATTGAGTCTGAGGCCATCACCAGAATTGTGAGTTTACAGAGCTGCCGTATCTTCATAATTTGCACTAGACTTATGCATCTCTTTCCGAATCCTCTGCTCTGTGCTCAAATTCACACACAAACATGCTGAAATTTTCGTATTGGAGCTTCCGGTACGAGTTTCAAGCAGAACAATATACCGTTTCCAACTTTCTGGCAGGGTGAAGTGCGCTATGGTGATCTTTTTTCTAATTGACAGAATTCAACTGAACTTACAATGCGGTGTAGTCGACTAAATAAAAAAAAATGAAAACTCAAGCGCTAAATTTAAAATAAAAAGGCGACAATTTAGCCAACGCACCCTGTAGGTATGTTGTATATTTGGGCAGTTAAAAATTTTTCTTCGTGTGTTTTATCCAATGGGACTGGCAAGGGAAAAACTCGGACTTTTCTTTTTGCACTCCTGGGGGTCTTCCAAGACGAAAACCATTAAAGAGAATTATTTTATAACCTGTTCTCATATCCTAAAAAAAAATTACATACGCACATCCACAAAAATATTTTCTTTATTAATGAGATTCTTTTTCGCTTTTCTATTTCATTTTTTAGATTCTCACGTCTCTCCAAATCTTTTTTTTAAATATATAATCTGCGAAAATCTGCGCAGTTTGAATTCTGCCAGAGTGATTGACAGCGAAGGCTGTGGTGTCCAATGTACTCGTTAAGTTTGAAGAAGAGACATATACTTGTCTCTTCCGTGCCTCTGATAGCGACCTAAACATGAACTGTCTGAACGATAATTTGAACTCTAACCGCCGATTTTATTTTTCATGCACACCCCAGTTATGTAATCTAAACGTCTTTTTACTGAGACATTTGCGCTTTTCTCACCGAGATTCTCATTGCACCACTCACACTTTCTCTCTCACACACACACATATGACAATCCCATATATATATATATATATATATATATATATATATATATATATATATATATATATATAAGGAAAAGCAGCAGACGAAGATAATCCGTTTGAGTGATGTCGATATTTGGAATACTGATTGATACTTCTATCGTGTTTGTCCATTTCAAGGGTGATTCTTGTTTTCCGCTTTAATATTAAGTAGACTTAACTTGTCCCGTGTCTATCTGCCCGGAGGAGATCGGAGAAAGCCATTGTGGTTTGTTTACAAAAATATCCAAAAGTGACAGCCGAATGTTCATGGGAGTCGTGATCGTCCGTCTGTTTTGCGCTTTCCATACCGGCCTCTATCTTGTTTGTCTCTGCGCGATTTAGCTCATCACACATCCAGGTTCACATTGTGTTCACACGATAATGGCTGGCGTGAACTACGAGCCGATTTGACGTTCAAGAAGAATCTCGCACTCATGACACAGAAATAGCGTTTAACGATGCAGACATATTTACGTCATTGTCTAACAGTCTGTATGAAGTGATGTTGAAAAAGTTCATCCCGATACGTTTGTTTTGGTAATAATTCTTCGATTGTTGACTAAAATAAGAACTACAACTGTGGGCTGAAAGTTTGATAGGCTGCACATGAAGGAGGAATGCTATAGACCTTTGAAATATAGCATGCACTAATAACGACTCTTCTCATTAACCTTGTGTTAGTTATATGTTTTTACACATCTTTTTAAAGTACTCATAATTGCAAGTTGGCATCTTATTTATTTTAATCCCTCCCAGTACTCTCCACATTCAGTGAGATTGTGTAGCACACCGTGTGGCGCAGTTGTAGCTCATTTTTCGTAGGAGTAAGACGGAAATACGAGGTGAATAACGTAGGATTAACAAGTAGTAATTTTTTCTAGGTAAAGTGACATTTGACTTTTCCATGAAGGCAGTTCGTCTTGTTGGTCAGAAAAGTCATCAACAGCAGATATGAGGCATCATTACTGCAAAACTGTTTCCAAAACCAAATGTATTTTCATATTGGTGAACTTACAATAGACCATTCAGAAGAATATGGAAGATCATGAAGAAATTCAAGGGACAACCATGTACTGCAGCCAATGAAACTAAGAGTTTGTGTGCTGAGGAAACAAAAACCCCTTTCGTCAGTTTCCTATTAGGTAATTCTTTATATATAGCCTTTAGTAACTGCATCAGCAAGTAGGCATAATGACTGATGGTGCTGACTTTTGGCAGATATCTAATAAAACTTTAGAGTCTGTCTATATTTCTGAGATGAGGTATTATGTACAGTATTTACATTATGCGGACTATTGTCCTCATCTTTGTCGCCATATTTATCACAACGTTTCGGCCGTTGTATGCTTCTTCTTCAGGTGGTTGGAATTTCGAACTGGACCCTTTATTTCGATCACTGGGGTAGACTGGTAAAAACATGCAATGATAACAGCAAAATTTCAATATGAGCACTGGTAAAAATGGATGCTGAAAACATTAGGTTTATAATACCCAGAAATTCATACCCAGATGTCCTCAAGGACACATGGCATAGTTGATAAAGGCGTTGGTTAGATCTAGTGACAGACCCAAAGAGTGTGAGTTCAATACGCGGTCAGATAGATAACTGATAACTGACATCCATCAAACATCGCACGTGGAACTAGAACAGTCTACCCCAGTGATCGAAATAAAGGGTTCAGTTCGAAATTCCAACCACCTGAAGAAGGCCGGAGCGTACAGACATTGTGATAAATATGGCGACAAAGATGAGGACAATAGTCAGCATAATGTAAATACAATAAAGACTTTGCATAAAAAAGAAAAAAAAATGAGAGTGTCACCTACCCTACAGATGAGACGGTTTTGGTCCAATATAACTAAATTCACACAAGGCTAGGCTGAAAACGTAATAGGCTGGCCATGAAGAAATAATACTAGTTGCGAAATCTTGCAAGAATTAAGTCCATCTGTTCTTTAATAACTGATGTGTTCACTACCAAGTAAACTGACATCTATCTATTCAGAGAATACTTCAAATGTAACTATTAGCAAATTATATAGAAAATAGACAAAATCTGGTATCCTGGTGTTATAAAGTACCTTCAAAATATGGATTTACAAGGTCATTCATGCTTATATGCTTGCTATGTTAGAAGAGGTCTCAGATTTATCAACATTTCAAATAGGGGTAGAAAAATTTTGGAGAGGATAGGAGTCTTAAAGACTACTCAAAGTTTGAACGTTCTGTAACTACCACTAAGGAAGAAAACATTGATCATTTTCACCGCATAGATGACAGGCGATTGACTATAAATCAAATAGCCAATGCCTATATCATATCTCGTAAGAGAGTTGAGAATATTCTACACAAAAAATTGGCCTGAATGAGGATGGTTTGATCAAATGCTGATCTCATCACAGGAAAATATTGTTTCCTTGATAATTGTTGGGGTAATTACTTTCAGAGACAAAGGTAGGTATTTTGGACCCCCCCTCTTTCCTTGCTGCCAAGTAGGCCAATGTTGTTTCAACTAATGGAACCGTGATGCCCATATTTTCTTTTTGGGGGATACAAAACCATTGAGTATACTGAATATCTTCAAAAGGGCCACAACATCAATTATTATGCTAAATTAGTGAAACATTAACGAGAGTTTATCAAAATCCAAACGCGCAAGAAAAACTGCCCCAGTGTACAAGCCCTTGGTTTCAATGGCTGCTCTAAGTAACTGTTGCTTCTCATCAGTTCCGTAATATGAAAAAAAAATCACTTGGCTCGGAAGTCGTATCGCACTGAAGATGACGTCATATTTGCTGCTGATGGCTTTTCTGAACAAGAGTATAAACAGTTTTCTTTGAACAGTAATATATTAGCTGAAGAGAAACAATACAATTATTTATAGGTATAATTGAAATTAATGCATGCAAAATTTCATAGCTCTAGAATCACATCTCCATAGACTATGAATTTTTCAGCCCACTCCCGTATATCAATAAATTCTAACGATAGTCTAAATAATTATAGAAATACTATAACAGATACACACTAGAAAAGTACCTTTTTATTCAGGAACATGAATTTTAATTAATAAATAATAAGAAAAGGTGATTTCTTTACTTGAAACTCATGAAAATATTTATTTCAGTTTTCATTTGAGGACAATCAATACGTTTTAATATAGTCTTTGAAGTAATAGTTAAAATATAGTGACGATTTATCATCTAAAAAATTAAAAGCACATGTATAATAAACGGTAAACACTTCCCTTGATAAACAAATTTCGAATCGGTATGACATTATATTAAAAAGAAAAGACGCAAGCAAACTCTGACAATATTCGTGAGGGCAGCTGAGTAGATATAGACGGTTGTTGAATACCTTATGGCCGTCTGTTTAACCCTGGGATAAATTGGTAGAATAAAAACCGCTGATTCAGTATATATCAAAATATATTCCATATGAGAAAAAAATAACATATATACCAGAAGATGGCTTGGTCGAAATGTGTTATAAAATCAATATGTCTAAAAGAAGGAAATGAAAAAAAATCCGATACTGAAGTTGTTACGTTCTACATTACATCGAACATAACAATTTCATATAATTTTCCCTACTATTTTATACTATTTTCACAAAATAAAGGGCCATGAACCACTCAAAGTAAGATGTTACTGAATGAGATTGTTCTACGAGGGTAAAAGAAGGAAGTATGCAGAATTATGTAGAAGAGATAACAATTGACCCTACACTTGAAGCGATTGCTGCACAGCTTAGAAACTCTTTGCGTGGAACCAGCTCTTTACCAATGGAGTACGAATGGAATGATGAATAGCTGACCTAGTATATGTGGTATGGGGGGATCGTAGCCGTGAGGTCTGAGCCAGTGTAACTTATGAATATAGCTGGTCTGAACATCTGCCATGATGTAGCAATAGATCAAAGAAAGTTTTGCAATGGTTTGTAGGTGGAAAATAATACATCGTCACCAACAATTCCCATTTTGAACACATCCAAGGCAGGAAAATGATAATTTAGCAGTTTCAGCCCAGATATGTCAGCAATACTGCATTTTTGATCTGATCTGTGTATTGTAATAGTAGAGCTGTTAAACAATTTTAAACAATTTAGATGCAGGAAAATGAGGATTTAGCAGCTACAGCCCAGATATGTCAGCAATGCTGCACTTTTGCTATGATCTTGGTCTTGCAACAGTAGAGCATGGGCAGAGTAGTAAGATGCTTTCTGGGTCAAGGAGCCAATAATTTTTAGTGTTTTTAGTGATGGATTGTATATACTAGTTCAGATCCGAGCTTAGATCCAAACAACGGATCAAAAAGAGACTCATTAATCGTACAACCATTAATCCAGACTAGAGAAAATCCAGGCTTTGTTCAATGATGATAAATTATTACTACATTGCTTATGGGTGTACTGATTGTTGCAAACCAACTGTTCCTCCTATAACCTGTGGGATTGAGTTGATTGAAGTGATCAGGAGCCAGGCTCTATATTTTGGGAAGTTCCCTAATAAAACTTGATCTCGTCTTCATATGTATGTAGTAATTACCAGCTGATGTTATTATAATTCTTATAATATATAATTTATTACTAAAGGGTGTTTCATTAAGACGGATTATACATAAGGGTGTTTCATTAAGACGAATCAAAGTCAGCAGTAGATAAATCAGTGTTATTGATGGAAATTTATTTCACTATTGGATCATGTTATGTTAGTCATACTAATGATGTATGGAAAATAATATCACCGAAATGTCACCAAATCTGAAAGAAAAAGAAAAAAAATTATTAGACGATTAAAATTAATTCTCATTAAATTCGGTCCCAGTTGGTGAATTTTATTTAAAGTTGGGTATTTTTCAGTAAAGAATTAAAAACAGATTTTGTCGTTAAAAGTTAAGAAAAGAATATTGAACTGTTATATGTCTTGTCCTCTTATATGGCAGTGCTAGTTGGAGAATCCCATCACAGATGAAGTAGAAGCAACCGAAGTGCTGTTTTACAGAAGGATGCTGAGAATATCACCGACTGAACATTTTAGAGAAAATGTAAACGAAAATGACACTTATAATTAGTATCAGATAGAGTTGAATCTTCTAGGGCATATAATGAGGAAAGACGACTTAGAAAATTTGACGCTGATAAGATATAGTGAATTCAAGAGGGACAAATAAGAGTAGCGCAGAATCTACCTAATGTTTAAAGGTATGAGATAAAGTTTTAAAACTATAATAAGAGCTACAAACAGCAGGATATTGTAGATATCCATGATTACCCACGTCCGAAAAGCACACGACACATATAATAGAAAAAATAAAATACTACCTCTGATGAATTAAACTCTTAAATATCTTGTTCAGTTACATGTTTCCTGCTAATATGCTTACTGTATATGTTACTGTATATGTAGGAAGACTGCAGGCATAGTTCTGAAGTGTTCTCCTGCAAAATTAGTCGTCTGATCGATTAAATGTTTTTATTAACGTTGATTTCTATGGGTAAATTCCATATAAATGTTAACGTGAATTCAATACTGTCACAACATAGTCAGCTGGTCTGTAATAACAACGACAACACAGTTTAGTCTGGTGATTTCTGTCTGCAGAAGCGATACTTCTACATTTTATTCACAAATACACAATATGGCCGACATGGTACTTTCTTGTCTGAACAATAGCTGAAACGATGCTTCCGTTTCCCTAGTTTACAACAAATACTTTATTTGTAATTTTAATTCTTTTAAATACCAAAAAGATCCTTGGAGCAAAATAATGTTGATGGCTATACGGCATAATCACTCCAGATGTTATAAAGGCTTCTTTTACAATTCCAAGAAAAATCTCCATTTGCACATCACAGTTTACTTTGTTGGAATCTTTATATTTATAGCGAAACAAAAAAAAAAGGTCTACAAGGAAGGGAAGTTTTCTGAGAGGAATCATACGATTTCGCGTGGGGAATCTATAAAAAGTACTCCGACATATCCTCAAACAATAAGACAAGTACAGTAACTTTCGTTCGTAATAATATTCATATGATGCTGGTGAAAGCTAAGCTGAAACCATGATTACACAAACGCCATAAAGAAACCAAATGCCAGCGGGCCTGACTACTGTGGCTTTTTTGTATTATCTAAAAAGAGAAAGAGTGAAAAGTGTTGGCTGTTTGTTCGGTGGTCGAGGAACATTTGTTTAGTGTGGTATTACTGACTCTGGGCTACGCTGTCTAGTTAACAGGACTTTGACAGCATTCACGTCCCAAAAGATACAGGAATACTTGATCCTAAAGCAACCAATAAATAAAGGAAAAAAGTTTAACTTTTCGCAAGCCATTCGAGTTGAGGTTCTGGAAACCAAAATTGTCTCGTACACCAGTGATCACCTTAGACCTGTAACGAAGTAGCCTTTCTTGTCCCTAGACTTCATTACCGTAGAAAATATCTGCTGGAATGATGCCAGAAGATATGTACTCTGGTAAGCTCTAATATTCTAAACTTAAAGATCTGAATCCTTTAATCTACGTACTCGGAGTTGGCAAATCTCGTGATAGACCGTATTATGCAGGATTTAAATAGGAAAGACGTAATAGATTAATATTCTAGTACATATGTTTTGGTAATAAAAACATCTGGGATATCTTCTGTTTTAGTGATTAAATATAAATATTATCATGTTTTCATAGAAAAAGAATTTTCGTAAAAAGAGGAAAGAAATTAAAATTCATAGAGATGAAGGAAAAGATTAACAAACTAGAAATATTCGAGAAAAATTAGGACTTGCTTTTATATATATATATATATATATATATATATATATATATATATATATATATATATATATATATATATCACACCATAAATGAAATTCTAGTGTTTTCAATAACATAGTGAATATCGTAAGACAAATATATACCTGTATATATAAGCTGGTAAGATTATTATTTTGGGCGGAAAAAAGTACCCTCACCCTCTTATTTCAATCATCACTTTTATTAAATATTCATGTTAATAGAAATCTAGACTACATCCGGCATGAACGCCTCTATTCGGAGATTGGAGGTTTTGAAGGGTGTGGAATCCCCTCTTAATTGCTGTTGTTCCTAGGCCAACCCTAAACCCTCATTGTAACACCTGTTACGGTACAAGCTATAGAGAGCCCCGAAACAAAAATCAAAACACTAGGACAAACACTACGAATTGAATAAAATACATTTTTATTCTAAAGATATAAGCAATAATCTTCTTCTTTTTTTAAATCAACAATGCATTTTTTCATAGCAAAATGAAAATCAATACATTTTGTAGTAAAATTGATGACATGTCATACATTGAGAAAATAATTAAAAAAGAAAAGAATCTCCCATGATTTATTTCATCGTTGCAAAGAGAAACAATTTTCCAAACCTCGTTTGATTTTGTAATGTTATTTGGTAAAAAAAAATGACGCACGTAAGTAATTATAATCATGAAATAATAATTTAATCATATATATATCATTCATTGATATCATTCTCATAAAGCTTGGATTTTCATATTTAGATTTCGGCATTAAATAACCTATGGAGGTTTTGATATGCCGCTGAACAAAAACAGATAATCAACCAACCAACCAAAGCAGGGTTAGATAGCTAAGTGAGACGTATATTTTTACCTAATGCATTGATTATGGGTATAAGTCTCCTGATCAATAATTTGGAATTGAACTGGATAATTATTAAATTTAACGGTCTTAAAAATGGGTGGAGGTTCAATATATCAAATTCTTGTGATGCATTTTCGTTACTGCAGCAAGATATTTAAATACATTCTTTTACTTTATTTCCGACACCAATTGTTTTTTTTTCGACCAAAAACAGAAAATTATACTGGAATGTAATTCACACGAGAATGCTGCACAACTCGACAAAGGCAAATTATAAACATCAAGTGGCGTCAGTCTTTATAGCGTAGTTATCTCACCCAATCAAGGATAGACACATAACCGTGATGCATGATAGATTTATGGGTAAAAGGACAATATATCCGGGATAGATCTTATGCAGCGCCGAGCGTCAACAGTCTTTTCCATGTTTGAAGGCAATATTCAGGATTGACTGATGATTGCCTCCAAGCAAGAAGCAGATTGTCGCCGCTCTGTGGAAACCATATATATATATATATATATATATATATATATATATATATATATATATGGTTTCCACACACACACACCATATATATATGCACTAAAGCACTTCCTTACTCTGTCCTGGACATTGAGTTCTACCTGGATTCTATCGTCTTGGAATTATTTTTTCTACAAATATATATGTATGTGTGACACCATTCAGGGGCGCAAAAAGAAGGAAAAAGAAGGAAAGGAAAAAGAGAAAGAAAAGAAAGAAAAAGAGAAAGAAAAGAAAGAAAAAGAGAGGCGAGACTTAACTTATATGATAAAGTGAGGCCACCCACGAGAAATAACATTTGAAAATGTTATTTTAATAATGGAAGACAATGGTGAGGGTTCTGTCGGCCATTGTCTTGGCAGGGTCCAGGTTGGTACCCTGTTTTTTTTTTTTTGTTTTGTTTAGATAGATAAAAAATTAACTATGTCTTTGTGGCAAACAGATTATCAGGAGTGGTGAAATTCCCTCCGAGGAAATTTTAAAGATAAAGTCACCTACGAGAAGAGACATTTGAAAATGTTGTTTTGATAAATGAAGAATGGTGAACATTCTTATGGCCATTGTCATAAAGCTAATTGACAAACACCAGGTGAGTACAGAGTTTAAATACATAAAGATTTACTTGTGTCATGATGGCAAACAATTTAATAGGTCATCTGTTGAGCACACACAAAGAGAGCCATCTCTAGGTTGGGTCTTTGTCGATCGGAGGTGTCATTGAGAGAAAACACATCTGGGCTGTGTTGGAATTTGAATATGACAGCGAAACAATATTTCGTTGGCGCAGAAGAATGAGTGCGTCTGGTTGACTAGCCTCTTGGTGCTGGCGAAAATCTGATTGAAGAATTCCATATGCCGTGACGTTAGGATAAGAATTGAGATTATCACTCTACGGGTCGTTTTGTCCTCTTGGCGGCCAGAGATAAAGAGAGAAACAAAAGAAAGAAAAGGAAAAGAAAAAGATAATTTTTTTTTCTTTGAGCAAAATATATATTTTTTTAAGAACAAGGCTAGTCTAGTCACGCCCACACTGTTGATCGACCATTGGTTGAATGCTAACCAGTCAGGCGGAAGTGGTCATGTGACGCAAGGAGGCAGCCGCAGAAAGTTTAGGTATGAGGGATTACTACGAAGAAGTGGGGAGGACCGTTGACGCCCCTCTGGGGAATGGTGAAGTGTCCATATGAGAATAAGAGAAGGTGGGAGTAAGAGAAGACTTCCAAAAATGGAAATAATAAATTTTTCCTGACCGAAAACAAAAGAAGGGGTTTATGGATTTAGACTTATCAAGGAACCTCAAACCCCGACGAGCCCACCCCCGGTTTTGAATCGGCGTCCATATAAGCAAAGTCGCAGCGAGCGAAAAGCAGGTCGAGAGTTGGAAAGTTCGAGAGTTGGAGAGTTCGAGAGAGAGTTCCAGTTGAGAGCTCTGAAGACCCACCACGAAGAGCTGACCAAGATTCGCGCAACTTCCGAACTCATCTTCTAACCAAGAACAATTTATTTTTTTGAAGAACGACTTAGACTCACACCACCAAAATAAGTTTGTGAATTTCGCCTGAAGACACACCAAGAACCAATTTCTTAAAGGACAGACAACTTAAGATGTTAAGACTCGCCTAAAACCACGTGTCACAATCCATATAGCGGGTCGGGAGATAGACGCAGTCCTATGTATCCAGCAACCAGATATAAAGTATTGTTATCCTTTTTTTGATACCATTTTCGATTTATTATTTTATTTTCTTTTGCACGTACTTGTGCGATACCGCCCTCATTCGAACTCGAGCTTGCAGTACGGCCCCGACGCTGATTGATTTCGTCTGACTAAGATCAATTCACAACGTGGGTAGGCAGACTGGAGATCAAAGTAGTTACTTCGGTAACCAGACGTTGTAAGTGAGTTGGGAACGACGAGGCTGATATCGAATCTAACCAGATTCCCATCCGAATCACTTAAAGGTTAGATCATCACAATTGGCGCCGCGACCAGGATAAGACCCGGGATCGGCTGACGTCACAATTTGGCGTAACGGTTGGATGTCACATATGTGTATGTACGTATATGTATATTTAAATAATTTAATATATATGATTGCATATGTATGTGTATATTTACCACTGATATTATCATTCTCTCTCACTCTCTCTCTCTCTCTCTCTCTCTCTGTATACGTATATAAATATATATATATATATATATGTGTATGTGTGTGTGTGTGTGTGTGATAGGATAAATATCAAGTAGAAAAAGAAGACAGTAGAAAAGAGAAAACTGCTAAAAAGCAAAGAGACGCAGTTTAATGGTTTGATGTTTTTTGTGTTTCTTTGATTTTTATCGTTTTTTTAAATCTTTTCTATCTTGCTCTCTGACGAAGCTTTAATAAACTGAATCATCTTAGATTCAAATCTGCCTTCTCCTTGTTCTTTATCCTATGATTTTGTCGGATTACTATCCATACTCGATCTCACCGTCTCTCTCTCTCTCTGTCTATGTCTCCGTCTCTGTATCTCTCTCTCTCTCTCTCTCTCTATATATATATATATATATATATATATATATATATATATATATATATATATATATATATGTGTATGTGTGTGTGTGTGTGTGTAGATTTGTCCTCACCGGTAACGCGACTTTCTTGCACAAAGCTAAAAAATAAAAAAAAATACGCGTATTTTTTTTTCAAACAAATGTAAAAAAAAAGGAAGTTACGTTTCACGTACAGCCTGCTTACAAGCAGAATTGTTCATAACCAATTTTGCTACTCAGCAGTAGAGGTGCAATTGAAATGCACCGAAACGAAGTTGCGTCTTTGTAGTTACTATATTATTTTTGTCTATATTATAAAATTATAATATAGAATTATTGCTCTACTATCGGTATCCAGTTCCCTTTTGGATTAATGTTGTGAACATTAGAATTTATATATTATTTTCCTTCTCATTGCATCGGATATATATATATATATATATATATATATATATATATATATATATATATATATATATATATATATAATGAATAGGACTTTAAGAGTTTTATACTTACTCTATTGAATGCGAGATACGTAAAAATAAATAGCGAATAATCTACCAAATGACAAACGAGCTTGCCGTAATGGATAGTAGAACAAGAACGGGAAAGAATGGTAAGCGGCGAAACACAGGCCGATGGATTATAGGAACTCATGTGCCGAAGATAGTCGGCATATAAAATAGCACTAATTTACTGGATAAAATTACTTAAAGCAAATTTAATAGCCATGGGAATATTGCCTCTTTGCTTTCCAGTCAATACCTAGACACAAATGCTATAACCTGCTTCAAGTACCCGAAAAGTCAACGGTCGTAGCCATCATTAACATTTAGAGAAATGCAACTCGGGACGTAAACCCCCACCGTCACGCGAATGCTAGTGATGTTGACATTGGATCCGTGTCACTTTAATTTGTTTTCGTCGAAAAACAATCATTGGACCGGATTTCCGGTGCCAAGGCCACATGTTAATCGGGAAACTACAACCGGCATTTACATTTCTCACAAGGGACCAACAGTTGTTTACGAACTTTCTATTCTTAAAGCCCAATAATCTGCAGCTGTCTTCGGACTGTCTCCCCGGATATTTTTGTATCGGGTCACATGGTATTGGGCATGAAGGGATGATTTCCAACTACCGGATTCTGACTGGTGTTAAATGATCTGCCTTGCTTGCCTTTTGCATGGTTGACTCAGTATGGTCATGAGTTGGTCGGTTGGTATTATATACATGGAAGTTCTTATACTGGTACAATTGATTTATTTTTACAGCTTCTCGACTTCTTCACGTTATTTAAAGATGAAGCTTATAATTACATTGTTAAAATATTTTCTTACGAGTGAATATCGTATTATCATTCTGCTGGAGGTACAAACCATAATATTTAACCCATAGATGGAGGGAGAAGAGCTGGATTCATACTATTCCCAAGGGTATTTGCGCGTAAGTGAATTGGACGAGCCCGACTAGTTGATGATATAGCTTCTGGAGTAAGGAAAACAAAATTATTGTCCATTCTCTTAAAAATATTACCAGTAAATACATTAATTGATATCTAACATATAATTTTTACAAAATATACAGAAATAAGAATTGACGCTCTACTGATTTTGGATTAGTGGCCAAGATGTTAAAAATCAGGGCGTCTACATAAATAGGTGTATCCACTGAAATATAACGTTAATATTAAGTATTAATGTCGGTTAATTTTTTTTTTTAAATAATTAATTCCTTATAATTTTATCGAAGCCTGCCAGTGGAAATAAACGTGGTAAAATATATATGGTGAATGAAACAAAAGCAGATCTGCCATAATTATAGTGTTTCATCTCAAAACGAAAAGAAAATAACGAGTCGAAGCATAATTCAAATGCAGTTAAAACAATTTCGATTTCAGGGCAACTGGATGTTAGCTGTTTGACCTTTAATATTAAGTAGTGAACTTGATCCTCCTTGGGTAACTCATATTTGTACCTTTTCGCTAGTGAGGATTCCCCTCTAGAAAGCTTATGAATATCGCTATTAAAACAGATTTGAGGATTTAAACCACAACGAAAACCCCAGATTTGTGGCATTGTTAAAAAAAAAAAATATGTTTAACTGAAATTCTAATAAACTCCAATTTCAAACTATATTCATTTTGGATTCTTTTTTATAGACATAAAAACATTTTGACATGTAACCTCTGGTTAACATCACGTGCATCATTGTTTGGCTAATAAGGGATAACGTTTGATTATTGTGTTATTTTTGTATATAATAACGTCTAAATCAAACAAGATGAGATCGAATGGTCCAAATAATACAAGTATATTGACAATTACTCATCTCAGTAAAAAAAATACTAGGATTACGTAACGTTTAGCAAACTTGCTTCATTGGATAAAATATGGAATAGATATTTCTATCATCACTGAGTAAAACCTATTTTAACTCAAGCTATAACTAAATTAAGCTTAGGTAGAAGTTTTTCGTTGTTTACTTATGGTTAACGTTCTAATTTCGCAGACCATTAATATTGATTAGGATGTTGGATTCACACAGCGTGCCCAATACGAGCGTTCCTATTTCAAAGCTGTGCTAAATTTAGCAAAAACAGATACTTCCGGTGGTTTACAACTAGTTTACTTACCTAATCATATCTAATCTGACTATTACTACGTGCACCATACTTGTAGTCTTGTGCTTAAAATTTATTTTAAAATAAAACAGTGTTACGGCGTTAGGTAATGATTTACAATCTCATTTATTAACAATTTATAATAAGTTGTTTTCCTTTTTTTTTAATTATTTCACACGAGGCAAGGCTTCAAAGTACGGAAAAGCTAAGGTTTTCTGTGAGTGAAGAATATGAAAAGAAACATTATTTAAGAGAGAGAAAAAGAATTAAGAAGCCAGGAGCTAACGATTGGCATTTTATTTAAATCTTTGAAGATCAATGCTGACTGGAAAGGAAGATGTCTGAAGAGTGTTCTCCAAGTGAGAAGTATGAGTGAAGAAATTGTTAGCATACAACCTTTGGTTATTTACATTATTTGCATAATTCCAACTGTTATCCTCATCGCCATATTCACAACGTTTCGGCTGTTGTGAGCTCAAGTTTTCTTTATGTGATTGAAATGTCGAACTGAACTCTTTATTTCGGCCACCAGAATATATTTTTCAAGTTCCTATTCCAGATGTCTCAGTTTTAACTCAACTCTACAAGTTTGTTTCCCCACTGCTGTGGCCTGGTATTGAACTCAAAACTCTTTCGGTTTAGTCACTGGAGCTAACCAACGTCTTTATACATCGCACCATCTGCGTATTAATTTTTGGGACTTATAAACTTAATATCTCAGCAAAGTTTTTTTTTTTTTTTTTTTACCAGTGCTCATATAGCAATATTTCTGTTATTATTATAACATTTTTTTTTTTTTTACCAGAGCTTATATTGCATTTTTATTTGGTATTCATTGCTTTTCTTTAGTACTCATCATTACTGATTCCTATATTGTAGTCATATCTGTGCTTGGTCAGCTGAGGTGATTTTTGTGGCCTAGCATATGCGTTGATTACTTACGTTTTCGTATTTTCCAGTGATGTTTTCTGTCTATTGTTTCAACCTCATTCCACAGGTTATATCTATCTATGAGACCTTGCCACCATCCTATTACTGAGCTTAAAATAAGGTACGAAGAAAATCTCATCTCAAAGAAAATATTTATAGAAAAGTTATAGCGAATGTACGTTCCGCTGGCGAGAAATAACTGAAGCTGATATGACAGGTTATGACCAATAATATTGCAGATTCTTTTTAGTATTTTATCAGGTATCTTTAATAGAATAGAAGAAGTATTAGACCAGATATGACATCGATATTCAGTTAGTCTGTTTCGCAATATACACTCCATACAGAGGCCTTGATGCAAATAAAAAAATCGGAAATACCAAAACCAAACAATTACAGCAAACTGTGAAATATTTCTACAGTAAAACCAAGTTCTTGTTTAAATATTTCAAGTGCGACAGTGATATCTGATGGTGCATTTGGGTCGTGAATTATACACTCCAAAAGCTAAGCAAAGCATTAAGAAATTAAAACATTTTGGTAGAAACAAAGCAAAGAATACTGAACTTTTTTTTTAAGAATTACGTCCTGAGCAAGGCGGGAAGCTACTATGATGCAGAGGGTTGCAGAAGATTTGGAGCGAGAGCAGATAGGAGTGATAGAAGAAAGGGTGAGGAGAAGGATAGTGGATAGATCAAGGTAACTGGAGATGTCGATTGATATTACATTTGAATAGTTGCATATTATAGCTCTCAGGGAAACAGTAATATGGAAGGGTGTTCCACATGCGAGAGGTGCGGTATATGAAGCTATTGGAGCAGAAGAGACAGCTACATTTAAA
The DNA here is from genome assembly GCA_963932145.1 of Acanthosepion lycidas. Classification (NCBI taxonomy): domain Eukaryota; kingdom Metazoa; phylum Mollusca; class Cephalopoda; order Sepiida; family Sepiidae; genus Acanthosepion; species Acanthosepion lycidas. The sequence continues at coordinate 23,757,148 of OZ010581.1, read as the reverse complement.
AGTTTCTACAGTGAAAGGGTGAGACAGGGATGCCAGCCTCGTAGGACGCTTGAATTCATGAAGTCTGGGAACCAGTGAAAGCAGCTCATCGGAGCAATTACCATGAAAGTATTTGTAAAAAAAAAGACAAAGAGAGGCGACGGCGCGTCTGTGAGAGAGTGACTGTAGACGAGATGCCAGATCAGGGCCAATTATATTACATATCCGCGTCTGGATTTTGTCAAGAACTCCGAGGTAAACAGAAGGTGCCCCAGACCATATATGGCAGCAATTCTCCATGCAAGGGCGAATGGTTGATTTGTATATTTGAAGTAAATGTTATGTAATATCAAGCCTGCTATGTGGCACTCCTATATGGCACTGAGTGCTGGACAATCTCCACACAAGAGACTTGAAGAAACAGATATATGGTTCTATAGACGAATGCTTAGAAGACCATGAATTGAACACATTATTAATGACGCTGTTTTATAGAAAACAGGAATAAAGAGGGTACTTATAATTAACATTAGAAAGAGTTGAACATTTTGAGATACATCATTAAGAAAGACGGCTTAGAAAATCTGGTATTCACTGGATATATTGTAGGCAAATGTGATAGAGAAAAACGATGTGCATTCTTCCTCTTGAGCTGCTGATGGCAGAAAAGGACATAGTAGCGATAAAAAAGGCTAAACTGTTAAGAGCTATAAATGACAGGAATTTATGGCGTGAAGAAAAAGAAGAAGCGTAGGTCAGTAGTTTTCAAACCTGTTTTGTTGACCATTCGTGAATTCATTATTCTTTATGTCTGCCACACTTGCATCCTGACGACAAGCAAAGCTCGCCTTCGTAAGTAATAACAATTCGTCTTCCGAAGACTGGTTTTAAGGGTTGGAGAAATTATTCTTTCTAAAACTAACTTGCATTTTACAGGATTCGTTGAATTTTCTCAATTTATTTAGGAATGTCTGCATTCATTCATGAATATTTCAAGGATGTTATTAGTTTTTAATTTTAGATATTTTGTCTTTATTTTTGTAAAATAAATTGAACCAATGTGCGTTACATATAATCATTTCTTATTGGACATACAAAATTTCATTAGTGTTATTAACTAAAAAAAGAAAGGAAAAAAAAATTACGTATTTATTTTCGACATTAAATTTATTGAACAGCGTATTTAACATATGGCTCCGTTATCTTTCAGATGACTTCCTAATTTAATTATCTCAAAACGATTCAGTTTTCTTTTTCGTTAAAGAACTACTTTCTCAGACGTCCGTTTGCAGTCTTCCACGTTTTTTTAAAGTGGTTTTCATGAAGTCAGGAACATATATAAATGCTGTGCATGACGAACCTGCTATCAACCAACCAATATGTATTATTCTTTAAATACCAAATAAATTTAATTTAATAAGGCGAAAGGCAACGCAGAGTTTAAAGAAATAAGGATAGAACTCGTTTTTGAAAAAAAAAACTATTTACAAGAAGTGTTTACTGATGTCAGGGACAAAGACGAAACGAGGTAGAAACTTATTTTATATGACTAAATCTAAACGGTCAATTTCAATCGACTAATCCTCGCGTTATTATTCATAACAGGTAGATTTCCATGGATCTTTTTTCGTGTGTCATGTGATTTCAAAACTCGGGTGAGCATAGCTCCTTACAGCTACGATTTTATTGTCTTCTAATTTCTTTTTAACCTTTACCACTGGTCTTTGTTTTTGCTCTTTAAGCCCTTCATTCGAGAGCATAAATTAGGCTACTAGCGGTTCGCTCTCTCTCCTTTTACATTCCGTGTGTCATTTGAAGTGTTAAATATTCCAAGCCCTCTAGATGACGTGGCTTAGAAATTTTACCTGTTTGTTTCTATACGTTTCCTTGTAGCATGCATTTTCATTAAACTTCCTCATTACATACATGTTATGTCCATGGAAAATTACCATTTCGCGTCTCTTCATCTGTGTTAAGCATTGTCAAGCACTCCCTGATATATAGGAAATTACTTAGAAATTACTGGGTTGTTTAGTAACAAATATCGAACAGCGAAATCTAAAACTCGCTCTATGTTATTTCTTCATTTCCGGGCTATGACATATCCTTACTGTTAGACATTTTATGACGGTCGTCTTCGAGTATAGAATCCAGAGGTTAGCAGTGAATATTTCGGAGACAGTAGGGAAGCGTAGTTCAGGTTAGCAGTGGATATCGTAGCAGAGCGTAGTACTTCCTTCTGTCATCTTCGCCTGACAAGTTGGCATTGGTTATTTGGGTAGAGAAAAACAAAAATGGCCGCCTTTAAACACGACGGATAGAATGTTCTGCGGCTTCTGATTTGTTAACCTTCTATTGGTAGACTATAAAGCGAGTCAAGGCATTTTAACTGGCTCACTAGTTACATATATATACACAAAAAACTGTAACACTTACATGCTGCCTACACTGCTCAATGCTAACTTGCAAACCTCGATGACCTTAAAAATCTTTTAATAGGATTTGATTAATTATTTGCAACCACTAAGCGCCCAGGATAAATAATAAACTGCATCCAACAGCAAGGCCTCTGATCAAGAGGTTTTGAGGTGCGTGTAACCACCTCTTAATTGCTGGCGTTCCCAGGTGCACTCTGTTAGCCACTGTTAGGGTCCCAGCTATGGGCAAATAGTTAACACCGTATACTGGGGTCAAAACCTTATTAAAGTATAAAAATAGCAACTGTTCAGACAAATTACATTCCTTAGAAAAATCAGTTTAAAGCGGCAATGCCATATACTCAGAAACCAATCATATACTTTCCCTTCCTATTTCACTCTTGAGAAAGAAGTTCCATTAAGAAAACTTTAACAAAGGAACCACTACTTCCTGAAACATACTTCCGAAAGGTTGCTTGCAAGATAACTACTGATATCACCGGTAGATATCAACCGCCATATTTATTACATGTCCAGCTGACCTACTGTTTTGACATTCTTCCCTTACGTACATACAACTACATTCAGTAATTCTCTACCTTAAGTGGCTCATGGGTCTTACCTTAGGTGAATTTTAAAAGATATCGGAAACGACCTGAAATGCTACATAGAATTTCAAATTAATCAAATCTCTCTCACTCTCTGTCTCCGTCTCTGTCTCCGTCTCTGTCTCTGTCTCTGTCTGTCTCTCTCTCTGTATATATATATATATATATATATATATATATATAATTCTCTTCTGTCTATTTATCTACATTTTTTTCTTTCTGTCTATCTATATATCTATATATCAGGCACTTCATTTCTTTCTGTCTGTATATCTAGCTAAATTACTTCTCTTTTGCTTGATGTCGATCTCTGTCTATCTATCTATCTATCTATCTATCTATCTATCTATCAATCTATCTATCCAAATAGCGTTCTATCTCATTCACTTATGCCTATCTATCTATCTATCTATCTATCTATCTATCTATCTATCTATCTATCTATCTATCTATCTCAGTCTTTGTATATCGCTATGTACCTCTCAGAATATTCTGATACAAAATATCTATTTATGGTAAGTCTCTTGAACTTTGGACAATATCTCTGAAATAGGCAAAGAATGACAGTCACGCTCGTTGGCCATTCATATAAAATAATATAAAGTTGGTTATACTCGAACGAGGCGAAGGAAAATAAAGAAAGAAAGATCTAAATGTAAATACAAGTTGCATGAAAACTTCTTTTTTTCTTTTTGAAAGGTTAGTAAAGTAAATCGTTTGAAAATGAGGAAAGAACGGAGGTGTAAAAAATATTCGACACTGGATATAAGGAGAGAATTTGATTGATTGACAACGGAACTGAAATAAAAAAAAAACTGAGAAGCTGAGTAGAATGGGAGAGTAAGTAACGAATGGGTGGAGATCATCGAAAGACGAGAATCTACGAGGGAAAATCAAAGGTTGAAAAATAAGTAGAAAGCTGAGAGTGATTAGAATCTTCTATTTATTTAGTTATTGATTTTGCAGACGAATGAAATAGGATGGACATGATGACGAGACATAAAATGCAGATGAGAAGTTGGACGAACAGTCCGTTATCGGAGGGAAGTTGAACAAGACTGATAATGAATATGTAAGAAACCAGAAAGACACTCACATATGTTTCAAGAACGAAAGGAATAAAAAAGAAAAAGAAAAGAATGAAGGGAGCAAATAGAAAAGGAAGAACTTCGATGAAGGATGTAAGCGAATATGAAAAGTATAAGAGAAAGATGGAATCAATGAAGAATATGAATTAAGCGAAATATCAAAATGAAAAACCGAAAGAAAGAAAGAGAGAAAGAAAGACAAAAAAAGAAAGAAAGATGAAATTCAGGAAAGAAGAAAGAAGAAAAATAAAAAATAAGCACGAAAGAAAAAGAAAGAAAGAATAAGAAAGAAAGAAAGATAGGCACCAATGAGGGGTGTAAGCAAAGAAAGAAAGAAAGAAAAAGAAAGAAAGAAAGAAAGAAATATGAAATTCAGAAAACAATAGAAAAGAAGAAAAATAAAAAATAAGCGAGAAAGAAAAAGAAAGAAAGAAAAAGAAAGAAAGATAGGCACCAATGAGGGGTGTAAGCAAAGAAAGAAAGAAAGAAAGAAAGAAAGAAAGAAAGAAAGAAAGAAAGAAAGACAAAAGAAAGAAAGAAATATGAAATTCAGGAAACAATAAAAAAGAAGAAAAATAAAAAATAAGCGAGAAAGAAAAAGAAAGAAAGAATAAGAAAGAAAGATAGGCACCAATGAGGGGTGTAAGCAAAGAAAGAAAGAAAGAAAGAAAGAAAGAAAGAAATGTGAAATTGAGGAAAGAAGAAAGAAGAAAAATAAAAATAAGCAAGAAAGAAAAAGAAAGAAAGAAAAAGAAAGAAAGATAGGAACAAATGCGGGGTGTAAGGAAAGAAAGAAAGAAAGAAAGAAAGAAAGATGAAATTCAGGAAATAAGAAAGAAGAAAAATAAAAAAAAAAGCGAGAAAGAAAAAGAAAGAAAGAAAAAGAAAGAAAGAAAAAGAAAGAAAGATAGGCACCAATGAGGGGTGTAAGCAAAGAAAGAAAGAAAGAAAGAAAGAAAGAAAGAAAGAAAGAAAGAAAGACAAAAAAAGAAAGAAATATGAAATTCAGGAAAGAAGAAAGAAGAAAAATAAAAAAATAACCGCGAAAGAAAAAGAAAGAAACAATAATAAAGAAAGAAAGAAAGATAGGCACCAATGAGGGGTGTAAGCAAAGAAAGAAAGAAAGAAATGTGAAATTGAGGAAAGAAGAAAGAAGAAAAATAAAAATAAGCAAGAAAGAAAAAGAAAGAAAGAAAAAGAAAGAAAGATAGGAACAAATGCGGGGTGTAAGCAAAGAAAGAAAGAAAGAAAGAAAGATGAAATTCAGGAAAAAAGAAAGAAGAAAAATAAAAAAAAAAGCGAGAAAGAAAAAGAAAGAAAGAAAAAGAAAGAAAGATAGGCATCAATGGGGGGTGTAAGCAAAGAAAGAAAGAAATAAAGAATTAAATGAATGGAAAAAGAAAGATAGTAACGTTCAGAAGGAAAGAAAGAAACAACAAACAACAAAAAAGAAGGAAAGATCCACAGAAGAAGAAAAACAGAGTAAAAAGATAAAAGAAATTAGAAAAGAAAGAATAAGAAAAGAAATAACATAATGGAAAGAATTAAGATTAAATCAGGAATAAATAATAGGAATAATAGGAATAATAGGAATAATAGGAATAATAGGAATAATAGGAATAAATCATTATAAAAAGAAAGGAAGGAAAATATTAAATCTATGAGAAAAGGAAGGAAACATATTTGAAGAATGGAAGAACGAAAGTTGAATGAAAGAAAAACAAAGGAATGATAAACAGAGAAATATATTATCAATGAAGAAAAGGAACAGAAACAATAAAGAGGGAAATAAAGATGGAAACAAGTAAATGAAAATAGAAGCGAATAAAGTGAAGGAATAAAGGAAATGAGCAAAAGAAGAAGGTAAAGAAAGAAAGAATAAAAAGGAACCTGAAGCAATCAGAATATAGAAAGAAAGAAGGAAAGAAAGAAAGTTAAAAGAACGATTTACCAAATGAAAGAATGAAAAAAAGACTAAATGGACATTTAGTAAAAGAAACAATTAAAATTTATTTCAGAAAGTAAGAATAAAAAAAAGAGAAGAACAAAAAAGTAAATTTGGAATCAATTAAAATTAAAATATAGAAATTAAGGAAAAAGAAAGAATATGACACTATAGAAAAAGAAGAAGAAAATATAGCGTGAAAAAAAAGAAGGAAAGAAATATTCAAACATTGGGGACGATACGGCAATATATTAAGAAAGAGAAAGAAAGAAAGAAAGAAAGAAAGAAAGAAAGAAAGAAAGAAAGAAAGAAAGAAAGTAAAAGTAAATTGAAATCAACGAAAAAATTAAGAAAATAGTATACGGAGTTTGAAAGAAAGAAAGAAAGAAAGAAAGAAAGAAAGAAAGAAAGAAAGAAAGAAAGAAAGAAAAATCTAACATCAAACAAGCAAGCGTATAAAAAATGAAATCAATGAAAAAAGGAAGAAAATAAATGATATTGAAATGGAAAGAAAGAAAGAAACAAACAAACAAACAAACAATGAACGATAAATGAAATGAACCAATAAAAGGATGAGAATGAGAAAAGGATGAAGATGCTAACAAGAAGAATAAAAGAAGGAAAGGCGAGAAAACACAGAAATTATGCATACAAAGAATGAATGGAGAAAGAAAAAAACATAAATTTGCAAGTAATAAATGAAATGAAGCAATTAGAATCAGTATAAGAAGAAAGATGGAAAGAATGAAACAATAAAATAACAATGCATGCCGTGAAGGGAAGAAAGAAACAAATTGAATATATGAAGAAATAAAGAAATAAAGATTGTAATAACGAAAGGAAAAAGAAGAAAATTAAAAGTGTGTGTGTGTGTATGCGTATGTATGCGTGTGTATGTGTGCGTATGTGTGTATGTGTGTTGTATGTGGGAGGTTTCATAGTTGGCTTGATTCCAGGCATAACAGTCAAGAAGCACGATCAATTGAGAGAATTAATACGTCATAACAAAAGCGTGTAAGCCCAGTGGCTTGTCAGGCAGGCAGTAAGCCGATAAATACACAGAGCCTAAGTCAACTTGCGTTTGTCATACTTTCTTCTATTTAGATTCGTCTTGGGAAGCGCACAAGATGTCATTTTTGGCGCACTTACTTTACTTAATTATCTACTCAGTAATTTTTTCTTTGAGCTTTCCTATGAGAAAACAAGCAAGTACAACTTACGTCCCTTTATCATTCTGGACAGTCGTCCCCTCTCTCTAACAACATTTCTCACTCTCTATCTCTCTCCCTATAGCTCTCTCTCTCTCTCTATCTATCTATCTATCTATTTGAGATTTGCCAAGTTCAGCTTATTATTGCACAACACTAAACAAGGTTAAAAATCTAGATATCGGAACTTTTGCCTGTATTAAGAAATTCTTTTTCTTCAACGTGTCGCGTACCTTTACAATGTTGACGGTCATGACTCCTCACAATTTCTTGTCCTTTCTAGCTTTTATTGAATATTGCCTTTTTGTTATCTTTCATAAAAAATGTTCTGCCACCCAGTTACACAAACTAGTTAGGTAGCGTAAGTGCTATTTGCCTTTGCCGTTCTTGCCTTCAATACGTCCTATGAGTGTTAAGCTTACTTTCCTCATTATGTGATCTAGAAATTTCAAATGTCTCTTTCTGATACTGAGTATAAATGCCCTTTTTTCATTTTCTCATTGTTACTCTCGTCCATGGTATTCTCAGCATCCTACAGTAGAACAACATTGCTGTTGATTTAAGTCTCTTCTTCATCTGTAAGGAGACAGTCTAGCATTCACTGCCATATAAGATGACTGATATTACGTTAATGCACTATTTACATTATTCGGATTATTTTGCTCATCATTGTCGCAATATTTATTCCAATCTTTCGGCCGTTGTACACTCCGGCCTTCTTTAGGTGGTTGAATGTCGAACTTAACCCTTTATTTCGATCACTGGGGTAGACTGTTCTAGTTCCGCGTACTATGTTTAATGGATATCAGTTATCAGTTATCTCCTGTTAATTTCCCTCTCCAAGTTTTCCTCCAACGTTGGTTAGATCCAGTGACAGGACCCAAAGAGTGTGAGTTCAATACCCGGTTAAGGCAGCGGAGAACTTGGAGAGGGGATTTAACAGGCGATAACTGATAACTGACATCCATTACAAACATACCACGTGGAACTAGAACATTCTACCCCAGTGAACAAAATAAGCGGTTCAGCTCGACATTCCAGTTATCAGTTATCTCCCGTTAATTCCCCTTTACAAGTTATCCACTGCCTTAACCGGGTCCTTGAGGATATGGCGACAAAGATGAGGACGATAGTCCGAATAATATAAATAGTGTACATAATACCTCATCTCAGAAATATAGACAGATACTGAAGGGCCGAAACGTTGTGATGAATATGGCAACAAAGATGAGGACAATAGTCCGAATAATGTAAATAGTGTACATAATACCTCATCTCAGAAATATAGACATTAATAATTCAGTACTCATTGTTTTCATGTATCTGAATACCCCATTTAAATTTGAGTGGCATCTTGCGTTAACCCAATATACCTTCGAACTTTAGTGTTGCCATGAACATTAATTTAACAGAAGTAATGTCATAGTTCTGCATTTAAGACAGACACTAAAAAGAGATAGTGAATTAAAACAGGAAGAAATAACGGACTGTAAGCACCAAGATAACTGTAAGCAAGATTGTCAATCAAAGAAAGAATCTAAGGTGGGAGCTACCTATTGGGTGGTCAAAATCAAGACCATACAATAATTTAACCATATGGCCCGTACAGTAACAGATAAGGAAAAGGCTTAAACTGTCATTTGAAGGTATACATAATTAGCAAGGGGTGCATCGGTGTATAATCACTGGTAGTAGCTTTGCACCGAAGCGGTCGACCCTCCTTTAATTAGGTGAATTACGATGCGAAGCTATATTGATCCACAGCCTACATGTACCAGCACCGGTCACACCCCGGTCAACGACATCAACATGCATGTTCTCCTATATCGGGGGTCTTACTCGGAAGATGTGCCTGCGAAGTGTCGAAACATGATATGGACCATGTTTCTATTTTTCTGAGTTGTGAGTTCAATAACTGGCTATTGCTGTGGTAAACAAAAACTTGAAAAACTGAGTTAAGAGGAGATAACTGAGATATCCGAGAGAAACATGGAACGTGCAACTAGAACAATCAACTCCGACGGATGAAATAAAAAAGGGTGCATGGGTGTATAGTCACTGGTAGTAGATTTGCACCGAAGCGGTCGACCCTGCTTTAATTAGGTGAATTACGATGCGAAGCTATATTGATCCCCAGCTTACATGTAACAGCACCGGTCACACCCCGGTCAACGACATCAACCTGCCGCCACTAACGGCGTGAAGGTAGTCGGAAAGCCTTCCGATCCATTCATTGAAGGTGAGCCCCGTTCCATAACCCACTTCTTCCAGGCGGCCATCGGCCCGTCGCCAGTTTGGGTGTATGAACTGCAACTCAAATGTCAACGGCTTTATCAGTGGGAGGAGGAAACTTCTGAGACATCCCTAGTGCAAAAGGAAGCGTCAAGACCTTGCACTGGTTTCCCCTGAATGTCACTATGAACCATAATTACACACAGAGTGTTGACATCAGCGGAGCAAAATGCACTAACTGAATAAATTATTATTTGGACTGTTTTCCCCATCTATATTACCTTTGAACGCTCCGGTCTTCTTAAGGTGATTAGAATTTCGAACTGGACCCTTTATTTCGTCGACCGAGTTAGATTGTTTTAGTCGCGCCATGTCTCTTTCGGATATCTATGCTATCTCCCTTTAGTTTTCACCATTGCAGTAGCCAGGTATTGAATTCACAAATCTTTGGGTTAAAACAAACAACGCTTTTATCCATTGAGGACATTAGTGTAAACTTAATGTCTCAGTAATCTTCTGTTTTTTTGTTTTTTTTTTTTACTAGAGCTCATATTGCAATATCATTATTTTTATTCTTACCTATAACACTTCGTATTACTGTTTCCCCTATTGTATTCATTTCTATGCTGTACTGATTCCTTTAGTTTTCGTATTTTCCAGTGATGTTCTCTGTCTATTATTTCAGCCTCATCCCGCAATTGTTGATGATCTCCGTATTTCCTCCGTATGTACTCAGCTACGCCTGGTGTTTCTAATTCACCTCGTGTTACGGCTTTACGGTGTTCTTGTAGTCTTAAGGGGCGGCCTGGTTATCCTTTATACTTCTTACCACAGATGCATGGGATGGCGTACACACATTCCGTAGTCATGTTCTCCTCTATCGGTGGTCTTACTCGGAAGATGTTCCTGCGAAGTGTCGAAACACATGATATGGACCACAGATCTTTTCTATTTTTCCGAGTTGTGAGTTCAATAACTGGCTATTGCAGTGGTAGACAAACACTTGAAAAGCTGAGTTAAGGGGAGATAACTGAGATATCCGAGAGAAGCATGTCACGTGTGCAACTAGAACAATCAACTCCGGCGGATGAAATAAAGGGTACCTTCGAAATTCCAATCACCTGAAGGAGGCCGGAACTTACAACGGGAGAAAAGTCTTGAATATGGCAATAAAGATAAAGACAACAGTCCAAAAATTGTAAATAAGGTAAATAATTGCAATACCCAATCTCAGAAATATAGACAGATATTGAATAAATGCTGCCGCGCTGTCGGCTGGGATTGTAGAATACGCCGATCGCACCTCTACAGGGAGGTAAGCCCTTTCCCCAATGGGCATCCTCGGTAATACGATAAAAACATCCGACAGCAAGGCTTTCGGTCAGAAGGTTTTGAGGAGTGTGGAACCACTTCTTAATTAGTGATGTCTCCTGGTCCATCCTGACCTGGGGTGGTAGCAACTGTCTTGTTTTCAGCTAGAGGAAAATAGTTAACCCATAAAAGAGAACAAAACACTGTGAAAATATGAAAATAGGTTTGAATAGCAGCAATTCATTTTTGTCGGTATTAAATAACCTATTGAGATTGTATACTGTAAAAAAAACAAACAAACATTCAAACAAATAAATGATGATAATGCTGATTAAAAAAAATATATCTTCTAGAAAATAAGCAAAAAATTAAGAGACTGGAAAATATCATTATAAACAAAGAAAAGGGGCACCTCGAGGTAGTGTAATGGTTAGCAAGCTTGTCTCGCTAGAACAATTACGAATGAGTAGTGAGTTCAATCCTCACTGGGTGCCCCTTACTTTCGGCCTTGTGCCACATGCAAGCTAAGCTTGGAAAATCACTATGAACAAAGAAAAGGATATTAAAATGATGAGAGCTCATATCGGTGAATGTTTGACTATATCTTTAAAGATGAAGACGAAACTTGAAGCGAAATAAGTCTTCATCTAAATAGGGACTACAAGAACATGATCCTTTCAAGTATAGATTGATGCCTAAAATTTCAGGGATAAAAGATTAGAAATGAGCATATGACGAATTTACCTCTTTCACACGGAAGGCAATATAAACTGCGATAAAGAGCCATTAACCTATTTTATAAGATTAAGTGTAATTTTCTAACAGAATAAAGACAAAACGGTAAAAAGGTTACTTAGAGCAACCAAAGACAGGAAAATGTTGAGGGCCGTTACGATGTCATGAACGGAGGTATGCGTATAAAAAATAACTCATTATACATTTCGCTAGCGCCCCCCTCCACAGCTTCTGAATTTTGTATTCAACTTTAACTTCATATTTATATGTCTGTTAAGTATCAGTTTGGATAAAAATGAATTAAAGAACCTCCAGCGATCTGAGTTGATATCCTATTTACTGCTACCCCTGCCTGACATGTATATTGGTTTTCTGTTTAGACAAGAGAAGGAAATCAGTTCTCATAATTCCAATTGATTTATTTAGCAAGACAGTTCTCATCCGATTTTACACCAGGCTGGGTTTTTGATTAAACGCAGTAGCTTTATTTTTGAGGCAAGTGTGTTCAAATCTTAGGGTCTACATAGAATTCATTTTTTTTGTTTGTAACTCATCATGTCTTCCGCGGAAAGAGTGTTTTCCCGTTTCTTTTTCCACTTTTTGATTTTGACTTTCAATCTGTAGAGACTATGATCCAAGGCAAAATATATCAGACTACTTTGATGTTTAATTAAAAATTTTCAGAAAGAACAAATAGATTCCTGCGTTTTCTAAGGGTACTACAACAAAACTGACGGGCTAGGAATTTGAGTACGACCACCTGATACCAATCTATGCGTGTATAAGCGTTATGCTAAATTCTAAAACATTTTATTGATTTAGTAATCGTGATCTATAAACTTAAAATATCTACTGGCAGCAAATTGCCTGCATAAAGATAAAAAAATTGAGTTCAGCAAAAATAAAATTAGTTGCAAGGCAAGGATGCATCTTCTCACCGGACTTTTTAACCCATACAACGAGACAATTTTAAAAGAACTAGAAATCTTACCAGGATTCATCACTGGCGGCCATGATCATAACAGCCATAAAATACGCAGATGCTACAGTGCTGATGGCAGACACGGAAATAAAACTACAAATCCTCTTACAGAAGGTAGAGAGGGAGAACGAGAAAGGACTAAGCATAAATTGCAAGAAAACAGGATACAGTGTCATCAGCAAAAAAAGATGAGACGCAAATGCGATTTACAGATCACCGCACTAAAATCAAGCAGATACAGAAATTTAAATATCTAGGATGTGTTCGGAAAGACGACGGTAAGTGCGACGCTCAGATACGAAGTCGTAATGGAATGACCAAAGACGCAGCGTATTACTAGACAGGATCGTTTTGTTGGTAACAAAGAAAAGAGTACTGAACTGCTACGTGATATCTGTCCTCGTTTACGGCAGCGAATGCTGAACGGTATCCTCAAAGATGAAGAAGAGACGCGTGGCAACGGATGTATGGTTCTACAGACGGATGCTAAGGATACCATGGACCGAATATGTGAGAAATGTTGAGCTTTTGGAGAAGATAAAGACAAAGAGGAAACTGATACTTAACATCAGAAAGAGGCAGCTGAAATTTCTAGAACACGTAAGGAGAAAGGAGGGCTTGGAAAATCTGATACTGACAGGGCGGACAGAGAGAAACGGGAAAAGTGAATGCACCGCATGGCATACTTAACGCGATTGAGCAAGTGGATAGTGGAAGAGGATCGAAAAAAAATAACAAAAAGACAAAACATATTGAGAGCTGCTAGGGATAGAAAGAGATGGAGAGCTATGATCATCTACGCGTTCTGAAAGAAACAGGGTAAATAAAAGAAGTTCTATAAATTTAATGAGCATTTAACATTATCAGTGTAAGTAGTATTTATTCTGCGTGTGTGTCTATGTATCATTTTGCATATTTACGAGGGCATTTATGGCTGAGATATCGCATTAATATATAAAAATTGTATGTTGCATTCTACCTGGGGAGAAAGTGTGGGGTAGTAAACAGTAACTATTACGGCTAATAATTCATGACTCTTCGGTAAATTGAATCGAGTTCTCTCAGTCACTGTGTGTTTATCTAAAAATAAATACGCTTACATTTAACTTCAGCCCATCATAATATATATATATATATATATATATATATATATATATATATATATTACGAAATGGACAAAGTTCGACAATTTATTTATTAAAGACATTTTTATGGTTAACGTTCTTTTTATAGATACAAGTATTTAAATAAATGCTCTGTTTATAATAAACAGTATTAAATAACATTTACCGGCCTGAATGTCCAAGAAATTTTCATAGAAAATATTCGTTCTTTGACAGGATTCGATTGATACGCCATTAAATGTCTTTAATATATATATATATATATATATATATATATATATATATATATATATATATATATATATATATATATATGTAGATAGATATATAGATATACAGTGAACATTGAAGCCAACACTCAGCGGCAACAGGCTGTTTCATGACAGACGCAATCAAGTGTGTATTTCAACGTTCACTTTTATATTTATATTTACATAGGCTCTATCTCTGATATTGAGCACTTTATCCCATAAATATAGCACACCTTAAAACTATATTTCTTTATACACACACACACACACACATTTATTAACGTAGTAAAAATTTGTTTATATCACTTATTTAACAGTTTTGTTAAAAGAATAGAAATAAAACATAAATAAATACTATGTTACTAAAAACCTAAAACCGAAAAGAGAAAATATACAAGTAAAATAAATTGACTTAATTTCATACAAATAAACGAACCAATCCCAAATAAAGATAATCAATTAAAAACTGTTCCCGCCAAAATAATACTTAGAATGAACTACATCAATCAACCCCAAAACTGAACAAATAGCTTTGATTAAATTCCCAAACCAAAACAAAACTATTAAATAAGTGATATAAACAAATTTTTACTACGTTAATAAATAAATAAATAAATAAAATAAGAAACAAAAAAATAAAAACAAGCAATATAATTTGACCCAAATAGATTAAAAAAACGACTTCCGGTGAAATAACCGCCATAACAGAATACCCACAATGCACCACTAACCCGTATATATATAAATAGCCGAGAAAAATAACAGCATATGTGGCCTGACGATTGCATATAGCATGAAACAGACTGTCGCCTCTAAGTGTTGACTTCTATGTTCACTTATATATATATATATATATATATATATATATATATATATATATATATATATATATATATATATATTGTAATTAATATTCCAATAAATCCACAATTACAATTCTAGAGATATCAACTTATTTTATATATGAATATTTCCTAATTTGACCTCGTAAATATTTCAAATCATCAACGTTGCCCAAGGTACGGACGAAATATTCTGAATCTCTTTCTCTCATAGTCTCTTCCAATTTCATATTGACACTCGATGTGAAGTGATTGTTACTAGGGAAATAATACCATCGACATAATTCAAACCTACTGCATCTAACTCAATATCGTTGTAGATCGCAGTAATGGCAGAAGTTTACAAAGTGTTGATTCCTCTATCTCCAATTCTTTCAATCTCGCGTTTAGTGTTTTCCACACGATTCCAATTGTCACAATTGAAGACAGTTATCAAATAACGAACAGACCTGCATTCCTCCTCACTCACCCCAACCAAATGCCATGGCATACGTCTAAGAAATTCTGAAATATTTGCGTTGCGCTATCTATCCAGATTTTGGACATTTCGAACAATAAACGTGTTTCTATTTTTTAATGTAATGCGTGTAAAGATTTAATGAGATCGATACGTTTAATCAGCCATAGTAAAATGGGTTTAAACCTGTCAAGAACTGTAGCGATTAAAATACCTAAAGTTTTCAAATAACTAGTCTGCAAGAAGAATTTCTATTTGATAAAATTAGGTGTAAAAGTTGTAGTGCA
The DNA here is from genome assembly GCA_963932145.1 of Acanthosepion lycidas. Lineage (NCBI taxonomy): Eukaryota > Metazoa > Mollusca > Cephalopoda > Sepiida > Sepiidae > Acanthosepion > Acanthosepion lycidas. The sequence continues at coordinate 23,741,682 of OZ010581.1, read as the reverse complement.
TACATATAGAGGTGGATGCGTTTTTTTTCTAGCATAACCAGGGCAATGTGACACTATTTGTCGGTCGCGTGAAAATTAAAAGCGAGAAATAATTAAGGCGAGAAGAAGCTGAAATAATTAAGGCGATAAGTAGCTATCACGAAAAGACATACTGAGCGATGTTATTTTTTTTAACAAAGAAAAGTGGTAAAGATGTTATTTTCATTTGCGAAGAAAAGTATTTTTTCGCAGAAGATAGGAAATTCGTAAGACCTCGGATCTGTCAAATTAATTTATGCTACGAGGCGGCGAATAAAAGGTAGCCATCTGCCCATGGCAATAATGAAAATTTCAAATTGGTCAAGTGGCCTACGAAACAGAAGCTAGGAGATAAGGTTAATCAGGTCAAGTACTGACCGAGAAAGGCATCAGCTGAGGCCACCCAAAAGAGACAGGGAAAGAATAAACCATTAACTATTTTTCGGAGATGTCATTGTTTTGGGAAAGAGACCACTTGTTTTATTGTCCAGTCCTGGGCATGATAAAAGTTTGTTACCGGAATGGATAATTGGATATAGTGCTAAGGCGTCCAGAAAACTACCAATTTGACGCTGGCGAAAATCACGTTGCTAAAACCCAAATGACATTCGGTTAAGATAGAGATTAAGGACCACACTACGAGTCGTAGAGGTCTGGTGTCAGGAAGAGAAAGGAAAGAAAATAAAAGAAGATATTTTTTTTTTGCCTTTGAGCAATAATGGTAAACATATGAGAAGGAAGGGAGGCCTGTTGATGCCTCTGAGGGGATTGGTGTGATATACCACTGTGAGAGAGAAGGGAAAGCTGTTGACGCCTACTGAGCGGATTGGTGTAAGATACCAACATGAGAAAGGAAGAATTTTGGAGGACGATTTACTTAAGAACGCCTCTCGGGAAGAAAGTAATGGACTTCTAAAAATGGAAAGTAATAAATTTTCCTGTCCGATGACAAAGAACATCTTTATTGTGGATTTAGAATTATCGAGGAACTCAAATCCCGAAAAACGAACAACCGGTTTTGGTCGGCGTCCATATAAACAGAATCGCAGCGAGTAGACGGCAGTTAGTGAGTTAGTTGCAGTTAGAGTTCCGAGGAGACGCAGACGCATAAGGTAGACAAAGTTGAGCTGTGAGCTCGCAGGAAGCTGACTGAAGATCCACACATTCCGACTTCGACTTCTAACCTTAACAATTTATTTTTGAAGAACGACTTAGACTCACACCACCAAAACAAATTTTACAAACATCGCCTGAAGATACCAAAAATCAGTTATTGAAAAACAACTTCAGATATTAAGACTCGCCTAACAAACAGAAAGTGTCACGAATCCATAGAAGCGGTTTGGGAGAAAGACGCAGTCCTGTATTCAGAAACCATATATAAAAATATTTGTTATTCTTTTTTTAACACATTTGAACTTTTCGAGTTTTTACTTTATTTTCTTTTACATATACTTGTGCGGTGTTACCCTTGCTCGGACTCAGCTTGCATTAGGGCCCGGCGACTGATTGATTTCGTCTACCTAAGATCAAATCACAACGTGGGTAGGTTAGACTAGAAGTCAAAGCAGTTACTTCGGTAACAAGACGTTGGAGGCGAGCTGTGAACGACAAAGTTGATACCGAATCTAACCAGATTCCCATCCGAATCAGCCAAGGGTTAGAACGTCACATTTGGTGCCGTGACAGCAGGATCACGTCACATTTGGCGCCGCGACCAATACCAAGTCACATTGATTGCACGGTGGCAGAGAGAGGCCCGGGGTGACGTCACAGTAATAACATACCTTATAATTATAGTGTACACTATAACTTTACAATTCAACGATTCTCTGGTATTCTGGATCTCATAAATCACCATTTAAAAAATCTGCAATTTAGCACAACCTCAAGATCTTTGCAAAAAATTATCATGGATTTGAAAAATGTATTCATTGCATCCAAAGTGTATACCGTTAATCCCCATCGGCATCCACAGCTTTGTTCCATTGTGCCTTCATCTACGTAATGAATTGGCGGTAAAATATCACGTGTCATGTACGCAGTAAATTCTATGAATACCTGACGCAAGTATTCCTTATAAGCGAAGGATTTCCCATGAAGGTTGTTGTCCAGATGGTAAACTTTCGGTGCAAGATACAGTGAGTAAGGAAGATGTTCACATTGTATCGCAGCCAAATCGCCGTGTGATATACATTGCCACCGCGCAGTAGAAGGCCTGGCATTAACATGGATGAACAGTACACCGTTGAGATTAACCAATTCTGGCTTCTTCTGTTTCAGTGTTTGTTGCACACGTTCCAAATGCTGCGAGTATAGGCCCACAATAATGGGATGGCTCGTTGATAGCAGTTCATAGTGCATTATTTGCCGACTATGGCAGCAGATAAAGAGCATGATATGGCGTGTGAGTGCAGGAGATCTTGTCGTGTGACTGAAGGCTCCCGGGGACAACCAAATTCTAGCACGCTTGCGAGAGTCAAACAGGAACTACCCTTTGTCACTGATGAGAATTCCATCAAATATGGATAAGTATCGGTGCCGAGAAACGACCGGCAAACGTTGTTGCTTGTTGGCTTCTAATAGTGTAAGGTGCACATACTTGCAACACTTTTACGACTTCCCTATGCGGTATAAGTGAAGTGTGACTATTTCATAAGAATCTTCGAAGCATTCAGCAAGCTCACTATAGGTGTAGCTCTTGTTTTCCTTTATGGACACGTTCAATGCCTTATCATATTGGATCTTTTTCTGGTCTTGAGCCGGGGGCCAACACAAAGTGACATATGTGGTGACCTGAACTTCTGTAGCCAATGACTGGCGGTTCTTTCAGTCATCAATTTATCCCCAAATGCTTGACGTAGTTGGCGACTTTAGGTAGCTACGGAGAATCCCGCATTAAAGTCATGAAATAGACAATCCCAAAATAGCTGCTTTGACACCGCCATGTTTTCTCGCCGCTACTCGAGCTATTACTGATACGTGTGCGCAACGCACCAGCATTGGCCACGTGTAATATCCCGACTCCACCTACGCCACTTTCTTGGCAAGTGACGCACTCATTTGCGTACCAGTATCACTTATTTTCAACACGACGTAAAAAAAAAGACAAGGAATTTTATTTGGATAATTCATGCAAATATAAATATAACACGAATATTTTATTTTAAAGTGAAGTGGAAAATCGTAGAAACAAAATTGTGGTGAAAAAAGTCATAATATTAATTTCGGCTTGGAGACTTTCAGTTAGTTGTCTATTTGATACGGTTATATAAGGTAAAAGTTCGTTTAATCTAACCAGATAAACACTACGTAATATTGAGTTTTGGTATGACAATTAAAATGTCTGCTTTTTCTAATTGCCGTACTTCTATATAAGAACATGGTTTTAATCAGACAATTAATTTGTGATGGTCTTTAGATATTGAATTTTCATCACTTAAAAAATTTCCGATAAAAAAACCAAACTCTATCTATTTCTGAAAATATCTCACCCCAGGTGTGACCAACCCCGCTGCATAGACCGATGAAATTGTGATCAGCATTCCCTGCACACAAGATTAACAGCCTGAGATATGTACACGACGTGAACACAAAAAATCCTTTCCTGAACTATAAACTCTTTGCCGTTTGCAGACTTAAACCTCAATGACATTTTCGGGACTGAGATACAAGTATGCAAATTATAAAGAAAAAAATATACTTAAAACGTTCTAATATAGTCAACCTACCGAGATACAATTACGCACAGATAAACATAGTCGTACCCCTATTATTGTAAAAAGGCACACGCGCAAACTCTTGATTATCCCACTTTCTGAAATTATATACATTATCCAGCATCGTCCACATTGGTGGAAGCCCTCCTGAAAATCTGTTTTGAGGATAGCGTGCAGGCTGTCTCGTCGCATTCTCTTGGATTTCTTCAACGTCTTGAAATCTAGTTTCTCTCAAGTGGATTTTGATTCTTCAAGAGGAGCAAGTGGAAAAGGGCGAGATCTGGGAAATATGGTTGTTGTAGGAGCTGCAGAATGTTGTGCTTAGCCAAAACCTGCTGCACATGCCATGGTTATTGAAAGAACAGCCTACAAACTTACTTTCCAATCACTGCTATAAATGGGAAGTGAGCTATAAATTTATAATTTAGTGTATATGCGCGCAACACAGTTCAAAGTCAATTCATGCAACATCACTCTGCATACCTAAGATCCGTTACCATAGCAACAGACCCGATACTATATATATATATATATATATATATATATATATATATATATATATATAGTGTGTGTGTGTGTGTCTGTGCATCTTTCATTAAATAATATAGACAAGTTTTGTCTTTATTTTAAGTAAATTCCCTTCATATTGTCTGATAAGCTAAATAATATTCTTATTGAAAAGCGAAAGAAAATCATATTGATACATGTTTATCATATTGATACGTTATATTTCGTCACTTACTGTTTGGCAACGATTTTACTAGCTAGTTTGCTACTTCATTGGCAATGTAAGAAAATGAAACTCCCACCTCGAAAAAAGAAAGTTGCTTTTCAATGATTTTTAAGAAAAATGTAAGTATTTTTTTTTAATCTTGTTCACAATTAATCAAATTAACTATTTCTGTTTTAACGAGTCGTAGACAATTTTATTATTTTTTTAAAATATTAAATTAATTTCTTATCGCTTGACTACAGGTGTCAGAAAATTGCGTTGATTGATGACTGGAAAAGAGAACATACTTAATTTCGACGTAAACCTTACGTTACAAATTATGAATTTTCACTTTTTGTTAAAAAAAAAAAAACAACTGTTAATTCATGCCACACTGAAAAAGGCCGAAGACAAGACCCATCCTTGACTTACTCTGACATATACAGAAGTAAATACCCAGCTATGTGTTGAATAGAAGGTCATACGGAGTTCCCTAGCCGTGATTCTACGAGTAAGAAACTGTATTAAAAAAAAAAAACTTATGTAGCCGTAGTGAAGAACTTATGCAGTCATGAAAATCTTGACTTTCACAATGACTTTATAATTCTGAATGCAGTCGATGTCATAGGATAGCTGTTTGTCGTCTTCAATGTAAGTCAATATCAACGTTTAAATTGTAAATATCCGTTAAAAATATTCATTAATATCAGTTACTTGTGGGTAAACCTATTCCTTGCAGCGATACCTATCCACTGAGTCTATTTAAAAGCATGTCACTTTTAGAGAAGAACAGATTGTTTTCAAATCCGAAATGGCGTAAAAATGAAAAAGCTTTTTTATTTGAATGGGGACAAATTTTTGCCAGCAATAGAATCTAAAAGCAAGCTTCTGATTTTTCTACGTTTTTCAATCCCGAATGTCGAGTTCATTTTTCGAATGTGCGAAGCTTGAAACATGACAGTAGGATTTATTACTTACCTCACACATTATATAAACATACTGTTTTTCGATATGTGACAGTTTATCGGTAAAGTTAGCCAAGTTCAAATTCTGAGATAATATGTTGCTTTCCTATTTTCTATAATGGTTTCCAGAAAGGCATGTATTTACACCTTCTCACCCCTGAACACTTATGGGTGAAATCGCAATGTAGACTGGCATATCAATCTTTGAGGGGAATCTATTCAAAGAAAGGGAAAACAAATAATTCCAAACCCAGTGGGGCACACCGGGAAACCACATCAATCTCTCCCCAAAGTATGCATAGCAATTCGATTATAAAGAACAGAAATGTAAAAGAGACATGATCGCCCATGTTTTGAAGTGACCTCCATTAAAAAAAATGCATCTTTATTTTTGAAGTGACCTCCATTAAAAAACACATTTCTTTTAGAAGTGACAAAAGAAAAACACATTTATTTTTGAAGCGACCTACATTAAAAACATATTTGTTTTTAAACTGACGTCCACTAAATAGCACATTTATTTTTGAAGTGACAAAAAAAAAATTACTTTTAAAGTGAACTCCATTAGAAAAAACACATTTATTTTTGAAGTGACCTCATTTAACAAAACACATTTATTTTTTAGAAATTAAAAGCATTCTAAAAACAAGATCTAAGTCTTCTTGCACGGAAAATTAAATTTTTTCTGTAATTCTTACAATATGTTCAATAATAGAGAATATGATCGTATTACTATTTCGTTTAAGGAAAGCTGAAATGTTTCTTCAATACAAATAAATTGCAATTGCTGATTCATTTTACGATATATCGTTTACAAAATATTTTCTAGGCACACGGTACATGCATTGTATTCGATGCAGTTCTCTTTAAATATTATGACAGAAATATTCGTCTCTTTTACTTATCATGGAAGTATTATTAGTAACCTTTTATCATTATGTCATAATTGTTCGTCCTTTCTTAATTATTATGGCAGAAATATTCGTATCTATTAATTAACACGGCAGAAATTGTCGTGTCTATTAAATATTGTGGCATAATTATTCTTATCCTTTAATTTATTGGGATAATTATTCGTAACCATTGATTATTATGGTAGGCATATTCGTATCCTTTTAATTATTATGATATAATTATTGGTATACTTGGATTATACTGGTAGGAATATTTGTATCCATTACTTATGGCATAATTGTTCCTACCATTTAATTATTCGTGTGGAAATATGTGAATATTTTGAATTATTTCGGATAAAATATACATATCCTTCAATTAATATGTCATAATTATCCTTTTCATTGTGGAAAATATATTCGTATTATTTATTTATTACGGCAGAAATATTTTTATCCTTTAATTATTATGGCATAATTATCCGTATTCTTTAATTATTATGGCATAATTATTCGTAAATTAATATGATGGCAATAAACAGTGATATTTTTATTTTCTCATTTCAAATAGAGCATTGACATAAAAACAATTCGTTTGATGTAAAATATATGAAAAATATATCTTGTGTGTCTGAACTAATCCCGTATTTAGCACGCGTTACGAGTTATCAGTTTCCGAATCAAGGATATTGCATAGTACTTTTTTCGACACGAACACTCGGAAAAATTGGTTCAACCCAGTATTTCTGCACAGATATAATTTGTGTTGTACAATGTGTAGGAAATATCAAGAACGTCCAGTGTTAATTATGTTTAGAATTCATTAAAGAAGACATTTTTTTTTCAACTGTGGAAATATTTTTCAGATAATTTCCTGTGAATTCAATCATAATTATCGATTTTAATTCCAAAAGCATCCAATCGTTTGCGCTGGGTCATGAGTTCACAAGATAAAGTGCTTCTTTATTATACGATTTTGAAATGGTTTGCAATTTTGTGAATTTTCTTTTTTCTCGAAAAGCTACATTTAAAAATTGGTTTTATATTGGAGCAGAGGAATATTTTAAAAATATTTTGAACAATTCGTTCTAATGTTCCCTACACGCTAATGCAATAATTTAAGCTGAAAATGCATAATATGCTAGACGTGAACTTAAGTACCTTGTAAGTGTTATAGCAGGCAATGGAAACAGTTACACATAAATCCAAAGCTGAATAAGAATAGCAAAATATACCTTCTAAAACAAAAAAAATATTAAGAAAGAGGAAAAATTCCTTAGTGACAAATTGTAAAGTTTTTTGTAATATCGATCCTCTTATAAGGAAGTGAATGGCGGATAGTTTCTACTGAAATTAATAAAACACTTGAGTCAACAGGTAAAGTTCTACAGGAGCCTTGTTTCAATATCATGGACGGAATATTCGAGTAATTAGCAAGTTTTTAGGAAAATCAGAAAAAAAGGTATACTGAGAATAGAAAATACACAGTTGTAATTTACTGAAAATATGAGAAAACAGGGCTTAGAGAATTTGACACTCACGGTATATACTGAAGACAAGTGTGGCACGGATAAACAACGAGTAAATTAACTTGAAATAAAATGCTTGTATAAATATTAGGTTGGTGCAAAAATAATGACGTAAAAATGTCATTCTTTGACGTTAAAAAATACGTAAAAAAACGACATTTTTACGTCATTATTTTTGCACCAACCTAATAGTTGACAATATATGCGTGAAATAATAAGTTGATACACATTACTTAGAAATACAAAGGATAGTTGTGGAGTGCCATGAACTGCTACGTTCATCTGTGACACGGTCCATAAAAGATCTATTTATATTGGTTATCGGCCAGACATATTTACCTACTTTTTGTGTTAGGAAAAATAATGCATTTTAGCCTTCCAGTAGCATACTGATACTAATATTAGTATTAGCGTAGCCATTGATACAATAACACTGAATGCGAATACAGAAAAACGAGATACGAGACCGTGACAAACACAACATCTAATAAGGCAAACAGCTTACATACATATATTAAAAAGATTTACATATGTCCCAAAACAAATGATTGTTCCCATTGTCCCAAAGGAACGAGGAGGTTTACAAACCGAGAACAAAGAAATAACATACCAGCTATATGGCCTTTGATCGTCCGTAGATAAGTGAACAGAAATTACTTTTTCTTTCGCTAGGCCGTGCAAATGTTGACCAGTGTCCACGTGTGTGGCCGTCCCTCAAAAAACGGAAGCAATAACTAAAAAGGGACAGAAGAGTCCTCCTCTCTAAAGGGGCCGAACCCCCATGAGAGCAAACCCAAGAAAAACAACAATGGTCTCCCAACAGATCTATACTGTTTCATCATTGATTTTGGAGCAGAATTGTAAACAATTGGTTTTCAAGACGAGATAAATGAAAAATAACCGATTTTAAAAATAAATTGTGTAATCTTTTGAAAGGATAACACAAGAAAATATTTCTCTCAATTTGCTCTCGTGTAATTTTGTTTTAGGATTGAAGATTTATAATTAGTATATATTACGTTGGAAAGAAAGTAATGTCACATTTCTGACATGATTTCATATTTAACGATTATTATCAACTTGTATTTTTCTTTCTTTTTTTCTTTTTTTTAGCGATTTTGCATTAAATAAGACGTTAGATCAGATCAGTATTAACACTATAAATTCTATAGTCTCCCGAAGGTCTTCGCAACTGACGTGGCAGGAAATAGCCGGTCTATCAAAGAAAATGAAGCTTAAGTGTCTGGATATGCCGGAAACATTTAGCTAGAAAATCTTCTCACTAAGAATCACTTGGTCAAAACGACAATATTCTTTGTCAAGCATCAGACAAGGAAAGCAAACAGCTCGAAAATTAGGAAAACATTTCATATTTTGATGTTAAAATGCTGAAGTTTGAAAAACATCTGAAATTGTTCAATGTGCGACTCATTATCTCATTGATTTTGAGCTTGAACAGAGCTTTGCATACTGCTATTTATTGAAAAGTTGTTTTGCTTCCGAAAATTTGCTGGCTAGGATATTTACCATGGACGAAAAATGAGTTCTCTATATCCAAACAAAATGACACTGATTAGCAGTAAGCAAAAATGACGAAAACATCCCTAATCCAGGGCAACGAATCCGGTCTAGAAGGCATTAACTCTGAATTCAAAACTGTAGACATATCGTATCACGTATAATACAGCTAAAGGAAAGGATCTTTTCCATTGGCTCTATGATCCCGACTCCGGTCAACAAATGATAATGTTTGTATTGACCAAACTATCCCATAAATAAATAAAAATTAAAAAAGTTATATATATATATAAATATATATATGAAAAAATATAGTCTTAAGATGTTCTATTGTTCTATATTTATGGGATAAAGTGCTCAATATCAGAGATAAAGCGCGTGTAAATATAAAAGTGAACATAGAAGTCAACACTTAGAAACGACAGTCTGTTTCATTCTAGATGCAATCGTCAGGCAACGAGTCCTCTCGTGGCCTGACGATTGCATCTAGAATAAAACAGACTGTCGCCACTAAGTGTCGACTTCTATGTTCACGTTTATATATATATATATATATATATATATATATATATATGTATGTATGTATGTGTGTGTGTATGTATGCATGCATTATCATTATTTTTTTTAAATCTGATTTGAAATCATTTTTTAAAATATGCTGATGGAATGGTGTAATTATAATTTCGGCTCTACTTATGTATTGACCACTGTTTATTAAAAATCAAAGAAAAAATACTAAAGAACTTTGGATTATTAACCTAACGGTTCTTTACTAGTTATTTTATATATATATATATATATATATATATATATATATATATATATATATATATATATATATATATATATATACAAACACATATATATACATATATAAATATGTATATATATATATATATATATATATATACATATACAAAGATATATATATATATATATATAAATATACATATACAAAGATATATACACTCATATATATATACATATATATATATGTATACATATATATATATATATATATGTATATATATACATATAAATATACCTATACAAACATATATACGTATACAAATATATATATATATATATATATATATGTGTGTGTGTGTGCGTGTGTGTGTGTATGTGTGTGTGTGTGTGGTTTAAATTGATCAGTACCATCGATAGGAAATATGTAAATATAAATTGGATACTGAGGTGAACACTTAGGTGCGAAAGATTATTTCATAATAAAATTCAATCTTCAGGCCATGTTTACTGTGTTTTGATTCGACTAAATACATATGATAGTCAATAGAACATTACGTATAAGTTAATTATATTAGGCATATTATTATAACAGTAATTGGGTGGGCGGCAACGTGAATATTTCAAATTATTCTAGGTGCTACTGGATAGAAATAATTTGTGTTATGAAAGCAGATTTTTGGCTATATCATAATGTCTTTTTTAAAAACTTTTTACTGAGTATTTATTACTGATTATATTATAATTCCTTCTTGATTATTATTACTGCACTTACTTGTATTTATGTGCTATTTCGTAGTTTGTTATTTTTTTCATTATTTATTTAATTTCTTTACTTCCGTATCTCTCTATATTTCTGAGATGTGGTATTATGTTCATTATTTACATTATTCGGACTATTGTTCTCATCTTTTTCGCCATATTTATTACAACGTTTCGGCCCTTCAGTATCTATCTATATTTCTGAGATGAGGTATTATGTACACTCCTTACATTATTTGGACTATTGTTCTCATCTTTGTCGCCATATATATTACAACGTTTCGGTCTTTCAGTATCTGTCTATATTTCTGAGATGATTATTAGGTACACTATTTACATTATTCTGACTATTGTCCTCATTTTTTTCGCCATATTTATTACAACGTTTCGGCCCTTCAGTATCTGTCTATATTTCTGAGATGAGGTATTATGTACACTACTTATATTATTGGGACTATTGTCCTCATCTTTGTCGTCATATTTATTACAACGTTTCGGTCTTTCAGCATCTGTCTATATTTCTGAGATGATGTATTATGTACACTATTTACATTATTCAGCCTATTGTCCTCATCTTTGTCGCAATATTTATTACAACGTTTCGGCCGTTGTACGCTCCGGCCTTCTTCAGGTGGTTGAAATTTGGAACTGAGATATAAAGGGTTCAGTTCGGCATTCCAGCGAAATGTTGTAATAAATATGGCGACAAATTTGAGGACAATAGTCCGAATAATGTAAATAATGTTGATTACTTCCTTATTGATTTAGTTCGTAAAATAAAATAAATAATAATAAATAAGAATTAAAATAAAAAATCCAAAACAATGAACAAATAAACAAATGCAATATATATGTGTGTGTATATTATCAAGGGTCTATCGACAAGGCAGACATCTGTAAGGATAAATGTATGTTCTTTTATTTCAGCAGTTTTCTACTATGTTCATGTGAGAAAAGGGTTTGATATTTCAGCATAATTTTTTGCACAGATGCTTCCTCCTTTTTTTTTTCCAGTAAATAGATTATTGATATTTGCAGATCCAGGATGGAATTACTTTTCTGTAGGATTGTAATAATATGATAGAAATGTCCTTCATTTCTTGATCAAGTTTTTCGAATAAATTTAAGAGGTTTTAAAGAAATTTATACATTCACACACGCACGTAGATACACACGCATATATATATATATATATATATATATATATATATATATATATATATATATATATATATATATATATATATCAAAGAGAGGACACTAAAGTCAACACCAAGAGGGGACGGCCTGTTGCATGCTAAACGCAATCGTCAGGCCATGTGAATTTTCACTTCAATGTCCACTTTTTAATTTTATGTGCTCTATTCCTGATATTAAGCACTTTGACCGATAAATAAAGGATTTAAACTATATATATATATACATATATATATATATATATATATATATATATATATATAAGTGAACATAGAAGTCAACACTTAGAGGCGACAGTCTGTTTCATGCTATATGCAATCGTCAGGCCACATATGCTGTTTTTCTCGGCTATTTATATATATACGGGTTAGTGGTGCATTGTGGCTATTCTATTATGGCGATTATTTAAACGGAAGTCGTTTGTTTATTTATTTGGGTCAAATTATATTGCTTGTTTTTATTTTTTATTTTTTTGTTTCTTATTTTATTTATTTATTTATTTATTTATTTATTAACGTAGTAAAAATTTGTTTATATCACTTATTTAACAGTTTTGTTTTGGTTTGAGAATTTAATTAAAGCTATTTGTTCAATTTTGGGGTTGATTGTTGCAGTTCATTCTAACTATTATTTTGGCGGTAACAGTTTTTAATTGATTACCTTTATCTGGGATTGGTTTGTTTACTTTTTTACTTGGATGAATTTAGGTCAATTTATTTTACTTGTATATTTTCTCTTTTCAGTTTTCGATTTTTAAGTAACATAGTATTTATTTATTTTTTATTTCAATTTTTTTTTTGTTTTGTTATTTTGTTTATTATTTTTTATTTTATTTTTTCCGTTTTTCATTTTTTAGGTTACTTAGTAAAAATTTATTTTCATGTCTGCATTTTGAGATGAGCTCGGATCTTTTATTTAATAATTTATTTTGGTCGAGGAAAGTAATGATAGCTATTTTTTCCTCCAAGCAAAGTTTCCAAGTTTTTTGATTGGTTGTTGTAGGCTGATGATTATTTCCTTATCTTCCGAGATATTTTTGGTGAGATGTGCGTTTTGTTTTTAATTTCACAGATATACTTAGAAAGCATTGGCCTATTTACTATTTGTCAAAGATGTTTTGTGTGTATAATTTCCAGGATACTTCAGTTACTCCTATGTATGCTTTTTCTTCTTTATCTGGTGATTTTATCGTGACTTGGTATATTACGATGTTTTGTAAACAATTTCCGTTTAAGGGACATTCGTTCTTTATTCTGCAGTTGCACGTGGGTTTATTTTGTTCGTGTGGTTTGTTGATAACTTTCCTATTCTGCTTTTTTTATTATTTGTGCCATGCTCTCGGTGCAGCTGTAGCTGATTTTTACTGTGTTTTTGTTGAATATCTTGTGTAAAGTGCTTGATTATGGGAAGTATTTGTGTAAGAGTTTGAAGAATATATTTGCTACGTTTGTTTTTACGTTCTTGCTGTGCGGTGGGTTGAACCATATGATATTTCTTCTCCTGTTGGCCTTTTTAAAATTATGTGGTGTGTATGTGAGTATTGCTAGGATTTCGCTATCTTTTAGGGTCGTTTCATAGTCTTTCTTAGCTTTGTTAAATAGGGATTCATTGGAGGAAATGTCGGAGAGCATGCGGTTAATCGATTTTGGTATCTGTTTGATTATAGAAGGCGGATGTTGGAAGATGTGTGTATGTAGAGTGGTTTATCATTAGGTTTTCTATATGGTTTATATGTCCCTTCTCTTAGGTTGAAGGTAACATCTAGAAAATCTACTTCGTTTAGGTTAGTTTTTATATCTATGTCGAATCCGTTATTTAAAAAAAAAATTATTATTGCTTTTCTAGTTTTGTCTGTGTTTTGTTTGTTACAGTTTCTTAAGATTATGAGACCGTCCTCCCTGTAGAGTCCTGTGTCATTTCTATCTATTATTTTGCTCAGTTCGTGTAGTAAGTAAATGCCTATGATTTCGCATGCTGCACCGTCAAAGCTTCTCCTTGTTGTGTCAAATATCCCATCTTTCTTTATCCATGCTTCTTCATTGTGGAATAATAATGATTTAAGGGAGTGCTTAATGATGTTGATTTCGCTTGTTTTTATTCTTACACACGCACACACACACACACACACATATATATATATATATATATATATAATGGCGATCAACGTGTTTTAGTGAACTCAGCAATTTTCAATCGGCTTGTCTGAATCATCTTCAAAAAGCGAGAGTAAGATCTAAAAGGTCAACCAATCAAACAGTGATCTCATCTCACAATCCCCACACTTGTTTCATATGTGACCTCCTTTGTAAATCACTAGCGGGACTTAATTGCCACTTAAGATTAGCGCATATACTTTCATAACTGAATCAATAAGCTGGCAGATCCTCATACGTCGAAACCTACTGGAGAGTCCATTATATATATATATATATATATATATATATATATATTCATTGGAGAAGTTAGAAGTGTAGTTAACATTGGACTATGCCTATTTTTTGTAGTTGGACAGAAGAATTTGTAAACTGATACTCACTTAGGCAACCTTGACACTGCTGTATTATTTTACGCGTATCAACGATTTAATGATACGATCATGTACTTTTACATCGTAAGCTTTTTATAAAGATACATAACCGAGGATATGTGCGTATATGCGGTGTTGTTTTTAAAAAACTCTATTCAAGCAACACAAATGCCGTGTTGAGTAATGGGCTTGCCTCGAAGACAAAATGTGGCCTAATTTTAAATCAATATTTCTTTGAAAATTGAATCTGAAATCGTATTGATAAAAACTTGAATTTTAATGTTGGCTTGGCTATTCCAAATCAGAGAAAAGAGATTTTCTTTATGATGCTGCAAATGTAATAGAATGAAACGATGTAATTATAGCATTTCTTTATGTATAAAACTTGCTTTGAATTGTGGCCTCAGAGCCACGATCAATCTAATTTTCCTATAACTCGAAGAACAACAAAATCAACTTAAAAACATTCCATGTATAGTTATGAGTATCATAAAAAAAAGATACATACACGCACATATGCTTGTACGTACGAATAAATATATTTCTACGTCAGGTGTTATAAATACAGTGCTCAACGTTATGTGACAATGCTATAAGTATAGAAATTATTGAGTATAAATTCTATCTGATTAAAAAAAGAGTTATCTCCCTTGAAATCTTGTTTACTTAAAATTAAATTTAGATATTTTTTTTTAATTTTTCGCATTTTGAACTTAAGAAATTGATAGCGATAAATTATAAAAGAAAATTCTTGTAGTATTTTAGGCAACAATAATTAAATAGATACGTCTTAACACAGAATTTTGAATCATCTCGACGAGAACTCGAATTCTATAATGGTCAGAATATGCTATGCACCTGAAGATTGCAAGACTGCATGAAACTTCGAGCCGGGTATTAACTATATTCTTTAATATATATATATATATATATATATATATATATATATATATATATATATATATATATATATATATGTGTGTGTGTGTGTGTGTGTATTTAAGCAGCAATCCTTCTTTCAGGCAGATTTCATTGAATTCGACAGACAAGGTGCAATTATTGAGTTTTTATACAATTTCATATAGGATCTAATATTTTTTTGTTTTCAGATAATAAATTATATAAAAAACTGTCTAAATGTTCTTTTTATCCGAGCGCTTTCGTCTATACATTTAGCCATTTTGAACGATTAAATATTGTAACTGTTCAATAAGAAATATTTTGTTGCATGTATGAATTTATATAATGTTTTAATTTTTCAAAACATTATATAAATACCATTTTGGAATCAGGCCGACTCCTGAGCAAATTAAAAATATTTCAGGCCATATCCTGACCCGCATTCTTCATTACTACGATTGTTTTTGTCGATTTTTGTTCGCAATTTTTTACGACGAAATTTTTTGTACGTTTACAACTTTTATAACTTGCCAATCCATTTGGGAATAATCGGAATTAAATGAGAAATCCAGCGAAAGTCACCCAGGAAATAAAAATGATTGTTTATACGGGAATTGAGGACCTACGTACATCAAATTGTCTTTAAATTAAATGGCGGCAGAAGAATTATCGTTGGACCTTTAAAACGTAAGCTTAAATACTGATGCAAAACTAAAAGGCGGCGATCAATTTTGAGTCCTGTACTTATCGTTGCGTAGCGCATATCCTCCTCCCTAACTATTGCGATGATGTCCCAATCAATGTTGCAGTTTTTTGTGTATCATGTACTAGTGAGCTATCACAAATGACTTGACTCACTTTATAGTCCACCAAGAGAAGGATTAACCA
This sequence comes from Acanthosepion lycidas, assembly GCA_963932145.1. Classification (NCBI taxonomy): domain Eukaryota; kingdom Metazoa; phylum Mollusca; class Cephalopoda; order Sepiida; family Sepiidae; genus Acanthosepion; species Acanthosepion lycidas. Next base: position 23,725,307 of record OZ010581.1, on the reverse strand, counting down.
ATCAGAAGACGTAGAATATTCAATCCGTCGTGTATAAAGGCGGCCATTTCTTTTACTCTCTCTGAATGTCCAGTGCCAACTTGGCAGCCGAAAGAACAGAAGGAAGAACTACTGAACTACGCTTTGCTACTTTACCGGGATATCCACTGTTAACCTGAACAACGCTTCCCTACTGTCTTCGAAATATTCACTGCTAACCTCTGGATTCTATACTCAAAGACAACCGTCATCATGAACAACAATCAAGAGCCTTCCGGAGCAACTACATTAAATGCTACTTGATAGGGCGTCTTTTTAAGCTAGTTAGTAATATATATTAAAATAAATCTATTTCTATAATTATGAATTAATATTACACTGTCCATAATTTAATAAAATGTTGTTGTTGCAGCTAATACACGAACGGCACTTACGTAAAGAATTAATAAAAAATATAGTTTGTTTTATAGTCTTACAAATATATCCGTTAAAGGTCGCTAGTTTCCTAAGGCTTAAAAAAAGATATTTGAAATATATGTTTCTCACCCCAGAAAAACGAAAAATCTTGAATCAACTTGATAAAAATTGTTACATTCAGACTAAAAAGAACACTCCTGAATACTGTGTTCATTTGACTTCGAAACTAAAGCTGGAGATTCCTAGTAAAGACACCTGCTTTCTTAGGAGTTAGAATAAAATCTCAATGCTTTATTGCTTATATTTTTTAACAATATTTCCGAGAAAAATTGTTGTTTTTATAATACTTAAAATCATAACATCGAATAATTAGCTTCTTTTACTTGAAATATACTTCCAATATATCCGTTAAATACGGTCACTTATTTAACGCATAGAAAAATTACATTGTTCGGACTATTATCCTTATCATTTTTATAATATTCGCGGCGCTTCAACCGTTGTACATTCCGGCCTTCTTCAGGATACATACGTTAGAATTCCGAAACGAAGGGTTTATTTCGTCCACCAGGTTAGGTTATTGTTGATCCATGCCTTTTCTAGATATCTCAGTTTTAGTTATCTCCCTTTAGTAACTTAAATCTCCAAGTTTCTCCTTCACCTCCGCTATGGCATTGATTGTCCCATAGTACAGTATTAGCTGGACCTCTTCCTGCTGTGGCCATAGTATAAATGTATCTCAGTCATAAAGTTGGTTTTAGTCCAGTTAATTCCAGTGCTATTTCCTTGAAGTATTCCATGTATGTATTATCCATTGTTACTGATAATGACATGTTCAGTGCTAAAATTTCTTCCTGCCGATATATGCCTGATCCGATTCCAATGAATGTTGTTTGAGTACAAAATATCAGCATCTCCAACAGGTTGTCTATTTGTATATTGATATATTGCTATCTATTGATATATTGGTACATTGGTATATCGGTACTTTCTCCCAGAGAACTGTGGCCAGTCTGTCCTTGACTACCGATAGTGAGTCCTTCGTGTGTACCTTAGTGAACAAACTCACCATGCCCAGGCTCACTATCTGTTTGGGTTGGATAGGAGGTCATTTTGATTATCTCCACGAAGTGGGCAGATTGTTGGACATATGAAGGTGGATCCCCTATTAATGTATCAATTTCGTCCACAAGGATGCGACTCGAATGGTGGCACACACTGCCTTGGCATCTAACAACTGGCTCGCAAGGAATGCCGTATTTGGGAATTTTAGAGAGACCGTATATGTGAAGTAGCTTGCTATAACGTTGTGACAGCTGTCTCTATGGCTTAGGTGCCTGTATCTCATTGGTGGGAAGAAGTGGTCCGTTTTATACACACATCACCTGAAGAAGGTGTACAACGGCCGAAACGTCGGAAATGGCAATAAAGATGTAAAACTGCAAATAGTTAAAAAAAAAAAAATCCTTATCTCAGAAACAGACAGGCATAGAAAAATATTTAAATATATAGTTTTTTAGACTTTAAAATATATATTTTTTAATATATCCATTGAAAGCAGTCAGTCAGTTATGTGCCATGTGTGATACATGCTTGGGCGATCATGTATCTTTCGATACATGACTGGCGAATCAGATTGTTTCCCGTAAGAGCGTTAAAGGCGTAAAAACTACGTTTCCGAATCTACTGAACTCATTCCAGTGATATTTCACGTAAGAACAACACTGAAGTCTCTATCCAGGCAACCAAAACGAAAATCGTTGTCATTTCTTTCTGCGGTAGACCAGTTTCCATCTAAGGCTATAGAAGCTGGTCTGTCCTGTATTTACCCATAGCTTAGGGGGGGGGGAGGAAAAAGATTCATAACTTCCCGAAGTTTATTAGCAAGCAAGTGGAGGTAATGGATTCGATTAGAATTCGAACTCGGCTATCGCGATTCCTCAATCCGAGCCGCTATACATTACTCCAGCGTACCTCCTCGAAAATAGTTGTTTTTTTTTTTATTGTTTAGAAAGAAAATGTTTGAAGAAATTGTTTCTTAGACATGGAATCCCATTTTGAATGTATTCCGTTTAACATTTGATATCTTTAACGTTTGCAAAATATATTTAAATGTTTTACATTTGAAAACACAGTGTCAATATATCCGTTTAATATCTTCTTTAACGTTTAGAAAACATCTTTCATATATATATATATATTTTCAGAATTAAAACACATTTTGAACGTTAAGAACGAATTCTTCTTTAACATTTAGAAAGAAAATGTTTGACTAATTTGTTTCTTCTGCTTGGAAACACATTTTCATTATATCTGTTTAGTATATTCTTTAAAGGTTTTAACTTGGAAACAAGAGTTTTAACATATATGTTCAAAACGGCTTCTTTTTTTTTCTAAAAGAGAATGTTTGAAAATGTTTTCTTTGTCTCTGAATAACTTCTTGAATAAACTTCATTACAAACTCTGTTCTGCTTAAGCCCTCACATACAGACGCGGGCGCAATCACACCACACACATACACACAAAAAACTGACAGAAAGAAAGATTTGCTGTTAATGCAAGAGCGTTAAAGGCGTAGACATAACGGTAAAGACCACGTTTCCGAATCCACTGAACTCATTTCAGTGATATTTCACGTCTGAACTTAACCAGCCCTGAAGTCTCTATCCTGGCAAGCAAAACGAAGATCGTACTTTGGAAATACACAATGGTCGTTGTTATAAATATCGTTGGAAAATGTTATCTTCAAGTCAGACACCGATACTGCCCACATTTTCCGGGCACTGGGAGAGTAGAGGTCAAATCAGCCGTTAAACGAATGTCTATGGATTTCTGTCAAATCCAAATTGCCCAAAATGGCTTCTCGAGTTTACGCAACAAAACAGAAATTTAGACTTTTGGAAGTATCGAAAGAATTGCTTTTTTTTTAAATTCCGCCTCTAGGCACAGTTTTTAATATATTTTTTTTCTGAGACATTCGGTATATCTAACTAGCTTAAATAAGAAAAATACTATTTCTTTATGGTTTAGTGCAATGGTATTAGATTACCAATTAAATAATAACACCTGATTTTAATTACGTGTTATTAGCTTTCATTTTATGTACCTTAGGAGGCAGAACGTGGAACCTATCTTAGGACTTATTATACATTTTGAAATAATAATTTTAGGATATTTCTTCATGTTGGGTGACAATTCTATGAATTTTTCATGAGATATTGAAATAGCAACTTATTTTATTTTAGATCGAATAATATGTGAATATGGAAATTTAATTAAAATTATTTACATCGTTCGGACTGTTGTTCTCATCTTTACAGTCGTGTTCACGACGTTTTGGCGATTGTACGCCCCGACCTTCTTCAGGTGACAGGAATTTCGTAATGAAACCTTTATTTAAAAAAATGAGTACAGCAATCTGAACAATGAAACTAATGTAAATAATTAAAATATCTCATCTCAGAAATATAAACAGATTTGGAAATTTAAAACTATTTACATTATTCGGACTATTGTCTTCATCTTTTTCGCCATATTTATTACTCCGTTTCGGCCGGTGTACGCTCCGACTTTCTTCAGGTGGGTAGAATGTCGAACTGAACCCTTTATTTCGGTCACTGGGGTAGACTTTTTTAGTTCCACGTTTAATGGATGCAAGTTATCTCCTATTAATTCCCCTCTCCAATTTCTCTACTGCCTTAACAGAGTATTGAAGTCAAACTATTTGGGTCCTGTCACTGGATATAACTAACACCTTTATCCACGCTGCCATGTGTCCTTGAGGCGACAAAGACGAGGAAAATAGTCGGAATAATGTAAATAGTGTACATAATATCTCATCTCCGAAATATAGACAGATAATTGAAATTTAAGTAAAATTATTCCCATGAATTTGTTTTAGGTATTTAAACATTTTATAAAAGATGAAAAACTTTTGAAAGTTTAATTAACATGTGTGGTATTATTTTCATTGATATTGATACTGTAACGAAAAACCATATGTTGTGGAAAGCAAAATGGTATAGCATTTAATATTTAGTCAAAAAAATAATTTTACAGTTGCCAAAATACAAGAGAAAATAAACATTGAATAATCAAAAGGAATAATGATATTTTTAAAAATATAGACATTCAATCTATTCTGTATTAAACGAATTGCTTGTTTAAATCAAACTGGTGAGTATCTGCCTATATTTCTGAGATGAGGTATTATGTACACTATTTATATAATTCGGATTATTGTCTTCATCTTTTTCGCCATATTTACTACAACCTTTCGGCCGTTGTACGCTCCGGCCTTCTTCAGTTAGTTGGAATGTCGAACTGAACACTTTATTCTCTTCTAGTTCCACGTACCATGTTTAATGGATGTCACTTGTCAGTTATCTCCTGTTAAATCGCCTCTCCAAGTTCTCCATTGTCTTAACCGGGAATTGAACTCACACTCTGTGGATCATGTCACTGGATCTAAATAACACCTTTATCCACTGTGCATTGTGTCCTCAAGAACACAAGGTACAGTGGATAAAGGTACTAAACATGATTAAACTTGGCATGTGGAAATAGAACAGTTTACCGTAGTGAGTGAAATAAAGGTTTCAGTTCGACATTTCAACCACCTGAAGATGGCCGGAGCGTACAGCGTCCGAAACGTTGTAATAAATATGGCAAAAATGTTGAGGACAATAGTCCGAATAATGTAAATAGTGTACAGACTGGTGAGGTTCTTTGATTTATTTTTTGCTGTGAAACTTCGGCTCAATTCATGATCTCGAATATATTTCACTTTTGAGAAGCACTTTTTTTGAAAACTAGGTTACCGATTTTACAACTTTATGTTTGGCTTAAAATGAAGGACATATTCAATTTTAGGTTTGCTCCCGATTTTATTATGCTATTCTTTCATTTGCAATGAGTATGCATGTGAATGATTCCGATCCTTTAGATAGTCTTATTCGGTGAATAACATTTCTAATATACTATTTTTGGTCAAAATGAATGATATGCTGACCTAAGTTTGTCCTTGCTAATCATAGAATCAGGAGGCGCATTTGTTATGACACTTATGTAATAATTTTCATCTAGTACATCTTCCATTTATTCTGCTGAAAAAGATTCTTCAACATATTTCTCAGCTATTGTCGTCTGCCATTTCTTCAAATTGCTTCTTTCTGCTCTCATTTTTCTCTGCACTTCACTCTTAATTCATTTTAAACTTTTTTTTTTTTCTGTCGCCGATGTTTTTGAATATTAGGCGTTCCCATTTAATGTGGCTCTTTACTCCCTACATTATCTCTTTGAACTTTAATTACTGTCATTTCCTTTACTGGAATATTTTTTTCTTTAGAACAAGACCATGTCATGCGAGCACAGATTTTACAGCCGTGAGAGTTCGTAGTTATACAAGTTAATGCAGGGCAGACACAACTCAATATGTCAATTTTTTTTATTTTCAAAGTAAGCGTCTCCTTATTTATTTTGCCTTTTGCTTTCACCAATTCACCTTCGATTTATTTTTGCCACAATTCAACATTTGTCAGTGCGTTTACTTCTGATCCCTGGTCAATAAAATTAGGATAGTTATCTTGTAAACCCATTTTTTTACGTTGCTGTTTGCTCACAAATTGTTTGCATAAATATGCACTGAGTCTAAAAATGTCCCAAACTTTTAGTAGTTCTGAAGGAAGTTATTTCTGTGTAGAACCTAGAAAATTATTAATAAAATTACTTTTTGAATTTATTCTAGTTTTGATTTTGGTTATGCCAGTACCGTTGAGCGCCAATGTCGCTGTGTACTGTAAATTAAAACAGAATGATTTTAATATTTACGATGTCTAATAAATAAAAATATCAAATTCTTATTAGAAATACCGCATTTTAGGAGACAACTCATTTGATTATAAATACCCATGAAAATATGGTCCAGTCTACGCGATATTCTGCATCTGTGATCGAAAATAACACGTTCACTCGCATGCAGTTACGGATCCCAGTGTAAGGTCATATATTTTTGAATTCGGTTACCAGTACCTTGCCCCAATGTCTAAAATCTGTAAAGGTATTTCTTCACTGCGTTTGCGGTGTTTTTCTTGCGAAAATGTAGGCTGAATTTATTTGAGAATGTAAAATACTCTAGAGTTTAATAATATACACAGATTGCTCTGTTTTGATGGAAGGCATTAAAAGAGGGTTTCCGGTGCTAATTCTAAGCAGTACAGTATGTCGTTTCCAAATTTCTCGCAGAATTAATTAAGTCATGACGCTCTAAGACGATGCAAACGGACCCTACAATTCTTTGCAGTCGACAAAAAAAACAAAAAAAAACACATACGCGCGAAATCTACAAAATAAAATGGCGAAAAATTACCCATCGCACTCTGTAAATATTAGGTTGATGCAAAAATAATGAAGTAATAATGTCGTTTTTTGACGTATTATTTAACGTCAAAAAACGACATTATGACGTCATTATTTTTGCACCAACCTAATATTATATATGAATACTAAATATAAGATATATTGTCACCCGCGTTAAATAATCAATGGGGCGAAAGAGTAATAAATCTAGTATTTTTTTTTGTTTTCTATATCTCTGACGTAACATCATTAATTTTATTATACTATCTCCCCATTATATATATATATATATATATATATATATATATATAGCTGATGCAGTGTTACATTAGAACATGCACACATCCACTACATAATTGTACATTTTTGTTTCAACGTCAAAAAAGGAAAACCTTTTTTTAAACGTCTCATCAGGTAGGGAATCAAGATGTTACTGAAAACATTTATTCAGAAATACAGTTATGGAATCAAATATCCTCCACTTCCGTCCTTCTAGAATTTACATGTAGAGATGGAAGGGAATCTAATTCATTAAGTAGTCACGGGTGAATGAAAGGAATGGGCAAAGAACAATGGGGAAAGGGGAAAGAAAAGGAAGATGAAAATAAAAAAAAAAGAGGCCATGGGATGAGGATGAGGTGATAAGTGCTAAGAGAAGATAAAATCTAGCAATTTAATTCCGCTAGAATGTAAAATTTGAACTTCAACCATCTCCACGGTTGGTCAGGTTGATATTTCACGTAAAAATAATTTGTAGCTAGAGACAGTTAAAGTGTATAGGATAGAATATTAGATATCTTTTTCTTTATCTTTCATATTATTTTGGGATAAAGCATTGTGAAGGAGAAAAATAATTCGAGTAATATATATTTTTTTTAATTTTAGGGAGAAATAGGTGGTAATATTTACGGCTCTAATTTGTCTATTGAGCACTGTTTTAAAATTAATGTTCTGAACGCTCTAATATTACTGTTCGTTCTTCTACACTTTGATATATATATATATATATATATATATATATATATATATATATATAATATAATAATATTTTTTGTTTAAGAATATGATTCCTTCGCTACATAAGAGTTCTCATGTTTCAAAAACGAGAGCCGAAATCATCCAAATAATTAATAAAATTAAGTTGGATTGAGGTGTTTAGTCCCGTTTCATCTTCAAGCGAAATTTTAGGAATAAGCTATCTCTCGGTTTACGTGTATTTTTACAGAATTTGTTATTGTGGGAGTGGCTAGACTATTTTCCTTCTTTAAGTGGTCAGGGAGTTAATTCTTATCAGTAGATTCATCATCCTCTGAGAGGTTTTGCTAAGGTTGGGTAGGGTATCTATTTCAAGGCTAATGTTTACGGTCATCCTTTAGTTGGTTCCCATATACACATATATATATACATATATATATATACATACATATATATATATATATACATACATACATACATATATATATATATATATATATATATATATATATATATATATATATATATATATCTGTGTAGTTAGATAACTATTTTTTATGGTATTTTATAATTGATATATTGAATTTGAGAGACAATGAAGCATTACATCCATGAAGATTATTGTTCAAAGCGTTTTTTCTCAATGTATTCGCGCTTTTTAAGGAGATCGCAGTCAATTCTTGTGTCCTCATGATTATTTTGTAGAGGTTGTAATAATCTCAGGCCGAAGCAGATGATTTGGCCCCGATTACAGGATGCGGTGTCTTCCAAAAAGATAGAAAAATCCTTCCTATAATTGTTAAATAATTTCAGATTTTGTGTTCATATATAATTTTTGTTTAAACTTGAGGTTTCTCCTATATATTTTTCCCGGCAATCCTTGTAGTCGATAGAGTAAATTCCTCGTTCAAATTTTGGCTTGTTGCTTTGTTTTGCATTGATTAAGTCTTTTATTGTTTTAGATGAAGAAGTTGTGACAATTTTTTTTGTTCCATTTTTATATGGATTATTGCCGGTTGTAGTTGTGATACATTTAGTGAAGAGAATAATATAATTTGTCTGATTCGTTGGGTTTGTCAGGAAGGATATCTATCACAACTACAATCGAAAGAATTCATCCCAATGTAGATTTACGTCCAGCTTCTTACATTTTATCACCATACTTGATGGATTGTTTATTATCCGAGTGTTGTGTAATTCAAAAGAAAAATGGAAAGAAAGAGAAGAAAGAAAAAAAGAATATAGACGAATTTGTATAAATTGCAAAAATCATCCCAAATATTTTGAAACTATGAGCATCTCTCGTTCATGCGCATGGTTAATAACAACAACTTCAACAAACACAGCCCGATGAAGCCCTATGGGAAGAAACACTTCACTTTTTTTCTATTTCGTCTTACAACTTCCTATATATATATATATATATATATATATATATATATATATATATATATATATATATATATATATATATATTAGAGAATTAGATATAGAGAGAAATGAATATTCGATGCTACCTGTCAATTTCAAACCTGAAGCTACTTTAACCCTTATATATCAATGTAAATGTGAAAATGGCAGATGCCTAAATAGTCTATCTCCGCTAACTACAAGCTTACTCCATTAATATAACACATTTTAAACAACATATACATAAGTGTGTGTGGCAATTCGGGGTAGTATAATGGTTAGCAAACATGTTTCTCTGAAGCCATCACAGCTTAGTAGTGAGCTCGATCTACACTGGGTACCCATACTTTCGGCCTTGTGCCACATCTAAGCTACGCTTACAAAATCATTTGGGCTCTTCGAGGCGGTGTAATAGCTAGCAAGCTTGTCTCGCTAGAACAATTAGGACTGAATAGTGAGTCGGCCCTCACCGGGTGCCTCCTAAATTCGACCTTGTGCCACATCTAAGCTTTGAATATCACTTTGGGCACTTCGAGACAGTGTAATGGTTAGCAATCTTGTCGCGGTCGAACAATTACGACTGAGTAGCGAGTTCGATACTCACTGAGTTCCCACTACTTTGGCCTTGTGCCACATCTAAACCACACTTGGAAAATCAATTTGGGCACCTCAAAACGGCGTAACGGTTAGCATGCTTGTTTCCCTAGAACAATTATCCTTGTAAAATCACTATTCATATGTGTGTGTGTGTGTGCATGCGTTTAGTGTGTGTGTGTAAATATAAAATGGATACTGATTTCAGAACTATAAAACAACAACGTGTTTCATGCTTGAACGCAATCCTGAAGCCATGTGTTTGTTTTGGCTTGATTATTTAAATATAATGCTATAATGGTGCATTATATATACCAAGACATCAATGAAAGTAAAGGTAATAAACAAAAGTAAAGAACATAATAATAAGTAATGACAAATAATTGAGTAATAAATAATAATGTGTAAAATGTTTATAGACAACACTATACAATATCAATAAATAGCTGCATTCTGGTCCACAAGTATTTTTACTCAATAATCTGAAGAATAACGTGAAATAATGAAATATATAAATATACATATATATATATATATATATATATATATATATATATATATATATATATATATATATATATATATATATATATCATAGAGGCTAAAACTTAATTCATATTTAAAATCAGTCCAAGGAACACCCTTTATGTTATGTAATTGTGTATTATGAAAAGAACGTGTTAAAGATTCAAGAGAGCAACTGATAATATTTTTTAGTAAATTCAAACAAACTGGGTTGGTGACAGATGTGAAAACACCATTTCGTTCTCGTTTATGCTGTCCATCTGAAAACATAGCTGAAGTGCACGAGAATTTAGACGAAAATCCAAATACCTCTATTCGTCAACGCGCGCAGAAATTGAAACTCTTCAAAACAACTTTACATCGCTTTCAATTTCAGACTCTGTTGGTCGATTATGTCGACCCCCAAAATTGCGAAGTGCGCGAAATGCATTTCTGTTTGAACATCCATTTTCTGAACAGGCTTCGATAACTTTAACACGT
>OZ010581.1:23689570-23712070 GCA_963932145.1 Acanthosepion lycidas | reverse complement strand
ACCAATCACAAAATAATATATATATATATATATATATATATATATATATATGTACAGTGGCGTTCCATACCACATGACGTCCGCATCTCGCGACGGACGCTACTTGTAAACAAACAGTTATTTCTGAAGAAAGATTGAGGTCAATCTGAAATATCAAATATATATATAAATAAATAAATACTTTCATAAAAACTTATTGTATTTATATATATATATATATATATATATATATATATATATATATATATATATATATATATGTATGTATTTGTGACACTATTTAGCGTTCACGTGAAAATTAAAAGCGAGAAATAATTAAGGCGAGGATAAGCTATCACGAATGAAATAGTGAGCAATGTTATTTTTTTTAACAAAAGGAAAGTGGTAAAGATTTTATTTTCATTTGCGAAGAAAAGTATTTTTTTTCGCAGATGATAGGAAATTCGTAAGATCTCGGATCTGTCGGAATTAATTTATGTTATGACGCGGCAAATAAAAGATAGCAATCTGCCTATGGCAATAAGGAAAATTTCAAATTGGTCAAGTGGCCTACAAAACAGAAGCTGGAAGATAATCGTAATCAAGTCACGCACTGATCGAGAAAGGCATCAGCTGAGGCCACCCCAGAGAGAAAGGGAAAGAATAAACCATTAACTATATTTCGGAGATATCATTTGGTTTTGCAAAAAGACCACCTGTTTATGTCCAGTCCTGGCCATGATAAAAGTTTGTTACCTGGACAGATAATTGGCTACAGGGTGCGATGACGTCCAGTTGACAACTCGTTTGAAGCTGGCGAAAATCTCGTTGATAAATTCCAGATGACATTCGGTTAAGATAGAGATTACGGACCACACTACCTGTCGTAGGGGTCTGGCGGAGGAAAAAAAAGAGAAGAAAGGAAAAAAAAGGAAGATAATTTTTTTCCCCTTTGAGCGATAATTGTAAACACCCGCGCTGCCGAGCGTCATTGGCTGAGTGGTGGCGTGAGCGGTGGGCGAAGGTAAACATATGAGAAGGAGTGGAGGCCTGTTGACGCCTCTGAGGAGATTGGTGTGAGATACCACTATGATATAGAAGGGAAACCTATTGACGACCTCTGAGGGAATTGGTGTGAGATACCAATATGAGAAAGGAAGAATTTGGGAGGACGATTCCCTTAAGAACCCCTCTAAAGCAGAAAGTAATGAACTTCCAAAAATGGAAAGTGATAAATTTTCCTGTCCGAAAACAAAGAATATCCTTATTATTGAGGAACCTAAACCGCGACAAGCCCACACCCGGTTTTGGTCTACGTCCATATAAACGGAACAGACAGCAGACAGAGTTGGAGAGACGCAGAGTTCCGAGGGGACGAGGATGCAGACAGAGTTGAGCTGTGAGCTGTGAGCTCTGAGACCAGCCTCGCAGGAAGCTGACTGAAGATCCACGCATTCCGACTTCGACTTCTAACCACGAACAATTTATTTTTGAAGAACGACTTAGACTCACGCCACCAAAACAAGTTTTACGAATATCACCTGAAGATACAAAAAACCAGTTATCGAAAAACAGCTTAAGATATTAAGACTCGCCTAACAAACACAAAGTGTCACGAATTCATAGAAGCGGTTTGGGAGAAACACGCAGTCCTGTATTCAGAAACCAGATATAAAAATATGTGTTATTCTTTTTTTAACACATTTGAATCTTTCGAGTTGTTACTTTATATTCTTTTACATATACTTGTGCGATATCACCTTTGCTCGAATTCGGCTTGCATTACGGTCCGGCGACTGGTTGATTTCGTCTACCTAAGATCAAATCAAAACGGGAGTAGGTTAGAATAGAAGTCAAAGCAGTTACTTCGGTAACCAGACGTTGGAGGCGAGCTGGGAACGACAAAGCTGATACCGAATCTAAGCAGATTCCCATCCGAATCAGCCAAGGGTTAGAACGTCAGATTTTGGTGCCGTGACAACAGGATCACCTCACATTTGGCGCCGCGACTAATACCAAGTCACATTGGTCGTCACAGGATACCACGGGGCCAGAGAGGCCGGGGTGACGTCACATAGTTATATATATATATATATATATATATATATATATATATATATATATATATATATATATTAAGAATAAATGCATTATTTATTATTCTAATTCTTCTATGTACTATGTCCCTTCAGAAGTTTAGGGATCATGACTCAGAACAATTTCTTGTCTTTTTTTATCAAGTTTTGTCATTTTCTTATCTCATTCCCTTTTCTGCTAACTATTTACAGAATTTCGTTACGTATAATATGTGTTCATTTTCATTCTTGTTTACAGTACGTCCTGTGGGTGTCAAACTTTCTAGGCCTTTTTTGCTCATTATGTGCCCAGGAAATTTCATCTATCACTATCTTGTGATAATTATAAATATCCTTTTGTTTCCATTTTCTCTATTGTCGTTCCGCAAATGTTAAGCCCATGGTAGTCGGAATATATAGCTGCTATAACTTGATCTCCTTTCATATATCTTGACATTGGGTAATAGCGAAAACAGTAATAAATATATATATTTTTGAAGGAAATGACAAATAAGAATAATTAGAAGGTGAATTGTTTAAAAGATAAATACTCTGCTAATTGAGTCATGGAGCCCTTTTGCCTACAAAATGTTTGCCTTATCGTTAACAAAATTTGTCTCATATAATTAAAGTGCCTAGTCAAGTTTGAAGAATTACTTTATTTCGTGCTTATTAAAACGCCGTAATTCTTAATAACATTATGAATGCGATCTTATGCGTAAAGAAAGGTAAAATTTGAATGATATGCAAAATTTTAAAAAAAAGATTGATTAAATTACGGGAGAGTTTATTAAAAAAAAACATTTTAACGATAATATACGCTTTTATATACAATGAATCTATAATAAAACACAACGAATTATATTGGAAATAATTTGATAAAGACATAAAAAAAAACTTCACCCAAACATAATATTTGATGTCATATTGCTGTTTTATCTTTTCCGATTTAAGACGTAATTTATACACCGGCATTTTCTTTATATTTTTTTCGCAAACATAATTGAATTGATTCAAGTCTCTGTAGAATTTGCTTTGAAAATGTTTAGTTATATATACGATCAAGCGGAAATTTACTGATATATCATTATTAGTTATTTCAATTTAAAATAAAATTATATTTACGCCAATTCTTTTTCAGACAATGTATTCTTTCAGTAGTTTGATGCAATAACTAGACAAAGAAGTATTAAATTTGTATAATTAATTCAATTTTCGTAGATGTTCTAATAATGATTTTAGGTCATTTAAATTCTATTTTCACTGATTTTACATTGATAGAGTTTTAACAAATAAAAGAAATTTAAACATAAAAGTCGATGTTTAGACGAAGCTATATGCGAATATTGTGTTTGACGTAGTATCTATAGATTCTTCAAAATTTCTTATTGCCTGTAGTTCTAAGCAATATTTGTCCTCTTTCTATCCTTTTCACTCTCTGTTCCGCTACATATTTATGTTTCTTACGAAGGCTATTCAAATATTTTCCTTCTGCTCCTCTTATCTTCAGTATGTCTTATGTGAATCAATTTCTTCATGACCCCGTTTCTTATTATTTTCAAACTTGCTTTTTTTACTAAATATAAGAGTCATTTTTAATTGCATTTTCATTCATTGCTCTCATTTTATGGCCATGATACTCAGCACCATTCTGTAGAAGGACAACATTTTTGTTTCAGATATCCTTGTTATCTATTAGGATATTGTCCAGAATTCATAGACATATGGAAGGATTGGTATGACATAGTATGTCAGTATTATTTGCTTCTTTTGTTATCGTTTTAGTCCAAGACACGTGACTCAAGATTATACTGGTAATTTAACTACATCGGTGGAGGATAGACGGATTAATGTTTTCCCAAGGACATTAATGCGACAGCGAACGCGGTAGTTTAGCACGGGCTTCTATTTCAGATACTAGTATACTATCTGGACATACCATTTTCAAATTTATCTCAATTCCCAGTTTAAAAGACGAAGCATTGATACCCCATAGATCTATCCTACATAGCCTCATGTTATGCGCATGTTACTCTCTCCTTGTACGCTGTTACAACATCCACGTTCAGTAAGACTCTACATTGAGTGGCTCTTAGGGCATATATTTGGTGAAAAATATGTGTGGCAGCAGGTCAAGGAGAAAAATTCTGATTCTAAAACAGTAGATAAACACGTTTTCATGGAAGAAATGTATCAAGAACATGAAGCTGTGAATATTTTAAGTTCGACTATTTCCCGAAGGGATATGATATTTTAAATAGTCAGTTGTATGGATCATTTCCTTATATTATAATGAATTGGAATGAAAACTTTTTTTTTTTATTTTAAAATTTCATTTTCCTTGAATCAGACTTTTGAAAATTAATTTTAGATCGGGAAATTTTTTGTGAAGGAAAAACTTTTAGAGTAATTCCATAGCTAGAAGTGTTAAGTTAATTAAGAATATTAATAATTTTTAATCTCAGCAAATTTACTAATAACTAAGTTTACTAATATCTTAGGATAATTTTTGGCGGTGGTATAATTGTTAAGTTTGGTTGGCGTTTCTTGTTTAATTTTTGTTATTCATTTGTATATGTAGGATGATGCTTTTTATGTACCTTTGTAGCCAGTAATATTTATTGAATGCTTTTATTTATTGAATGCTTTTTATTTTTCCGATTATCGATTTAAGGATTTGGGATATTTCTGTGTGTCCTTCTACCTATTATATGAGGTAGTTTTCATATTCTACACCCGTTAATTAAGCAGAAAGGGATAAAAATAAAGAATTTGACTTCGATTATCTGAATGTCTCATCCCGGCTAGTATCAGTAGTGAGTCATTATTTGAAACAAAACCTGAAGATTTATATTGCAAGAATAAATCTCGTAATATGATATTTTGGGCTTTTTTTAAATCTCTGCTTATGTTACGGTACTAGATTGTGAAATCGAACTAGACGTTTTAATGAAAATGGAAAAAAATGAAATAACAGTGAAAAAAATAGTTAAGAAATAGTTAAAGCTTATTTTAGATTTTAATTATAAATGATGATATGAAATTAGATATTTTTATCATTTAATCCCAAGCCAAGTGATAAAACCACTGAGACATAAGGAATTACCGAGACCAAAATAATGTCCAGGGAGCCGTCTCTTTGGAAACAAAAAGACTGTCTACTTGGACTTCACATTATTAGACGCCAGTGTCTGTGAATCATACACTCTTTCCCACCCATTTTGTCGCTGCGCAGATTCGCGTTGGTTTGATTTTGGTCTTCCCTCATACCATTAATAATTTCAAGTTTTAATGTTTTAATTGTATGTGGGGTGATTGTGAGAGTAAATGTATCTTTGGAATAAATTATTAATCTATTCCCAGTTGACACTGATGAGCTTGCGAACGAAACGGGTTGGTGTTTTCATTTCTTATTTTTTATTTTCATATTTCACATAAGAAACAAATTATATCTTTTCCTTGTAATATTACATATTGGTACCTCTAACAATATATATATATATATATATATATATATATATATATATATAGATAGATAGATAGATAGATAGATAGATAGATAAGCCGAGTTGGAATTCCCGTCGAATACATTGCATTCACTTACGTGCCAATAAACTTGGGAAAGGTATGGAACATCTACTTCTCACCATCACCTCTAATTAAATAGCAGGACAGCCTGGTTCTATAGTTTTGGTTGGCAACCGGTCTAGAGGAAGGACAACACAGAATTGAAAGCCTGCAGAGTGTTGTTTGGAGACCTTGTGGTACGTTTGCATGTTACATATATTCGGCTCTTCCAAAAGGTGTGGTTGGTTCTACACAAGCCTTCGCCACTATAATAAAGTGTATATATATATATATATATATATATATATATATATATATATATATATATATATATATATATGTGTGTGTGTGTGTGTGAGTAACGAAATATAGGCATAGAAACCATCTCAACTTAACTCAATGCATGTAAAAAATTATTATACGATGGTAAATATTGTCTTGTTTTTAGATTTGAAAATGATTGTATACACACATGTGTGCCGGTACATAATTGTAAGTATATAAATGTGTTTATGGACTTGCATATGGATATGTGGATTCATGTGTATATGTATATACATATGTATAAGTGTATATGTACATATATATGTGTATATATATTGTAGGCGCGCATGTAATTATATATATGTACATATGTATTCGCAATTTTAGGTGTGTATATGCATACGTACCGATTCTTGTATATGGGGTTACATATGTGTATTATATATATATATATATATATATATATATATATATATATATATATATATATATATATGTGTAAGTATTTATGATTTCATATTCGTGATATATGTGAATATATGTGGGATATAATGGTATGAATATACAGGTATAAATGTGGGTAGGATTTTCTTTATATATATTTATGTGGTGAAAATTCTAATGGAAGGACATAAAATTCTTTTATTAACGTTTAATCTTACTTTCTCTTTAAATAATTTCTAATTAGAATTGTAAGATTGGAACTTTTACTTATTTGGATATAATCTCATTTTAAATTGATCATTTAGATTTAAACTTAAACTTTTACTCATTAACTATTTGTCTTGATGTTAAAAATATTAAAATTAAATATATATTTTTAAATTTAAACACTTAATTCACCACCTAACGTTAAATGTAAAATTTAAGGGAAAAATTTAAATAGGTTTAAATATGAATGTGTGTATAAATAGATATAAATCTGATTGTGTGTGTAAATTTGTAAATGTATGTGTAGGTATTTTTATATGAATATGCATATATGCCGGTGTATATCGATGTATGTCTGTGTGCATATGTGTGTAATTGCACATGTACATGAACGTATGTATCTGTGATTTTTACATGAATATGTATGTGGTATATATATGAAAAAACGAATTTTTTTTACTATTACCTTCAAATCTTCCTCCATCTTGATTTGAAACCGAAACTTTAAATAAGAAATATTACCCATCTAAAACTAGCTATAAATTACATTCATGAATTAGACTGAAACTGATAAAGATGTTACCGTAACAGTCATTCACAATATTAAAAGATTATTATTATTAAACTTTGATACATTTTTTTTATTATTGTTGATTATTAATATAGTATTCAACTTGCATTAAATCCATAATTTATTTGTAGAAATTTGAATATTTATATTGCTAACAAGCATTAAATTAATTTCTTTGTGAAGTTTTTTTAAACATTTAAATTACTATCAACGTTAAAATCTGTTTTTTATCTAAATTGCTAAAGCTATACCACTCCTCTTCTTCCTCCGAGAACCCTAAGTACATCTCTTTTCTCTTAACTTCCCCATTTTTTTCTTTTTCCCTTTCTTCTCCTTCCCTTTCCGCTATGTCATTTCCGTTGAGTTACTGGGCGTAACAGCAACATCGTCCAATTAACCGTTTAACAGTGATAGAGAAATGATTAAAGATATCTTACTGGAATTGTCCGGATTTTTATAACACTATTGGACTCTACTTCGCACAATAAGAATGTATTTATCTCTAATAAATTATTCATTTTTCATGTGATGGTTCTAGAATATATTTTGAAGATGGTAGCCAGAGTATCAATATTGGTACCATTACTGAGCGCCTGAATGAATCTCTCATTATTGCTTACTTGGGAAGACATAGTGGGTTTGATACAAAACGATTTTAAGCTGTGCTCTTTCTAGCTGAATAACTCAAAGGATTTTCAAAGATTCTCATGACCAATGCTGTCAAAATTACTAAATACCGAATATCTGGGAAAAGGAAATCCTATTAGTTTAGTGATTTTAGATATTAAAAATTTTGAAGATAGACAATTACCCCATACTGTAACAGTTACTTGGCTAGATAAACTTATTCTTTTTTCCTGCTTCAATGAAATCTGCATGTTTACATATAATGAAAAAGCTAATATTAACATGAAAATTACCATGTAGAAATTAGCGAAAATAGAAAATAGTGATGAACTTATTGTTAATGAACCAATCTAATTTAACGTGATGATCATAAACGTTCGTTGCGTTTCAATAAAAGAAATAATTTAAGTTATTAAATATCCGATATTGTCAGGACTTATCATCACCACCACTAAGACTAAACTTAATGATTTTATAGGCACTTAGGCAGAAATTCGCTTTAACCACAAGTCCAAAATTGTGATCAAGGATCACTACCAATACAGAAAATGAACAATGAAACATCAAAGGAACATAAGGAAAATTTATTCTTTTAAAAATTGATTCCTTTAATTTGCCTGAAGAAAGACTCTAGACCCAAAACACGTGCAACAAAAACATGAAGCATAATATATAGTACAGTGCTGTTCAATAAAAGTGATTCACCTGATTTTTTTTTTTTTTTTTTTACTAAATGTTCTCTTCTCCGATAAAACGCAAGTTGAGCTAAATTCAAAGGATAAGCGATCTAAAATCCGAAGAAGAAGCTTTGAAAGCATTTTGAAGTTAGCAGTAAGTACTGTCAACCATCCGTTCAATATAATGTTCTGGGGATGTTTTTCTTTTCATGGAACTGGTTTCTTAAAACCTATTGAAAAGACCCTCAGGAGCGAGTAGTACAAGAGAATTTTACAGTCTTGTCTGATCCCTTCTACTGAAAGGGTGCAAATTGACCCCACCAAGCTCATTATTATGCAGGATAATGCTCCCTGCCACAAATCAAAATTGATGAAGTAATACTTTGATGAGAAGAAGGTGAGTGTTATGACATGGCAGCCCCAATCTCCTGACATCAACCCCATATAAAAACTTATGGAGCATTATAAAGTACAGGCCCTCGAGAAAGCAGTTGAGCAACAAAGAGGATTTGATTGCGAATTTCGTATCCGAATGGAATTCAATGCTTGGAGATGAGATTTGCCAAAACCTAATCAAGTCAATGCCAAAAAGGATTGAAAAGGTTATTCAAAATAAAAGAGGACCCTTAGATTATTAAATATTTTGAACTATATTACCTATTATAAATAAATTATATCTCTATTATTCTTTATTTAAAGCTGTTCGGTTAGGTTTCTATTGATTACTAGTTACGGAAAATAAATAAGTCACATTTTTTGCATAGAGTTTTTCCCTAAATCTTATATATATCCAAAATTATAATTATCAATATAATTATCAATATAAAGAACCATTTCCGACCTGGTAATAAAGTTTACTCACCTTAGGATGAGTAAACTTTATTACCAGGTCGGAAAGGGTTCTTTATATTAGTAAGATTAAAAATTAGTTTGACTCCAAAAACAATAGGCAAAAAAAAGTTTTAGTAAAAAAATCATGCAAGTCACTTTTATCGAACAGCACTGTATATACACTAAAACAAATCCACATTATAACCAAAAACGTAAGCGGTTTCTCCTTGTTAAATTAATTTAACCGTCTCTCGTTGGAAAAATTATAACCTTTTCTGATGTGAATGAATATATATATATATATATATAGATAGATAGATATATATACATGTATACATAATTCAATAGTTCTAATTCATATATAAACTTAAATTGAATAGTTCTAATTATTATATATATATATATATATATATATATATATATATATATATATATATATATATATATATATATATATATATATCATTTGCAGACTCAAACTTCAAGCTAGGATTGAAATACAACCGATTTGGTGTCAGTCGGAGATGCTACAACTGTGCTGTCTTCATTTGGCAGAGTGAAACACCTAAATCTAGCGTGATGTTTTTACGAATGTAAACAAATGTTAATCAGCCGTAGTGGTCTATTCAATTTAATGAAGAGCTTCGCGTTAACGCAGTTGGTTGTTATTTATAAAATTAGCTTATCACACTACAGGACCCACAGAAATATATTTTCAAGAGCTAATAACACTGACACTTTACATTGAGTATTCTGTTTTCTTACTCTATAGAGTATTTATATGTATTTGTATACTATTGCTGGCTCGTATATCTACCCATTAATATATATATATATATATATATATATATATATATATATATATATATATATATATATATGTGTGTGTATTCAGGAATTTAATTGCATACATTTATACTATGGAACAATGAATAAACTTATATACACATGTAAGTGTTCAAATATATAAGCGTATGATGTGAAAATGTAATTTAAATATTTTCTGCGCGCTTTTATTCACTGTAGTTATTGATTTCTAAACATACACTTGGTTATGCATGCATCTGCATCTATGTACGTG
Source organism: Acanthosepion lycidas (assembly GCA_963932145.1). Lineage (NCBI taxonomy): Eukaryota > Metazoa > Mollusca > Cephalopoda > Sepiida > Sepiidae > Acanthosepion > Acanthosepion lycidas. Next base: position 23,701,747 of record OZ010581.1, on the reverse strand, counting down.
TCTCTAAATTTCTGGATTTCTATTGTATAAAACTGGAGGTCATTTTCTGCCAACAGCTTGTTTCTGGCGTACACAACAGACATGTGTTTAGATAGGGCTTCCATGGTTGTGTTTGCGCCGTCAGGTGTATCTGTATGTGCCGTAGACTTGGTTTGTCAACCACATTTTTCGTTCTGTTCGTATTACCTCTTAGAGTTTCTTGCAATTATTTTAAAGAGACTGCCTCCGGTATTTTATGTGCTTCTAAATAATAATCAGTTCTTCAGGTTTTACTGCTCATGGAAAGCCCTTTTGTTTTCTCTCCCAGTAAATCACTCCTGCTTTTATCTTCCAATAGATGTTATTTTGGAGAAAAATCAATTTAGGCCCACATTCGCATCACCGAGCAAAGATGAACGCATCCAAAGGACATATCTAAAAGTCAGTAAAATAGGTTTCTTGTTTGTCAAAAAATACAAAAGTTTTACAATATAACATGTAAAAATGGCCTCACAATGTTAATTAAAAAAGAAACGCTGACAATTTTTAAAAAATGCATATATATATATATATATATATATATATATAATAGACGTAGGCCATTCAACTCTATGTAGAATAATTTGTGTACCACTCAAAATTTGCCCAACGAAATCTATGGAAATCTATAGATGACATTGTGTTTTTTCCTTCACTCAATTAGAATAAATATATTTAACTGCAAGGCAAGTATACATTTCATAAACGGAGAAAAATTTAATAAATTCTCCAAAACTTCTGTAAAAGTCTTTCTCTGTATTCTACGCAACAACTTTATTATTCACTTCTCTATGTGTGAGTATGTGTTAATATGGGTAGTAGTTAGATATTCATATTTACATTCTTATATTTATTATATATATATATATATATATATATATATATATATATATATATACACATTATATATATATGTATATACATGTATGTATATTTGTATATATGTTGAAATAAGATATAAAATTCGAAACAGGCATGCACTTTCTCTAAGAATGTTTTAAAATAAAAAAAATAAAATTTAAATTGAAAAGTTCAAAATGATCAAAATGAATCTATTGTCTATTTAATTAAAAATATAAAATGTTTAATTCTTCTTGTAAACTTTCAAACCTTCTGTTTTTAAGTATTCAATACATACACACACACACACACACATACACGCACACACACACATATATATATATATATATATATATTCTAAATTAATTGACTTAAAATATGTTTTGTTTTTTTTCGCGTGATGGGCGCCGCCGCACGGGCAAAATGCCCGAGCAAGCAACCAAATCGAGATTGGGCCACGTTCGGCAGCACCGGACTGAGTCCCACCGCGATTCGGAATTTCTTTATATATATATATATATATATATATATATATATATATATATATATATATATATATATATATATATATATGATAACAACATAGTTATAATGTATCCTATATGTCTGGATGGATGTGCTCTCTATCAGGGCTAAATCTGATATGAATGCGAAAATGGACACTGAAGTCAACAGCAAATAGCCACCGACTGTTTCATGCTTGAAGTTTCAAGTAAAGTATTCAATCGTGAAAGGCGAGATAGTAAACGCTATAATAAAAAAAATACAATCATAACGATTCTCATTTCACCAAAACTTTCATTCAAGGCATTATCACTACTACTATAAAACGAACAATGTAAATGCATTGCCACTGAGACATCTATGTGCACTAAAGAACTATCGAGAAATAAGGAAAATACACATTATACCCTCTGACAACACATACGAAAAAATAAACAAAAAATAAATACTAAAACACAAAATTTCTTTAGAGAAATCAGGAACTGACTAAAAATGAAAATAAATAGTGATATAGACTCATCGAGAATATATATATAAAAACATATGGAATGGTTGAACTTTTTTTTTTTATCCTTACTCACTGCTGTCAATCTTTTAATACATAAATACAGGAGAAATACACTACAGAAATAAATATATGATTAGCACACTGAATAAAACATTCAAAATTCATTAGGATTTTATTACAATTTATGTAAATATGAAAGCGTTAGCATTTTATGTCTATATATAAACAAACACACACACACACATATACATAGATATATTTATTTATATATATATATATATATATATATATATATATATATATATATATATATATATATATATATAGTGGTCTGTTTTTATTAAATACGGCCCGTCAAAAATGTGTAAATTAATTTTCATTGTTTGTTTCAACCTTTGGATGTAAAGTCTGATGACCGCAGTCCTTTAAATGGGCTGTGGTGAAATAATTTTTCACATGGAATCTTAAAGTGGTCTGTTTTTATTTAAATTCTATTTAAATTCTATTTAAATTACATATATATATATATATATATATATATATATATATATATATATATATATATATATATATATATGTAATGAAAAACAAACCACTTTAATGTACCATTACGATAATTTATTTCACCTAAATCCTTTTTTAAGGATTCAGGATCATCAGGTAAAACTTCTGAATCCTTAAAAAAGGATTTAGGTGAAATAAATTATCGTAATGGTACATTAAAGTGGTTTGTTTTTCATTACATATTAGCTCTGTCCTAACATTGAGCTCTCAGGATTTCATCCTCTTTGGATTTACCAATTCGGTTTACCAAGTTCCTTATAACTTATATATATATATATATATATATATATATATATATATATATATATAATTATTTTTTTAAAAATATGATTCCAACACGCAACATAAGAGGTCTCATATTTCAAAACAAGACCCGAACACTTGAATATAATTATTTGAATTAAATTGTGTTAAAGTAAGCTCTGTTCCATCTTCAAGCGATTTTTTTTTTTTTTTTTGATAACTTTTTTTTTAAATGTACGTGTTTTAATAGTATATTCACAATTGAAATCAAAATTTCCATGGTAACAGCCAGGGCGAATTGTTTAAAATAGTTAGGGGTGTTGAGTGTGAATAATTTGTATCAGTATAGAGTTACTTTCATAGATGTCAAGTGAGGCTAAGTTGGCGATGTCTAAATTTAAAACGGAAGATGTTTTCGCCTAGTCTGGTTTACATGTATATATATATATATATATATATATATATATATATATATATATATATATTGGCTCCTGAAATAAATATTAATTTCGGTTGAGCTCTCTAGGGAGTAGCTTTGGGTTTGTAAACAGTAACTATTATAGCTTATATATAGCGAGACTCTTCGCATAGCGAATCGAGTCACTGTCATTCACTGGGCGTGTTTCTAGAAATAAATACGCTAAAATTCCACCTGCTTCCCTGCCGACGGCTTAGTGGTAGAATCTCCGGCTGATCCGAGCTAGAGGCAACCGGATGTCTAGCCACACTGATGAGCTGCGAAACAGTCTGTCTGTGGATGACGTTATATATATATATATATATATATATATATATATATATATACGGAACAAGTATTTATATATAGAGGAGAGATGCTGTTTGTTTTTTTTTTAATTTCTGCACGATCTCACACATTTATAATCTTGGTCGAAAATTCAGTCAAGCTATGGAGTACGCAAGTGCAACAATTCCATGCCTAGTAAACGCGTATGTGAGTAATTAATGTTCTTGACAAAAACGTTTTCATATGATTTAAAACATATGGCATATAAATTAAGCCCAGATTAAAATAATGTAATTAATAAAATGTAATTAATAAAATAAAAAAACAAAAAACAATCAATACATCACTAACTCATTTTGTTTATCCCTCTTTATCATTGTTTGACTGAGTAATTCCATTAAAGTTTGGCGAACGAGAGATTACATTTGGGGGCTCAATAGTGTACAGATATTCTCCAAATTATTGTTCGTACAAGTACATGAAATGTGACGAGATTCTGGTCATATGATAGAAATTGAAAACGTGTCTATCTTTCTGCAACATGCACAGTACATGAAATAGCCCGAATAAACCTTGTGAAAATAGTTAATAAATTAGCAGACGACTCTGATAAAGCCCAATAAATTGGAATATTCCTATATACACTAAGTCTCAAAAAGTAACCTCTTGTTACACTTAGATGCGACAGGCTATTTCATGAAACAGCTTGTTGCCTCTAAATATTGACTTCATTGTTCACTTTTATATATATATATATATATATATATATATATATATATATATATATATATATATATTATAAAAAAATAAAATAAGGGTTTGATTTACGCTATATCTATGTGTTCCAGTACGGAATATCAGCGTAAGTAAATATGTACGTAGTCACTGACATCATGACCGAGCAGTAACATTATAGGTGGAATTTATTTTATCCATAATGTACGGTTGTCATAACAGAGTATTCATTGCCTAAAAATAGCGTTTATGCACAAGAATGTCGCTCTTGGTGTTGATCTCAATGTCCAGTCTGACAGTTTCTTCTCTCTCAATTATCGCCTATTGAAGACGCTTTCAGCATCTTGCTTTGCAATCAACTTTGATCTTCAAAAAATTTAAAATGCCATGACTCACGTAGATTTTTGTCTTCTTAATGGCCGTCCTTATATATTTCTTCTTTCCTTAATAATGTTTTCATTTTACTTCTATACTTTTCGAGTAAGCCACCCTTACGTCTTGGTTGCGTTATTTCCTATTTTGGGAGTGAAATAAGGTAAAATAACTCCCTTTAATTCAGCATTTCAGTTACACATAACAGAACGCTTCCCATTCCCAAAAAATTCGGTAATCCGAGGAAAGCTGTTGACAAAGATCTTTTAACACAACCTCATATATATCGTCGACTCTCCCGTCGAATTCGAAGTATGAGGGCCAAGCAGATCACTTACCAGGAAACCGACAGGCGGACAACAGCACATTAGATTTGATTATAGTGGTGAAAACCAGCCACTCTTTTTGAAGGGCCGAATTCAAAGACCTAGTGCACTAAGTGATACAATGTCCCCAAACGACCCTCCGCAGGTTTTGAATTCAGACTTGTCCTTCTCCTAGAACAGTTGTCATCCAAGGCTATAGAACCCAGTCTGTACTGCTATTTATCCATAGATCGAGGGAGGAAAAGAGGATCCACACCTTTCCCAAGGGTATTAGCACGTAAGTGAAGGTAATGGATTCGACCTCGGCTCACCCATTCCAAGCCGCTATCCCTTCCTCCATATATATATATATATATATATATATATATATATATATATATATATATATATATATATATATATATATATATATATATATATATATATATATATATATATATATATATATATATATATATATACATACTGTTTATGGATATAAATTATTTGAGTAAAGGCCCTGTTTTAATTAAACTGCATTAATTACATTTACCAGCCTGAATGTCCGAGAAATTTTGTAGAAAAATATGCCTTTTTCCGATAGGAATCGAACCTGTATGCTATAATGAAACTGTCAAGTAGCCTGATATGCTGTTAACCATTCAGCCACAGAGAACATTCCAGTAAGCAAAGTCCAAATTACTGCTTATAAACACGCATTTCCAATCTTTCTCGATATATGATTTCTGCTCCGAAACGTAACCAAACGTAAACAATGGCACCATATTAGATGAAACGGTTTAAATAGGAACAAATATTTTGAACAGTATTATATTTACCGGTCTGAATGTTTAATTAAAACAGAGAATTTACTCAAATAAGTTGTATCCCTAAAAATAGCGTATGAACAGAAAACATATTAAAATATTTGTCGGCTATTTGCATTATTCGGATTATTGTCCTAATCTTTGTCGCCATATTTATTACAACGTTTCGGCTGTTGTATGCTTTGGCTTTCGTCAGTTGTTTGGATGTCGAACTGAAACCTTTATTTGGCTCATTGGGGTAGAACGTTCTAGTTCTACGTGCCATGTTTTTAATGGATGTCAGTTATCAGTTATCTCCTGTTAATTCCTCTCACCAAGTTTTCCTCACTCAGATTCTTTAAAAAAATAATTACTTTACAGGTAAATTGAAACAGGAGTGTTTAAATGCCTGTAGGTATTCTGTGTTGAACGAATTAGAGATTCCCTGCGTCCCTTGTAAATTTGCATGCAAAATCTATTTATTTTCTTATTTCATATTTTTAAAATTTCTTACACAAAATTTTTTCAAAATATCTTAATCGGAAAAATGTATTTAAAATGTTCAAAATGCATTTAACATAATACACACTGATAATTAAGTATTTCTAGGAGTACAAATAAAACTAAATTTAAATTTTTAATATAGTTGGATATAGGTTATTTACCGAGATCTTACCCTGAATTAGAAATCTACAAATAATAATATAATTCGTAAATAGCTTGAAACTTGTTAAGCACACATTCCTGTGGCTTTTAACAAAGTAATTTTCAAAGATCGCATGCCATAGATTCTTTCTAACCCGTTACCTAAGGACTTTACACATAATTAAGGCCAAACATTTTTTAATCATTCCAGCCTAGCAAGGAGTTAAAGCCATCAAGCGGTAATCGGTTACTAAGCGTGAATGAATCGAAGTAGAGACATGTTATTAACGAAACCGGACAATAAAAGAACAAGTATTAAGGAAACAGAATATGACGATTGACAGTGAATATAAATTTAATATCAAAGTTGATTGGAAAGAAAGAAACTGGGAGACAATTCTACAAGCGGGATGTCCATGAATGGAAAGTGTTAAGACAGAACCTACCGTTGAATATACCAATTTCAATTCTAGAATGATGAGACAATTTAACGATTATAATTGCATTTAAAATTTTGAAGATCAATATTAAATTGAAAGCAAAAAACCAGAAGAGTGTTCCACAAGCGAGACATGCAAATGAAGAAACTGTTAGAATAGAACCTACAGTTTCATCTATCCATTTGAGCTGTAAAATGATGAAACCTTGCCGCCAATCTAGTACTGCGCTTAAATTCGTAAAGTCAATGGCACGAAAGAGTAAAGCAATTCAGAACTATTACTATGGAAATATTTATAGAAAAAAACACCCAGAAGCCATGTTACGGTTGTTTGAATGGAACTTAAGCCGAGATGCCAGGCCAGAGCTGATAACATTACAGATTCATCTTTTATATTTCTTTACATATGAATGATAGTATTTTAAAGGCTTCGCAAGCTAAAAGCTATTTCTCTCAGAAATTATTATAACATTTTTTACGTAAATGCATTTAATCACTTATTTAAAGCTATATTTAAGATCTAGCCTTTTTAAGTCATTTGTCAGTCTTAAATGTAGCAAACCAAAATGGTCACTATGTCTCATAAACATAATCTTTAGAAAATGTTGTAGATAATATAAAGGAATAAATATCAATATGCGACTATATTATAGAATTTGTATTTTTTGAACAATGACGAAATATTGCCGGCTACACTGGAACAGTGTACAAAAATGAACAAAACGCATCAGAAATACATAATTTATTACTGTGTTAATATGGGAACATTCTAAGCCTCTTTCAAAGCCTCTTTCAAATCATTCTCTTCAAAGACACTTATCTATGCCAAAATAATCCCGTGTTCCGCCATATTTGAAATTTAGCCAACTTTTAAAAACTTAAGTTTTAGCATTTCAGCTTCAATCACTTTCCTGCTGCCGTTACGTAACTGTGTCTTTTCTACAAATATGTTCCTGGCAATTTTTGTAATGACCTATCCTCGTTGATAATTCGACGTTAATAATTTCACAGCACTACTAGATTGGCGGCGAGGTCTCATCAATTTTATGTTCATTTTACATTTGATGTGGTTATGTGTAACTATAATTTCTGTGGTAACTGATTCTTCTCTCACTTTTCTCACTTGGAACTCTCTTCCGCTTTCTTGTTCTACATTCAGTTTTGGTCTTCAAATCTGTAAATACAATGTCAATCGTTATCCATTTTTTTCTAAATTCCTGTTCTTTTATTTTCTCTCCTTAATATATATATATATTTTTTCTTATTCTTTCGCACTCTTTGTAATCCCTTGTTATTACGTTGCTTGATGTGAAAAAAATAAAAATAGCGATTTTGAAAATGTGTATTCCAGATCACTTCATGCAAAATGTATGCTAAGTTTAACTCAATGAAAAGCAAAGCTAGCGAAATTAATTTAGGAAGATTGTCAAACCAGATTGGAGAAAACATTCGAAATAATTTTGCCGTTTAAACTGCGTTTGAATAATACCAAGTACGCTTATTTAAAACAATACCAAAATCACAATAAAGGGGTTTGAGAACTAGTTGCTAACTGTGGTCCCTGACTAGTAAAACTGTCGAAGAAAATATTGTTAAAATGTTACGAAAAGTCGTTTATATCGAACCTAACTTCTCAAATCATTTAACTACCAAACAGTAGCCACTTGTTTACTGCATCTAATATATATCTACCTTTTCGTGCAGACCAATCTAATGACTAACTGCAGATAAATTCCGCAGTAAATAACATAAAAAATTGATACGCCGAAAAGAAAACACAAGGAAAGCAAGCCAATCCACTTTAGTGTCAACGCGTACACTGGCATACATTACAACTGAAATAGAAAAACATCTCTTTTTTATTACTTCTTAATTAATTAAGTTCCACCTGCGAGCATTTGTATTAAATATAGCATTTGGACTTTCTGCATTTCTTGACAAATATTTTCCCATTTCATCTAAGCACAGTCGTTTCAACTTGCTTAAATTCAATACTGTCCGTGTGTGAATAACATCTTTCATTTCATGCTGCAAATGTACAATTTGATTTTAGGTCAGGCGATTGGAAAAGCAATTCCATTACCTAAATCTTGTTCTTCATAAACGATTCAGAGTTGGTTTCAGAAGTATGTTTCGCTTCGTTGTCTTGTAAATTCAGACGACTACCAAATCTAACTTGAGTAGCTGAGCATGAAAAAAAAAATCGAATGAATGTATTGACATTTTACCAAATCCATTTACCCTCAACCCTATTGTGTTTCCGATACCTTCATTGCTAATATCATCTTGAGATTCTATATTTTACACCGCGCATAGTGCATTTTGTTGTAGTTGTTTTGTACGAATCTTAACGTATAATGACAAACTCTATTCGATCAAGTGCACTTAATATTCCGTATATATGAGATTTAGTTTCAGTACTGAACGAAGCGTGTCGCTAGCGTAATTAATCAACAAAATATCTGTACCCTAGCACTTTGGGATATATTCCAATAACCAGTTTTTACAAATATTTCAGATCAGTTATAAATTTACAGTGCAGTAGAGCAAGGTGCACGTGTTCATTTTATACTGTTGGCGAAAAATGCATTGAGAAATCTGAATTATCTACTCAACATCCATTTTTATTTTAAGAATTATTTTTCAATATACGTAATCTTGGTATGTAGATGAGTCTTCCTTTGACGATATTTAAGGGAAGTCGTACGAGTTTGTGTCATAATGTTGAGAGAAGATTATTGGTGGAGATTTGAAGCAGCGAATTAACATCAGTTTTGTGGGAATAATCGTTTAAAATGTAAATGAAAGGTTATCGCTATTAAAAATTATTATACAGACTATGTAGACATATATAGACAGATATCTAAAAATATAGACAGATACTAACATTTTCATGTCTTAATATCCAGACTTAATTTCTTCTGAGCAAATAACTATCAAGAATAATGAAATAATTGGCCTTGCGTCGTCCGAGATAGCATCAAGTTTTATCATGCCCTGAAACTATTGTCTCGACTGTCGATTAGTTGTCCTACATTCATTTTCTTCGATGGACCAAGGAAACGTGCGAAAATTGAGTCATGTTTCATTGGAAAAATATGAAAAACGTAAATAATAAGGGAATTAATTGTTTTGTATTAATTAATTTGTGTAACTGGATAAAAATTTGAATCGATTACTGGTGAATTTATTTTTTGCGATTTTAGTCACCTGCTTGTTGAACGCTACATTTAACGGCTCGATCCTGTAATATTAGAGAAGGAGCCAATTTCTCTCCATTTAATCAGTACCATAAAAACAGACATTAAATACGATAGTATGAAGCCAGAAAAAGGAAAAAAATCAAAAACCACAACAAATGTCAATAAAAAAACAAAAAAACAGGATGAACTGACACGTTTTTGTTCTCTCTTCAATTTTTTTATTTGTTTATTTAACAACAAAAATCTAAGTAAATAGACAATACTATAAAATAGCTATGAAAAATGTAGTTAATATGCGAGTAGAATGAAACCCCTACTTGAAATCGGCTTCAGTGAATATATTATAAAACAATAGATTGTTCCATACTAATATAGGACGCTCAAGGAAATGCAAAACAATACTATGATAAAAAAGGATATAATTTTCTACAAACTATTAGCACAAGCGTAAACAGCCGATAAACATCTTTTTGGAAGAGCTGAAAGCGATATGAAAAGTTGTTCAAAAAAGGTTTAGAAGTACGAACTCTGACCTAGTAATGTATTTCCAAAATATGAAAATTTGTTGCTTTAAAAGTCAACGAATTTTTTACTAATATCCATTTAAGGTTATGAATAACCATGTCATTCACCGTAAATAGCTCCTAATGTTTTGGAATATTTTTTTAAAACAAAAAAAAATAGCACCTTGAATGGACACGGATTTGCTGAAATGCATATATCCAGTGACACAGGACTAAATTTCTAAAAGCTATTCCGGAAAAAGCGTTCCAGGTATATTTTCTGCATTTACAACACCTTTCTCGGAAGTAAATACTCACACTTCGCATTATTAACAACCAACTTTGCCTGTTCAACTTATACTAATGAGGTTTTCTGTCCGAAAACCCAGAGAGAGGTTCATTATAAGCTTTTCGATTTCGTACATAGCAGGAGATACAAGAGGCAACTTTTTTATCCCGCAGTTTCCATCTCGAGCTCATCTCAAATTGCAGACATGATGTTGCTTAAAAATCGAAAACTGAAATGAATAGATACAAATAAAAAAAAAATAATATGGAAAAAACCCAAACACATAATAAACAAATTAAAAAAACCACTCCGGTCAGAATGGATGAAATAGAATAAATAAAAATAAAAATAAAATACATAAAAAACCAATAAAAATAAGCAAACCATATAAATAAATAAAGTAAATAATAATAAACTAAACAAGCAATTCAAAAATTGGAGGAAAAATATATATAACTACTATATCGGGATAAAAATAAACATTAATATGATACTCAAAAATCAAAAAGAGAGTAAATAAAAATATAATAGATAAAAATAAAATATAAAAATATACAAAATGAAAAATAAATAAATAAAAAATCAAATAAAAATTAATCCAAATAAATAAATAAATGAAGAAATGAACAAATCGCCCCCGCTAAAATAACCGTCACATCTAATAAAAATAATATTAAATAGGCAAAAACAAGTAAAAATAATAAATCCAAATAAATAGATGAATAAATACATTAAAAACTGTCCCCCGCCAAAAAGCAATCTAAACATTGAACGAATAAATAGCCTTAATTATCTTCCCAGACCATAACTAACCATTAAATAGACAAGTTGCCCATCACATTTATTTCTTTTTTTACTACGTTAATAAAACATCAAAAACCGAAAAGAATAAATAATACAAAATGAAAATTAAAAACAATAAATTATCCCAAATAAATAAAGAAATAAGCCACTACCGCAAAAATAACCGCCAGAATAAAAGAGCACAATACACCACTGTCACATATATATATAAATAGTTGAGGAAAAACCCAACATTCGCGGCCTGACGATTTCGCCTATCTTGAAACAGCCTGTCGCCTCTGAGTGTTGACTTCAATGTTCACTTTCATATTTATATTTACATACCCTCTATCTCTGATATTGAGATCTTTATCCCATAAATATAGCAGACCTTAAAACTATATTTCTTACATATATGTGTTTGTTGTGTGTCTACGTGTGACTCTGTGAGTGCGTACAAAATGAATGTGTATATGATTATGTAATCAGTATGTAAACTTCATTCATCTTTTATTACAAAATGAATCAACAGTCATTAGAAAAATGTCCTGTCTTGATATGATATAACATTTACACCTGCTTATCAGGAATTTTCAAGCGATCCCGCATTTGCTCACGACAAGAATACCTCAGGGATCAAAGAGTGTACAAGACTGGTAGTGACTCTGTTCTTAC
>OZ010581.1:23654570-23687070 GCA_963932145.1 Acanthosepion lycidas | reverse complement strand
TCCCGTATATTTTTTTTTTTTTGAGTTGAGATTAAAAACTGCATATGTGTTTTGCGCATTTTTGCCCATATCTATGATTTCTTTTTCAATATATATCCAAAAATTCAATGATTGCAAGGCTCGAGAGCAGCTCAATGTAGAAAATCAATTTTATATAATAAAAAATATTTAAAAAGTGAACATTGTGAGGATATATATATAGATTAGCACTTGACTTGAAGGGGTTAAGCTTTAAATTTTGACGGAAGCTACTACGCGGGAGTTATTTCTACAAAAAAGCAATTATTGGGAGAACGCATTCCGAGTGGGACATTCTCTTTGGATTTGAAATCCGGGGGGAATTGGCGGCATTCAGCGTTGCGGACATAGCGAGGCCTGACCTAGCCGCAAACTTCTTAACTGGTCGAATTAAGCAATAGAAATTATCACAACATCTGCCATGGAAATATCTGTAGAATACCAAGAGACAGAATGATGCTACAGCCTGTTAATTTATTTGTAGCTGTGGAAGGTATGAGAGCCCCATGCTTTTTTCAAATGCATGAGTGCGAAGAGATTTCAAACATGGCTCGGTGATTCGTTTTTTTTTTACAATTAACGGGTCTTCTGTGCCACGTTGAAGCAAATTACTTCGCAAATAACCCTAGTTTGATATGAATTTCTGTACGTAGTGATAACAGTTTATTTTGTATATAGCTGCTTCCGGTATATGGGTATGTATTGGTTCTGAATATATTCATAATAATTTTAGATATTGTTGAAATTGTTTTTATATTGTTAAAATTTGATAAATTGTTTTGGATAATTGATGTTAAAGAATTAGTATGTAGTATTATTTATCTGTCATTGTTATTGTTTTAATAATTTATCTTTTTTTACGGTTGTATACTTTGTCTGCATTTCTTGTCTTAATTCGTGAATACTGTCATCCATTTTTATTTTCTTTTTCCGGTATTAATCTTTTGAAGAAACGTTCTGTATTGAAAAAAAAATCACATAATTTTAACTGATATCCACTATAAAGTTCTATCCCAAATGCATACTAAAATAAACACGAAATTTCTGAACTGACATGGAAGGAATACATTGAGTCAATAGCTTCGTCGACTGCTAGGAAAGTTGGCTCCCTGTGCCGCGCCAGGAAATTATGCTCACCGGAGTCGATCCTTCAGATCTACAAATCAACCATTCCCACTTCCATGTAATATTGTTGCCATATATGGTCTGCAGCCCCTTCTAATTGTCTCAACGTCCTTGATAAAATCCAAAGACGTATATGCAATGTAACTGGCCCTCATCTGGCATATCGTCTGCAGCCGCTCTCTCACAGATGTGCCGTTGCCTCCCTCTGTCATTTTTATAAATACTTTCACGGTAACTGCTCCGATGAGCTGCGTTGTCTGGTTCCCAGACTTCATGAATTTAAGCGTTCAACTAAACTGTCATCTCGCTCTCACCCTTCCACTGTCGAAACTGTTAAATGTAGCCGTCACTTCTACTCCAATAGCTTGATGTCTCGCAATTCTTGCCTGTGGAACTCCATTACTATTATAACGTAATGTCAATCGACGTCTCCAGATGCCCTGATCTATCACTTACCTTCTCTTCATCCTTTCCTCTATCAGTCCTATTTGCTCTAGATCCAACCCTCTGTAACCGCTTGCGTGCTAGTGGCTTCCCGCCTTGTTTGGTGTTGAATGCTTATATACATATATATATATATATATATATATATATATATATATATATATATATATATATATATATATATGTAAATACGAAAAATATTTACTTTAGAATACAACAAAAATAAGAACAACGAGAACAACAACAACAATAATATTAATAATAACAACAAATTTATAGAAATTTACAATACTCTGAGAGTGAAGAATCGAAGTTAATCGCACAGACATCTTGATCAAAGACGACAAGAAGAGAATGTGCTTTCTTATTGACATGCCAGCCCCTGCAGCTGGTAAAATAACTTTGAAGACCTTCAAAATCTATTGAAATACAAGGATCTTAAAGTGGATATCAAGGAAATGTGGCACATGTGAATATTAATAATTCCAGTTGCAGTCGGAGAACTTGGATTGATGGAAAAATGTTCGCATGTCTTAAAGATGTACAAAACTTTGTACTTACAAGTAAAGCTCGCATATGACGAAGAGGTTTATCTATGTAAAATATATGTGATCTTAGTTGTGTTTTTTTTTTTATTATTTTACAAAAATGATCAGTGTAAAATATCATGAAGCCATTTCTTTTTTGAGGTCTCTAGTTGGGACACGGAAGGAAATGGTGTCCACAACTGAAATCAAAGAAATACTACTACTACTACTACTAATAATAATAATAATAGTAATAATAAAGAAAATAAGAAGAAGAAGAAGAAGAAGAAGAAGAAGAAGAAGAAGAAGAAGGATAAACAAGAAAGATAAACAAGAAGAAGGATAAGCAAGAAGAAGAAGAAGAAGAAGAAGAAGAAGAAGAAACAATAAATATAGCAAGCAAAAGAAGAAAGATAAGCAGGAAGAAGAAGAAGAAAAAAGATAAGAAAGAAGAAGAAAGATAAGCAAGGAAGATAAGCAATAATAAGAAGAAGGATAGACAAGAAAGATAAGCAAGAAGAAAAAGATAAGCAAGAAGAAGAAGAAGAAAGATAAGCAAGAAGAAGAAAGATAAGAAAGAAGAAGAAGAAGAAGAAGAAATATAAGCAAAAGAAGAAAGATAAGCAAGAAGAAAAAAAAAAAGAAATCAACACAATTTAGCAAACTGAGTGTTGATATGTCGTAAATCCACCAATGCTATCTGAGTTACTTTCTGACTACATTCTTCAAGTCATTTGCAATTCATATCTATTTACATGAAAGCCATATTCCTTTAGTAATGGTTACGGTAATTCCCTAACATTGATAATCCGTTTCTTTCTGATTCCAATGCTATAAGAAAATTTGAGTTATTTTATATGAAAATAATTATCATCCCTGTACATGATACAAAGAACTGCAATAACCAGTCAATCAGACATTTCTTAGTTCCCCATTAAATTCTGATTGATTTTCAGATGATACTATAATAAAAAGAGTGAATACTTTAAATAAAATATTTACATGGTCTTCCTACAAACAAAATATCATGCAACTGTAAAATACCAGCAATAAGTCAGTTGGTATTTGTATTAAATCCTGAACACTAACAAATCGTTTATACTTGTTTTGGATGCATCCTATAATCAAATGCATTTGCATTATATGTGTTAGTCTGTTAATAATATTTTAATTGTTAGACACTTTTTTTTCTCTTGGTCTGCTATGAGAAAAAAACATTAGAAACAAATACGATACTATTTCATCAATATCTTATGTATTAAAATAAAGGAGAGTTTTCTGAAATATGGATGAACGCAGGACAATAGTTTTGAAACATTTAACAGCCAAATACAAAGTGATATGAACACATATACATCATGTCTAAACCTTTATTGGGGCTTAGATAATCTAGTAGCTAATGGACCGAGAATGATTTATGTTGTGTTTCAACCTTGCAGGTAGATATGTGTTTTGTTGTAGTGGGGTGTTAATTTCTGTCTCACGACATATTGAACCTACGTTGTTAGCTTTAGATATAGCAATATATTCAATATAACCTTTCCAATTCATGTTAGGTGCTCTGTGTTGCTGCAAAAGTTTCTTCTTTTTTAAAAAATACATTCAGCTTAAATACAGGTGTAAATTGCTGCTTACCAAATTGAAAATAGAGAGCATATTCAATTGCCAGATTGAGGAATCGAAGTTCGAATTCATTAGATTCACTTATGCGCTAAATCAGTTTGAAAAGGTATGAATCTTCTTCTTCCCGCCAGCTATGGGTAAATAGCAGGATAGACGGGCTTCTATAGCCTTGGATGACAACTGTTCTACCGTAGAAAGAAATAGCAACATACTGCGGGAAAGAATCTCCCTCGTAGTCATGTATCGAATGATCACCTAAACGTATCACTCATGGTACATATAACTGACTGAAACCCATTAGCCGGATATTTAAAATCACTGAAGTACCATACACCAGAAAAGGGGCATACATCCAATATAAATCATTATAGATCAATGCTTCAAAGAAGAGAGTCTTTATGCCACTCTTTGTCATAAAGACAATGTCTGAGGTTCATATTTAAAAAAAAAGACATATATTTGTCAATAAACATTTGCTATGTAACTCAAACTTGAGATCGTTTTTTAAGAAGGAGTAAATCAGTAAAAAGGAAACCAGAAAACCTTATATATTATTACTTGTTTTTAAACATGTCTTCCCAAGAAGTAAGGGAATGAAGTCACCAATATACAAATTAATTACTGCGTGTGAAAGAATATGAAAAAAAGATACCATTATTAAAGGGAGAGAACAATAAATGAAGAGGAATTATGAAGAAAAAAATAATGATTGATATTGTATCAGGTCATCCCACCAGTTCTGTACGAATTTTGAATAAAGAAAACAAGTGACCAAATGTTACATTTAACTACAGATTCAATCAACAATGTATTTTCCCTGATTATCTATGTCTTCCTTCCATCTATTAACAAGCTTACTATCAGGTCATCCCATAAGTTCTGTCCGAATTTTGAATAAAGAAAACAAGTGACCAAATGTTATATTTAATTACAGATTCAATCAACAATGTATTTTCCCTGATTATCTATGACTTCCTGCCATCTATTAACAAGATTACTAATTCCATTACTGTAAAATTCTTTTGGCTTTGATTCGAAAAACTCACAAATGTCAGTTTTAACTTCTTCCTGTGTTACAAAAGCTGTTTCTTCCGAATGATTCTGTAAGCTACGAAACAAATGGTAGTCTGAAGGATCAAGATCGGGAGAATAAGGTGGATGAGAAATTTTCTCCCAACCAAGTTCTTCGATCTTTTGTGACGTGATTCTTTCTGTGTTGAGTCGCACATTGTCTTGATGAAATATCATCCCTTTTCGATTCACTAGAGCAGGTCTTTCTTTCCTCAAAGCTTGGTTCAAACGCTCTAATTGCTGACAGTATATTTGAGTATTAATTGTTGCATTAGGTGGTAACAATTCAAAGTGGAGTATTCCATGGCGATCCCACCAGATTGAAAGAAGAACCTTTTGCACATGAAGTTCCATTCTCGGCTAGGGTCCTTCCCCTTTACCAAGCCACTGTCTACGACGCTTAAAATTTCGATAAAAGATCCATTTTTAGTCACCAGTCACAAGTCTATCTAAAAAAGATGAAACATGTTGGTGAGAATGGAGAGAAGTGCAAATATCATCTCGGGATATGAGGTTGTTTTCAGACAATTCATGAGGCACCCATTTTCCAAGTTTAGGAACTTTTCCAAGTTATTGAAGATGACAATGAACAGTTGTATGGTTTGAACAGAGAACCACTGCCAATTCCTCAATTGAAAAAGCAGGATTTTCTTCAAGGGTTGCTTCAAGAAGTTTTTCATCAAACTCAACTTGACGTTCGGTTCGATCTTCATCTTCAAGGGTGAAATCTCCACCTCTGAATTTTGCAAACAATCTTCTGCAAGTTCTTTCATTCACACATTCCTCTCCATAAAGTGAGTGAATATTTCTAGCCGCTTCGGCTGCTGAGTTTCATTTCTTGAACTCATAAAGCATTATGTGCCTCAAATGATTCTTGGGTACTTCCATGTTAGCAGGGATTTAATCAAACAAAATTTAATTTTATTGTTCTCTGAAATAAAATTTGATCAGTTTAAATGCATCTAAACATAAAAATAATGTTCAGCTCCATTAGACATTATAAAATACTCTTTAAATTTCGTTCATTTTAACAAAAAATTAAAATTCGGACAGAATTTATCGGATGACCTGATAATTAAGCATATTTATAATTTTTGTTGTTTATTGTTGTACTTAGAAACTATGAAACTATAAAATCTATATAGGACCAATTAATGTAATAAAAGTATAAATTTATGTCCTTTCTGCAGGCTGAAGTAGATGAGATAGGTTTGGTTATCTTGTAGGGTCATCATTCAAAAAAGAATGTTATTATTGTAGGTCACTCAACAATTTGAGCAGATATAAGTATGAAATGATCTGCGAATTCTATATTTATTTTTCAGTATGTTTGTCTTGATATAATTAATAATACTGAAACTACGTTTTTGTAAATAGCTAAACAACTGTAAACAGAAAAGCTATTAAGTCTAAACGTAACTTTACCTGAAGGCAATTAATGCATGATCGAGGACATGCTTGTGACTCATTCTTAGATATAGCGATATTGTAAGCATATCTTATATGTGTTACGAAGGTGAGATTATCGGCCTCACAGTGGGGATCGTACCCACTACCCAGTCGTAATGGTTCTAGCGAAACAAGTTTGCTACCCATTACACCACGTCGAAATGCCCACTCTCAAGCTTACATGGCCAAAAATACTGGTCACCTGCTGAGGATCGAACTCAGTCTTAATAGTTTTAGTGAGACAAGCTTGCTACCGATGACACGACATAGAGTATCCAATCTCAAACTTACATATGGTGGTTTTCCAAGCGTAGCTTAGATGTGGCACAAGACTCAAAATATGGGTCACCTAGGGAGGTTTGGTTTGGTTTATTTTACGGCATTTATTGTATCTTCTCCGTTCTTTTTCCCCACACGGGCCAGTCTCTTACGCCGGTCACATGACGCCCACTATACCGAGTGTAGGTGTTTATAAAATGGCAGTATAGCCTTGGGTTTGGTTTTGTTTTGTTCGGTTTGGTTTTTACAACATGTTTGGTTCGGTTTGGTTTTTACAATATGTTTTGTTCTTTTTTGTTTTACGGCATATCAATATCAATGGGTTATTTAATGCCGAAAAATTTTTTATCGCTGGTAAAATGTTTTCCTTCAAAAATATATTTCTAGGAATATTTTCCCTTGAAGAAATCTATAGCTGGTAATATTTTTTCAAAGAATGTATAGCTGGTTGTATTGCTAGTATTTTTTTAATTATTGCTGATAATAATTTTTCCTTCAAAATTATTGCTCGTAATATTTTTACTAAGTATTTCTGGTATCGAAAACTATTTTTACACAAGTTTGGGTGTCAACTATTTACCCATAGCTGGGACCCTAACAGGTGCTACCACCCCGGGTCAGGGTGGACCTGGGAACGCCAGCAATTAAGAGGCGGTTCCATGATCCTCAAAACCTCCTGATCAGCGGCCTTGCTGTTGGACGTAGTTTATCGTCTTACCCAGGATGTCACCTAGAGAAGATCGAATTCACTACTTAGTCATAATTGTTTTAGTAAGAAAAGCTTACTGCCCGTTACACCACGGAGAATTAATCCCGACCTTATATATGTTTGACAAAAAAAGTTTATTATTTAACATTTTCAAAAAAATATTACGGAGACTTAAATGTCATTCTTAATTTCTGAAATATCTTTGAATTAATTAAAGAAATTATGAAACAACAATTTATCCCCCTTAAAACAAGCGTTAACAATAAGCTATTACGTTCTTTTATGCTTTCAATGGCACGATATGTTCTCCACGACATTCCACATTCGAGGCCATCGATTCCACATGCAGTTGAACTTAGATTTAATTCAAAATCATAGTGGCAGGTCGAGTCAAGATTTGGAGAATCTGAATGCCATATTGTCGGCAACAATTGAATATTTCAGCCGTATTCTACTTGGAATGTGCGTCAAGTTGATCAATAAACTTTTTTTTTTAATTCCTCTTTTTTATTTTGCCGGCTTAAAATATTTTCCAGGGGAAAAAACTTTTAATTTTTTTTTTTTAATATGACCATTCAAATTATATGCTTTCATTTCTCTCTCTGTCTTTTTCTCTCTAAATTCTCTTTCTGTGTCATATTCTTTCATGATATGGACGATCATAGTTCTCCACAGGTTCCTGTCTTTTGTTGCTCAAAGAAATTCTTGCGACTTTATGTCATTGTGATTCCTTTTCTGAAGTTCGTCAATTAGGTTACTGGCTGTTTTAACCGGCTTCTCTTTATCTCAGTGTGCGGACTGAATGTTAGATTCACCAGAACATTTTTCCAAAACATTTTAGCTGTCTCTTGTTAGCAATATTTTCTTTGTAATTACTATTGTCTTTAATTTTTTTTCGTTCCTCATGTTATTCTCCACTTCGTAGGTCGTACAATTTCTTTTTCGGTCATTTTTTCCATGAGAATTCTCAAGCATACCTCGCTATATATTTCATTAGACATTACAGTAGTTTACAATTATTTCCTTTTTCTCAGGCCGTTTTCGTTTCCTTAATACAGAAACTAAAATTAAAATATGCCATTTGCGAAAATGGTCCAAAATCGTCTAAGGAACAAGTCTCTTTTTTTTTTAGGAAAAGCTGAAAAGTTACGCTTGTGACTCACAGATTTTTGATGTGTTTACAGTATAGTTTCTAAATATATAATTAAATTAGGGGGAAAATCCTAAGAAAAATAGATGCGTGTCATGAAGTGAAATTGTTGTACTAAATTAATATCTGCTTCTAATGAATTTGGTTCACTCTATCATATTGTTTTTTTTTTTTCTCGCCAGAATCTATCTCATGCATTTATAAGTCCATCAATCGTCCTTTCTTTAAATAGCTACTCTACATCGTATGGTGCTCCGGCAATATATTTAGATATTCTTGATAAAATCAAAAGAAGAACCTGCAATGTTATTGATCCTGACGAGACATCTCGGCTTTAGTCAATTTCCCATAGCTGTAAAAGAGCTCCACTGTGCTTTTTTCTATAAATACTTTCATGCTAATTTTTCTGTTGAACTTTCCTCTATGGTAACTAGACTTTATGAATTTAATCGCACTACTAGAAAGGTGTTAAGATTTCAACATTTTACAGTTGAAAGATGTAACCGTAACTTCTAACGGTTTTTTTTCTATCGTACTTATTACATGGAAGCCTCTTCCGACTTCTTGCATCCGAGTCAGTTTTTAAATGAAATGTCAATTGATATCTTATGACTTTTTAATTTTTATTCTTTTATTGTTCTCTCTCATTAATAGTTTTGGATTTCATATTCTCTAACACTTAATAACGTCTTTGCAATTTAGTTTCTCTATTCCCTTGCTTATGGTGAAAAGCTTAAAAAATGAAAAAAATAAAAAACATATACAAGTTCCCAGACTAAGCCTAAATATAGGAACTGTTATCTAGCAAATATGTTTTCATATACTGTTCAAATGTTTTCACTATTCCGTTCATTATAAACCACTTTAAATATAGACACTGACAGAATTTCGGGAAGAACATCGCTATTATGAACTGTATGTTGAGTGTTTCCAACTAATATAAAATCACCATAACTGATTAGAATCTACTACAATATTCGATGAATTCTTTTCTGGACATCATCATGTGACGCCAAATCGTTATCAGATTTCCCGTTTTTCTTTATATCATTGTTTAACCAATGCAAGGCAGATCAACCACTCAACATCGCCGGTTACTGAATGAGGTGGTTATAAAGACGTGAAAGGATTAAATGAAAATTATATTTTATGATATGTAGGATAGATACTGGCTGGCCCTACAAGTTATTAAGAATGGAGTAATCTAACCAGAATGATTACAGGATTCTGTTCCACAAATAAGTGTTCTAGGGGAGAAGGGATTTGGTTTCAACCTCTTCCTTATTAATAGAATACGGAGGGGATGAGGATGGATGATTCGATCCCTTGTACGTGGCATATCGATTCTTAAATTTAAATGTCTGAAGTGTTGAAACTATGGAATATAGATCGTGTCTGAATATCCGTAATGAAAATAGTGATAGCTTAACGTTAGGCCAACTACTTTCATACTCTATCGTCCATCTTCAAAATCCATCAAGACAACAGTGAATACATTTATGAAAGATGGAATAATAAAAAGGGAAACTGGGTCAGGAGGTTACACCATCAAGAGGGTTAATCATTTCAACTTAGACCTAAATACATTATTATTGCCCAAAGTAGAGTCCAACAATTTTACAAAAATCTCGGAGAATTCCAAGAAGATATCTTTAATCATTTGATACAAAGGTTCAAAGCTTAAACTTAAAAAAAATGCTGTTATACGATTTGGTTGATTTTGGGTAAGCATATTTGGTTTCGTCTGTGAAAAAAGTGCTGTGCAAAATTAAATCAACTACAAAGCCGTATAAACACTTTTGATCTCAATAAAGGCTGGAGAGTAACTATTATGAAGCTTTAACACAGATATGACAGCAGAATTCCATTGTTGTTCTGATCTGACTCTTGTAAAAATATATTATGGCAGAAGGTTTAAGGAACTTTCTAGAGCCGTACAAGGAAACGAGAATTTTTTTCACTAAGAGCGTTCGTATGTACGAGTTCCATTTGAATTCTAGAAAGAAAAATCCCAATATGGAGCGTACATTACAACCATTCCTCAAGCCTGTAAGAATAAATGTAACAATCTGTAAAATGGTGAGGAAACATTTTTAACTTGGTTTTCTGTTTGTTGTAATTTCTCCTCGATGCTAATCTTGTAGAACTGACACTCGAAAACCTTTAAAAGATCACTCAAAAAAAAAAAAGAAAGAAAAAAAGAAAGATGAACAAATTTAGTTCAGCATTAGGTATATTTACCAAAATGATGACAACGAATCTGGAGTTACAATGGCTGATCTGCCAAGCTACACTTAGAATCTGATACAAGCACGTTGCTCGAAAGTGTCGGTCATCTTACAGTCACTGAACCATTCCAATTAAAAATTGTCACTTAATGATCAAACACAGGTCTATAGCACAAATCATTTCGACAGACTGACTGGGCAGCGATGAATTTAACTGTGCACATATTTATTTTGAATGTTATAAATACAGCACATCCAGTCTGGAAATGTTCTGAGACCACCTGCTATGTAGCAACATAATTCAAATTCGAATTCTTATAAATGTGGCATCTGAATTATAATGCAGATGCTTTAATATTTAATGCTCTACAAACTCATCCGATTCCTATCATGTGACCGTCAATATGTTTTTTTCCAAAATATTGTAAACAGGATTCTTGTTCTCTACACAAATAAATCTGATTGCCTGAAGTCGAGCTCTCTTAAGCGTCAAGTTGTATTTCCACAGCTAATTTACACAGGTATTAGGAATATTACGACAATCTATTCGAGAAATCTTTGGAATCCATATCTGTTCATGTATGGTCTGCTACATTTTGTTTATATGTTGTCCTTTATATCAAGTCATATATTGTTTATTGTGACATTTTAGAAAAATGTAACGGGAGTTATTTTGCATCAAAGTAAGATAGGTTCATGTTATGCAAATCTAGAGTGGTTTTCACGAGGTGACGAAAACATTTAGCATAGTTCCTTGGTCCATAGTAATTTTAACCGATTTTTTTCATTTGTAGCCGCATTGGTGTAAGAATTCTTTTTTTTTTAACCCTATGTTCTTGTTAATTTTTTTACATTCTTTCTCAAAGGCACCTTTGAGGTGAGTGTACTTGTTTACCCTAGTGTGTTGGTCGCCGGATTCTTTCCAGTTACAAATAATAATATTTACACAGACTTGGCCGATATATTTTTTATTTAAATGATGCACGTTCCCATTTTTTCAGATCGGCTCTGTACTCCTTTGAATACAAAATCCAATCTAAGATATGTTTTCAACATATTTTTTTTCTTTTTATGTACCATGCCCTTTCAGGACGTAGGCTATAATGGCTCTCCACTTCCTCATATCCCTTGTTGTTCTCAATAAGTTTCGTCCCTCTGCCTCCTCCTCCAGACCACGTTCTGTCATCCACTTGCTTAAGCTCGCCAGGTATGTTATGCGTTGCTTCCCCTTTTCACTCTTCCTCCATTCGAACTGTGTGTATCAGATTCTCCAGGCCCTCCTTTCTCATTACATGTCCCAGAAACTTTAGCTACCCCTTACTGATAATCCTCTCCATAACTTAATTGTTGCTAACTCGCTCGGTCCATGATATCATCAGCATCCTTCTGTAGAACCACATCTCCGTCTCCTTGAGTCTTTACTTCATCTTTGAGGAGACAGCCCAACATTCGCTGCTGCAAAGGAGGACAAATATCACGTAATAGCTCAGTACTATTTTCTTTGTTACCACAGTGATCCTCCTGTTTCGCAATACTCTGCCTAGATTTTGTAATGCGTCCTTGGCCATCCCATTACTTCTACGGCTCTCAGTGTCGCACTTGTCGTCCTCTGTGAAAACATTTCACAGATATTTAAATTTCCGCACCTTTTGGATATTAGTGTTCCCAACTCGCAATTCGCATTTCGGACTCATCCATTTACTGATGACCATGCATTCCGTCTTCTTGCAGTTTCTGCTTAGTCGCTTCTTCACACTCTCCGTCGCTACCTTCTGTAGGGGAGCTTGTAATTTCTTTTACGTGTCTGCCATCAGTTCTGTATCATCTGCGTATCTTATATTGTTAAGAGTGTGGACGTCGATGCTGCTACCATTTGTCTGTCCACTGAATATTCCTGTCACATCTAGTCTGCTGCCCGATATTCCGCTGCCATCATTTCCCACGTCGATATTTATGGTAATGACACAAATATTTACCCATGTCTTACTAGTAAATTAAAAAAATAAAACTGATAACTGATCTCGTGAATGGCATTCAATCTGTTGTTACCTGGGCAAGAAAATGGCTACTAAATTTTAACGACTTCGAAACGAGCCTGTTTGTTATCTAGATTCGCGATGAAGTCCGAAGAAGGTTATTTGCATTATTTACATTATTCGGACTGTTATCCTCATCTTCCTTGCCATATTCACAACGTTTCGGCCTCTATATCTCTGAGGTGAGGTATTATGTTTACTTGCATTATTTACATTATTCAGACTGTTATCCTCATCTTCATTGCCATATTCACAACATTCCGGCCATTGGCCGGAATGTTGTGAATATTAGGTGATAAGAATTTCAAACCGAACCCTTTATTTCGTCAACCGTGGTAGAGTGTTTAGTTCCACGTACCGTGCCTCTTCTGGGTGTCTCAGTGATTAGAATTTCAAACCGAACCCTTTATTTCGTCCAGCGGGGTAGAATGTTTAGTTCCACGTACCATACCTCTTCTGAGTGTCTCAATGATTAGAATTTCAACCCGATCCCTTCATTTCATCGACCGTGGTAGAGTGTTTAGTTCCACATGCCATACCTCTTCTGGGTGTGTCAGTGATTAGAATTTCAAACCGAACCCTTTAATTCGTCCAGCGGGGTAGAGTGTTTAGTTCCACGTGTCATGCCCCTTCTGGGTGTCACAATGATTAGAATTTCAACCCGGGCCTTTTATTTCGTCCAGCGGGGTGCCATGCCTCTACTGGGTGTCTCTGTGATTAGAATTTCAAACCGAACACTTTATTTCGTCCAGAATGGTAGACAGTTCATTTGGATGTCTCAGTTATTTCCCTTTAACTCAACACTCCGAGTTTGGTTCACTTTGATGTGGCCTGGTATTGAACTCACAACTCCTTGGGTCTAATCACTGGATCTAAACAAAGTCTTTATCCACTAGGCCATGAAGAAGAAAGTATATCGGTTCTGACCTGGTATCTTGAATTCAATCACTTTCAAAACGCTGTCAAATGGCTTCCCTCTGTCTTTTCTATAAATATTTTCATGGCAATTGTCCTGATGAGCTTTACTTGGTCCCGAGATCGCTTTAATTTAAGCATACTACAAGAAATTAGGTTCAACCGTTTAAACATTGGAATAGCTAGGTGTAACAGTAATATATATTATAAATAATGTTTTCTCGCCTCTGGAACTCACTCCCAGTTTCTTTCTTTCCTCTCACCGACGATATTCAAAAAATTAAATTCAACAGTAATCGCCATCTTCTGTATTCCTGAATCCTATTGTTTTATTTTCCTTTGTCCTCACTTAGATTCTTACAATCTATGTAACGACCTGTGTCTTAGTGGCTTTATTACCTTGCTTGAGTTTAAATGATTTTTAAATGATTTTTCATGAAATAAAACTCATTCAAACAACATTAGATAAGAGAATAAATAAATAAAACTAAATAATAACCAGAATATCAACATTTTACCATCTCTAAAAATAGATGTATATTTGAAATCGCCAGTCGATCAAAGCCATATTTCAACCAACTAATCGAAAATATTTCACAGCTAGGATGTAAGAAAGAAATTAAAAAAATATAGCAAAGAAATCGAAATTGCATCATCTCTAAAAAGAGAAAGTTTGACAAACCAATAAGAAAACTTCCAGGAACAGAGTATAAAACGATGAGCCAATGAACAGCAGACGCACTTTTCGAAGCTGATCTATGGATGCATATATAACCAGATGGAAAATCAACCAAAACTAGAATCAATAATTAAAATTTACTCATTCTCCGATACTGCAGTGATCGTAACATACACAGACACAAAATACGATATTTGCACGCATAGCTGGCGATTGAACGTTTACAACGTCCTCATACATTTAAAAACATATAACTTTCTTCACCTCGATTTATAATCCTTTAACCACAAGCAAGGACATAAAAGCCATTGAGATTCAAATTGTTTTTGAAAGTGAAAGATACAAAGAGGAAAACAAAAGAACAGAGTCCAAGGAGACAAAAGATGACTATTGACACTGCATTTAAATTTTTGAAGATTTAGTTGACAGGGAAGAAAAAAAAATGAAGAAACTTCCGTAAACGAAACTTGTGCGTATAACTTTTAGTTGCACCTAGCAATTTCAACAGTGAATTTATAAGACCTAGCAGCCAATGTAGTACGGCGCTTAAAATTTGAGAAGTCGTGATACCTACGAATAAATCTCACTAGTACAATTCCTGTGAAAATATTGAAAATATATTATAATAAATACAAAGAAAAGCTTAGTTATGGCGGTGGGAATTATGACTGATGCCTAAATGCTAGGTCAGGACCGATAACGTTGCCGATTCGTGTACGAATTTTCTTAAAAAATGTCTAGATACATAGCAGAATCAGCAAACCAAATACGATAATAATATTCGATTCGCGAACGAATGGTATACTTAAAAACGTGCAAGATTGATTCTGGTAGGAAATGTTGCCTAGCAGAATATAATGAAACGACATTAGCAGCATTAGCAGTTGTACCAATATAATAATTCCAATTGATATATTGTAATTATATTATTCAGCAACACTTTAATATTTTATTTATAACGAACTAAGCTTCAATATAAATTGGCTTAATTTACGGCTATATATAATGAGAGTTTTTGTTGATAACAGAGACAAAATTCCAAATATATGTGTCTGATCTCTCGTTACCAAGCAACACGTGAAAAGGTAGAATATCTGCAGAGATAATTGCCAGTGTAAATCATTGGAGAATTGTTTTATGAATGCTCATCTCAGTACAAGTATTGGTGTTTGAAACTGGTTACAACATCATAAATACATGGGTAAGACAAAAATTACCAGCGTTCTTACAACAGTTTTGTTACAGTGAAAGTGCGAAAAAATGTTTGATTTACCCTCGTATAGCAAGTATGGCATATCCGGAGAGCTAGTAACGAGGGAAAATATATATATATATATATATACACAAGTATATGATTGGTGTATACGGAATGAATTCCAATAACCATCAATTACTATTCTTAAAAGAGTGCTCAATACAATGTAGAGCAGATATAATTATTTATTTAAAAAAAATCATAACATAAATATGATATAAAATCACTACAAAAATAGCCATTTTGTTTCAACACCCCCGGTGCCGTAACAAGTGATGATGTCGAATGTAAAATAATCATTATTCCTAATAATCAAAATTATTTTACATTCAACAACATCACTTGATGTGTTGAAACAAAATCGGGTGTGTTGAAACAAAATCGCTATTTTTGTAGTGATCTTATAACATATTTACGTTATAATTTTTAAAAATAAATAATTATATATATATATATATATATATATATATATATATATATATATATATATATATATATATATATGCCAGCTCTGTCGTCCCAAAGCTAAGCATGTCAAAAAAATGGAACGCTAATTGTGATCAATGGTTAACTATTTTGTGAAGGTTTATTTTTGTGGAGGAGATAGTTGCCTTCCCAAATGAGCAGTCTCTCTAAAGCGGACGTGATATAAACAACGTGGAAGAAAAATAATACACGATATATATATATATATATATATATATATATATATATATATATATATATATATATATATATATATATATATATATATATATATATAGGAACACGTAAAATTAAAGAATATATGTTTTGTTTTATTTTTATTTTTTTTTTGCCAACTTTCTTGCATGATAATTAGAAGGCAAACAGAAAAAAATATATAAACACTGGATATCAACGTTTTGATTACTTTGCATATATCAAGAACTGTACCTCCCCCCCTCTAGATCAAACACTTTACAGACACTCGCCACATTTTATTGTGACCTCCATAATAATTTCCATAACTGTACGTCTAATGCTAGGGCTAAATATGATTTTGAATTCAAATCGGTTGTTGTTCTCCTTCATATCAGGATATCTCAGTCTGCATTGATAT
Organism: Acanthosepion lycidas; assembly: GCA_963932145.1. Classification (NCBI taxonomy): domain Eukaryota; kingdom Metazoa; phylum Mollusca; class Cephalopoda; order Sepiida; family Sepiidae; genus Acanthosepion; species Acanthosepion lycidas. Next base: position 23,670,481 of record OZ010581.1, on the reverse strand, counting down.
TTAACCCATACCTGGAGGGATAGAATAGTTCATATCTTTCCCGGGAATATTAGTACAAATATGAAGGAAAGAAACACGTTTGGAATTCGAAATATGTGCGACTATTACATGACGCTACTATTGGACTACATCATCTACATTGTATATCTTTTATATGCGTGTATATGTCGCCCTGTCGTCTCAGCACCATGGTGCATTGAGTAGGGCAGCATTTTCTTATGTTAGTTTCTAATTTTATGCTTTCTCTAACGTTAAGAGACTGTCCATAACTGTCATTATAAATCGGCAGTCTCTTAGAAATGCGATGATAGACATGCGTAGAGTTGAAATATTCTACTTCCATATTCTGACCGAATAACCAAACAAAAGAAAATTTTATGTAATCTCCTCTTCACTGAGGTATTCTGGTGTTAAGTATCTTCAGTCAGAACGTCTTTTCATTGATCAAGTTGGTAAGATGTCATTTCTTGCGGTGTCAACTAGTGGAGGAAAGAGAGAAATCTTGACAGAAAATAGCCGGACCTTCACAAAGAAACATAAATGTCTAGAACGCCTTATTTTTTTAAATGCATCTTGAATAATTTGCTGAGTTTGTCTAAAGAGACGGTAGGGTGATAATTCATTTTCATATTTAAACAAGTGGATCGCCCCTCCTCATATGGAATATATCATCTCGATGACAATTTGGGATTTATTGATTTATTTTTGAAGTATTCATTCTCATCTCGCCTTTTCTTTTCAACGCTAATGTTGCATCGTCCAGATACCATCGAACTGCGACACATTTATCAGAAATTGCCGGCATCTTGCTTTCCAGTAAATACGCACTGCGTCTAAACGTCATGAAAAAAAACCATGTTTATTCCTCATTTCGTCTCTTGTGAATCTCAGCTTTTGCTAAATAATAAGAAATGATTCAAAAACAAAGTCAGATTAGACGACGAGACTTTGATCGAATGAATTCCCTCTTTATATACTTCCTCCCTTCGGGTAATGTGTTGTCATGGCTCTCCACTACGTTTTTGCAGATATAATTTCTTTTCTCGCACTTCCAACTTGTGGAACTCAGTCCCTTCAGTTTACTTGCTTCAATGATAGCTACAATGTTCAGAAATTAAAATACAATATCAATCTCCATCTTTTGTCTTCTTGAATCCCTTTCATATTTTAACCTTTCCACAATCTTCCCTATTTTGACTTCTTTTTTAAGTTCACTCCCTGTAATCTCCTTTGTACTAATGGTATTCCCGGCTTGCTTGGGCTGACATGATTACCAAAAAATGAAAAATATTAATTAATGCTTGTCTAAATACTTTAATTTCTAGTCTAATTTCCAATATTCAGCTAAGCATGCTCATTAGCTACTGCTTCTCTTACCATCCGCTGTTCTGTACTCCAGTATGATATATTAGGTTGGTGCAAAAATAATGTCGTTTTTCTTTTGAAGTTGAACGTCAAAAAACGACATTATTTTTGCACCAACCTAATATAAATGTCGCCTTTTTAAAGTCTTCTTTCTACATTATGTATTTAGGAGATTTCAACTGCCTCTTTCTGATTCTGTGTAAAACAGATTTCTTTTGTTTCCTTTTTGTTAAATATTCATTGTTACATGCTTTGTCTAGTTTATTCTCAGCGGCCGTCTTAATATCACTTTTCTGTTGTCCAGACTTCACTTCCATATAGGAGGATTATTAATACATGCTATTTCAGGATTTCTGTGTTAATTTCTAACGAAATTCACCTGTTTCTAAAAGTTTCCACCATTCAAACGCGGTTTCAGATCCTTTTCTATGCTATTACGTCGTCTTTTATAATACTTCAAGAATATTTCAATTTTACAGCCAACTTCCAAACGCGATACTATCAACTCTATTGTTTTCGAATAACCAAACACGTTTCCGTTGTTATTGACGAGTAATAAAAGTTTTTTTTTTTTTTTTTTCAAATCTCAGTTTTAAACATCGAGTTTGGTCTGTTCTTACATTTTGAAGTCACTGCATGGAGTATTGCTGCCATATATGGTCTGGATCCCCTACTTTTTGCCTCGGGATTCGTGATAAGATCCAGAGACGGATATGCAATGTAACTGGCTCTGATCTGGCATCTCGTCTGCAGTCGCTCTCTCACAGTTGCCTCTCTCTGGCTTTTTTTACAAATATTTTTCTGGTAATTGCTCCGATGAGCTGCTTTCACTGCTTCCTAGGCTTCATGAATTCAAGCGTCCTACGAGACTGGCATCCCACTCTCCCCCTTTCACTGTTGAAACTGTTAAATGTAGCCGTCTCTTCTACTCCAATAGCTTCATGTCTCGCACCTCTCGACTGTGGAACTCCCTTCCCTTTTCCTGTTTCCCTGATAGCTATAATCTCCAACTATTCAAATGTAATGTCAATAGACATCTCCAGTTGCCTTGATCTATCCACTGTCATTCTCTTCATCCTTTCCTCTATCACTCCTATCTGTTCTCCCTCCAAATCCTATGTAACTCCTTGTGTGCTAGTGGTTTCAATCTCTGCTTGGGGTGAAATGCTTAAAAAATCAACTGCTCAGTAAGCAGCGAAGGTGTTTCGTTTGAAACACTCAACGACTCCAATAAAACAGATCGAGAAACGAATGATCGAATCATTTTTTCGCTATCCCTGCCTTCAACAAATTGCTGACAAAGGTGAAATAATAAAAAAAAAAGAAACATACCTTTGAGTGGTGGAATATACTTACATCAAATCGTATTTAAAGTACCAGTCTGAGGTAGCTGGAGTCATTTTTTCAATCACTGCTGTCACTACAAGCATGTTTTATCATATCTCTTGCTCACTCGACGATTTTCCTGACGTTGCTGACTCGAGTTCGGAAAACATTTCGTTTTACCCTGTTATGATCGCAATTGAAAACCTGTTTAAATATAAAGAATCGGGTGGAAAATAAGAATAGGGTGGCAGGTATAAATTGTTAGAGAGATGCAGCTGAATTCCTCTTCATGTTCTGTTGTAAAATTCATCTACAGTTCATAACTTAATCGATGCTTTCTTGTTCCAGCATTTTCGCTAATTGGAATCGATTGTTTTTAATGACGAGAGATGGTCACACAGCAAAACACAAGACGTTCTTTCCTAGAAATTCAGAAAGCTTTTTGGTCTCATCTGAGAAAGAACATTTATTGATTTTTTCTTTACTCCAGAAGCCATAGAACTCAGTATTTAAACGACTGTCATATTGAACGTATCCCCTTTCAGTAATAAACTCGGTGAGAAGTTTGTATTCAACAAATCTACCTGATTAGAAGCCAGATTGACACCAATGTGAAGCTATAAACTCTGTCTAAGGGAAGAAAATAGCTATAATTGCCTTCCCAGACCAACACAATTTAATTATTAAATGACTATATCTCCTCTCAAAATGCAGAAACGAAAACAATTTTTATGACGTTACTTTAAAATGGAACACTAAAAATAAAATAAAATAATTAAAATAAAAATCTAACTTACACAAATTAAGTAAATAATAAACATTTTAACAAACTACGAATACTCTCATCAACACAAGTAAATATAATAATAATATACAAAAATAATAAAATGATCAGTAATAGATAATTGCCTTGTGCCACATCTGACCGCGTGGGGCGTTTGATAGTTATCCTGCAGTTGGAGACTCATCTCCAGCTGTGCTGATCAAACTCTGTGTCTCCGGGCAGAAACGTCGAAGGGCAGAGTCTCGCCTCGGCAACAGCTACCCTACCCCATTTTATACGGTTTCTTGGTGGAATTTTTAGCCAAGCCTACGGGCTCGTATACCCCACATTAAATTCTGTCTTTTGCCACATCTGACCGCGTGGAATGAATGTAGATATATTTCAATTGAGGATTCGTCTCCAACTGGGTTGGTCAAACGTTCTGCCTCCAGGGAGAGAGTATACACAGACAAGACTATGTCGAATGGCAGACTCTCCTCTTGGGAAAAATTCTAGCCGACCCCGTTTTATACGGGCTCAGATACACCAGATTAAATTCGGCTTTGAACCATATCTGACTGTGTGAGGCGGTTGGTAGATATCCCACAGTTAGAGATTCATTCTCGAATTTACGTGATACATTCTAGCAGTTGACTAATAATTTTACGAGCCGCTGGCGAATCTTATATATGTTGTTCTTATCGTAAGTCTTATCGTTCACTACCAATCTTCATTTGCTTATTCTATTCAGTAACATTCCCTAGGTTACAATAAATAGCCTATTAAATAATTTAAAACATAACCGTTACCGCCATTCAATAATGTTAGATAGACATTCAATAATGTTCAATAGACATTCAACCCATAATGCACTATTCATAAATAGTCGAACCAAAAGATCACACATGGCCTGAAGATTGCGTTGAAGCATGAATGTTTCTGTGTTATATGTGATAAATATTAAAGTATATTTTCTCTACTCTGATTTTCATGTAATGACATTCACTCTTTAGAGGATGTTCTTGTAAAAATGTTACTTCTAAAAAATGTTGCAATCTTACAAACACAACTTTGAAGGAGGGGGATCATGTAATTACCCAAAACGTAGTGTGGAGTATATTATTTGTAAATCTAAATTATATATCTTCTGGCATCAATAAAATAAAAAATAAAGATTGCCTTCTTTAATAATTCTCAGAGCAAAAATTATCTTAGCCGATGCAAAAATGAAAGGAAATTTCATGCAGTTCTTGCAATCTTCAGTGGGTGAGATCAAGGACAGCATAAGAATAATAAATAATTTCAGCACCTGCAGATTGCAGAGACTGCATAAAACTGCGAATCGTGCTATGGACGTTGGGTATTATTTATATTCGGTAATATATACTTGAAGCCCTACCGCATAACATTGAGCACTATATTATAATACCTGTAGAAGATACATATTTATACACATGTGAAAGCATATGTACGTACCTTTTATATATATATATATATATATATATATATATATATATATATATATATATATATATATATGTCTGTGTGTGTGTGTGTGTGTGTGTGTAATGAAAAACAAACCACTTTAAGGTACCATTACGATAATTTATTTCACCTAAATTCTTTTTTAAGGATTCAGGATCATCAGGGAAAACTTCTAAAAACGAATTGAGAGGAAAAATGGGATTAGAAATTGGTGGGTAGTGTATTTTTTGTAATTTAATAGAGGGGGTTGAGAGTGGTAGTTAAACAGACAATATAAAGTATAGGGAGGGGTTAATTTTATATCTCTCTTAAGTATGTTTTATATTGGAGTAGGAGGAGTGACAGAACCTTGACCTATTTAGATGGTTAACAAAACGGAAATGAAATGAAGAAAATGTATACAAGTGAGTCTTATGGTAAAGAGAGAGATAGGGGGCGGAAAGAGATGGAGTTGTTATAATTTTGTTTTAACAAAATTATGTAAAAGATAGCTTACAATGTTTGATAGAAAATTCGATGTCTGAAAAAAATTTTGTTATTAACTTAAATCTTTAATTTTTTAAGTAAATAGTTTCAGGACTAAATATAACTATTATTGTAATAAAGGTTATTTATCTAGGACATATATTTAAATTTTATATATTTAAAATTTTAATAGTTTATTCACCCGACTAATTGTATTTCCACAATATATAAAGAAAAAACAGTAACAATAACATCTATTTTAATATTTAAAATTAATTCATGAATGTAATTTTTATTTATTATATTGGTAAACTAAATTAAAGATTAGGTTTCATTAATAAATAGTATTTGAGGGTAATATTAATTTTAATTTATTCATATATGTCTCACAAATGTATTCATGTCAATCCCTGCATACATACGATCATTAACAAGTCCAAAAAACACATGAGAATCCTTAAAAAAAGAATTTAGGTGAAATAAATTATCGTAATGGTACCTTAAAGTGGTTTGTTTTTCATTACATATTAGCTCTGTCCTCACATTGAGCTCTCAGGATTTCATCCTTTTTGGATTTACCAATTCGGTTTACCAAGTTCCTTATAACGTAATTATATATATATATATATATATATATATATATATATATATATATATATATATGTAAACACACACACACACATATATATATATAAGTATATACATATATATATGTATATATGCGCGCACACACATATATATGTATATAGTACATATATGTATACATATATATATATATACACATGTATACACATATATATACACATATGTATATACACAAACAATTATATACACATATATATATATATATATATATATATATATATATATACATACATAAATATATACACATATATATAGAGCCAAATATACATACGCATATATATAGACCCAGACATATATACATATATATATACACATACATATACATATATATATATATATACATACATATACATATATATATATAAACACATATATACACACACACACATATATATATATATATATATATACACATACATATACATATATATATATATATATACACATACATATTTATGTACACACACATACGCACACATACACACACACACTTATATATATATATATATATATATATATATATATATATATATATATATATATATATATATATATATACGTGTGTGAGAGAGTTTCTCTAATACAAATGTTTCAAATGACTTACAAGTTGTATTCACTCGACCTCAGGTAAGATACTTACTTCGTTTGGGGAATTTGTAACAGAACTTTTTACTATATGGGCAACCATAGTAATGTCTGATTTTAAAGTTGGTAGACAGCTTATGCAGCAAAGTCGTTACTTATAGCTATATCCAAAGAAGACAAAACAGTATATAACCTCAGACGAACCCAGGAAACGTAGCGGGAAAAATGTAACTGCCAAAAAAACTGAGAAACGAAAATCTATACGTAGTGATGTTAAATATACTTGGCCAATATGTCTTTCTCAAAAATTGTGCGAATGACCATAGATACCAGAATTTTATTCTAAATCCCCTTATAGTCAGGACAGGAACATTGCTATAAATCAAGACATTAACAGCTGGTCTTAAATGACATCGTCTGTTTGAGACTTTAATATGGATCACATTGCTGGTACAAATCATTGTGTAGATACACAATGTCCAGAATCAATGATTAAACAGAGCTTCGAGTGAATGAATACCGTAGTTCTCAGTGATGAAAATACTTTTAAGAATCTTATCAACTGATGCTGCAGAATCACAAAGGACTGTACCAAAATGAGTAAAATTGTCAGCACATTTAATTCGAAGAGAAATTAAGAACATAATGAAAATCTTGACGTACCACACTACTTTGAAGAAAAGGTTAGGAAATGTTCTGTAAATTTACATTGAGCACTATTTTGTAAAAATAAAAAAATATCTATAAGAACATATATATATATATATATGTATCTATGTATATATTTATATATATATATATATATATATATATATATATATGTGTGTGTGTGTGTGTGTGTGTGTGTGTGTGTGTGTGTGTGCCTCAAATACTGGAAAGAACTTTTACAGCTAGATGATATAATAAAACTTGTTTGCTGAAAAGATTTTCACTGAAAACTAACAACAGCTGCTCAGTCAGTGAATGACGAATATTTCCGTAGAATGGAACATTTAATATTACCATATATATATATATATATATATATATATATATATATATATATATATATATATGCTGTTTCATCATATTGACCGGATTCATAAACACCTGCACTATACGTGAGATATTCTGTACTTTTATTGGCTTATATATATATATATATATATATATATATATATATGAATGTTAATGAATCCGCTCAATATAATGAAACAGCATATATATATATATATATATATATATATATATATATATATATATATATATATATATATATATTAATAAATATGCATACTATCTCGCAGCTCTAACAATACTCCGATTTTCATGTACGATACGATCATTGGGTGCAGAGTTTAAAATGACTGTTTTACAGTTTGATACAAAATATATCTGTCTATCACGACCCTGAGGTGGTAATACCTTATGCTACACATTTTTAACATTTAATCTTAAAAATAATAACGTTAGCAAAAATAAGTGTGAGGAAAGGAAAGAAAGGAGAGAAGGAAATTTTAAGAATGAAACTTAAATTTTAAACTATGATAAAATGGGGAAAAAAGGAATTATATTAGAAAAATAATGGTGAAAGGTGAGTAATTAAAATGATCATGAAAAAAGGTAAAAATAAGTAATATATAATAAACTGGAAAAATAGAAAAAAAAGGTAGAAAAGAATAAATGAGTGTATTAAGAGATAATCTGTAGTAGTATATATATGGAGATGTTTATGTTTGTGTCTGCACTTAATTAATGACAGGATCTCCAAACTCAAAAAACAACAGGCATTCATTAATATTAAAGACCATAACAACAATTTCCTTGTTGTGATAAAAAAAAAGTCCGACAAAATAGCCATTAAAGCAGATAAGACGAGGAGTCATTGCCAAATAGATGCAGTCTTTTATCATGAGGCTATAAATAAGGAAGTTTTACAAATTTAATTTTCAGTATCTTCCTATTGAAAATTTTACGTTGTCGATGTTTACTATGAAAGTGTTTATCAATTCATCTCAGAAAGAATAACGATAATAAATTTATATACAATCAGGCCCTCAAAAATAGTGGTTTTAGACAAGAATTAAACATTAACGGATAACTTGTAAATCAGAATAATAACAGAACTAAAAATAGAAAGAGGAAAGTTATATGGTTTAACCCACCATATTGCAGGCTTTCTAACATTGATATACGAAGTTTCTTTCAATAGGAAGAGACTGAAAATTAGTTACTCGTGTGTTAGAAATATGGGGAAAATCATATCTTCCCATAATTTTAGAATACTTAGAAACTACCATAGTGATGAAAATCAATCTAGTAACCCTACCTGCAATTGTAGGAATAAAGACCATTGTCCAATCGGGGGTAAATGTAAGTATGAAAATGTAGTATAGGGGGCAACAATTTTCCCCGAGGAAAATATAAACCAGAAAAAAAGATATATAGGTATATCCGCCGGTAATTGGAAGCAGTGTCTATACAACCACAAACGCTCTTTTAGATATAGATACCTCAGAAATGTGTATGTCCGTATGTATATATGTGTGTAAATGTATATATATGTAGGATTGCATGTGTATGGATGTATGTGTATATGTATGTATGTGTGTGTATTTATGTATGTATATGTATACATATATGTATGTGTATGTGTATGTATGTATATGTATATATATATGTATATGTATATGAATATAAATATATATATATATATATATATACATATATATATATATGTATATGTGTACATGGGTATATGTGTGTGCATGTGTGTACACGCCTATATGTATGTATGTACGTGTATATGTTATTGTGTATGTGTGTATACGCATCTGTTTTTGAACATAGAGATATAGGTCCTTGCCAGATTAGATAATCGTTATATTTATTTTTTATATGTTTATATTTGATTTGTAACCTGTAGTCGATATTAATTTTGTCAAATTTTCTTGTTTACACTCGGCCCTTTCAGTAAATACCCTTCAGTTTTAGTTCCCACCTCCGACCCATTTCTCTCTCCCACCCTTTTTTCTTTTCCTTTCTTATTGTGTGTGTATGTCACCGCAAAATGTATCCTTTCCGGTTACATCTTTAATGTATTAGACATCCGACAACATTCATATTTCTCTCACTTAAACAGTCTTTGACTCCCCTCTCTAAAAATTCTCTCTGTTAAACTTTAATCCCCCATCGTCTCTCGTCTGTTAACCCTCTCTTTAGCTCTAACATTCGTCCCACACTCTCATACTTACACCCTGTCTAAATTTTATTTTTTTATTTCCGGAGTTGTTTTTAATGTTTTCTTTTTGAATTTGTAGGTCTGATGAATTGGATCGTATTTTCGATTCCAATGGAATAAATTATAACCATGGCATATTAGTGTTTAAGCCTTTTTTATTATATATATATATATATATATATATATATATATATATATATATATATATATATATATATATGAAGAAATATAGTCTTCAGGTGTGCTATATTTATGGGATAAAGTGCTCAATATCAGAGATAGAGGGTGCGTAAATATAAAAGTGAACATAGAAGTCAACACTTAGAGGCGAAAATCTGTTTAATGCTATATGCAATTGTCAGGCCACGTGTTATTTATATTATATTATTATTTATACTATATATATATATATATATATATATATATATATATATATATATATATATATATATATATATATATTTATATATATATGTTGTCATCTACAGACAGTCTTTTTCATCAATGTGACTAGACATCTGATTATCTCAAGCCGGAATCTCTCTGTCTCACACACACACAAACACCCGCACACACACACACACACACGCATATATATATATATATATATATATATATATATATATATATATATATATATATATATATATATATATATATATATATGTTTCATAAAAAGCAACTGACACTGTACTGCGTTTAGTATTTTCATTAAAATCTTCTTGTTTTCTCATAATTATCTACCTTTCTGAACGTACGCTTCATGGATTTCTCCAACAAAATACTCTTCGAATATGCTTATTACTACTACCAAATCTTCTTTCTCCTTTTCGTTACCAAATTTCAGCATCTACATTTATTATTGACAAAAAGACAGATGTTTTGTATGTACTATCCGATTCTTTGCTGAGGCAACTGCTTTTTGGATAATTTCGAAAGTTTCGAATAAACCTTTTCCAGTCAGCTGCTAATTTCTCTGAAAAAACAATATTTGCAGGAGGTTGAATATTGTTGTAAATTGCCTTTGGTTATCCTGTCCTTGTTCAAAATTATGTGTTATGGCCAAGTCGTCAATTGGTCAAAACATGTTTTTATAACAAAGTGATCAAATTTGTTTATCTTTTTACTTTATAAACAATTCATATTTTAAATTCAAAATTAAAAACACAAAACAATTGACTTTATTTATATATTTTTGGGGGGATTTAGTCCACGATGTGGCGTAAGTTCTTTCAGGCAGTAAATGCCATAATTTACAAGAGAGTTAAAGGAGAAATGATGGAGTCTTTAAAAGTTTATATTGACATCCAAACTCAGTAAAGCGCAGTATTTAAAATCTTCCCTCCTCATACATGCTCCTTTTATATAGCAAACACAGATGCCATTTTTTGACAAGGGAGGTAACTGTGGATTACTCCACACTTCTTACTTCAGGTCGTTTATAATTCGCCGAGATTGACGAACGGACAGAAGGACAAACTGCGTTTTATTATTAGTATAGATTTTCTTAAATAATTTTAAAATATATTAAACCAAAACTTTTCGTCGGTTTTCAGACAAACCAGCTAAATCTCTCTCTGTATATATATATATATATATATATATCGCGGTAGATGATAACAAATACAATGTTTAAAAGTATAAAAAGCGTCTACTCAAATACGGTAATCCACTAAAAATAACTTTTACGTATTTTATACATATATTGTTATATATAGTCTAGCCAATTTAATTTAGTTTCATTCCCTTTTTCTTTCTCTGTTTTTAATGTGTTTTTTTTTTATTGAATATCCACTATTATGATGATCTGCCGTTTAAAGAGGCATATTTAATGAATCTTTGCGGAAATTTACTATGGCTGATCTCGAAATTAAATCACATTCTATGCTGTTTCGTTTTCGTAAAATGAATGTTCTTTTAAGTAAACTTGAATTTTTTAATCAAATTTCTTGTCATGCGCTTAATGAGCATTAGAAAATAATGCATTGTCTTTATTGTTTTGTAAAAGATCATTTTTCTTTCATATAATCATTTATTTAAATACCTTGTAAAAATAATTACTGGGGATAGAGTAAATTCAAATTTTAGCTTATTATTTGAATGGTGGACAATCTCCTCAAAGATGAAGTAGAGACTTGAAGCACCAGAAATGTGGTTGTACAGAAAGATACTAAGGATACAATTGACCGAACATGTTAGCGACAACAAGGTTTTGGAGAGAATAGAAATAAAGAGGAAACATACTTAGCATCAGGAAGATGGAGTTGAAATCTCTAAGACAAATAATGAGGAAGGACGGTTTGGAAAATCTGATACTCACAGGGTGGATAGAGGGACAGAGAGATAAGGGAAAGAAACACGTGAGAGTGAATGTCAAAAAAAGTCTGGGAGAAATAACAAACATACAAAACTTATTAAGTGCTACAGGAGGAGAGCCATGATCGCCTATAAGCTAAAGGAATACGGTACATAAAATATTGTTTTAGAAACATTTCTAACCAATTTATATGCTTAAATAAATTAAGGAGATTAATATAATTTGATTTTTTGGTTTCCAGATGGCGGGTGCTGTTGGGACCAACCATACCGCGTATAGATTTATGAGCCATGTAAATTCCCTTCGTTTTCCATTAGTAAGAAGTTTCAATTTGAGAGGTTCTTCCCAAGAACTGGTGCTTTGTGGAACTGACATCCGCCAAGTTGTTTTTTTTTTTTTCACGATCACTAAGTTATTTTAATACATAACCCAATGAACTGCACTTCTTGCCTGATCTTATACCCAAACAACACACAATAACGCTCTATCTTGAGTGGCTCTTAGGCCCCTGTATTGGTTGAGCATTAGTATAAAAAATAGATATTCGCAATTTGCTCAAAATTCATCCATCAAAGCCATTTAAGAATTATGAAATAACTTTGCTCTGAAATGCAAATCAAGGAAAACATAAACTCTGTAGAAGTTGTGATGACTCGTTGAACTGTGAATATTGTTAGACCGTTTGCCGTCTCAGATAATACGCGTATTTGTTTATTCAATAATTCACCATAATGTATTTTTCTACTTGCATGTCTTCCTCGTTGCAGATGACTATTTTTTTCTTGTTCTTTAGATATATTATGTTTTTTTTTAAAAACTTTGCTAACATCACATTTTTTGTTGTTTGTTTTTGAAAGTATTTTTCCCCTGCCTAACTCCCGCCAATTGCATCGCTACCCTACGCACGGACAGTTTTTCTTTGACTGTTTTCTTTAATTTATTGTTTTTTCGATTTTCACGCGTTCATATTTTTGCCAGCGAGTTAAGCGGCAAGTTTTCTCTTTATTTACTTAATTTATCATCTTTTAGGTTTGGCATTTTTTTTTTTTTTTTTTGAAAATAGAAAACTTTTCCAATATTTTTCCGTGGACTTTGCTTTTATATTTATTTTTCACTTATAGATTCTTAAGCTTTTATCTATATAATTAAATTCTACGTTTCCTACAGAGTTTCTTTCTTAATCTTTTCTTTCTTTGTTTCTTTTTTCATTTTTGCATAGTAGATTCTTTCTTTTTTTTTCCTTTTAGCGTGTCTGTTTTTTGTTTGTTTGTTTCTTTCTTTCTTTTGAATTCGTGCTCTTCTTACTTATTTTTTCTCATAACTTAAATATATTATTACATTTTTAATTTCGATGAGTTTCATTTTAATTACTTCCTTGTATTTTTCTTATTTAGTGTTCAGAAAAAACAGATTTACTTAGTTTGAATCAATTCTTTTATTTCCATCTTCTTTTATTTGATTACACTTTTATATTCATACGTCTTTGTTCACAAATGATCCCCTATTTTATCTTTGACTTCATATTCTTCTTCCTCTCTGTCATTCGTTTTTTGTTTTTTTTTTTTTTCATATTACTATCTATCTAGTATGTATCTTCAGTGTATCTATATTCCCTTACTCGTTTTCTCCTTTTTTTTTTTCTGGTTATAGTTCTTCTCGCATTTCTCTGTCTCTTTTTCTTCTACTCTCTGTTTTTTTGTATCTTTTTTTTTCTCGTTTTTTCCCCTTAATTTCTTCATCTCTTACCAATTTTGTTTTCTTTTCTCAGAAATATTTCCATTATTTTTTATTTTATTTTTTTCCTTCTTTTATCTGGTTTTCGTTCTTTCTCGCATTTTTGTGTGCTTTTTTCTTCTTCTGTATGTTTATTTATTTCTTTTCTTCTTTCTTCTCGCATTTATCTCCCCTTTGTCTTTCTTTTTTCTTCTTTATGAAGATTGTTTCGTTTCTCACAAATGTTTCCATTCTTTTCTCATTTGCTTTGTTTATTTCTTTATTTTTTATTTCTTTCTTTTCTTTCTTTCAAACCTTGTTCAGTTTTCTAAATTATAGCACTTCCTTTTTCTTTACTTTTTCTCGCAAACATTTTTTAAATAATTTAATATTTTATACTTTCATTCACTTTTCTTTTTATGATTCCTTCGTTTACTTATATTTGTCTTTTTTCAGATGTTCTATTCTTCTTTAAAAACTTTACTTATTCCATCTTTTTAAGTGAATATCGTCTTTTATCATTGATTACTTTTTCTTTCCCCTTCTCTAATTCTATATCTCCATTTTTCATTTCTCTTTGTGCGAAGTTTTTTTCGCATATTCAGTCTTTTTTTCTTGCTTGCCCTTTTCTGTCTTTTTACATTTCACAGAAGTTCTTTTATATATATATATATATATATATATATATATATATATATATATATATATATATATATGCAAATTTTTATCAGTTTCCTTGTTGTATTCTCCATTATTTTCTTTCCGCTGTCTTCCTTTTCATTTTGTTTTCCTTTTATCGTGTGTGCATATTTAAAATATTTAGCGGTAAAAAAAAAAAAAATCAACTCAACGAACAATGAGTAAAAAAGAAAAATGCACAACAATGAGAAGAAACTGCCCACATTAACCTTCCCTAAAAGAAAAATTATATTTCCCAAAATAAATATAAACATGTATGAATAAAATAATCGAACAAAACACGTGAAATCAAGAAGAAAAAAAAGGGAAGGATGAAACAGAAGAAGGAGGTGAGAAAAGTGAACATTTTGGAAAAAAAAAAAAGAAAAAAAAGCGGCATTGTCTTCTTTTTTCGTATTTTCCTTTGATTTGCTTCCAAATTTGGTAATTATAAATATTCCAAGAGGAACTGTGCTAAAAGAATGAAATCTGCCAACATGTAAAAAAAGGGCGGAAAAGGTTACATGCGTTTGCTGACACACACATACACCATATGACATCATACACTATACACTATATGCATACACTAATGATAAGCAAAATAGCCCAGGCACATATATAATGTTATACATATGCCTGAAACAAATAGTTACAGGCAAGTAAACACACACACACACACACACACACTCATATATATATATATATATATATATATATATATATATATATATATACACACACACACACACGAACACACAGTGAGACAGAGAACGGACTAGATAGATTATGCAAATGAGCATATTTACTGTTTGGAAAAATGCATATACTTTCCTTAAAAGAAAATAACTTACGAATTGTTATTCAAAATTTCTTGGGCCGACCCACTTCCCAACATTTGACCAAGTGCCCTAGCTGCGGAAGATTTTTTTTTTGTGTGTGTGTATGTGCGTGTGTGTGAGAGAGAGAGAGAAGTTAGATTGGCGATTACAAAAAGGGAACCTCTAACCGGCTAGGCGAGTTGATGTTTCCTCAAAGTATGTTGGGTTTGTTTCAAATTGCTTCGCTTGGGGACAGGACTGAAAGCATTTATTCGCTATGAGCCATATACAGGTTAAAAAAAGCGGGTAAACTAGGATAACTTATCGAGGATAACTAATCTTGGGAGGCTGCAGAAAGAACACCTTTGAGATCAAAACAGAGGAGAAGGCAACAACAGAAATCAACAGCTATCTCCCACATCAAAACTAGTAATGGTATTTTCTGCAGACAGTTTAAGAAAATGTTGTATGGCGGCACTGGGAGATTTTGAAATCTGTGTAATCTAAATCTTAGACTGTACTTCAAGGCTA
>OZ010581.1:23629570-23649570 GCA_963932145.1 Acanthosepion lycidas | reverse complement strand
TTAGATTAATCCTACTTCTTAATGTATAATGAATTCCTACTCTGAATACAAATATCGACCCTTCATCAGCCTCTGAAAAGCGTGGTCATCGCTTTTAAAATATGGGTCATCAGATAATATTACTCGGGCCATTCAAAACTGTACACGGTTTCTATTTTCGGTCTCATAAGACCAGCAGTTTAGAGAAAAAACATATGTAGAAGAAAGTGATTTTATTTTATCAATCTCATGAAATATGAAAGAGAGACTATATGAAATAGTCTGACATTTATTCTGCTTGATAAAAACACTGGACAACTTTCTCAAGACAAAGAAAGAGGGGAGAAATGTAACAAGTTTGGGTTCGGTTTTCTTTACGTCTAGCCACCAGATGCACATTTGTCACGACAAAACCAATCAATGAATATTCCTCTTTCAAGATCATCACTGTGACGAAGGTCATTATATTTAGCTTTAAGACAGTACTAAAACTAATATAGGGATTTTGATCCTGATTTTAATTCTTTAATTTCGATATTTCTTAGGAATATTTCACTTTCTCCGATTTTCTTCTGCTCAGAATTCTCGTTCGCAGTCTTATTTTATGTGTCGTTGTCCTCGAAGATGCAGGCGATCATGGGCCTTCATATCATCGTTTTCCTTGTTGTTCTCAGTCAGATTCACTTATTTGGAGATAGTTAAAGAATATTTGCTATTCGATAATATGGTCAGATATGCAGTTCATTTTGCAGGCCTGACATTTACATATTTGGGAATAAATGCTTGGTTATATTTACCCGATTTATATTGTCCTCATGGTTATTGCTATATTCACGATGTTTTGGCTATATTCACGATGTCGTACGCCCCGGCCGTATTCAGATGATATACGGTGAAATTGCGAACCAAACCCCTTATTTAGTTCGCGCGGGTAGATTTTTTTTAATTCCACATGTCATGCCTTTTTTTTTAATTTTTGTTTTATTTGAATACCTCATCATCATTTAATTCTCATTAATAACTCAACTGTCCAAGTGTTTGTCCTCTCTGATGTTGTCAGGTATTGAACTCGTAACTCTTTCGTCCAAGTCAGTTTTTGGATTACTTAACCGACGCTTTTATCAACGAGAACACATAGCCCAGAAAGAAAAAAAAAACTCACGTGGAAGAAGAAAGAGCAAAATAGAGAAGAAAAGGAACGATTGTAGATGGGTTAGAATCATTTTTTAATCAATTCGCCCCATCCAAGGTAAAAAAGACACTATGACGGAATGGCTTACTGATATGAGTTAAAGAAAAAAAACTTTATTAAGGAGACTAGAACAATAAAAGAACAGAAATTAAGAAGACAGCATAGAACTATTGGCATTGTATTTATATACATGAAGATTAACGTTAACCGGAAAGCCAGAATCAGGGAGAGAGTTCCACAAGTGTGAAGTATGAGTGAATAAATTTCTAGCATAGAAATAATCCTACAGTCTGGTTATGTGCTCAAACTCATAAAGTCTAGAAAAGATAGAAGAAAATTAATCAGAACAATTACTATTAGAATATTTGTAGAAAATACAAAAGGAATATACAGTACATCGAGGAGAATATGATCGAAACCGAAATGCCAGATCAGGACCAATAACATTACAGATTTTTCTTTTTATTTTATCGATGATATCTTAATACAGAGAAGAAGGGTCTGTCTATATTTTCTGAGATTAGGTATTATGCACGCTATTTAAATTATTCGGACTATTGTCCTCATCTTTGTTGACATATTTATCACAACGTTTCGGCCGTTGTAAGCTCCGGCCATCAGTTCGACATTCCATCCACCTGAAGAAAGCCGGAACGTACAACGGCCGAAACGTTGTGATAAATATGGCAACAAAGATGAGGACAATAGACCGAATATTGTAAATATGAAAAAGCAATAAACCAGATGTGACAGCAACAAGCAACGAGGGAAGAATGGTAGACATAAAAATGTAAGATAGAGAAAATTATCTATCACGACACAAGGCAACAGCTTTCCTTGAGGCAGATTTAAAAATTATTTCAATATAATCATTCCAATTCATGTCACCAGAAAAAAAAGTTAGCTAGGGAAGTCATAAGGAATCATTTTCATGGAGGTTAGCATCAGCCATGCTGGCAGAAATCAAATAATTCTAATGAATAGATGCAGCCATGTCTTACGTCTTTCTCTTTCTGTATTCAGCGAACTGTCAGCACTTGCTTGTAAAATACTATTTTAGAGCAGTTTTATATTGCCAGAATATATTCCAACCTTGTTCTGAACTTTAATTTGAACAACATGCTTTTATCCATTTATTCATTTTGCGATTAGGCGTTGGAGCTACAACGGAGTAAATTAAACTTCATCGACTGGAATTAAAGAGATCGCCTTCGGTCCTAGATTAACTCGCAACCTATATCCGGAGAACATATCTGATATGGATAATTTGGCCTATAGACATGTAAGCTACACTTTACGCAATCTATTTAGTCATTTCAGGATATAGGATGCTAATTAAAAATCTCATCAGAGGCAATTTCTTTTTTCTTAATTAAGGTGGCTTACATTAGCTAGATTTACATAGAAGGTTATAAAGGTAACATCTAAATCTAGTTTTAACATTGTCATGAGGACATGGCTTCATATTTCACTTTAGATTTTACGTTTCTAATCAAAATAAACTGTCGATAGTAAAAGTCTTAGAGAAAGAATATTAAGAATTCTTATTCTTTTATGTGCAGCGTCCCTTGAAGAAGGCGAAGATCATGGTTCCTGACAGCATCATGTCGCTCTAAGGATCATGGGATTCCTTAACATTCATTTTGTCATGAACATGTAGGTTAATCTCTGATTCCATTTTTTCTCTTCTTACTTATAGATATTCTGAGACTTAGATGATTCATCTGTCCGAAGAAATTTTCAAAGTAGTTATTTTCAATAATTATCTTCTTTCATTTGAACGTCCGGATTAAGGGAAATATATTTAAATGTAAACTGCACTGCTTTAACTGACTTAAACCCAAAAGAAATTCTCAAGGAGGAGATTTCTTTAAGTCATGCCACGCACCTATATTTGGCCTAAACGAAGCGAGCCGTGACGGAATTTTTCTAATGTCAATCTATGTATATATATAGTTACACCGTTATATTATGGCGGTAAAAAGGGTATTTCTGTTAGTTAGAACATGTACTTAAACGGAATTGATATATTTTCTCCGTATGTTGGGTTGTTAGCGACTAAGGCAATTCTTCTATGTGAAGTGGTGAAGATAGTGGTCATCAACTATGGTGAACAGAAGAATATGAGTTAACAGCCAGCTAAAAAGATGTGCCACAATAACGTCACAGTGGGGAGAACAATAGGATACCACTGCACTATCCTGCCCGCCCCCCAAAAAAAATTTTGTAAACAGTATAAGAATAATTGAACTAGGGTTGCTAAACTAATATACAGCGGAAACGGAATGCATATAATTTTTATATTATACCTATGTTATTACTCATTGTTCGGTCCCAAATAAAAATATATGTTTGCGAATGTAGATTTAAACTCACAACTCTTTGGGTCTAGTTACTGGATATAACCGAAGCTTTTTATCCATTGGGCTATGGAAGAAATAATGCTTCGGTTCGAAATTCAAATCCCCTGAAGAAGGTCAGAGCGTATAACGGCTGAAACATTGTGAATATGTCCATGAAATGAGGGTAACGGTCCGAATATAGTAAATAATTTAAGTAATCATAATACCTCATCTCAGAGATACAGACAGATGCGTTCAGCGGAGGAGGTGCGTATTTTTCTTTCAAAAATGTATTTCTGGAAATATGTTTTTTTTTTTTCAAAAATGTATTGCTGGTAATATTTTTTCCCAAAAATGCATGGCTGATAATAAAATAATTCAAATATTTTTTTTCCTGGTATTAAAACATATTTTATACTTTCATAGTGTTTTGACCCACTTTTTTGACAGGTGTTGCTACCCCGGGTCAGAGTAGACCTGGGAACACCAGCAATTAACAGGTTGTTCCACGCTCCCCAAAACATTCTGGCCTTACTGTCGGATGTAGTTTATCGTCTTACCCAGGACGCCTATGTAGTTTATCGTCATACCCAAGCCGTTGTCTACAATAGGAACAGTTCAAGATGCGAAGTGTGAATCTGAGTTACCACAATTAAACCGTTGCGAAATTTTTTTTTTTTTTTTAACAAAAGACGATGAAGATGACACCGAAATCTTAATGAGCTTTGAAATAGTGAAATATGCCTTACAGATGTTAAGAAATGTAATATTAGGTTGGTGCAAAAATAATGACGTAATAATGTCGTTTTTTGATTTATTTTTTAACGTCAAAAACGATATTATTACCTCATTATTTTTGCACCAACCTAATAAATAAACGGGAAAATTTCGATTGATTACATTTTCATTATTCTATCTGTTTACCGCATCGACATATTCACAACGTTTCAGCCGTTGTACTTTCCAGCCTTCTACTAGTTTGGTTCGTAATTCCAATCACCTGAAGAAGATCGGAGCGTACAGCGGCTGAATAGGACAATGAAGATGAGGTTAGCAGTCCAAATAATATAAATGTAAATAATCATAAATCATCCTAGAGATATAAAGAGATATCGAAGGAAACTTTCGTTAGGAAAAAATTATTGTTTAATTGTTATTAAGATCCTTCATACATATAAAAGTACTTTGGTACAGTTTATATGATGCGTTCGGGGAAAAAGCGCCCGTTTCAACAAAAAAACGAAAATTGCCTATTTCACTGCAAATTATTAATTATATCATATCCAAATACTTTACAAAAAAATTACAGCCGATTACACAAGATTTCAGGCTCAGTTTAGGTTTATAGTTCGTAACCATCCAATGAGATGAAGTAACATGAATCATAGTTTTGTCTGCGGAATATCATTACATTGTTACATGAAGAGAGTGAAATCATTAAGGGTTTTTGTCAAAGGCATTTTATTTTTGGTCGTATATTAATTTAAAATATTCCTTTTTACAGGATTTATATTTCAAATGGAATAAGACCATTCTGAATTTCAGAATTTCGCTATTGCCCATCAAAACGACTGGAAGAAAGCGATCGAAAAACAACAATGGAAAAGAGAGGTAACAAAGTGTAAAGGAAATAGCCCCACAGCAACTGGGCATTGCAGCCGAAGTATTCTAAAATGCTGCCAATAAAAAAGGAGAAATAAAAAAATACCTAACAACATGGCAATGAATGCGATACTGTTTCATCACAGATGAAGAATAGACTTAATGCTGCAGAAATATGGTTTTGCAGAAGTATTTTGAGAAGACTGTGGACATATAATATGTGAGTAACAAGGAAGTTTTAATGAAAATAGAAAATGTTGGCGTATGATTAACATCAGAAAGAGACATTTGAAAATTCTAGGACATAGAAAAGAGGGCCAGGAGAATTAGAAACTCAAAGGGTATTTTGAAGGCAAATGAGAAAAAGGAAATTAGACAGACAGATACGAGCATTTATATATGGATAAGGGAGTTAGGGTTTGGAATAGAAAAAATACTAACTACAAACGATAGGTAGATTTGGAAAGCCATGATCATCAAAATCCTGAAGGGAAAGGGTCTATAGAAGTAGCAGCCCACAAGCATATTTGCCTAACTCTAATTTTTCTTTTTTGCGCACTGTCTCATTAGAACATTGCTGATAATGGCTCTCCACAACTTTCTGTCTTTTGTTTCTCTAAATTATGACTCTTTAAAATTCATCTTTGTCCCTGTTCTGTGAATGTCACACAGACATGTAGCTTATTCTTTGATGACTTCTACCTCAGTTGCCTTCGTTACATCGTGTGTGTGTTAGATTTTCTGTGCCCTCTTTTCTCATTAGGAATCTAAGAATTGTCAGTAATCTTTATCGCTTGAATTCTATTCTTCTACTATGAAGAGATTCTTCAGCATTGACATATATATATATATATATATATATATATATATATATATATATATATATATATATATATATATATAAGATATTACATGATAATTTAGCTATTTTTCTTTGTTTGTCATGATAAGTATTGCCTATCTCGAAACATGCATGTTGGAAGGGACCTTTAGTTATTTCTTTGCGGTTTCATGATCTCGCTAACTTTATTTTTCTAATTATTAACATTAGCCTCTTTAGAGTTATTTCCTCTTTAAAACGTTCTCATTTGTTCTCTGCTTTGTATTCTCAGTATCAGTCCGTAAAATCACATCTCTATCGATTCAAGTCTCTTCTTTGATTTGTGAAAGGATCGGCCATAACTACCCTCCATGAAAGATGTCGGTTGAAATGATGATGGCAGTGATGATAATTGTTTAAAAGCAATAATACAATAGCATTAAATCAAAAAAAGAAATCTGCACCTCGTAAACTCTAGATCGCTAAAGAAAACTAAATCCCTTGAGTGATATTTTTTCTACTTTAGACCTTTTCTGAAAGAAGGGAGAAGAAGCGTGACGATAAAATGCTGGCGCCCTCGGAACATTGCAGACGAAGACAAAATGGCGACAGAAGATCACGCGTTGCAATTCGATAGACCGAAGATCAGATTTGATTTCTCAGTTATACTGATGTGTCAACCACCTGTACGTGTCTTGTTCTCTTATTTTTTTCTTTTTATAGGAAATTGTGAAGATTTCGTGTCAGAGGAAATTGTTCGAGTCACTAGGCTCTTGGGGATGTTCTCTTTCGTTTTTTTTTACACTAGATTTTCAATAAGAGATTTTGAATGAACTAACAACTATAAAACTAAAAAAATATAATACATATAATCTGATACTATTTTTTAAAAGCCTAAATTTGTTTTAATATTTCTTTCGCCTTTCTTCTAACAAAAAAACTGCAAGGTATTTTCTCGCTCAATAAATTTCATTCCACTAAACACATCGGAAGCTGGAAAACTGACTAAAGCAAATTACAAAAACCTTAGAGCAAGGCAAACAAAATATTAACGGACACATTTCTTTCTTTAATCTCCCAATTTAGAAAATTGTTTGTCGCCATTTTAAAAATAATCTTTGGCTCGCTCGTAAACGACACGATGCCTATTAACGTTCGACCAATTACTGCATGTAATTCAATTCGCATAATCTCCTTTATTCCTAGGGGCAACGTCCAAAGCTTCAATACAGGTATTGACTTTTAAATCATCGTATCAATTTTCTAATAATACGCTCAATTATTCGAGTACGTAATAGCGAAAGTCATATATAAAACGCGGCACTTATCAGTTTAGAGATTATAAAATAATATTCCTTGTAAAGCATTTTCCGCCAAACTTACTCTCTTCCTATTGCTTCCTCGCAGTTTCATGTATATTTTTTCTATTTTGTTCCGTCATGGGTATGACGATAAACTACATCTGCGTCCTGGGTAAGACGATAAACTGCATCTGACAGCAAGGCTTTTGATCAGGAGTTTTTGAGAAGCGTAGAACACACTCTTAATTGCTGGTTTTCCCAGGTCCACCTTGACCCGCGGTAGTAGCACCTGTCAGGGTCCCAGCTATAGGCAAATAGTTAACCCCTCCCCAAATGGGGTCAAAATAATATGAAGGTATAAAAATATGTTTTAATACTAGGAACATTTTGAAAAATGTATTCCCAAAAACACATTTTGAAGAAAAAATTATTACCAGCAATACATTACCAGTAGTACATTTATGAAAATAAAATATTAACAGCAGTACATGTTTGAAAAATAATATTACCAGTAACATATTTAAAATATTACCAGCATTACATTTTTTTTTTAAATTACCAACAATATTTTTTTTGAAAAATATATTTCCAGGAATATATATTTGAAAATAATATCACCACCTATACATTTTTGAAAAAAATATTACCAGAAATACATTTTTAAAAAAAATACTACCAGCATTACGTTTTTGAAAAAAAAAATGCCAGCAATATATTTTAAAAAAATATATTGCCAGCAATATATTTTTTGGAAAATATATTACCAGCAGTAAAAATATTGTCGGCCATTGAGGTTAATATGCGGTAAAACAAAACAAGCAAATATTTTTTTTGTTACTGGATAGTTGGCAGGGATTTGTATTTGAAAGACATACTAAGAATATGGTAACATATCAGCGTTATTTGTAGAATGATTGTCCGTCCTTAAACATCGTAATTTAAATCAAAGGAAATATGCAAATATTTTTACCTCTTAGATTTTCAGACACAATAATGGCAAGTCAATTGAGAACATGATGATCGATCTCTATCGATCACATTTCTTTATTCTCTGTTAATTGCAATTTCTTCTTGAGAAATATATTTGGCTAGATTGTCCTTGACTCTCGTTTTCAGATCCCACGATTTTACAGAAAGAAAAGCTTTTTAATAAATGTCTTACCAAATGGAACTGGTGTGTATTCAATGCTGATAATTACGTTAGAAAGGAATAAATTAATGAGTTAATTCGTATTATATATCCAGATTCAATAAGTAAATATATTAAAGGTAATTACAATTACAATATTCCCATAGCATGCATCTAAAATATTATTTGACAACTAGTCCAGTTCGAAGCTGTTAAAGAGGGAATGTGGGGCCACCGATACTTTCATACAAAACTGCTACGGATAGATGGAGCTCGTCGCTCCGGGAAGGCAGCCCATCTAAGTGAAGGAACACTGTTTTTAAACCCGCCCTGCCTTGCCTAGCCTTGTCTCGCGGAAATATCCAAACACAGAAAAGACTATGGAAGTTAATTCAAACAGAAATCCTGAGTGGGGCAACGAGGACACTTGGCTGTAAACCTTGACAAATTTCCGGCAATTCCGGTTAGCATATCGTTTCCATATGTAAGGCCTTGTATTCATGTGTATCTTGTCGGCATGACCACGGGTGGTGTATGCGATCTGGGCAGCCGAAGCAACGTTTCCATATATAATAACAAAGGTGTGCAACCTGGAGAGGACACATAAGTCTCATAGACGCACAAAAGAAATGAAATTTATAATTAAATTTCTATACCTGCATGATACGGAAGTAATATAATTTCATTTCAATCCTCTTCTCACCGTGAAAACATAGATTATCTTTGCTCATTTCATAAATATTTTCATCTCAGTTGTCCTGATGAGAAGTCCTTTTTCATA
Organism: Acanthosepion lycidas; assembly: GCA_963932145.1. NCBI lineage: Eukaryota > Metazoa > Mollusca > Cephalopoda > Sepiida > Sepiidae > Acanthosepion > Acanthosepion lycidas. The sequence continues at coordinate 23,640,424 of OZ010581.1, read as the reverse complement.
GGATAGAACTAGACTAGCAACTAGTTTTCAGCAATTTACTGTTGATATATATATATATATATATATATATATATATATATATATATATATATATATATATATATATATATATATGAATATATATATTAACTATATCACCCCATGCAAGGGAATAAAGCCACTAAAACACAAGGGAGTTACTGAATGTAAAAGAATAAAAAAATAAAGAAACATTATTAAGTAGCGAGATCAAATGTAGAAGTGTAATCAAGAAGACAGTAGATAACGATTGATATTGCATTTAAATTCTGTACAAGCGAAACGTACGGGAAAATAAACTGTTAGCATAGAGGTGATGATTATATTTTGCCAATTCAACTTTAAATTGATGAGACCTTGCCGCAAATCTGGTACTGACCTTAAATCCATAAAATCTAGATACAATGGATGAAAGTTTATCAGAACAGTTACAATGAAAATATTTATAGAAAAGGGAAGCTGCATTAGGGGGGTGAGAAATGAATGAAACCGAGACGCCGAGTCAGGACTAATAACATTGCTGATTCTTCTTTTGATTTCATCAAGATTATTTAATTATACAGCAGGAGCACCGGTATATGGTAGTAATATTAAAATCGTGGACTAATAGTAGATTTATAAATGGGTAAGATAGAATCGGGAGAGAAAAATTGTCATAGCAGGACACATTGAACCAACCTTTCTAGCAACAAACCTAGCATCTGATTCAATTGATTCGGCTGGTGTATATGATCCGGGCAGCTGAGGTAACGTCGCCATTTATAATAACCAAAGTGTGCGACCTGGATAAGACACGTAAGTCTCACTACCCATGGAAGCACAAAAGAAATGAAATTTAATCAAAAAGGACGCTACTGCGCGAAGGTAAATGGATGGCTTAAATACAGATTAACCGTAGAGTAATGGATAGCGGACCGGATTGAGAAAAAGGTAAAGCAGATTTCGAATTCCAGTCGAATCCATTACATTCACTTACATGCTAATACCCTTGGGAAAGATATGAATCCTCTTCTTCTCCCCCAGCTATCGCTAAATAACAGGACAAACCGGGTTCTGTAGCTTTGGATGGCAACTTGTCTACCGCAGAAAGAAATGACAACCTACCGCCGGAAAAAATCTGCCTCATCAGTCATTTATCGAAAGATACATGATCGCCTAAGTGCGTATCACAGATGGCACATAACTGACTGAACGGTAAATATATTAGTAATAATAGTATCTCAATTATACTGATACTGGTTTATAGTTTATTCTAAAATGAGGCTTATATTTAAACTAAAATTGTGATGCAATCTCATCAATATATATATTATTGTTATGAGACTGAATCAATATTTTAGACAGTTAGAAATAAATATTTATCAATTGATCCATTAAAATCTAACGTCTACTTCCAGGACATAGAGCCCGGGAAACGGTCGATATTATATCGGTTTCTGTTAGCAGAGGAACTGTTTTAAATTCCGAGTTGTCTTTGTCCTAGACTGGCAAGCGTACAAAGAAAATGAACTCGCACATATTAGATTGAGTGAAGCGAGAGATCCATTCATTTCTAAGGTGAATAAAAGAAATTCTAACGCAGACGGGGTCCTAAATCAAATTCGGGTTAGCGAGTCTAAAAGGCTCTGCACTATTTTAATATTTCATATACTAAATATTATCAAAGAGGCAACCTGATAGATAGTTAGGTTGATGTAAATGACTGAGATAGATAAAGGCGTTGGCTGAAGTAATCCAAAAAATTACTTGACACAAAGCGTTGCGAGTTTAATACCTGGCCACGAAAAGCAAAAACTAAAAAAAAGAGGTGACTTAATAAGGGGGATTAACTGAAACTGAGATATCCCCCCCCCAAAAAAAAAATATGGTACGTGGAATTAGATAAGTCCACTGAGATAGATTGTACTAAGTGTTCCCAACGAAATGTCAATGCATATCACCTGAAGGGAGGCGGAGAGTACAACGGCTGAAATATGGCAATAAATATGCGGGCAAAAGTCCGAATGATGTAAATAGAATAGGATAGATAGATAGATAGATAGATAGATAGATAGATAGATAGATAGATGTCTGCGTGTGCTTGCGTTTGCGTGAGTGTAGATATAAAGAGCCTGAGATAGATAGATAGATAGATATACAGATAGATATACAGATAGATAGATAGATAGATAGATAGGGTTAGGTTTAGGGAGAGAACGCAAAAAAGAGAGAGAGAAAGAGCGTGAACATGGAAATCAACCCTTTTAGTAACCGGCTTTAGGCGATTATCAGATAAGTTGCATTCTTTGTTTGTTGTGCCTGATATATATATATGTATGTATATATATATATATATATATATATATATATATATATATATATATATATATATATATATATATGTTGAGAAAATTGCAAAACATATTGGAGAATGTTGTTTTCCAATTTGTTATACATTTTTCTTTGTACTGTTCTTGTTATATTAAAATACATATCATTATTTCAACTATATATATTATCTGCATTAATTTTACACACACACACATACACACACACATACATATATATATAGGAAAATGGTATATGGATTTTATATATCAAGAACATTTTTAAGGAAATTTATGATGATATAGATAAGATTTTCGTGTTGAATTACGCGTTTCCTTCTTTAGGGCATCATCAGACTAAAGTGATATTTACGTAGATGTGACTACCCATGCGCACAAAGGTGGGAGGGGACATTGAAAATTTTGAATTTAAATGAACAAATTTATTTTTGAATATATATTTTGTGTAAGCAGTCTAATCAATTTCATTTAGCTCATTCTTTTGTTTTTGTCTTTATCGGTTTTGTTGCTAAATATTGTGCTATATTTAAAATTTCATACGTTTCTGCTTTTTGCCATTATTTCCAATGTTTGTTAAGCACTTCACGGTTATCAGTATAAATTGAGATATCTAACTTCTCTTCTTGACATAAATTTCAAGATCCAACAGTTACTTTTTTGTCCGTTCCTCTTTTTTTATACTTGCTTAGCTTTTGGAAAGCATATTTTGCTATTTCAGGATTGGTGTCCCCAATCCTCTATACTGGGTCTTACACTTTTTTGATCTTCATCAACGATCTTCTCAAGTAGGGATATACGCAGACGACATTACTATTTACTCCCGTGTCAATAGTAAGTCCAGCATTGCTTGAAAATGTTGGCCGTTGATTTTGAAAAGGCCCTTCATTCTGTGGTTGAGTGGGGCAGGAAATGGCTTGTAAACTTTAATGCCTCTAAAACGAAACTGCTCTCATTTACCTACAATAGCGACCCCTCCCTACGTCCTATCAGAATGCCTGACGCCCAATACCGCGAAAGCGCTTCTCTCCGTGATGGTCTCACGCTTCCACTGACTTGAGGTGAAACAGCTAAATTGAATCACTAGCTCCATCTACCGCAAGGTTTTTTCTCGCCTGGGTCCATACTACAAATCTACAAATCAAACATTCATCTTTGTGCCATAAATAGTCTTGCGGCCCTCGACAAAATCCAGAGACGGATATGCAATGTGATAGGTCTTGATCTCGCATCTTGTCTGCAGTAACCTTCTCACAGTATTGTGGCTTCCATCAGTCTTTTCTATAGGTATTTTCATGGCAACTGCTCTGACAAGCTACTTTCCCTGGGTCCGAAACTGCATGAATTTAAGCATGCTACTACTATGTAGGCATTTCTGTCCAACTCTTTTACTGTCGAAACGGTTCTATTTCAAAGGCTTCTTATCTCGCACTTACCGTCAGTGGAACTCCCTTCTTCCTAATTGCTTTTCTGATAGCTATAATGTTCAAATATTCAAATGTAATGTAAATCGACATCGTCTGATATCTTGATCCGTCTCCTTATCTTTATCTTTTCACCAAACACCCATTTTTTAATCTTGCTCCCACTCTCTGTAACCCCTTGCGTGCTAGTGGCACTCCCGCCTTGCTTGTAAAATATCACTGTTTCTCATACGATCACCGCTTGGAAATATTAGGTTGTCCCAAAAGTTCGTAAACACTTGCGAAAAATTGAATTTTTATGCAACACAATCCAGGACAATCGAGACAAGCGATAGGTTCAATAAGGGCAAGAGACACCGTCGGTTCCAAAACAAGATCAATTCGGCAAGAAAGTCAGGTTGTGCGTTTGGTGGAACTTTGAAGGAATCGTGCATTTTGAGTTGGTTCTGAATGGTCGTGCCATCAGTGACGAACTTTACTGTCAGCAACTGGTGCGGGTCTATGAAAAGTTGAAGCAAAAGTACCCAGCTCTGATCAACCGAAAGCGCGCTTTGATGCAGCAGGACAATGCCAAGCCACACACCTCCAGAAAGACCAAAGTCAAGTTTGAAGAGCTGGACGGCGTTGAGGTTCTGCCACATCCAGCCTACAGTCCTGACTGTGCTCCATCAGATTACGTCCTTTTCCGCTCAATGCAAAACATTCTGAAGGGGCCGCCGATTCGACTCGTTTGATGAAGTCGAGGAAGCGTGTCAAGAATTCTTTGATTCGAAGCCGGCTGAATGGTACTTTCACCAGATCTGAAAGCTTGCATATTGATGGCAGAAAATCTTGGAAAATGATTGTCTTTATTTGGAGGAATAATTTTTGTTGTTTTTGTTATTACTTGGCGAGTAAAACTTCAATTTTTCGCAAGTGTTTACGAAATTTTGGGACAACCTAATACCAAATTCAGAAATATTTTATGCGCGGGTGGTGTAACAGATATCGACCCGGATATAGCAATCGGAGAGGCTAGTCATACTTCCAGTCTGGTTCGTTATATCAAATAACGCTCAAATGCAGTTTGGAAAATGTATGAATCCAGCTGTAAGAAGATATAAAAAAAGAAATATTTTCCTTCGAAATCTGAAAACAAACGCTTACTAAGCAGAATATGTCTAACGTACTTTGCAAGTATTTTTAATTGGACATGTCGTTCAAAATTAAAAACAAATTTAATTTTGATAATTGTTTTGAAATCTGCTGTACAGATATTATACTAACACAAAGAGGACATTTGGACAAGCAGAATAAAAATAATGGCGATAGAAAGGGGAAAGAACTTTGTCGAATAATTTTTTTAAATTTTATCGTGCATCCAGGGAAAATTAAAACGCATTTAACCATCTCCGAAAATATATTCTAATTGAACTACTCTGTTTTACTATTGATTTTTAAAGCCATTTCTCTTCCGTTATTACTCTTTCAAAAAATTTTCTTTGCGTGCATGCGCACAATTATTCTTATAAAATGTTTGTATAATTGAATGAAATAAAATAAAAAGACGATGGATATAATTACAAATTTGGAAAGAAAAATCAATTTTAAATGAAATAAATTAATGATAATAAAAGCAGAAATAAATTGTCTGGTCAACTTTTGAGCAGTGGTCAAGTGCTCAACATCTTTAGAATGTTTCATAAATATGCAACCACATAGGTCGATGGTTCTAAAGTGAAGTAAATATATATACATTAACTCCTCGGTTGGTGATGCTTTCGTAGTTTCCTTCGAAGTTTTTGACAGGGTGGATTTGGATTATGAATTCAGAGACCCTCCTACACTGACTGGAATGTAAGCTAGAGAGATCAGTCAACCTTACTATTAACCACTATCCGTGTGTGAGAAAGGGGGGGATTTATATTTTGACCAAAGGAATTTTTTGAAAGCGACCGCACGTCCCAGACTAGAATCTAAACGCGTATATAACTCTATAACTCTCGATTTTATACACACATAGGCGCATATATATATATATATATATATATATATATATATATATATATATATATATATATATATATATATATATATATATATATATATATATATATATATATATATATATATATATATATATATATAATGTAAAAGGCTCAAGCACTAATATTCCATGGGTATAATTTATTACATTGGAATCGTAATCACGATCCAAATCATTATACCTACAAATTCAAAAAATATGAATGATGATTTTGTTCGTGATTGCGATTCCAATGTAATAAATTACAACCATGGAGTATTAGTGTTTGAGCCTTTTATATTACATTCGTACTCTGTCCTGGACATTGGGTTCTACCTGGATCCAATCTTCTTGAGAAATTATATATATATATATATATATATATATATATATATATATATATATATATATATATATATATATATAATATTAGTAGAATTTTGGGGATTTAGGCAGATCAATATAGTAATTCATCGAGTCTAGATGAATCCTCAACAGAATGCTGAAAGCACTGGACGGCTGTTTCGTCCTATTTTGGGTCTCATCAGCAGTACGCATCCACTACCGAGATTCGAACCCGGACCGAATTACGACATATATCTTTCATTGAATACAACCGGGAAGGAAAATTGAATGATTTTTTTAAGTTTTTCCACTAATGTAACATTCTTTCCGTTAAGGAATATAAAAATTTGCCATATTTTTATTGACACAAACGCTTTCAGACACTTTTATAGCCAATCTGAAGAGTTATTTTTGTCTTTGGTGTTGTTATTTTCTCCTAATGTTTTGACTGTTAGGGCGTAAATTACGTTTGTGTTGTTGTTATTGTTGTTGTTTTTTTGTTGTTTTTTGTTTTTTTTTAATTAGCGTTCATTCCAACCTGCCCTTCATCACTAGAATTCGCGTGAGCATCTTTCTCTTAATTTTTTATTTAAATTATTCAACAGTACATTTCCTATTAAATATATAAGTTTGATGGTAGTAGAGATACTTTTAGGTATAAAGGACCTCTAGAATAGCAAGATGATTCTTATAATGTGATTTATAGTGTATTGATCTATTTTCGAAAGATTATGGATTAATAAATATTTTTATGGCACTATAGTCAAATAAGTAACACGTAAGACATCAACTCAATCATTTGATAGTTTCGCTTTACACATCCCCCAGTGAAAAAAGGCGTTGGTTAGATCCAGTGACTAGACCCTGTGGCACCCTGCATTTTTTAGAAAGACTAAAAAGAGATATTCATAGAAATATGATTTAATTTTTATTCGGTTTATTAACCAGTTGTTAGTTATTTAGAAACGAAGAATAATTGAGTTTTGTGAATAATTCTCTAACTGTATTTAGGCGATCCAAAGAGAAGAAGAAAAAAAATAATAAAAAAGAAAGAGAAAGAGGAATAGATAATACAAAACCCGGTCATAAGTAAAACTAAGACAAGACAGGTGTCAAAATATATCAGGTCAAATTACCTGACCGAAATCCAGGGAAATAGAAATTGTTATATTTGGTTGAAGAAATAGAGTTTGGAGATAATAAAATAAAACCAAAAGAAGAGGAAAGACAGAAACATAATACGAAACCAGGTCGTAAGCGAAAACACACACGTACGACCAGCACCTAACAAGTGTCAAAATTATCAGGTCAAGCACTTGAACTAATTCCGTGCCCGCGTAGGATGGAAGTTTGTTAAGGTTGGCTGAAACAATAAAGATTTTTTAGAACAATGGAAACGAAATTTTAATCGGAGGAAAGGTGTCTTTTGTGTTGAGGGGGTGACCGGTGGAACTGTATACAGATTCTGACCTGTTAAAAATTGGAACCCCACGATGATGAAGTGGAGACATTTTCAATTCAGATAATTAAGATTTTTGACTATCAGGTCTGACCAAAAACAAAGAAGGCAAAAAAAAAAAACGATTGTCTCGGCTCACAGCGCCAATATTCTTTCCTGAAGTCACATCTAATTAGCGGCAGGCTGTTTTGACAGAACCCAGGTGAGAAAAAGCCAAGATTATCATTTTTCGTACGTGTGAAAAAGGCCAAATTAGATTTTGTTTTTTTTAGAACAAGAACGATGTAAGCCACGCCCGATTGGAGACGGGAGGCGTCCCACCACAGTCTCATTAGCCGAAAGCGGTCACGTGATATGCGGAAAGAGGAGGGAGAATGCTCGATCAAGAACCATTGGTCGAAAACGGTCACCTGACATACGAGAGACCGGGAGAGATGGGTATGCGTCTTCCCCCCAGAGGCACTGTGAGGAAGTAGGGGTGAAAATAATAGCGATAATGGGAAATCAGAACTAATGCGACTTTTGGGATTATCGAGAGAGCCCTGACGCCGACAGACCCACCCCGGTTTGCTGCGGCGTCAATAAAAGCAGGACCCCAATCGACAAAAAAAGAGTTCAGCCAGGGACGGCAGCGAGAAGAGATCACCTCGGACGACAGAGAGTTGCGGCTGAGTTGCGTCAAGAAATCCTTCCAGCCCAAGTCGAAAACAAGAAATCCTTCCGGCCCAAGTCAAAGACAAGAGAAGTTCTATCTAAGTCGACGAAGAAGAAGATTACTCGAAAGCCGCGGAGAAGTTGCAGCCAAGTCGAAGACAAGGCCAAAGAGTTACTGGACGGAAGAAGAAGAAGAAGTTAAAATCAAGCCCAGCCGAGAACAGAATTCGACCCAACCAGATCGAAGTGAAGAAATACAACTCAAGTCGAAGAGAAGAATCAACTGCGAATGATTGATAGAAATTAGCCCCAGTGTCGAACTAAACCACACTCCGACATACACAATTCTAGAGAGTAGACAATTCGAAATCGTTAAGTTGTATGATAGAAGCTTGGTGCCATAGTCCACAGAGCGGGTCGGGAATGAGAACAATTTTTCTTTATGTAACGGACATTAGATATAAAAGGTTGTCACCCTTTTTTTTATCAGTAATTTTTTGTCTCGTGAGTTTTTTTTTTCTTTTGCTTGTGTTTTGCCACCCCCGTCGGACTCAACTTGCATACGGCCCAATCCCTGCTGGTCCCGTCTGTCTAAGATCTAAACACAGCGTGGGTAGACAGACCGGAGATCAGTACAGTTGCTTTAGCAACCAGGTATTGGAAGCGGGTTGGGAAAGGCGAGGCTGGTGATCATCTAACCAAGAGGTTGGAGCGGCACGCTTGGGACCAGGAGGAGCGACCAGGAGGAGCGACCAGGAGGAGCGACGTCACAGTTGGCGCCGTAACCAAAGGATTCGACCCTGGGCCAGGTTTGTACCCGTCACACCCAACGTGTTGTGAGTTTAATTCCACCTCACTGCAGTGGTGTACCAAAACTTGGAGAGTTGAGTTAAAGGGAAATAACTGAGATATCCGAAAGAAACATAGCACATGGAGGTAGAAGAATCTACCCCGGTGAACGAAGTAATGTGTTAGGTTTGAAACTTCTATCAACTGAAGAAGGCCGGAGTGCAAGACGACTTAAAAGTTGTGAATATAGCAATGAAGATTAGGATAACAGTCCGAATGAAGTAATTTGAGAGGTTATGTTATTTCTGGATGAATTTTGAACTGATTTAGTCCTTCTTAAATGAAGGGAAATGCAATTGTTCTTGAACGCCCAAAGTTCTAGACCATTTAGCATTAATTCAGGTGTCCACCAGAGTTCTATGCTTGAACCTACGATAAGGCAGCTGATCGAAAAAAAATTACATATACTCTGTTGTTAAATAGTGCAAGGAATGGGGTGTTAAGTTCGATGCCTCCAAAACGTAACTGCTCTCTATTAATCTTCTGAGAGGACACTTTTTGCCTTCCATTAACATGTCTTATGCTAACTCACAGTAGAATAACTTGTTGCACTTTCTCTGGTTATCGCTGAGATGAAGTGGAAAGATAACTTTGCATCACTTTCTAGGTTCACTATGTATTTCACGGAATTTTTCTCTCTTGAATTTATCCTAAATTTTTCTTTCAACGAAAAACAATCACGTTTGTTCTGACGAAAATTAGGTCTAATAAACAGAAACACAGATTATAAACTGCGTATATCACAGTATTTTTTTAAAAATAAAATAAACAAAAAACAAACAAACTTATAAAATTTTAAACTAAACAGAATAAATCTTGAATTGTAAGAAGTTGTTTGTGTTTCTATGTATATAAAAATTTAAAAAAAAATTGCAATGACTTGACAAACTTTTGAGCAAAGAAAAATCAACCAAAAAAAGTTATAAAGTTCATCATATTCCGTCATATTGCCCATAGGATTTTTTTTTAGTTGATTTGGTTTCTTTTACGTCATATCAACTACAGTAGGTTATTTAATGCCGAAAAGATTTTTATGGCTGGTAATATTTTTGTTTCAAAATGTATTTCTGGTAATAATGTATTACTAATAATTTTTTATTCAAAAATTCATTTTTACACATTTTGACCCTAATTTGGGGGGTAACTATTCGCCCATAGTAAAGACCATAACTCGTGCTACTAACCATGGTCGACCTGGGAACACCAGCAATGAAGAGGAGGTTCAACGCATCTTAAAACATCCTGACCAGAGACCTTGCTATTGGATGGTGTTTATCGTCTTACCCAGGATGTACTGCCTCATATCGTTTGTTGTAACTTTTATGCAATTAATGATCTTTGATATAATCCAAAGAAAAATATACAATGCAATGTTTTTGGCCTTAAACTGGCGTCTCGGCTTCAGTCATTTTCCCATCGGCATTATGTAGTATCCCGATGCATTTTCTATGAAGCCGTTCTTGTTAAGTCTTTCTACTTTCCAGCAGCATAGCGACTTCTAACAACTGAGTGACGTGTTGACATTTCTCAGGCTAGCCTTTTCCGTTAACGTTAAATGGAAAGATTATATTGGATCATTTGCTAGGTTTCCTGCTAATAAGTTTGGTTCAATGTCGTCCTGCTATGACAATTTTTCTCTCCCGATTCTATCTTACCCATTTATAAATCTACTATTCGTCCACGATTTTAATATTACTACCATATACCGGTGCTCCTGCTGTATAATTAAATAATCTTGATGAAATCAAAAGAAGAATCAGCTATGTTATTAGTCCT
>OZ010581.1:23564570-23619570 GCA_963932145.1 Acanthosepion lycidas | reverse complement strand
GGGTCCGGCATGTTTCTGATCGCGTTAGTTCTTTCTGTATCCGACCGACGACCGTCTTTATTTATAATGTGACCTAAGGATTTAATCTGTGGTAAGATAAAGTCACACTTTGCCTGCTTAACCTTAAATCCGTATTCTTGTATCTTTTCGAATACGTTAATTATATGGTTCCGGTGCTCTGCCGTAGTTTTAGTAGTAACTAGTATATCATCCAAATAGGCTGTTGCGTAGTTAAGATCGCCCAGCATGGCGTCCATGACCTCCTGGAAAATTGCAGGCGCAACCTTTACTCCAAAAGCCAGCCTGTTGTATTTGTACAACCCTCTATGGGTGTTTATGCAGAGCAATTTGGAACTTTCTTCTTCCACCTCTATCTGAAGGTATGCGTCTGAGAGGTCGATTTTAGAAAAAAAAATTTCCACCATTGAGTTTATTGAAAATTTCTTCAGGGCTTGGGAGAGGATAGTGCTGATCTTGCAAGGCATCGTTTAACCCTGTGGAAAAATCTGCGCATACTCGTATTTGATTGGACTTCTTTTTTTTACGTAGACCGTAGGTGCTGCCCACTCGCTGAAATCTGTTTTTGACAGAATACCTGCTGGTTCGAGTCTATCTAACTCTTTATTGATCTGCTCTAGAGCAGCGAAAGGGACATTCCGTTTTTTTGGAATACCGGTTGTGCACCGTCCTTCACCTTGAACTTAGCTTTCATTTTAGTACATTTCCCAAGGCCGCCAGAAAAAACCTGGGGAAATTGTTGTTTGAGTTCTTTTTTTAGATTTACCAAATTGGACGTTGTACTTTGTATCTTGCGACAAAATGCACTCATTGGGCAATCCCAAAGATTGAATTTTTCTATCCAATCAGTTCCAAATAAGTTGTCTGAAGTTTTTAATACGTAGGCTTTGACCTTTTTGGTAACTCCATTTAGTGTTACTGTAAGTATTACCTCGCCTAAAATGTTAATATTTTCACCAGTTACGGATTTTGCTGTTTTATCCGTTTTTGATAAGGTAGGCTTGTTCAATTTTCGCCAAGTACGCCAGTTAATGGTTGAAATATCAGAAGCCGAGTCAAGCTGGAATTTAATGGACTTATTGAAAATATCCACTGTTACATATTTTCTTAAATTCCTATCAACAATATTGTCAGATTGAGCTTGCCTGATTTTATTTCTGGGTTTTCTCGTTCTGTTGGCGTACCAGCACGAAGTATGCCCACTTTTATTGCAATTTTTGCAATATTTTTTGTTCTTAACTGGACAGAATTTCATCCAATGCCATTTACCACAATGGTACCATGGTCCGGGCGGTTTCTTTAACTTATTTGGGTTTTTGGTTACTGAGGAATTTAGGATATGAGATTTGCCTTTTGTCTTTTTGAGGGGAATAGGAGGTAGACTTGATTCTGATTTTATTAATCTGAGTCACACCTGATTCCTCAATAATGTTTGAGTCACGCTTTACATATATTACTCTTTGACAGTCCTCTACCAGTTTTTAGAGAGTCAATCCTTGTTCCTTCTCAAGCTTAGTCAGTACCCGTCGTCTAACTTCGGCGTCTTCTGCAGATACTAGACCTTGTGCGAAAACTAAGGACTTAAAATCATCGGCAGTCAGTTCGGCTAGTTTAAAATCATTACATAGCTTGTTCACCGATGCTGCAAACATTAGAAAATCTCGCTGGTTGTCTTTGACTGCGTTCAGGCATTTCCAACGTTTGTGGAACAAGGTTGTGTTAGGCCCGAATAATTCCGATAGGAGCTTAATCGTCTCTGAAAAATCCAAGTCAGTCGTTTTCTTGGATAGTATGAAGTCTAGGAACCTACTATATTCTGTAGTTTCCAGTTTTCTCAATAGAGAAATATTTTCGTAGCGCCTGTAAAAAGCCTGGAACGTTTTGTCTTCCTCTGGTACGTATTCAAAGGTTTCCATTGAATTTTAGATTATACTCTGGGAGAATATTGTATCTTTTTCAGAGTTTGAGCCTTTTAATGCATTTACGAGTAATTCTTTAAGTGGTTTCTGTTGAAGTTCAGCATTCTGAAGCGTATTTTTTGGAATTCCATTTGCTGTTTATGTAAATCCTAAAATAGTTGTTGTCTTCTGATTTTTGTTGCAGGTCCAAATTTAGTTTTAACATTTGGGCAACTACTTTTTGCAAATTTTTCCATATTTAAAAATGACACCGCTTTTGTGTTGCTTTGAAACACGTGTACTAAGAGGAGGTACACCAAAAAATCTTGATAGATTTTTGTTCCTTTTTTTTTCTTTTACAGAAAAAAAAAATATGGACAGAAAATAGATAAACTAAACGAATTATGTATGTTTAGCATTTTTTTTCCCCCGTGGTTCCGTTAATTTTAACGTAATTGAATAATTTTTTCACCACACTTATGTATTTTTTTTTTTTTTTTTTTTTTTTTTTTTTAGAAAGGTACAAAAAAAAAAAGAAAACTCAACCCAGTGAATTTGAGGGGAGAATAATTTTATACCCGAGTTCAACTCAGTTACATAAAAAAAAAATTTCGATAGTTTTTTTCCGAAACTTGAGCACAATGGTAGTACTTGATCTTGTGTTGTTAGTTTTTTTTACGAACAACTGTTTTTTTTTTTTTTCCTGTGTGTGTGGGTGTGTAGAAATCGTTCTCGTATTGGACAGACTTTGATATTCCGTAGATGTCGAATCGCTAGTTTGTCAATGGCGTTTGGTATTGGAATATATGTAGACGCTGGGTGTTTAGCTTTTAAATCGCTAATGTATTTATACCAGCTTAATTTCACGTTCAACACTGCTGTGGGAACGCGAGGAGTTTGTGTATTTTTCGAATACTGTCGCTATTGATACGGTGAGAACAAAATTCTCGAATCTTCTCTGTCGCCATTATTGTGGGACTGGCAAGGTATTGCGTGAATGCGTTTCTAGAATTCTTCGTCGACCAAGAAGTGGGATTGGTAAGGTATTTAGGTTTCTCCGTGAGTGCGTTTCTAGAATCATTCGTCGCCACTGATGTGGGTGCCAAAGTTGGGCCCACAGAAGTCAAACACGGAACACGGACTAGATGTAAGAAAGATATATTAACAACAGGTTACAGAGATAGTGTAAGCAGAGCTTACTATAAGTTAGTTTCCAACACGGGTGATCGTACGAGTCTCTCTCTGTCAATCTCCACTAGAGTGCTATATCGTCTACTTAATATAGGCCTGGAAGAGTCTATCATGTAGGTAGTTTTCGGTCTCACAATAATTAGCGAATAGATTTCAACATTAATCGCATTAATATTGTTAATTGATTCAATGTATGGTTATTTCTTTCTAATATAAAATATATACTGCCTAAAATAATAAGTTTATATATATATATATATATATATATATATATATATATATATATATATATATATATATATATATATATATAGAGAGAGAGAGAGAGAGAGAGAGATAGGTATAGATATATAATGATCCTTTTCTTTCTTTCTATATAAAAGTGGATGCTGAAAATGCAAAAAAGAGATCTAAGGAGAATCCTGACCTAGATTTTGATTTACTGAAATCTATTTCTTCTCATCCGTTTTCATTTTCACTGTATCTACCTATCTAGCTATCTTAGCTAGCATGCTATGTTCACATCTAGGTTTATCTATCTACCTATCTATCTATCTATCTATTTTTTACCGCTTGTTTATATATGAATCTGATTTCCATGTCTATTTCATTGCTTAATTTCTATCTTTTTTCATTTCTATCGTTCAACCCCTCTCTCACTCACTCTTCACACACACACACTTATATATGTAAATATATATATATATATATATATATATATATATATATATATATATATATATATATACATGCATGTATATATGTTTACTACTGCATATATATATATATATATATATATATATATGTATATATAAAAGTGAAGATAGAAGTCAACACTTAGAGGCGACAGTCTGTTTCATGCTATATGCAATCGTCAGGCCTGGCGATTGCATATAGCATGAAACAGACTGTCGCCTCTAAGTGTTGACTTCTATGTTCACTTTTATATTTACACACGCTCTATCTCTGATATTGAGCACTTTATTCCATAAATATAGCACACCTTAAAACTATGTTTCTTTATATATATATATATATATATAGATAATATTAGTGGTAAATATACATATATATGCAAAATCCACAGGTGCATATATACACATGTATATTTAGAATAAAAAATTCCGAGAGGATAAAATCCAGGTAGAACTCAATGTCCAGGACAGAGTAAGGATATAATAAAAAGGCTTAAACACTAATATTCCATGGTCATAATTTATTCCATTGGAATCGTAAATACGATCCAATTCATCAGACCTACAAATTCAAAAAGAAAACAGAAAAAAACCCACTCCGGAAATAAAAAAGAATTTAGAGAGAGAGTAATTATGAGAGTGTGGGACGAATGTTAGTTTATAAGAGAGGGGTTTAACAGAGAGAGTTTTATTTAAAATTAGGTGTGAGTGGAAGGGGGAAAAAGACTGTTGACGGATGTCTAAAACAGTATAAGGATACACATCGACGTGACAATACACACACCATGGCCGATCAAATCTTAAAGAAGGAGGGGGAGGTAAGGAAGGAAGTGGTGGGGAAGAAAGATGGGGCGGGTGAAATTAAAATTGCAAGGGACGCTGTGTAATTGAGAAAATTTGACAAAAATAATATCGACTGCAGGTTACAAATAAAATATTATAAACAATAAATATGAAGATTATCAAATCTGGCGAGGACCTATATTTTTATGTTCAAAACGCATGCAAAACCATACATACATGTATATACTACACACACACACACACACACACACACATATATACATATATATGCACATACACACATATACATGTACACACACAAACACATATAAATACATACACACATACACATACATATACATACATATACATACGCACACATATATACACGTATATCCACCTATACCCTATACACACATTTTCCACATACATATACATAAATACACATGCACCCACATACACATATATACATACACACACATACAAAAACCAGATATATATACGCACACACACACACATATATATATATATATATATGCATATATATATATACATATATATACATACAAAAATGTACACACATATACCTACATATACACACATACATCCATAGGTATCCACTCCTTACCCATTTACACACACTTGTACATATGAACATGCGCATAAGCATATATACCTAAAACCTTACATTTCTAACCAATTAAAAAAAAAAAAAAAATGTATCCCTATATCTATCCGTTTAGCTATACATACATACACATATACACGCACATCTATACCCACATACACACATATATATACACATACATACATATGGGTACATATATACACCAACACATACGCACACCCACACACATACATATACATACATATATATACACATATATATACATATACACACATCCCAACATATATATTCTCCTATATATACCTACACCCACATACGTATACATGAATATATACACATACACACATATCCATACATATACATACACATATATACAAATACACACACCCCTAAATATATACCTACATATACCCGTAGTCAAGTACATACATACATACATACATACATATACACACACACACACACACATATATATATATATATATATATACCCACATACATACAAATACATACATATAAATTAGAATTTAAAAACTAAATAAGTAAAATTTCAACAATTTATATATACACATATACCCACATTCATACAAATACGTACAAATACATACATATAAATTAGAATTTAAGAACTAAGTAAAATTTCAACAATTTGGGCGTAAAAAAAAAAAAAAAAAAAAAAAAAAAAAAAAAACCCATAGCGCATCACAAAAACACACAATGATCTATATAGAGATAAACAAAATAAACATAATAGTCATTCCGTTAAAATGTCATGCCCGATGTTTTGAACCAAGATGGAACTGACATAAATGACAGAAAGTTACAAAACGGTGTTTATGTTTTGAATCTCTTCTTATGTCTACATTTAGAAAATATCTCATTACGAAGATTCAACAGTTCATCTTGATTTTTATCTTTGATAATAAAAATTTTTTCCGCCAAGCACAGATCACACCGATCGCGGAAGTTATTAGGTGTTTTGGCTCTTGATAGGTATCTCCATTTCAAAATTGGGGTTAACCCCTTATCCACCAGATCCCAGTAGTGTTTGGATAAGGAAGTTTGACTTCTAAGGCATCTATATCTAAAAGAGTGTCTATGGTTGTATAGACGCTGCTTCCAATTACCGGCGGATATACCTATATATCTTTTTTTCTCGTTTATATTTTCCTCGGGAAAGATAGTTGCCTCGTATATTACATTTTTGTAGTTACATTTACCCCCGATAGGGCAATGATCTTTATTCCTACAATTGCAGGTAGGGTTACTTGATTGAGTCACATTACAATGGTAGTTTCTAAGTATTCTGCAATTATGGGAAGATATGATTTTCTCCATATTACTAACGCATGAGTAACTAATTTTCAGAGTCTTCCTATTGAAAATTTTACTTAATGGATGTTTACTGTGAAAATGCTTATCAATTAATTTCAGAAAAAAACTTCCTATGTCAATATTAGAGAGCTTGCAATATGGTGGGTTGAACCATATTACCTTCCTCTTTCTATTTTTAGATCTGTTATTGTTCTGATTTCTAAGTTCTCCGTTATAGTTTAATTCCTGTCTAAAACCACTATTTTTGAGGGCCTGATTGTATATAAATTTATTATCATCAAAGACTTTTTGGCTAGAAGATAGCTTATTTATTCTAGTATTCACAGTTTTAGGGATGTGGTCTATCACATGTTTAGGGTGGTTAGAGTGGACGTTGATATATAGGGGTGTTTGATCAACTTTATGGAAGGGTTTAAAGGTATCATTAGATAGATTTAGTGTAATATCCAAAAAGTTGACTATTTTCATGTTGGAAGATATTTCAATTTTAAGGCCTAAGTATTTGAAGGCCCTAATTATCTTCTTATGTAAGCTAGAAGTCAAGGGGCCATTGCTATTTGGGACAATGATTAGGCCGTCATCTCTATAAATTCCGACTTGGCTAAGGTTAACTACTCTACTCAAGGTGTCGAGAATATATTCTCGACACCTTGAGTAGAGTAGTTAACCTTAGCCAAGTCGGAATTTATAGAGATGACGGCCTAATCATTGTCCCAAATAGCAATGGCCCCTTGACTTCTAGCTTACATAAGAAGATAATTAGGGCCTTCAAATACTTAGGCCTTAAAATTGAAATATCTTCCAACATGAAAATAGTCAACTTTTTGGATATTACACTAAATCTATCTAATGATACCTTTAAACCCTTCCATAAAGTTGATCAAACACCCCTATATATCAACGTCCACTCTAACCACCCTAAACATGTGATAGACCACATCCCTAAAACTGTGAATACTAGAATAAATAAGCTATCTTCTAGCCAAAAAGTCTTTGATGATAATAAATTTATATACAATCAGGCCCTCAAAAATAGTGGTTTTAGACAGGAATTAAACTATAACGGAGAACTTAGAAATCAGAACAATAACAGATCTAAAAATAGAAAGAGGAAGGTAATATGGTTCAACCCACCATATTGCAAGCTCTCTAATATTGACATAGGAAGTTTTTTTCTGAAATTAATTGATAAGCATTTTCACAGTAAACATCCATTAAGTAAAATTTTCAATAGGAAGACTCTGAAAATTAGTTACTCATGCGTTAGTAATATGGAGAAAATCATATCTTCCCATAATTGCAGAATACTTAGAAACTACCATTGTAATGTGACTCAATCAAGTAACCCTACCTGCAATTGTAGGAATAAAGATCATTGCCCTATCGGGGGTAAATGTAACTACAAAAATGTAATATACGAGGCAACTATCTTTCCCGAGGAAAATATAAACGAGAAAAAAAGATATATAGGTATATCCGCCGGTAATTGGAAGCAGCGTCTATACAACCATAGACACTCTTTTAGATATAGATGCCTTAGAAGTCAAACTTCCTTATCCAAACACTACTGGGATCTGGTGGATAAGGGGTTAACCCCAATTTTGAAATGGAGATACCTATCAAGAGCCAAAACACCTAATAACTTCCGCGATCGGTGTGATCTGTGCTTGGCGGAAAAAATTTTTATTATCAAAGATAAAAATCAAGATGAACTGTTGAATCTTCGTAATGAGATATTTTCTAAATGTAGACATAAGAAGAGATTCAAAACATAAACACCGTTTTGTAACTTTCTGTCATTTATGTCAGTTCCATCTTGGTTCAAAACATCGGGCATGACATTTTAACGGAATGACTATTATGTTTATTTTGTTTATCTCTATATAGATCATTGTGTGTTTTTGTGATGCGCTATGGGTTTTTTTTTTTTTTTTTTTTTTTTTTTTTTTACGCCCAAATTGTTGAAATTTTACTTAGTTCTTAAATTCTAATTTATATGTATGTATTTGTACGTATTTGTATGAATGTGGGTATATGTGTATATATAAATTGTTGAAATTTTACTTATTTAGTTTTTAAATTCTAATTTATATGTATGTATTTGTATGTATGTGGGTATATATATATATATATATATATGTGTGTGTGTGTGTGTGTATATGTATGTATGTATGTATGTATGTACTTGACTACGGGTATATGTAGGTATATATTTAGGGGTGTGTGTATTTGTATATATGTGTATGTATATGTATGGATATGTGTGTATGTGTATATATTCATGTATACGTATGTGGGTGTAGGTATATATAGGAGAATATATATGTTGGGATGTGTGTATATGTATATATATGTGTATATATATGTATGTATATGTATGTGTGTGGGTGTGCGTATGTGTTGGTGTA
The DNA here is from genome assembly GCA_963932145.1 of Acanthosepion lycidas. Lineage (NCBI taxonomy): Eukaryota > Metazoa > Mollusca > Cephalopoda > Sepiida > Sepiidae > Acanthosepion > Acanthosepion lycidas. The sequence goes on along the minus strand of OZ010581.1, from coordinate 23,610,614 downwards.
TATATGTACCCATATGTATGTATGTGTATATATATGTGTGTATGTGGGTATAGATGTGCGTGTATATGTGTATGTATGTATAGCTAAACGGATAGATATAGGGATACATTGTTTTTTTTTTTTTTAATTGGTTAGAAATGTAAGGTTTTAGGTATATATGCTTATGCGCATGTTCATATGTACAAGTGTGTGTAAATGGGTAAGGAGTGGATGCCTATGGATGTATGTGTGTATATGTAGGTATATGTGTGTACATTTTTGTATGTATATATATGTATATATATATATGCATATATATATATATATATATATGTGTGTGTGTGCGTATATATATCTGGTTTTTGTATGTGTGTGTATGTATATATGTGTATGTGGGTGCATGTGTATTTATGTATATGTATGTGGAAAATGTGTGTATAGGGTATAGGTGGATATACGTGTATATATGTGTGCGTATGTATATGTATGTATATGTATGTGTATGTGTGTATGTATTTATATGTGTTTGTGTGTGTACATGTATATGTGTGTATGTGCATATATATGTATATATGTGTGTGTGTGTGTGTGTGTGTGTGTAGTATATACATGTATGTATGGTTTTGCATGCGTTTTGAACATAAAAATATAGGTCCTCGCCAGATTTGATAATCTTCATATTTATTGTTTATAATATTTTATTTGTAACCTGCAGTCGATATTATTTTTGTCAAATTTTCTCAATTACACAGCGTCCCTTGCAATTTTAATTTCACCCGCCCCATCTTTCTTCCCCACCACTTCCTTCCTTACCTCCCCCTCCTTCTTTAAGATTTGATCGGCCATGGTGTGTGTATTGTCACGTCGATGTGTATCCTTATACTGTTTTAGACATCCGTCAACAGTCTTTTTCCCCCTTCCACTCACACCTAATTTTAAATAAAACTCTCTCTGTTAAACCCCTCTCTTATAAACTAACATTCGTCCCACACTCTCATAATTACTCTCTCTCTAAATTCTTTTTTATTTCCGGAGTGGGTTTTTTTCTGTTTTCTTTTTGAATTTGTAGGTCTGATGAATTGGATCGTATTTACGATTCCAATGGAATAAATTATGACCATGGAATATTAGTGTTTAAGCCTTTTTATTATATATATATATATATATATATATATATATATATATATATATATATATATGTTTATTTTCGCATCTAGGTTTATTTGTTAACCTATCGCTTTATCTATATATCTATGTTCACGTCTAGTGTTATCTATCTATCTATCTATCTATCTATGTCAGCCTGTTACCGCGTGTTTATATATGAATGTAATTTTCATGTCTATTTGATTGCTTAATTTGTAATTTCTATCTTTTTTCATTTCTATCGTTCACCCCCTCTCTCACTCAAACTGCACACACACACTTATATATATATATATATATATATATATATATATATATATATGCATGCATATAGTATATATATATATATGCATGTATATAGTATATATATATATATATATGCATGTATATAGTATATATATATATATATATGCATGTATATAGTATATATATATATATATATATATATATATATATATGCATGTATATAGTATATATATATATATATATATATATGCATGTATATAGTATATATATATATATATATATGCATGTATATAGTATATATATATATATATATATATATATATATGCATGTATATATATATATATGCATGTATATATATATATATATATATATGCTTGTATATTCATATATATATATATATATATATATATATATATATATATATATATATATATATATGCATGTATATATGTTTATTTCTGTTTGTAAATGTAGAAGCCTGGGCATTGCTTTCAGCATCTACGTTGACATTTGCATAGTTGTATGTGAGAGAAAATTATCCAGAAATGTGTTGCAAATGCTGATTGCCTTAGCGCAGAAACTGCTACTAATCGCTCGACTTAACCGCGCTAAATAATAACCTGTACACTCTTTGACTACCTGTCAAATTGATCCAGTGACGCCAGCAGAACGCGTTCGTCGCCGGCATAAATAAATTTCGACATCTTTGAGAATTGCGCTTGTCGTGTCAACGCTAACGCTCCGCCTCGTGCCAAGCAAATGGGTATTGAGTGATGAGCATCAGTATAACACTTGACGCTGATACCATAAACTCTGAGCGCGCCAATCAAATCGAAGGACCCTCCGGCAAACATGGGCATGAATAAATGCTTTGTTCACTATTCTTTCTGCTCTTAGAAACGAGAAGGTGATATGTAAATGGGAAATAGCTATAGAGGAAGAAAAAAAAAAACTATTTCAAAGCTGGATAAACGTAAAACAAATTTTAAAATGTTTTCTCAATCAGAATCTAGACAGAAATAGATAGAAAGTATACATTAACGTAGTTAATGGGATTAAATATTGAAAGTCGCTCGAGGCAATGAACCTAGAGACCAGCCCGTTTGGGTAGGCTTAGAAGATCGCTTTATAAAGTTTTATGTATCTGAAGAAAGTGATCGGTGACATTTGATATATATTTCCATAAAGCAGTTTCCATGGTAAAGGTCGTGAATATTATGACGCAAAAAGTCTTCCACAGAATAAAAATCATAAATCAAATAAATTTAAATCATTTAAATAAAAAAAGAAAAAAATTGGTGACGTTTTTTGTGCACTGATAATATTAGTTGTTAAAAATTCCCGGCGAGACACGGAAAATTAATCAAAAGTGAGACATTGATCGGGGGAAGAAATCTGTATTAATAATTATCATCAAGAATAATTTTCCAATAGCTGAATTGTGGCGAACTTATGGTTATTTGTCTAAGAAGAGAGCAGCATATTACCCAGGAAATACTGTATTTCTGCGGCTATATCACAGGTGGTCCTGCTAGATCCTCATTTTCCAGTCTTGACAATTCCAAATCTGTTTATAGGGATTTGTAGTAGCTGGGGCATATTTTCCTGTCATTCATACAGAAGCTGCATTGCAAATATATCACTTTTCCTTATCACCTAATAATATTATTTAGTACCAGGCCAAAACCTGGGCAGAGTATTGCCAGACAGGAGGACTAATTTGGTAACAAAGAAAAAAGTACAGAGCTGCTACATGACATCTGTCTTTCTTTACAGGAGAGAATTTTGGACGGTTTCCTCAAAGATGAAGAAGAGAATCAAGGTGACGGGGATATGGTTCTACAGAAGGATGTTAATAATATCATGGATCGAGCGTGTGAGCAACGCTGAGGTTTTAGCGCGGATACAAACAAGAAGTAGGCTTATACTTAACATCAGGTAGAGGCAGATGAAGTTTCTCACACAGATAATGGTAGATAAAAGTATTGGCTTCCCAGAATATTTCAGTGTTGCTCTCTTCAGTCAAGGGTTAATCTTTATCTTTAATTCTTATCGTCATAATCTTCATTTCCTCTCACCTCATCTTTTATTCCTACAACTGATATCATTCACCATTACCTTCTTGATAGTGAAACTCTTATTTGAGAGGCACTTAAGATTTGAATCTTGTGAAAGTTATTAAGAAAAGATGAAGGAAAATATATTCGAAATGCAATCTTCCCTTCCAGACAAACACACACACACTCACACACACTCACACGCACGCATATATATATTAGGTTGGTGCAAAAATAATGTCATTTTTTGACGTATTTTTAACGTCAAAAAACGCCATTATTTTTGCACCAACCTTTTATATATATATATATATATATATATATATATATATATATATATATATATATATATATATATATATATATATAGCTGGCCACTTGTATTCGTGTATACTCGTTTAGTAAATTGACTAGCCAATTTCTATGGTAGAGACTTACTCTGGCGCATTTGTATTTATTCAACACACACAGACCCCACATGTGGCTTATAATGCAACTATGCTGAGCAGAACTTAGTTATAGTTTCTGGGAAATAACGTGTTATCTAGCGTGATCAACAATCTCAACAAGTCCAGCAAGCTCATATATATATATATATATATATATATATATATATATATATATATATATATATATGTACATATATATACTAGCATATATTTACATATATATGTATGCTTGTGTATATAATATATATATATATATATATATATATATATATTTGTCTGTGTATATGATATATATGTGTGTGTGTATGTGTGCTCAATCAAGACGTTCTCTGGAAAACTATAAACACGGTTGAAGAATTAAAATGAATAATAAAATAATATATAGTTTTTCCATTTTGTCAATTATTTGCTGAACATTGTCCAATATATATATATATATATATATATATATATATATATATATATATATATATATATATATATATATATATATATATATATATATATATATATATATATATATATATATATATAAAATGAAGCTGCAAAATACGTCGGCTTGATTGATTTTCAAAATCAATGTTAGGTATTATCGCATAGACTTCAACAAGTTTCTTCACTCATATATTTTATGAAACCGATAATTATTTTAATATATTTCTTGTTTATACGTTATTTTTATCGATGCAAAAATTTAAATAATTGCCCTTTCAGGTCGGTAAATGATGTTAATACTGTTTATTATGGACAGAGGATTTACTTAAATATTTGTATCTATAAAAATAACGTATAAACGAGAAATATATATATATTTCTGTCACACTATCTCTCACCATTCTCTGTATCACCTTTCATAAGCTTAATACTGTCCTTCAAAAGTGTAAGTTTAAATTCATTTTTCATCCTTGGAAGTGAGGTCTCTCATTATCCAGAATATATGAATCTCTGATGAAATAAATTACAACAATTGAACATTAAATATATATTTATAAAGTATATTAACAGATCAAATATTCGTTGAAAATGTATATATATATATATATATATATATATATATATATATATATATATATATATATATATATATGTATGTATATATATGTATGTATGTTTGTGTGTGTGCATATATGTGAAAAATATATATAAAATAGGAAAGAACAGGTTAGGTAAATAATCCAAAGTTCTTTAGTATTTTTGTTATTATTTTTAGGAAAATAGTGCTCGATACAAAAGTAGAGCATAAATATAATTATTTATTCTTCAGCGGAAGAACTCTTATGTAGCGTGTTGGGATCACATTATTAAATAAATAATTATATATATATATATATATATATATATATATATATATATATATATATATATATATATATATATATATATGTAAGGTATATTAAGCAGCAAATATTAATTGAAATAAGTTTCAAGAAGCACCTAAAATGTATTTATATAATCTGGCTTAAATATGCGATTTATCATATGCGAGCAGTATGAAAATCAGTTTACTCGCAATAAAATTCCATCGTTTTTTTTTAGAATAAAAATACATTTAATATCTGAAATAACTTACTGCTTTGTCAAGAAACCATATTGTATCATTTTCAAGGGTCGAATGCATCAGTCCCATCCTATTAAAATCTTTCTTGCCGTGAAACACTTCCGCTGAAGAATAAATATTCCGTTTTCTTTTTATAAAAATTGATCACTTTCCATGCAGCTATTAATAAAATTACCAAATCATTCTTCAAACACACTTATAAATTAAGAGACATATAGAATATCTTGCCCAACGTAAGTTATCGAAAGAACAATTGAAATATGCAAAATATGCAAGAAGGAATGTAGATATAATTGACATTTAGAAATGCATAACTCTTTTAAGTCCTAGCACGAAAGTCTTTCTGGAATGTAAACGAACTCGGAATAGAACGCGCTACACTTGAAAATATTTCTGCACTAAATTCTTGCTGACTATTGCTTCATTTTAGTTGTCTGTTGGCATTTATTAAGCGTAGCTTAGTATGGTAAAAGAAAACTAGCGATGGCGAATTTAATTTGTACCTTAATATCCTTAGTAAAATTGTGGTTACTTTAATTTGAAATCGGCAAAAACACATTTCTATGACGAAGAGACAGCAATAAACTAGGACAAATAACTGTCCATTCTGGCCAAACGGCTTTTTCTGGCTTCATCGTCTTGCCAAAGATACCGAATCTACTTTGGATGCATTACAAATTGGCTTCCCATCTCAGAATAAAAAAAAAATATGAGAGGATTTTATTCTTGGACAGCGGCTTTGGTGTCTTCTAAAGCGGGAGGAAAATCATAATATAAGATTTTTCTTTTTCTGTCGGGTTATATTTTTATCTAGTTTCTTTCTTAAATAATTCTTTCTTTCAACTTTCTTTATAGATAATTCTTTCTTTCATCTTTTATAAAATGGTTCTTTCTTTCTGATGTTTTTAAAAATTCTTTCTTTAATTGTCACTGAGGTTTTTTGTAGCCGAAATATATACATTCTTTTGTTATTTTTCTTTATACACACTTCGCGGTTTTTTTTTTTTTTGTTTTTTTTTTTTTAACTTTTTACTTTCAGAGCTTCCTGAATTTTCTCTTTCAGTTTCTTTCGACTCTTTCCATCAAATAATTCGTCTTCTCTCTTAGCACATTTCTTGATTACTTTCTTTTACTTGTTTCTTTCATTTCAGATTTTTTTTCCCTCCGGTGTCGTCCGGTTTTTCTTGCATTTTTAAAATTCTGTCAGTGGTTCAGGGACACTGATTTTTTTAATTCTTTTTTCCCTTCTTATTCACTTTTTTATATTTATTCTTTTACAATTTCCTTTATTTCTTAGTCTATTTGTTTAGTCCTTTTTATCTTGATTGTTTGATCAACACTTATTCCTTTCCAGTCTTTCCTATTCATTTATTTTTTTCTTTACTCTTTCGTTCCTTTACTTTTCCTCTTTCCTTGTTATTAGGTTTTACCCATTATTTCATTCATTTTTTTCATATTTCTTTACCTTTAACACTTCGATCAAATATCCTCTTTTTTTTCGCCTTCCTTTCATTCTTCAGCTTTCGCTGCCTTCTACTCCTGCATTCTTTCTTTCTTTCTTTTTTTTATTTATTTCTCTTATTCTTTCGCTTTTTTCTTTCTCTTATCTTTCTCTTTTTGATCTCTTTTATGTTTCTCTTTTTTTTCTTTGTTCTTTTTTACTTTCTATATTTACTTTTCTTTTCCTTTTTTTTCTTTCTCTTTTGTCTTTATATATACCTTCATCTTTTCTTCAGTTTCTCTGGCATATTCCTTAAACTTTTTACACTTCGTTCAAATATTCTCTTCTTTCGCCTTCCCGTCATTCTGCAGCTCTCGCTGCGTCCCACCCCTTCATTTTTCTTTCTTTCTCTCTCTTTTATTTTCACTTTTTGATCTCTTTTCTTTTTCTCCTTTTCTTGTCTTTAATTTTTCTTTCTTTCTTTTTTCTTTTTGTTTCTCTTTTTGTTTCTCTTTTTGATCTCTTTTCTTTTTCTCCTTTTCTTGTCATTAATTTTCTTTCTTTCTTTTCCTTTTTCTTTTTCTTTCTCTTTTTGATCTCTTTTCTTTTTCTCTTTTTTTTTCTATATTTTTTCTTTTCTTCTTTTTCCTTTCTCTTTTTCTTTTCTCTTTTTTTCTGTTTTTCTTTATCTTATGTCTTTATATGTATCTTCATTTTTCCATTTCGTTCAATTTTTTTTTCTTTCTCCTTTCCTTCATTCTGCAGCTCAACTGCGTCCCACCTCTACATTTTTTTCTTTTTTCTCTGTTTTCTTTCTTTTTTCTTTGTTTGTTTCTTTTTTTTTTCCTACACGGAGTTTCGTTCGTTTCATTTTTGTATCTACTTAATTATATCGTTTTACTTACCAATTCTTATGCACAAAATTTTTTACCACATTTTTATTCCATTTACATTTTCGACATTTTCCTTGATCTCTGGTAGTGTAACATTTATTTCTCCCTTTCAGAAAAAAAAATTCTGCAACTATTATTTTATGGAGAGCTGGATCGGTTTGCAAATGAAAGCCCCACCATCCCAAGAATAATCGCTCATGACTGTGAAGTTCTTTTAGCTTTAATCCTGTGTCCGCCTTGAGGGTTCGAGTGATTAGAGGATCAGTAGCCCGAGTATTTTATCGACAACTTTCTTCACTTTTATTTTGACTTTTAACTTTTTTTTTCCCCGATACCGTCTATCCTACATCCGATTTATTCCCTTTCTCTCAGTCTCTGGCGAGCCAACAACAGCTCACCTTTCTTTTCTTATCCTATCGATCGTTCTCGTCTGAATGCCATGAGATATGTGTCCTTAACTCTAAGTGTTTACTTTTGTTTTCATCAAGGGCATTCATGTCATTCGAAAATAGTAGTTTTTTTTATTAATCAAATAATATATATATATATATATATATATATATATATATATATATATATATATATATATATACACACACATATATATAGGTTGCGATGGATAAATTGTCGTCTAAATTACGCAGAAATGAAAATAACACTGACATCTCATTTTAACAGATATATTTACCAAAATTACACACACATATCTTGAATTATTAAAGTGTACATTTATTAAACAGAGTCGCCATTGGATTCGGCCACAGCCTTCAGAAGATTTCGGAATCTCCTGCAACTCTTCAGGACGGTCTCTTTGTTTAAGTTGGTGAATGCTGCCATAATTCTTGCTTTCACTTCGTCTTGGATTTTACAAGGAGTTCTGTTGGTCTCTCGCTCATTTGCGACCCACACATTAAGCGCGGTGGGTGCAGTCTTGGGGGTTAGGTGGCCAGATGTAAGGGTTGATGTGGTCTCGGAAATTGCGTGATAGCCATGATTAGGTACTCCTGCTTGTGTGGTATGGTATGGGTTCCGTTGCCAGATATAGGGTCTTCCAGCAGACACCCTCTTGATCCAGAGCAGCACTACCTCTTCAAGGTACTTCATGTAGGCATCCATGTTGAATCTGAGGCCCTATGGAAAAATAAATGGGGGAATAATGTCGCCATCACTGGGGATCTCTTCAAAATCTATGGTGTTGACTGGATATATCATCTAACTCTTGCTCTGCACTGTCCTCCGATTGACGCAACACTCTGAAATGTTAGTATTTTAGTATCCAGAGTGAATACCAAACAGTAAATCATTCCGTTTCCAAATCTCTGGCGTAGTGAATTGCCTTATATTGATCTTATTTTTCCTCACAGACGCTGTCCAACTGATCCTACAATAGAGTGCACTCAGTAAAATCGAAAACAAAACAACACGCATGCGTGAAATTAAAAAGATAAATTTCATTTACATCAGCTCGATTAACTATAAATAGCTGCATTCATAATTATATATTTCGGTCATTTTTATATCTTTGTTTGGGAAAATGTATGACAAAGTGGAATAAATATTCTTGTTTGTAGTCTATATATTGGTTAAACCGGAACATACCTATTCTATAGTTAATAGACCCTCCCACATATAATAAGTAGTAGTAGTAGCAGTCGCCAGGGAGCCCAGTGAGTTGGTCTGATTTCAGTCTGAAGCCGGACGACCGGCTGACCTGTTGAACTCTCTGCCTTCGGGCGGGCAGGAACCCGAAGGAGGCTACGCCGAAGTGCGGAGTCTCTGTCGGGGAGATAAACCGACGCTGAACCCGTTTATGCGGGTTTTAAAAGGGCATATTTTTGGCCGAGCCCACGGGCTCGGAGATCCCATGTTAAACTGGCCTTGTGCCACATGATGCCCTCGTGGTGAGGTGACTGAATATCACTCAGTGAGTTGGTCTGATTTCAGTCTGAAGTCGGACGACCGGCTGACCGGTTGAACTCTCTCCCTTCGGGCGGGGAGGAACCCGAACGAGGCTACGCCGAAAAGCAGAGTCTCTTTCGGGGAGGTAAACAGACCCTGAACCCGTTTATACGGGTTCAAAGGGCATATTTTTGGCCAAGTTCACGGGCTCGGAGATCCCACATTAAACTAGCCTTGTGCCACATGATGCCCTAGTGGTGGTGGGGTGACTAAATACCGCTCAGTGAGTTGGTGAGTCAGTCGATGTCGGACATTAAAGTATCAGCCACCACAACTAGATTGCTGCGTCATTAACTATTATATCAAGTTCCTAACGTTTTGTACGTCGACACTTTTTAGGACCGACTTAGTGAAATACAAGCCTCCACTGAGAAACTACTCTATAAGAATATTACTCTTTTTCTTTCAATCACTTATACTAATGAATATAAAAAATTAACCATAACGTCCACTTTGTTCAGAAACCTAAAGCTTTTCTTACTGAAAAGCATTGAAGAAAATACACATGATACACACATAAAATACTAAAATAATCCCATCATATATCTCCAATCTATCATATATATATATATATATATATATATATATATATATATATATATCGTTATCTCATATTTGTGCATGTATCGCACAGCATGCATATTTCAATTACTCTGTTATGTGTCATGCTTGATACACGCTTAGGCGATCATGTATCTTTCGATACATGACTGGCGAGGCAGATTTTTTTCGCAGCAGTACGTCGCCATTTCTTTCTGGTATAGGCTAGTTGACATCCGAGGCTATAGAACCCGGTCTGTCCGGCTATTTACCCATAGCTGGGAGGAGAAGAAGAGGGTTCATACCTTTCCCTTTCATAAGTGAATGGAATTGACTAGAATTTGAACTCCGATTCCTCAATCCGACCCCCTATCCATTACTTCACCGCACTGCATTCAAATTCACAATTATATTTAACGAATCCTATTGTGCCATTGTGTATCAGGTTATTACTTATACATCGCTGTCTGTATAATTGTAAACATAAACATGTATTTCTTTACATAGTATAGTGTATAGAATTATTTCCTTCTTATTTTTTAATTAATTATTTTTCTTACGATTTTGAAATTTATGTATTACCGTACACGTTGTATCATTCACTAAAATTTAGCTCTGAAAATGTTCGAACTCTTCACGTCGCCACTTCGCCAGCCCATTTTTTTCATCTGGTTATCTTACTGTCCGAAAAAAAAAAACAGTTCAAATTGTTATATATCGGATAATATTATTATTTTTCATTTAGCAATGTTTTCAATAGGTGGTGTTTGAAAACGTGCTTTTCTATCATACTCGACTAACAGTTATGTTATAGTGATTTTCCAAACGTAGCTTAGATGTGGCACAAGGCCCAAAGTATGGGGCATCCAGTGAGGATCAAAATCACTACTATGTAGTAATTGTTCTAGCGAGACAAGCTTGCTAACCATTACACCGCTTCGAGGCGCCTAAACAGTTATGTTATACGCACATATTGTGGGAGACGAAATGGATGATTGATTTTGTTTCGTGGCATATCAACACCTCTTTAGGTTAATTAATGGCGAAATTTGAATAATTTATTCAAACTATTTATATTGTTCGGAATGTTGTCCGAATCCTTATTGTAATATTCACGACGTTTCGGCCGTTGTACGCTCCGACCGTATTCAGGTGATATTCGTTTTAATTTCGAATTAAGCATTTTATTTAGTCCATGGGAGTTGATTGTTCTAGATCCAGCTGCCATGAACATTGTGAATATGTCAATAAAGAACAGGACAACAGTTCAAACAATGTAAATATTTAAATAGTTAAAATACTGAAACTCGGAAATATGGACAGTTATAAATATTTTATACGCAGTTTTATACATTCACCTGTAGATAGTTCGTACATCATTTTACATTTTCTGGACAAGCGCATGTTTTTTTTAGTTACAAGGTTTGTAGATTATAAAATATATTCCTTGTAATTTTACAATAAAATTATTTTTTTCTAAGTTTTAATGTTATATTGATTATTATTTTGCTATAAAAATGTGTTATTGGTAGTTTTACTATAGAGATATATTGTTGGTAACTTTTTAAAATAAAAAAAAAGTATTGCTGGTATTTTTCTACAAAATTTTTTTTATAATTTCCTAGTATGTGATTTGCTTGGTGGAATAATTATTTGTTCATAGGTTGAACCCCTAACAGGTGCTCCCATGAGAGTAAAGTGTATATATATATATATATTTTTTTTTTTAGAATAAAGGGGATAATTTAGCAAAATGCGAAAATACATTACAAATACATAATAAAAAATATATGACGCTTATGGAAATTGCGCCAGAACTGTGATTACAACGAGTAAGTGGTTAGGTAGTTTCAGAAGAGGAAATTTTGATGTGAATGATCGAGAAGAAACAGGCAGTCTTGAAGTCGGCGATAGATGCTGATTAATAAAAAATTCTCGTCATAAAATACGGTAAATCGCAAAAATATAAAGCAGTGCTTTTCTTTCTACTGTCTTCTGCATTAACATAATAGAAAATCATACATTTTTAATAAAAGTGATTACAGTCAATACAAACTAGATAGTTTACAACAATGTGGAGTGATAAATACCCCGTGCAAAACGAAATCATCCACGATTGACAATTCCTAATCACCGGAAATTGATGATGCTATGTATTTGCTGAAATGCATTTTGTACTATAATGAAGGATAACTTAATCGTTTCATTCACACAATTATTGTTTTAACTGAATCGTTTAAACGCATTGATTGATGGAAAGCCTCTAGATAAATATAACTGTCATCAGATGTCTTTGTTTACGCGGGATTTATTTCTACAGCTTATTAAGATGACCCAATACACGCACCGAACAGTTGGATTTTCACCTTCGAATTAGCATTTATTTCCTCTCTACAAAATATACTTCTTGGATACAACTGCTATTTTCGGGAAATCTGTAAAAAAAACCACTTAGATTAGTACCCAGGTCTGCAGATAATATGTTAACAGCTATCACTGAATATTTATATCAAGATCTGGATAAGAACAACGAAGAACGAAGTGTGTCTTTTGATATCTCGAAGGTGTTTGACAGGGTTTGGTATGTTGATCTTCTACGCAAGCTCCAGGGTTGTGATGTCACCGGACGAATGTCTGATTTAATCTTTCCTATGAAATCGTGAAATGAAGGCCGTTTTGAACGGACTCAATTCCTGATCATTTCACACAAATGCTGGTGTCCGTCAAGGACTTATCCTGGCTCCTATGCACTTTCATATCTTCATCAATCATCACCCTGATGCCATCAATTCCCAACTAGGTACTTATAGATGACATTACCATTTACCCTTGTCTCAATGGCAAATCCGTCAGATCTGACAAAGTATATTGGACAACTGCTCCTGAAAAGGACCTCCAATCAGTGGTTAACTGGCACAGATATGACTTGTAAGTTCTAACACCTCCAAAACGAAATTGCTCTCATTTAGTCACCATAGAAAATTTCCCTGCCTTCTACCAGCATGGCTCACGCTAGACTTCTGAAGAGTAAGACATTGAAACTTCTTAGTCTCACGTTATCCACTGACTTAAAATGGAGTGACTACAACGAATCAATATCTGCATCTACTGCATGAAAATTTTCACCACTGTGTTGTACTAGAAAATAATTTTCATCACAGTCCATCTTACTCATTTACATATCTACCATTCATCCCTGTATTGAATACAGTTGCCATATCTCGTCTGGTGCTTCTGTTATTTATCTCGACGTTCTTGACAAAATCCAAAGAAGGTTATATAATATAATCAATCCTGATTAGGAATCTAGACTTCAGTCAATTTCTCACCGACATGGCGTGGCTTTTCTCTGTCTTTACTATAAATATTTTCATGAAAACTGTTCGGGCAAGTTTTTATTCCCTGGTGACAAAACAACATGACTTCAAGCGTGCTACAAGCTTGGCATATTTGTCACACAATTTTACTGTCAAAATAGCGAAATGTAACCACAACTTCCACACAATTTCTTTTCTCATATGTTCTACTGTGGAACTCTTTTCCATTTACTTGTTTCCTGATATCTACAATATTAAAAATGTAAATACAACGCCAATCGCCATCTTCTGTCTTCTTGAATCCCCTTCAACTTTTGTTTTCTTCACAATACTAGCTATTCCCAGTCATCTCTTTCACATTTACATACTGCAACCTCTGCGTACTAGTATCATTCCCACAATGCTTGGGTTGAAATGATTAAAAAATAAAAACAAGATATCCCAGAGTTATTTACCGGAAGTGGATGAAATAATACAGCTGCCTGACTGTTCAATATATTGTTTAAAATATATATATATATATATATATATATATACACATACATACACAAGTAATATAAAAATTAAACTAATCCACAAAAAGAGCTCAATGTATTTATTATTACAGAGCAAATATTAACACACAATAAAATTCCGAATCACATCTTATGAAAAATAAGCTTATTTCAACCGAGGAAAATATAATTCGTCATTCTACTCTGATTCCACCCCGGTATAGACCTATATTCCGGGTTTGAATAAGACTGACGAATTAAATTTTTGACGGTCTAAATAACCTTATTCTCCGTATGAAGTGATTTGGGATTTTATTGTATATATATATATATATATATATATATATATATATATATATATATATATATATATATATATATATACTGCGTGCCAAATTATTATCGATATAGCTTTTTTCTAATATTTCAAAAACCGTCCAATCAATTCACACAAAATTTTCATACAATGTTGAAAACACTAACCTGCGCAATCACTCATATTTTCGCACTGATCTGCGCAATGTAGACAAACTGGCGCCATATTTGTTATCAGCACTGCCATTTTTCCGTGCCAAATTATTATAAAAGTGTAAGAATTTAGTAGAAAGATGGGCCGTAAAAGCAGTTTAAGTGATGCTGTAAAGAAAACTATCATCTCAGAACTCTCAAAAGGTAAATCTACCCTAGAAATTTCTAAAATGATAGGGAGGTGTCATTAAAAAGTTCACCGCCGAGCCTACACAAGTACGCAAAAGGGCAGATAAAGGCACGACTTAAACGAGAGGTCACGAAGAACCCTGGACTTACCAGTCAAGAACTTTTCAATTTCATTGTGGATCCTACTGTGTCGAAAAGTACTCGGTGTCGGTATCCGAGGGAAATAGCAACAACATTCAAACCTATATCGAAGCGTCCGTTGACGAGAAATCACATTCAAAATCGATTGAAATGGGCCGAGGACAATATGAAGATTGACTTCTCTAAAGTTTTGTTCACAGACAAAACTCGAGCAACACTTGATGGGCCAGGTAGATGGTGCAAAGGCTGCGTAATGAACGGACAGAATCGCCATCAGCGTTTTAGACGCCAACAAGGCGGTGGAGGCATAATGATCTGGGGTGGTATTATTGAAAGAACATTAATGGGCCCATGGAGAGTTCCAGATGGCGTCTAAATGACTGCTGATGCATACATAGCGTTTATGAAGGAGCATCTTGAACTGTGGATGAAAAGGCAAACAGTTGCCTTCAGAAGGGCCATTGTTTTTATGCAAGATAACACTCCCTCACATGCTGCTCACAAGACTACTGAATATTTGAAACAGTTAGGCTTCGATGGACCTCGAAAAATGAAGTGGCCAGCAAATTCTCCGGATTTGAACCCAATCGAAAATCTTTGGAGCATCATGAAGCGAAGACTGTACGCCAACGGACGACAATTCAGGAGCAACGCTGAGTTATGGGAAGCAATTCTTGACATATCTCGCGTCATTACAGCAGATGACATCCTACAATTAACAAATTCTATAGATCGCCGACTTCTTCAAGTAATTTCAAAACAGGGAAAGCACATTCCACATTAATTTGTTGAAAACTGTGCCTTTGTTTGTATCTGTTATTATTTGTTTGATTATCTTATTTATTAGGTTCTTTTGATCATAAACATTCACGTGCAACATTAATAAACGTTTTGTTTGCTCAATTCTGGGAATTTTACTAAATCTTTCTAATAATTTGGCACGCTTCAATCAGCCTGCTGATAACAAATATGGCGCCAGTTTGTTTACAGTGCGCAGATCAGTACGAAATGAGTATGAGTGATTGCGCAGGTTAGTGTTGCCAACAGTCTGTGAAAATTTTGTGTGAATTGATTATACAGTTTTTGAAATATTAGAAAAAAGTCATCTCGTTAATAATTTGGCACGCAGTGTATATATATATATATTAAAATGAAAAATTGAATAAAATCTATGAATATTTTTCGCAGACTTTATGTCCCCCAAAATTGTTATTATTCGAAGTTATAACATCGGATTTGAAATTTAGTCCAGTTCCAAAAATACTCTTCAGTATCAATAACTGATTTGTGTTTCATGAGTAACAGAAAATTACGTGACGTCCTCAATTCTTTATTATACCAACATAAACGATTTCACTCACCCCCCCTCTCTCTGACTCTGTCTCCTTCTCTCTCCCCTCTCTCTGACTCTGTCTCCTTCTCTCTCTCTCCCTTATATATATATATATATATATATATATATATATATATATATATTAAGAAATGGACAATTTATTTATTAAAGACATTTTTATTTTTATTTTTTTTATAAAAAGAACGTTAAACATAAAAATTTCTTTAATAAATATATATATATATATATATATATATATATATATATATATATATATATATATATATATATAATGAATCGTTATTTACTGACGTAAAATGTATGCATCACATCGGTGAATTTGGATAGAAATCTGGTAAAATATAAAAAAAAAATCTAAGAAAACGATGTTTTTATTCCCAGCTTTATTTAGCGAGACGATCTTAACATAACTAGAAGACCTACAACGATTGATAAGCGGATGAAAATGTGCTGATGTTAGACTAAAAAAATATATGTAAAATTTCCTCGTCAAGTGAAAAAACAGAAAGGGAGAAAGAAGGACTAACCAGTAATTAAAACGTCATCAGCAAGTTAAAGGGACGAGATTTGAATTGGAGATATCGGTTCCAAGCAGACACAGTATTTTAAGTACCTGGGTAGTATAATAACAGACAACTGAAATTGTGATACACAAATCAGACGCCATATTGGAATAAGGAAAAAGCTTTATATAAAACAGTCTAAAGTAATCAGGCAGAGAGGTTTCGTTAGCAACAAAGAAAATAGTGCTGAACAATTTTGATATATCTATCCGTTTGTAAGGCAACGAATGATGAACAAACTCTTTACTGCTGATGAAAATACAAGAATCGAGAAAGAGGTCCGTGTACTGGCGAATGTTCAGAATACCACTAGCCAGTTTTAAATTATGGGGACTAGAAGGACATATATTCTCGGAATCTGAATTTTAAAATTACAATGTTCTTACCAAATGTCCAAATATTAGAACTTCGAATCATATTTTATGATAGTGAAAAATAATAAATATTTTCAAGTAGCATATATGCATATATATATATTTCTGAATTAACTGACATGAGGGTGAAATTTGGTAGACGAATATGTCAGGAAATACTCGATTCCAGCATGGTGTCCTTATGTAAGAGAGATCGATCCTACTGCTCTTGACCGACTAATATTAGGTTGGTGCAAAATAATGTCGTTTTCTCATATAGTAACATATGTGAAAAAACGACATTATTTTTGCACCCACCTATTAACAACGCAAAATTATTTCATTTATTTTATCTCAGAAACTCTATATAAAGTCTGCTCAGCATTAATGTAGTATAATATTGTTATGGTCTTGGACCATAGAAAGATAACACGGGCTCGGATATATGGTTAAATAGTATATTCTCGTAAAAATCGTAGTACAACGGTAAACGTGGACAGGAGAGTACTTTCTCTCACTGGTTTCTTCACTCGCTCGCTCACTCACTCACTCACTCACTCACTCACTCACTCGGTGATACACTCTTGGTGACTCACACCTTGGGATTCTCCCTTACTCATAGTTGATAGCCACATTATATAAGTGTGGAAGAGTCCATTTGTAAATAGGTTAGATTCCCAAATATGCACCTTGGTCTGTAAAATTTTAAAAGATATATCAATCTGTATCGGTCATTTAGTGCCGAAATCTAAATATATTTTCCATTATTATCATTATTATTATTATTATTATTATTATTATTATTATTATTATTATTATCGTCGTCGTCATTATTATTACTATTATTATTATTATTATAACGGATTTATCGATACATATATTACTAATTAAAAGACAGCTGATGCAATTATACAGTTCCGAAGGGTATTTGCCAGTAAGCGAATTCAAAGAACCTATCTGGATTAGGATCTCAGCTCTACAATTAAAAAAAAACAAACAAACAAATCAAGCCATTATCCGTTGCGCAACTTGCACATCCAAGCTTGCAACACTTGGTGTTCCCAAGGGGTCACATCTGGAAGTAATGACTAGGCTCGTGGTTTAATCAGAATGGTGCAGTAACCTATATATGTCTCTGTGTGTGCGTGTAGATACACACGTCTGTGTTTATGTGTGTGTATGTAGGTATATATATATATATATATATATATATATATATATATATATATATATATATATATATATATATATATGTTGTTCCTGTGGGCTGCTGGATACACACACACACACACATATATACATATATATAAGTGAACATAGAAGTCAACACTTAGAGGCGACAGTCTGTTTCATGCTAGATGCAATCCTCAGGCCTGCCGTCTCTAAGTGCTGACTTCTATGTTGACTTTTATATTTACACACGCTCTATCTCTGATATTGAGCACTTTATCCCACAAATATAGCACATCTTAAGATCATATTTCTTCATATATATATATATATATATATATATATATATATATATATATATATATATATACGGTGTGGTACATTCTGGGAGAATGGGCTCAATATCAGAGACAGAGCGTTTGTAAATATAAATATAAAAGTAAATATTGAACATTTCAGGTTAAAAGATTGCATATAGTACGAAACATTCTGTCGCCTCTGAAAGTTGAATTCTATGTTATATATATATATATATATATATATACATATATATATATATATATATATATATATATATACATATATATATATATATATATATATATATATATATACATATATATACATATATATATATATATATATATACATATATATACATATATATATATATATATATATATATATATATACATATATATACATATATATATATATATATATATATATATACACACATATATATATATATATATATATATATATATATCGAGCGTATTGAAATTCTATAATAAACTGTAACAAAATCGATATGCTAATCCCATATATTTAAAGAGATTTTATCAGGGGTGCGCTTATGAAGCGCCTGTCATAAATCATCGCCCGACTTTTAGTTTGATTTCACAAGTGTACGAATATAGACAAAATGTGCAAAGATAACAGTTAAAGTGCAGTGTTTTATTTACTTGTGCACATGCGGTATTTTATAGATCAATACTCAAAAATGTATTACTATATAAATTATATATATATATATATATATATATATATATATATATATATATATATATATATATAATGTGTGCTTTTATGGAAGGTTGTCTGACAGAACTCGAGATACAAAATTTAAAATGGCGACGTTCGTAGGAATTTGCTTGTTTTTACTCATATTTTATCTAAAAATACATTCCTATGCACCTGCGCGGCATACACTCGGTCTCCATCTTACTATATATATATATATATATATATATATATATATATATATATATATATATATATATATATATATATATATAATCACACACACGCACATATATATATAATTGTTCAGATACCCGCTGATGAGGGTACGATCGGGTCCGCCTACGAAACTTTTGAATCAGTATGCTTAAGGTAACATTAATCAACTAAGTGACTAACGTTTCATCATATTGTAAATATATATATATAAATATATATATATATATATATATATATATATATATATATATAGTGGAACCTATAATATATATATAGTGGTACCTCCGATCACGAATTTATTTCGTTCCTGAAGGCTGTTCGTATCTCGAAATATTCGTAAACCGAAACTATTTTCTCAATAGGTATCAATACTGAAAAAAGAAACCACAGTTCAATAGAATTGAAAAAAAATAGCTCAACACAGCATACAAATGTATACAAAACGGCGGTCGACTCAGCAATTATTTCGTTCGGGTTAACTAGATTCAACAATGTTGTTCAAGAACCGTTATTCTGTTCAATAACCGAAGTATTTTCATCTCGAAAATTTAAGAAAGACCTAATACAGTTTATAATTTGAAAAGCAAGGAACACAAAATGCATAGAGTGAATGGTATATTAATGCATCTTTAAAATTTTGTTAACCAAATGATTTCGCCATTTTATATCATTAATTTTACTAATTAACTTTTTGTATGAATCATTCCTTATATATATATATATATATATATATATATATATATATATATATATATATATATATATATATATATATTCAAACACATAGACATTTTCGACTGAGACTGATGGACAAATCATATTTTAACTTTTACCGCAATGCAAGGAAAACCTTTCGCCTAAGTAAAATATACACCATTATACATCCAAACATCACAAATTCGATCACCTAAGCCTAAACAATATTGAACCCAGTATTTCCAAAATCGAGACAGCTATTTACAAAAAAAAAATGAATAATAAAGCAACTCTTGACATATGTTGAATTCAAAAGTTATTTTCCCAATTTTATGAAGGAAGTCTGGAATAACAAACGCATCCAAAATCCGTAGTCTATATCCAGCATTTCCACACTACAGAAACACAAAATAACTTCACACGTTTAGTCGTTCCTCATTTGGATGCGTTATGGTGAACGTAATAATATTTATATCTAACTAGACTCTTACCATTCTTTGAAATTCTTAAAGTTTTGTTTCTGCTAATGTATGTAATAATGGTCTATATGTAATAAAACGCCTTAAGGTAAAAGCAGAGCTCTACAATAGAATGCTAAGTACGAGCTAAGTCGCTTATGTCCACATAAATACTACGTATTTTTTATACACAAACATCAGAATCTGTATTACAAACCCTGATTTATCTGAATGTCTAAAGCTGATAGAGAAACTATATCAGTTCACTAAATAATGTCTATCCTGAATCGCAAAAGGTAATCATATATAGTAATCAAGTTGTACAGTTTCTCCTGATCTGTGAGTTCATATATAATTCGGCTCTTCTCCAGGATTGCCAGCCAGTTTTTGAAATCTTTCCCACTGCCGTCAAATGCTGGGACCCTCGGTCCACCCAACAACTTTCTCAGGTCAGCTGACATTCCTTGTCTAACCCCCTCTTCATCCCCCACTGCTCTATCTGAATCATAGTCCGACATATTTAAAGAGAAAGACAATCTACGCAGCAACAATCGAGGTTGGGAAATCAAGCAAAGTGTCCTACCTTACAGACGATTCTGTTCTCGGTGCCGGGTCGTTTTGAGTCCTATTCGAAATTTCTCAGCAACAGTGGTCGGTCCAGGATCCTGTCCTGCTGTCACGGTACTAATTATGGTAGTGGCTGTTCCAGGGTCCTATCCTGGTCTCGGTACCAGTTGTGACGTCGTCCCCTGGTCGCAGCGCCAACCGGGACGTTCTAGCCTAGTCTACCACGGCACCAAATGTGACGTCCCTAAACAGCACCAATTGTGACGTCCTCGCCGCGGCACCAGCCGTTCGCTCCTCGCTGCTCCGTTCGGGTGTCGCTGCTCCAAATGTGACGTTCTAACCTTTTGGTGATTCGGGTGGGAATCTGGTTAGATTTGATATCAGCCTCGTCGTTCCCAACTCGCTTCCAACGCCTGGTTACCAAGGTAACTGCACTGATCCCCCAGTCCGCCTACCCACGTTGTGAATTGATCTTAGGCAGACGAGATCAAACAGTGGTTGGAGCCGTACTGCAAACCGAGTTCAACGGGGGTGATACCACACAAATATGCATAAAAGACAATAAAATGAAAACTCAAAAGTTCAAAGTATCAAAGAAAAGGGTAACAAACTTTATGTCTAGTTGTTCGATACATAGGACTGCATCTAACTCCCGAACCGTTCTATGGATTGTGACACGTCGTTTTCCGCTAGGCAAGTTTTAACACTTCAAGTTGTCTGCTCTCTAAGAAATTGGTGTTTCGGTGGGTCTTTGGACGAAAGTAAAAAAAAAAAACTTATTTCGGTGATCTGGATCTAAGTCGCTCTTCAAAATAATTGTTCTTGGGTTGAAGAGAGGTCCGGAATGTGCGTGAATCTTGGTCAGCTATCTGCGAGGCTTGCTTCAACTGGAGACTGACACTGGGAACTGCTGGAACTCAACTCCACTCTGCTCGTTGTGGCTTCGTTTATATGGGCGCCGACCAAAACAGGGGTGAGTTTGTCGGCGCCGGGGGGTTCCTCGATAATTCTAAATACATATCCACCTCTCTGGTTAGGAATTCCCACCTTTTTCCATTTTTGGGAACCTTTCCTCACTCCCACCTTCTCATCATACTTCAGAGGGGCGTGAACTGCCCTCCCCACATCTTCGTAGCAACCTCTCTTACTCATCCTCCAGATGGGCTGCAACAGCCTCCCTCGTGCGTCACGTGATCACCACTCGACCAATGATGTCTCAGTCGGACGTGGACGAATCCGCGGCTTTGTTTCAGGAAGAAAAAAAAATATCTTGCTTAACTAAAAAAAAAATTATCTCTTCTCTTTCCCTTTTCTTCCTCTTAATCGCCGTTATCATTTCTCCAGCCGCGAACGGGACAATATGACAATGGCGGTCATAACTCTTGTTCTACACGTGGTTTACGTCAGGTATTTTATCGCTAATTATCAGAATGTGTGGTCTTCCTAACACGGTCCCAAAAAGAAACATCTCCAAAGTTTCAGTCAGTCTGT
Source organism: Acanthosepion lycidas (assembly GCA_963932145.1). Classification (NCBI taxonomy): domain Eukaryota; kingdom Metazoa; phylum Mollusca; class Cephalopoda; order Sepiida; family Sepiidae; genus Acanthosepion; species Acanthosepion lycidas. The sequence continues at coordinate 23,587,842 of OZ010581.1, read as the reverse complement.
CGCCTCGAAGAAAGAAAAAAAAACACTTCTAGGTTCCCATTCATTTTCCTTCGGTACATATTTCTGATAACATAATTTTATTATCGCAGGCCAAGGATGTTCTGTCGAAGGAAAATCGGTCAACGGACACTCGTAGGTGGTCCTTAATTTTTCATATTTGTCCAAAGTCCCTTTAGTTGCCTGTTTTTCGTCACTTATCGAAATAACATTTTCATTTGAATTTTTTTTTCTTTGGCCAGTCGGTCTGTAGTTGATAATAAGATGTCTTCCCGTACCAATAGTTTGTTCTCATATCCTTAGATAACACAGCCGATGCCAAAACATATCTGATTCTTTGTTTCCTTCCCTTTCTTTTTACTCAGAATTTCCCTGTCATTGTAATGACACTCTTTCGCCATTTGTTACTTATCAAAATATCCTTTTATCCATTGTCTCTTAGCCGTGTGTGTGTTCTTGCTTATCACCCACGATTCGGTCCTTAGCCTCTCCTTTTCTCTTTTCTTTCTTTTTCCTTTCTGCCTCGTTAAATGGTGCCATAACAGAGAAAAAAATGACCCCCTGTGTTTATTTAGTATTTTCATAAAGTATGCTCTTCGTATATATAAGCACAAATGTGAATAGACGTCCACAGTTCTTTACATAATCTGTAGCAGACACTCAAAAAGATCTAATTAAATTAAACAGTGTTTGGGGGCCCCATCACCGATGCCAGTATACGGATAAAAAAGGCAGAGACATATACTGATGACATAGCTATACATAGCTGGGATAGGGACGATACTGAACAAAAAAGGAAAAAAAAACATTCGAAAACACTATTTCAAGAAGTAGAACACAAGATTTAGTATGGTGAATTAAATATTAATTAATTTTAATATCACGGTGAATAGATAAGTTATAACAAATTTACTAAAGGAGATGGAGGAACTAAACTTCGAACAGGCTTCACGTTGTTCGTTCAACTCTACAAGATTCTATAAAACTAAAATCTTAATCCAATTACTCGGGTGATGCTCTTAAATATCCTCATCAATAGAGAGTAGGACAGGCGGCCGTATCAGACTGAGGTACGTCTATAATAACAAAACTGCTAACCCATCCAGAAAATGGGCTCACACGGACACGTGCAAGACGTGACACTCATGTGAACAACGCAAATATAAATAAGGCTAGCGGAAAGCTTTGGGAAGACAGATTATAAACGTAATCTGCAGCTTGTCGACCTCTAGCTGAGCAGAGCCCAGACGAGGCTATGTCGAAGGGCAGAGTCTCGTCTGGGGAGGTAGACAGCTACCCTACGCCGAGTTCATGGGCTCTAAGGGAAATTTCTGCTTGAGCCTACAGGCTGGAAATAGTCCCACGTAAAAAACGGGCCTTGTGACACATCACGCCTTTCTGGAGAGGTCGAGTAAATACCTAGACATATTACAACCGCCACTCAACTACTCTACAGAAAAGTCAAGACTTTTTTTATGGATGTCATGCCTGGAACTCACCCAGATTGGAAATGTCGAAGCTCCTAGCTGTATACATCCGTTTTCTCAAATCAATAATAAAAAATGGCTTCGAGAGAATGGACCCTGTAGGTTTGAAAGAGAACCATTCTCCTACGAAACTCGAAGACTTGTGCTTCAGGAACAAAACAAGTACCAAATTAAAGAAAAAAAAAGCATGACATGAGCACATTTAACAGGAGCACGTAGGACATTTTTTCTTGAAGAGAAAATGATGGCGTAAAGAAAATGTTGACTTTTCACACTACTTGGAAGAAAAGGTTTGTAAGGGAACCAACTTAAATACTAGAAAGAACAATAACAGTGAGTTGAAGAATTCTTTCTGCAATTTTTTTCTATGTGCGTTTTTATTTAGCATTTTGGCAATCATGGATCTGCACAATAAACTGTGACTTGTAACATTTAATACAGTTCGAGGTGGAGCAAAATGGCGTTTTTTCTACGGTTCCTTGTTAATTTTTGGTGTCTATTAATGTCTGTCATTTTTTATATATTCGTTGTGAGGGCTGTGCTGAATAGCCATATATGTTCGGAAGATCAACTGCGGTCTAAAACAGAGAGTTAATATACAGTATTAAGTTTGATGTCATTATCACACCTTTCTTGCTGTCTTCACACACACACACACTCACACACACACACACACATATATTAAAAGGATTATTATTATTATTATGGTACCATAAAGTGGTTTGTTTTTCTTTTAAATTTAAGTCAACAGCTGACTGACACGTATGTTAACTAGCATGCCAGCATGCAAAAAAAATCGATAGCTGCATTCGTCACAAGTGGGAAATATTTAAATCTGCATGGCACTTTACTCCAATAAGCACATTCGCTTCCTTAAAATTAACGTTGATTCTGATTCTGCAGAACTGGGTTGGGTGTGAAAAAGTATTAGTTGTTAACATTCATTTTTCATTCGGTTTTTCCAGTTACGAGTTCTTTTTTAAAGCTGATCGTTTTGTGTTCATTTTGTTTAGTTCTTTTTTCGTAACAGATTTAATGTTTAGTATAGAGCTTAGAAAAAATTCGCAGTGTGAGATAGGCAAGAAGTAAGGCATTTAGCAACATCAGCACGGCAAAGGGCACTCCTTTAATGACAAGGTATGGCAAAAATATTTTAAGTCAAGTGATAGCGATTGCTGTATGAGTCGTACGATTTCTGAATCAAGCACGGGCAACGTCGAGCCACGCTGCTAGTATATATATATATATATATATATATATATATATATATATATATATATATATATATATATATATATATATATATTCAGTTGTATGGATATGATTTTTTGACCCTGGTTTTCACACTTCTGTGTAATCAGACAAAATGTTTTCTTATTTTTTTTAAATTGAATCTATTTATGCTTGTTTGCGTTTGAAAATGTTTTGTGGTGGCAGGGAAAAATCTGTGTGCGTTTATACACACACATACATACCTTCAAACAGATGTACGCATTTTTCTTCACACAAACACACCCATATTATCAATCCGAGATTTAGTGCAGATACACATCCATACTTTCAAGCGTTAAACCCAGGGTTACAAACTCATATGCATACAACTCAATATATTATTAGTTCTATCACAGATTTTGAGCAATTTCTAATAATTACTGCGCATATAAAAGAATATATATATATATATATATATATATATATATATATATATATATATATATATATATATATGCGTGCGTGCACGTGTGTGAGTGAGAATGAGTGTTTGCATGTGTCTTTGTCTGTGTGAGAGACAGTTTGTGTGCGTTCGTGAGTGCATGAGTGTGTCTGTCTGTGTGCTATTTACATGTTTTTGATATTAAATAATTTAGTTTCTCTGTTTATAGGAATATGTTATATTCAGACACAGTTTCTTTTTAAAAACTTAAGGTACATTATTATATTGCATTAGTTTTTGAAGAATCTCACTTACATTGCAAACTGGAGTAGAGGCAATACAATTTACTTTTAAAATATTTATATAAATAAATTTAAAATAATTAAAATAATGAATTTATATCCTCAATGGCTTATATAGAGAGCCCGTTTGAAGTTATATAAATAATATCCAAATTCTGAGTGCTTTCCTCAGCTATTACACACAAAAATATTGTCTTTGTCAATTATTTTGCGTGTGCTTTTATTTTCTTAATTATAAACAGGATTAATTTAATTTCGAACTAATCTATAACATCAAAAATCAAAATTGATTGAAAGTTTGAAAGCATGTTTCAGAAATCTAATGGTAGATAATATCTAAAACATCTCAAAGTATATATATATGTATATATATATATATATATATATATATATATATATATATATATATATATATATGTACGTATACCCCCAATTTTAATATTAATATGAGTTTGTCATTATGATAAAAACATATATAGAGAGAGAAGATTACAGATGTATCCGTTTATATATACACACACACACACACACACACACGAATTTAGTGAATAAGTCTATTCTTTAGAATTTCAAGATATTTTTGTCTGATATTGGTAAATATATTTTGCGCAGCTCAGTATTGCCAATATTCTGTGAAAATTTTGTGTGAATTGATTGGACGGTTTTTGAAATATTAGAAAAACATTATCTCCATAATAATTTGGCACGAAGTGAGTGTGTGTATATATATATATATATATATATATATATATATATATAAATAAATAAAAAAAATAAAAAAAGACATTTTTTATGTGTATACGTTCTTTTTATAGATACAAATATTTAAGTAAATGCTCTGTTTATAATAAACAGAGGACTCATATTTTCTATGAAGATTTCTCGGACATTCAGGCTGGTAAATGTCGTTAATACTGTTTATTATAAACAGAGCATTTACTTAAATATTTGTATCTATAAAAAGATGGTATAAACATAAAAAATATCTTAAAATAATTGTCGGACTTCGTCTATTTCATAATATATATATATATATATATATATATATATATATATATATATATGGTGTGACGGATAAATTGTGTCGTGTAATTTACGCAGAAATGCAAATGACTCTTACATCTCAGGTTTACAAATATATTTACCAAAATCAGACAAAAATATCTTGAAATTCTAAAGAATAGATTTATTCAATGAATTCGATAATGGCTTCAACCAGGCTCTCCAGACAACTTCGAAATCTCCTGCAACACTTCTGGATGTTTTCTTTTTTAAAGTTGGTGAATGCTGCCATAATCATTTCTTTCGGTTCATCTTTGGTGTTGCAAGGAGTTTTGTTGATTTCTCGCTCTTTCTGTGCCCGACACATAATAATCGAGGGAGTTGTTATCTGGGGAGTAAGGTGGACGTATATGAAGAGTGATATCGTCGCAAAAATTGTATGACAATCATGATTGAGTACTTCTGCTTGTGTGGCATGGTACGGAGTCCTTTTGCCAGATATAGGATCTTCCAGCTGCCAACCTCTTTACCCAGAGCAGCAGTTCCTCCTCAAGGCTTCTGCCTTGATTGGGGGTCTGTGGGAATATGAATGATGGCCTAACGTCTCCATCATATACCGACCACTCCAAACAACATGATGTTGACTGGGTAGATCATCTCTTTCTGAATCCTATCCTCTGTCCTCAGATTGACACAATAACAGTCTGAAATGTTCGTATTGGAGCTTCCGGCGTGATTGACAAGAAGAACAGCATGCAGCTTCCAAATTTCTGGCGGATGCAATTGTTTTATGGTACTCAATTTCTCACAAATAGATTCCATCTTACTACTTACTATACAGCCGAGAAAATAAAAAAAAAACAAACAACGCTCATACGCAAAATTAAAAATATAAAATCGCGAGAATTTACCCATTACAGCCTCTCTGTGTATGTAAAATAAAAGTTTATGACTGGCTGAATAATGATATATTCAACAAATCGATAGGATTTGTTATCCGACATTAATTCTTATTTAAGGAGATAAAAATAATCGATAGTCACACAAACACTTGTACCAATTAAAAATTACGTTCATATATATATATATATATATATATATATATATATATATATATATATATAATTTAAGGAAAATAGGAAACGTTTCAATTTTATTAAAGCTTCGTCAGAAATTAAGAAAAACATGACAAAAATAAAAAACGGACTTTTTGTATTTTGCTTGGATCTATTCTCATTGGTCAGTACCGTATCACGTGCATTAAAAAACATAGATACTTATGTATATAAGTTTGTAAATAAAAAATCTAATATGTCTTAGCGGTCATCCAATGGTAATGTTTATTCGTAACTGTGTATGTGTGTCTCTAGTAGCAGGAGTTCTAATGTTTTTTTTTAATTTTGTGTGAGCAGTCGTCGGCTTAGATCCAAATAAAATTATTTACGGTTGTAATGCACGTGGCACAAGACTGACCAATGAAAATCGATCCAAACAATGAAGAAAATACCAAACATCTACCTTTTTGCCTGTTTTCTGTCAATTTCTGAAGAAGCTTTAATATAATTGAAACATGATAGATTGATAAACGTTTACTATTTGTTCTTTATCTTATCATCCTGTCGGATTCGGACCCCTATTTGATCTATAACTTGTATATATATATATATATATTAGGTTGGTGCAAAAGTAATGTCGTTTTTGACGTACTTTCAACGTCAAAAAACGACATTATTTTTGCACCAAACTTATATATATATATATATTTCTTCTCTTGACAGATAACATCAATAGATAACTTTCCTGATAAATGGACCATGGAGGGATTCGAACCCTTGCCATCGTTCTACCCACATGGCAACTCACTCGCAGTCGTATATGTATGCAAACACATACATATAGAACAACACTCAATTAAATATAACATTCATTGTAACAAGAAACACAACACACATATATACATGTGTCTGTGTGTGTTTTTTGTAATTTGTGTATCTAGACAGCAGTCATCCTTTCATGCACATTTCATTGACTAAGGCAGAAAGGGTGATTTGATTTAGTTTTTTATACAATTTCTCATGTGATCTCATAAGTTTTTTCAGATGATAAATTATATAAAAACTGTCCGAATGTTCTTTTTATGCAAGTGATTTCGGCTATACATTTAGCCATTTTCAAGGTTGAAATATTTTAACTGTCAACAAGAAATATCTTGTTGCGTGTTAGTATTTATATAATGTTTTATTTTTCAAAGGACGGTTAAGATATTTTGTTCATGTTCATGGCTGATATTACTAAGTGTGTTTTCTTTGTTATTTATAATTAAGGCGTCCATTATTTTTAGCCGTTTTAGTCTGAAGATGACGCTATTATATTTGTGTTTTCAACAATTATGTTACGAATAGGGCCCGTAGGTCTCCATGAATATTTAAATGAGATCTAATTGAGCTATGATCAGAAAGGTGTAGAATGAGTCCTCGTGAGATACATGTTGTAATGTGGCCTACATAATTATTTAATAATTTTGATTAATCAGAAATACGATTCCTTAACGGAGATTTAAATTCTTAAATAATATTTTTCCTATTTAATTTTATTCTAAGAGTTGAATTATTCTTTTTGACTATATGGTTAGAGATTTTAAATTTTTTGTAATAAATAATTAATCTGTTTTCTTCTTCTTCTTTTTGCTATTGTCAACTCTTGTTGTATATTTTTGTATAATGTTCTTCATTCTACTTTCATCTTGTTTATAAATTTATGAGTCAAAATGTCGCACAACACAGGAATAATTTATTAAATATATGAACATTTTATTTACTAGTTATTTAACTGTTCTATGTGCTGTTGAAAATGTCCTCCTTTTTCAGAACACATTGTAAATCTATGTCTACAGGGCTCATTAACACGTCGGGAAGTTTCCTCTGTCGTTTTAATGTATTCATATTTTGATTCTTTCTTTAAATTCGTCAATAAAACTTGGACGCGTCTGATAAACAACTGATTTCAAATGGCCCCCACAGGGAAAATATCCGAGTGTTTGATGTCTGCTTCCCTCGGTGGCCACTCAACAGGACCTCTTCTAATATTAAACCCCTAGGGGGCACGACTTTTGCCTCAAACTGTGTGGGTGGATTATATATATATATATATATATATATATATATATATATATATATATATATATATATATATATATATGAGGATGGATAGATCGATAGATGTTTTATTATTATCAATTTGATTTTTAGTGGGTGCCCATGATTGATTTTTTTTTTTTAGGTTTTCTTTTGTCTGTTTATTTTAATAAACACTGAAATTAAAAAGAGCCGAGCTAAATTGAGAAGTCATAATAAAGAAAAAAATCATTTCACTGTTTAATAAAATAAAAACTGTGATAACGACTCAGACACGTGTATCCATTACAATAACACACAGGCACATGCACACACACATTATATATATATATATATATATATATATATATATATATATATATAAGGAGAAAAATATTTGGAAAAAACAAACAAAAATCCTTAAATGCAATTAAGTTGTTTTAATATGAATGAAATGTCAACGTCTGACGTTTCGGTTTAATAAACCTTCATCAGGACAATATTCATTAAAATGCAATTAACATAATCAGTTCAACATGACAAAGACGATGGACATAAAAAAAAAGACTTATCCAAAACAGATAACTGAAAAGTTTAAATGATCAGCTTTCCGTTTAAGCGTGGTCACGTTGTCGTCAAATGGGCGACGCTTTCAAAACGTATTCCTAAAATTTAAGTATTTTGAATGAAAACGAAAAAATGAAAAGAATTCTATTATGATGGAAAATTGTATGTACCTTTATCGAGCATTAATCTTGCTAAAAAAGGGGAAATACTAAAGAAACCAGGTCTAGTATTCACCGTGCGTGAGATGGATATTATACCTGCTTCATAAATCCTCCTAAGATTTTTATTATGAAAATATTTTAAAATCTTCACGGAATCAAAATCGAAATTATGATCTGCTTTAGTTATGTGTACAACTAAAGCATTGTTCAAATTTCCGAGGCGAATATCTCGTTTATGTTCGAAAACACGAGATTTTACGGACCTACATGTTTCACCCACATATTTTAGGTGACAGTTTTTGCATGAGATTTGGTAGATGCAAGCATCGGATGTAATATGTTGTTTGCTGGTGCTATTTAATAAATTACGGATAGTTCTAGTAGGTAATATTGTAGTTTTAATTTTTAACGCATTTAAATTATTGGAAATACGTTCGGTCAAATGGTTATTTGGAAGAAAGATGCGATCAAAATAATTTTTATCAGGGGCAGCTGAAAGTGTACCTTTCATTGCTGTAGTTGTAGTGGCCTTCGGGTGGGGGGTCATTCTGCGCTGATGAGTAAATTTTCAACGCTTTATTTTTAGCTTTCTGTAATAATTGTCTCGGATACGAAAGATTTGAAAAGGTATCCTCAATATATGTGAATTCATCATCTAAATATTTTGCTGAACAGATGCGAAGAGCCCTTAAATAGAATCCAATAATAATACCCCTCTTAGTGTTAGTATCATGGTGAGAGTAAAAATGTAAATAGTCATTTTTACATGTGGGTTTACGATATACTTTAAATTCTAATTTATTTTTATTTTTAATGAGTAGTATGTCTAAAAAAGGTAAAGAATTATTAGACTCAAGTTCATAGGTAAATTCTATAGTAGGTTCTATTTTATTTAATCTATCAGTAATCTTGTTTAAATCATGTTTATGTGGGTAGATAAATAAAATGTCATCGATGTATCGGAAGTAATGTGTATCAGGTGGAATGACATTTTTAAAAGGTCCAGATTCAAGAAATTCTAGAAATATGCATGCTAGGAATCCAGAGAGAGGACTTCCCATTGGTAAACCAAATTTTTGTTTATAATAAATATTATTATACTGGAAGAAACAATGTGAAGTGCAAATGATGCATAATTTGATGCATTTCGAGATAGAGATAGGTAGCTTAAAGTCAATTTTCTTAAGGTGGTTCTCTAATTGTTTAATACATTTATTAACAGGTATATTAGTAAATAACGATTTGATGTCTAAGCTAGCTAGGGATTTGTTACCTATATCAATATTTCTCAACCTATTTAAAAGAGAGCCTGAATTCTTTATATGTGCGTTACTTACAGTGCCCAGAATTGGAGTTAGAAATTTAGTTAAATATCTAGCGATATTATGAGGAGCTGAGCCTATACCCGAGATGATGGGCCTTAATGGAATGTTAGGCTTATGGGTTTTGGGGAGGCCATAAATTTTAGGGACGGTGGGGTGGTAGTTAATAAGGGAAAGCCAAATTTTATCTTCATTACATATGAGTTTCTTATAGGACCTATTGAATTCTTTTAGATTCTTAGAAACTTGTATAGGGGAGATCTGTTCATAAGTGTCTCTATCATTTAGCATATATATATATATATATATATATATATATATATATATATGAAAATTGTGTGTGTGCGTGTATATATATATATATATATATATAATTATTTATATTATATATATATATATATATATATATATATATATATATATATATATATATATATATATATATAATTATTTTTATATTATATGCGCGGTACTTATGAGAAAGCGCTCAATATCAGAGATATAGCTAACATATTTGGTTGGATTGATGTGAGTTTGTGATCCTAGGTTTCACACTTTTGAGATCGTCAGACATACTGATTAATTATTTCAAAATTTTGGGTCATGTAGATTGCGTGTATTGGTGTTACTATGGAAATGGGCGGGGGAAATCGTCGTCGTGATGTGACTCATGGTAATGCAAACATAGATGCGTGTCAGTACACCCGATGAGGTACGCAGATACACATACACACTCGCTCGTTCGACGGCGCTCATAAAGATATAAACATATGTGGACAGTATGGGATTTGATATATGTACGTATATGTGTGGTGTTGTCTCTATACATACGAATTTGTATGTTGAAATTCAAAGATCGGAAGTGTAACGAAAATTTCTCGTGAATGTCTCGTGAATGTATACATGTCAGCAATCAGAGCATTTTTTATTTTTTCGCTGAATTATATTTCCTCGTATGCGCGTATATACGTGTGGTGGGGTCTGTGTAAAATTATGATAGGTAAAAATTGCTATTATTTTATTTTTAATTTTTTAACAGTTTGTTATAATTTTCAAGCTGGTTATACATAAATATGTCAAATCCCATACTGTTCACATATGTTTATATATGTATGAGCCTAGGGGAACGAGCGAGTGTGTATGTGTGTCTGCGTACCTCATCGGGTGTACGGACATACACACACACACACATATATATATATATATGTATATATATAGCGAGAGAGAGATATATATATATATAGATAGATAGATAGATACGAACAGACTGAGATTGACAGATACGAACAGACTGATATATATATATATATATATATATATATATATATATATATATATATATATAAATATATGTATAGAGATAGATAGATAGATAGATAGATAGATAGATAGATAGATAGATGTTTTTATGTGTACCCTTGTGACTGAATGATATATTAATTGTACGTTTTTATGAAATTGCTATGTACGTATAACAATTATGCAGCGACTCCTACACTGTATTTGTTTCTAGTCTCCTGGAAACTGGGACTTTTCAATTTACGTTTATTCGGTCCCTTGCCTACTGCGGATGTTCACTTAATGTTGTCGATTACAAATAAATACTGTCATAATAAGCGTAGACAATGGTCAAACAGCCCAGTTGGGAGTCGTTTAATTGTGACTAGCATGTTTGACAGATTTTATGAACACCTACGCATTTATCGTATCAAGTCTCCACGCATAAATGCGCGCACAAGCTAAACATATTAACAATAAAGTTCTTTCTTGTATCAGTTATTTTCCTGTAATATTATCCTGAAATGTAAAATCTATGATGGTTTCTTATTATCAACACCACCTATATTCGGACTATTTTTCTCGTCTTTGTTGATTTTATGAAAGCTGTTTCGACCGTTTTGACCTCCGACCTTTCTCAGGTGAATATCAATCTGGGTAACCTACAATGAATTCGGAATTGAACATTTTATTTAATCTACAGAGTAGACTCTTCTCGTTCTATTGATCATCTTAGTTCTGCTAGTTCTTATTTTATTTAGTTAATTCAGTCATTTTTTGCTCGTTTCCACTGAATGCATATACACACTGCCCGAACCAGGGATCGGACATACAGCAACTATGCCACCAAATTCACAAGCTAAGACTAATAATCTTAGATACTAAAACCTACCCTTGGCAGCTGTTTAGGCTACAACATATAATTTATATTATATATTAATTCATAAAGGATGTTTCAATAACTTGGACGGATTTTAAATGTGAATTAAGTTTATCCGTCTAATGATTTGTTTGTTTTTCTTTCAGATTTGGCAGACATTTGGGCGATATTATTTTTCACACATAATTGTCATTACTTAAATACCATGATCCAATACATAAATAAATAAATTTTCACCAATAACTATGATTTATTTACTGCTGATTTTGATCTGTCTTAATGAAACACATTTATATATAATCCATCTTTGGGCACCTTGCCTTGGTGTAATGGTTAGCAAGCGGGTCTCGCTACAACAGTTATGATGGAGTAATGATTTTGGTGCCCCATAATTTCGGTCTTGTGCCAAATCTAAACTCTGCTTAGAAAATCTATATTGGGCACTTCGACGTGGGGTAATGGTTAGCAAGCTTTTCTCGCTAGAATAGTGATTTCGATTCTCACTAGGTGCACCATAAATTTCGGCTTTGTGCCACATCTAAGCTACGCTTAAAAATTTACCGAGGTTACCTCGAGGTGGTGTAATGGTTACCAAGCTTGTCTCGCTAGAACAATTACGACTGAGTAATGAGTTCGATCCTTACTGGGAGCCCCCATACATTCGGCCTTGTGCCACATCTAAGCTACACTCAGAAAATCACTATATATAATCCGTCTTAATGAAACACCCTTTATATATGCAAAACATGTTTCCTGTCATGTTTTAATTGCTGCTGCAGCCCATGTTTTATTACAGCTTTGGTTGAGGGTTTTTGCCATTTTTGTTCTTTCTTTATTAGCTATTCCCAAATTGTATTTATTTCCATGCTAGGCCTACTAAGGGGATCATCATATCATATGCGCTGATTCATTCAGCCATCTCTATCTCCAGTGTTCTTCCAGTATTTTATCTTCATTCTATCGGGGCTGATGACTACCCCTTTTCCCTCCATGATCAGACATGCCCGATAACATTGCTTCATCTCTCGCTACGGCTTTTCGATGTTTCTCTAGCCCTCTTTCATGTTATATTCTCTATTCATCATAATAGAATCATTTGAAACTAATAGGATATCCTCTATCGTACCAACAGTGATTTTCACAGCGTTAGTTGATTTATATATACACATCTCTTGATTTAAAAGTCTCTACCTACAAACCTGTTGAACATATTCAACGTACACGTCTCGACAATGTTTGATTGATTGTTACAAAATACTACTGAAATTTTTCACTAACAACCATTTAAGTTTTTCGATCTGTCACTTCACGATGAGAACGTTATGATCCATGCAAATCTTTCTACTATTTGCAGCTTAAAGCAATATTTGTCTACTTACTATCAATACTAGCCAAATTACAAGTCATCCATTTAAACATGATTCTTTCGCTCTTTTCTTCCATTGAGTGTTATTTTCTCCTAGCTGCGCCGTACCAATTTCACACTACTCTTACTGATACATTGTCGTTTTCTCTTTCTATTTTCATTTGAAACCTCTCTCCTAAAACATTTCGTCCATAGACTTCTCAGGATACTTCTATAGAAAAGAATCGCTATGACCTTAAGCGTCCCCTTCATTTGTGAAGAAATTAGCCAACCTTAACAGTTATATAGGATAATTTCTGTTAGACTTTCTGGTATCATTTGATCAATTCTCCTGCGATTTTCGTTTTTAACATTTACCGCATGTTTTGGAAAATATCTTTCAATGCACCTTGCATAAGTTATCAAAATATTTCCCTCGGTAGTCTCTGATTTCAAGTAACCTTTTAATGTAATGAATATGCATACACCTTGGTTTCCCCTAACATTAATATGATTGGCTGGTGTCAGCCATAAATATAGACTGATGTGGAGGTACATGGACTACGTCTATTGCCTACGCCTATTGCCTACCACTACGACGAGTCCATTACGGTTACCTGCTAGATTGTCCTACCCGGTTACGGTAGTCAACAACCACTTTGCTACTTCGAACAAATATACCCTTTCCGGAGCATATCAACCTTCGTGTCAATCTATGTTCGTTCATAAAATAACAATTCCTGGTTTGTTTTCATAAAATCTCCAAGGATATTGTGAAGATCTGAAACCGATGAACGAAAAAAAATCTATCTCTGTGGCATATAAATTGTACACCGCATGGAGAATCGTATGCCATCACTGCTACATATTTTGCTGTCTTAGATGTGATGTGGAACTCTGAATTTATCTTTGAGTATGTAAAATCTCCTGTCAGTTCTAAATTCGACTATGGCATACATCAGTCAGACTGTATATGATGCGACGTTGTTGTTGTACAAAATATTAAAGAACACAAGACTAAATCTTTTCGTCCTTTCATGTAGGGCACTTCTATATCTATATGATATCTGGTTATCCCACGTGTGCACATTATTAGCACAATGGGATCAACCACCCTATTATATTATCTATAGGAGCCGTGGACAACCCCCAACTTTTATATATCTACAGGATCCGCTCACAATGTGGACAACCCACACTTTTTTATATCTACAGGAGCCGCACACAATGTGGACAACCACTCATTTATATATCTACAGAAGCCGCTCAAAGTAGGGTCAACTACCCTTTTATATATCTACAGGATCCGCTTACAATGTGGTCAACTACCCATTTATGTATCTACACGAGCCGACCCTAACTGAAAAGAAAACAAACATTTGCCCTTTAATCGTATAAGCGTATATTCGTAGCATCGCCAATACTGGAATAATGGTCGGTTTCGGCATATGTCTTAAATTCGGGTACCATTGCTCTCTCTTTACAAGAGTTAGATCAGACCAAGAATAGATTACTGATGTCATATACGGGATAGTGGTGCCCAACCCTCAATGTCCAGTCACGAGATAGTTCTATCTCTATGTTTGCATCTCGAGTTTAACTCACAAGTCAGAATATCAGCCATAAAAATTTTGGTTGCCCATGTGATGTAATAATCATTTCATTTTGGTTTGCTGTATTTCAATTCCATCGTTGACTTTATAGACTTGTTCCGACTCTAGTATACTAATCTTTGTGACAATCTCGAAATCTATTGAGTATGTTTCGGTAATTCCGCTTTCATCTTCCATGGCTGATATTAAAGAATGCATGTCAAAATGAAAACAAAAATCTTCTTATTGCCACGACATACATCATCCTAAAACCCGATGTTGATCGTCTCTCTGTCTACAGATCCAAAAGTGACAAAGGATTAATTAACTGGAACTGAACTACAAAACTAAAACAATCGGTCTTCAAAGATATTAAGAAACTACAGAAGACTGGCTGATGATCTGTTCAAAGAACTTGAAAGAAGTATCAGACTTGATTCAGTAATAAAGGAAGACAATAAATTCAAAATGGAATTTCAAATGAACGAACAGCCATTAAGCTATAATATTTCAGCGGCAAAAATCTATAAATTAAAGCAAAATCAAATGCAATGGACCAAATGAAGAAACGATGACAAGATAAACGTCTTCATAGTCAATATTCTGCCTGTACTAAACAAGCTGCTATAGACAAGTCTCATGCCCCACAATGTTTGTAGTGGGTGGATTAAAAGCTGAAAATGAAGGAAATGAGTATACAACAGAAATCAAATAAATAATAATAATAATAATAATAATAATAATAATAATAATAATAATAATAATAATAATAATTAGAAAAACTTGTGAATATTTCGCCGTTTTCCAATTTAAATTTTCTGGTAAGTCTTAATTTTTTTTTATTCATACGTTCTCAGACAATGGCTGGTATGTAAAATTTCCCCTATCGCATTGTTAAAGATTTGAATTAACAACCCTAATAAAATATTGCAATAGCAATCATGAATATGAATGCTGGTCGTTATTTTAAGAAGTAAGGGGATACAAATGAAAAGATTTGAAATTGACAATTTTTTCCATTTGACGGAAACAGACGTTAAGCATTATTTAATATACGGTGTATATTGTTCTCATCTCGTTTTGTATATGGCCTAGAGCTTATTAATACTTGTTCACTTCTTACTCGCTCCCACACTGCCCTGACTCAGGGCCGAACTCGCAATTATTTTGCCACCACATTAATGGTTTCGGTTTTGACGTTCCGAAAGTCACTCCTCGAAATAGTATCTACCTCTCCCTTTCTCTCTCTCTCTCTCTCTCTGTCTATATATATATATATATATATATATATATATATATATATATATATTGTCATCTACAGAGAGACTGTTTCTCTGTATCACAGCTCACCAGTGTGGCTAGACGTCCGGTTGCCTCTAGCTAGAATCGAAACCCGGCAGAATTGGCATAAATCGGGGATTCTATCACTAAGCCGTTGGGGCACGTAGGGTTGAAGCTGAATTTAAGCGTAATTACTTTTAGATAAACACAGACAGAACTCGATTCGATTTACCGAAGAGTCAATCACTGTCTCCCTATACACACACACACACACATACACACACACACACACACACACACACATATATATATATATATATATATATATATATATATATATAGAGAGAGAGAGAGAGAGATAATATATTTAGGATTTGCATTTAGGTCCATATTAATATTTAAGTTTGAAAATAAGAGTAAAATAAGAATTATATATTCTAATTTATAAACGGAAACTGTCATTAAAAACATCATACAAAAAAGTTTTTAGAAATCAAGGGTGGTAACTCTGTTTATTCGTTTGAAAATCTATAATGAAATTAATAAAAATAAATAATATTAATGAAATTAATTTTTATTAATAAAATTAATAATTTTTAATAAAATTGATAATATCAATAAAATATGCAGTTATGCAGTGATAAAATTATGATACTAATAAAAATACTAATAAAAGTAATACATAAAAATAAAATAATGTAATATATATATACATGTTCATATAAAAAGATGTTATATATATATATATATATATATATATATATATATATATATATATATATAACATCTTTTTATATGAACATGTATATATATATTACATTATTTTATTTTTATGTATTACTTTTATTAGTATTTTTATATATATATATATATAAAGAAAAAAAAAAAAAAGAAGCAGGCACGGTGGAGTAATGGATATCCGCTTGGATTGAGGAATCGGAGAGCCGAGTTCGAATTCCAGTCGAATTGCATTCACTTACGGGAAAGGTATGAATCCTCTTCTTCTCCCTCCAGCTATGGGTAAAATAGCAGGGCAGACTGGGTTCTATAGCTTCGGATGGCAACTGGTCTAGGAGAAGGACAACTCTGAATTCAAAACCTGCGGAGGGTCGTTTGGGAACCTTGTGGCATTCGGTGCACCAGCTCTCTGTATTCGTCCCCACAAAAAGTGTGGATGGTCCTGCACGAGGCCTTCACCACTATAATCAAATCTCATGTGTCGGTTTCCTGCTTGACCCTCATACGTGGAATCTCGACGGGAGAGTCGATAATATATATCATATATATATTATTAATGATGATGATGATGATATATATATATATATATGGATCCATGCACTTATGTGCTAATACCCTTAGGAAAGGTATGAATCCTCTTCTCTCGGACCCCACAACTATAAGTAAATTACAGGAATGACAGTATCTGAAAACTGTATTGAACATGAAAACGGAATGATGCATTCGAAGTTTGGTAATACCTATATTTATTGATCTATACTTTATAGCTCTGTACAGCCACATTGAGCACGTTGTTTTAGCACCAAAATCAAATAAAATATTTCTTTCCAAATTTATATATGCGTGATCGCAGACATTTTTGTTTGCTTGTCTCTAAATTTATTTATTTAATTCATATATATGTGTGTTTGTGTTTGTCTGTGTGTGTGTCGGTATGTTTGTAATTAATGGTGACGTCGATGAACCCGTAGTCAAGCCTTCCTGTTCTTCGAATATGACTATAGTTAGAAGCATATTGTCTGTAGAAAGAACCCTTTTCTACTGGAATTCCTAATACTTTCTCAAATGGAGGAATCTCATTCCCATTGATTTTGAATCTTTGGCAGAACATCATCTGTAGGAACTAGCTCAGCACATCTAAGCTAATCATCCGATTACTATGGATAGCAGACACTCAGACCTATTATAAGAATTGTTTTGATGAAGCTAATTCCAAACACTACTAGAGTTTGGATGTGTGCTAGTTAAAACAAATCGTATATATGACAGACGTAAATTGGAACAAAGATTTCTGTATTGAGATGGCATGATAATGAATACGCGGCCGCTTTTCACGCACGCCCCAAACTTATAGTCTTATCCCAGCTTACCTCAGGTAGCCGCAACTTATTATCGATATCTTAGAAACAAACATACAGTAGTTTTGTTTATATTTGTCAGTATGGCAGCGTTTAAAAGTTAACAAAGAGAAAGAGTCTTCAAGCAATGCAAATATTACTGGTAAGGAAGTTAAATTAATTCTACAATTCTGAAGTCTTGGTTGAATTCTTAACATAGAGAACTCCAGAATATAAATTATTTCAAGCGCAACACAGAAAGTAAATATGCAGATAAAAACGTTTTTTTTTAAATATATTTATGTATTCCATCCCACAAAAACACACAAAATGAAGACATTAATTTTAAAGAGTATTATTACATAATTGACGTTGATTTTCTTTATTAAATCCTAATGAGCGAAAGACACATTAGGACGGAGAATGAGGTTTGTGTATGAAGTTTCAAGAGGAAGTAAATGCTTATTATGTGGATATGTAGGATAAATAACGGTTATCACTTTACGCGATGAGGTTAAAAGAATGTAAGCATGATAATATAATAGACGTAAAAATACATAAGCTTGGAGAGAGTTATAATCACCTACATCCGAAAAAGAAAAAGCAAAGAAAATAGATTGTAACGGAATAGATATGACCGTATGCACACCAGTGATAGACTGAGTATAACGCGGATTGATGAAAGGAACTGGAATAGAGCCCGTTCATTGAACTTAAATCGAACATCTTCTCTTCTAGAAATAATAGTATCTACCCTTGAAGTGCTTATCCTTTCCTAAATCTCCGCTATACCCTGTCTACCGCTGATGTGCATACGGCCATAACTGAATATGTATACGGAATTCTTGATCATGACGGCACAGGTCGAGCTTAATTCTAGATATCTAGAAGTCGTTTGACAGGGTTTGGAACGCTGGCCTTCTAAGTAAGCATCAGGGCTACGGTATTACTGGACGTTTATTTCATTTAATTCTATCATTCCTATCAAATCGTGAAATGAGGGTCGCCCTAAACGGGTTCTCTTCCGGTTCCTTTCATACAAACGTGGGTTTTTCCTCAAGTCTCTGTCCCGTGTCCTACACTTTTTCTGATCTTCATCAATGATCTTGTCGATGTGATCAGGTCCCAAGAATGCATATATGCTGATGACACTACCATTTACTCTTTTCTCAATAGTAAATTCGGCAATGCTGACATAGCTAACCTGGCCATTGGTCATGAAAAGGACCCCCAATCAATGTTTATCTCGGGCGGATATGGCTTGTAAATATTAATGCCTTCAAAACGAAACTGCTCTTATTTGACCACCATAGAAAATCTTCCATTCGCTCTCTCAACAGGGTTGATGCTCGACTTGGTGAGAGCGGCTAACTGCGCCTTCTTGGCCGAAAGTATTCCACTGACTTGAAGTGGAACAAGTACATTGAATCAATATCTGCATCTACTGCAAAGAAAGTTGGTTCACTAAGCCGTTTCAGAAGGTTTTTCTCGTCTGAATTCATCTTACACATCTAAAAATTTAGCATTCGTCCATGTATTGAATACTGTTGCCATACATGGTCTGGTGCCCCTGTTGTTCATCTCGAGGTCCTTGACAAAATCCAAAGAAGGATCTGCTATGTAGTCGGTCCTTACTTAGCATTTCGTCTCCAGTCGAGACGTGATGTGCTTTCCCTCTGTCTTTTCTACAAATTTAATCATGACCACTGATCTGACGATCTATTTGAACTGGTGTCTTGGCGACAGGAATTTAAGCATGTTACTAGGCTGACATCTCGGCCCCATTCTTTTACTGATGAAAAAGTTAAAAGTGACCGCCACTTCTATTTCAATATCTTATTCTCTTGCACTTCCCGACAGTTGAACTCCCTTTCGCTTATTTGCTCCACCGATAATAAAAATCTTCAAAATTTTAAATGCAACTTCAATCGCCATCTTCTGATGCTTGATCCCCGTTCTTTTCATCCTTTTCTCAATCTCCCTATACCCAGTTTTTTCTCTCAATTTCCCTCTCTGTAACCCTCTGTTTACTACTGGTACTCCCGCCTTCCTTTGTATTAAATACTTTAAAAATATATCAGATAATTTTTTTTTAATTTTTACTGCTCCTCAAATTAAATGCTAAATTTTTCTCAGTGTAAATTACCCTAGCACAGAGTACAATAATCTGGCTTAACTTATGAGGAACAAATGGATATGCAGATAATGAAATAATTATCAGAACAGAATGGAGAGAGCCAAGTTGAAATTCTGGTCTAGCCTGCTACGATCACTTTTGCAGTAATAGACTTGGAAATGCGTGGATGCATATGTTCTCTCGGTTATTAGCTAAATAGCTTTGAGTAGGCCCCAGACTAAGAGAAGAAAAACTCAGAATTGACTTGATGTAGAAAATAAGTGGAAATCACTATCTTTCCAAAGAAGTCATGGTCATTTACAAATAATAATAACGAAAAAAACAACATATATATATATATGGAGACATTGTCATCTAAGTTCTACAGCGGTATGTAATATTTTACTTTCAAATAAGGTTCAAATTTTTTTTCATGCAGTCAGTGTTGTCTAACCCTAGCATGAATTTAAACACCTACAAAATAATATAAATCTGTTAAATATGTTAATCTACACCCTTATGCCAATTACTTGAAACAAAGCTAGTAATTCCGTTATTATTTACTTTTCCGTATTTTTCTAATGAAACCTGACCCAGTGCTATGTTATTAGTTCGTGTGCCTATTCCACGAAGTCATTCCTTGCAGATTGACCACATATTCGCGATTGGACTTAAATCAGGAGAGTTTCCGAGCCAGTCGTTAGTATTTTGATTTGATCACTGATAAGGCTAGCCATTCTGTTCATGCAGCGTTTAAATTTTCATATGCTTCCTTGAAGTAAGGTCCACCGCACAAAATGGCCGTAGGACAACTAATCAACAGTCAAGACAATAGTGTCTGGGCGTGATGAAAATCTGATGTAACCACAGATGACGCAATATTTTACAAAGCCAAACGAATTTCATCATACACCCCGAAAACAGATTCATGCTACTGCACATCATTTCAATTTACCTAATCTGAGTAAAAAAATACAAATCGATTACACCATGTCACTCCAGTGGGTCTGAAACTGACCGTATGGTGAAAGAAAGGAAACTAAAGGGGTTGTTTCAATTAATATTCACAAGGGTGTATATTTATTTATATCTTAGGAATTAATGGGTTTTAAACATAATCTGACGTTATTTCATATTACTTAAAATGATATCTTTAGATACATGTGTCAGTGTATATATTTCTGTGTAATTTACGTCTAACAGTTCGTGTATACGAAAGTTTCCATTAAAAATATTACTTCCGGTATGTTTCATGTTGAGTTTCAAAGAGGACACTTGGGCGAACAACGCATATTTTCTTTATTATTTAAAATACGACGATGTCTACTCAAACACCTGCATATATTGAATACAAAGTATATCTTAATATAAAAACACCATAATTGAAAAGGCGCGTAAGAGAATTGTGTTACACCAATACTCAATATGGGGAGACCCGCCTTACCTAAAAAATCCGCACCCTCATGATTACTTATACCTTGACACAGTACCGGATATACTTATAGCAGGTTGAAGCCTAGGGCCTCAATATGTAGGGGATCTGCAGCCAAGGTGTATAATATTTTTGACAATGTCATATTTTTCACGCTTGCTGTCATAACGTATTTTAAACGCTAAACAACCCTTCAGTAATTTTAAACATCCTCGGCTTTACTCAAGTCGGTTAATCTAACACTCTTCCCTTTTCCTCTACACGTGAGATTACGGGATCTAAAGGAGCCTCACAAGTGGAATAGCCTAAGGCCTCTCTTCATCTAAATCCGGCCCTGCAATGACAGTGACAATCAAAATCTGAACACTCATGAATCGGTTTAGAAGTCACGTTTCGTAAGTAGTGAACAGCCACAGTACCAATTATATTAACCTTAGACTGACATAGGGGCTTAAGTGTTGTGCGTACAAAGAGTATAGAACTAATTAAGCCTTATAAAGATTAAAGGCCTACCAGCCTAGCTCGAGAAAATTTATCCAGATTAGAGGTCACTACACTTACATAGATGTATATTGTAACGTTTTGCCTTTATGTAAGCGACTGAGAGATTAATCAGACTCAACTGTGGTTTTCTCATATACACGAATATTCAGAAAAAAAAATGTTTCTGTCCGCTAGAGCTTGTTAAAAATGTGTGTTAAAGCGTTTGTTAAATTATGATCTCAGCAGGTGATTTATTTTACGAATGACAGTACTAATTAGTCGTTCTTTTTTAAAAAGAATTTTTTCCGAGTTTTTACGCAGACAAATTTTCGTAATCATGCAAAAATTCGGAAGCATTTGGTATTAAAAATATTATGAATATCAAACGATTTTTGCTCTATATTCGTCGAAATTAAATCATAAAGAGATGTCAGTCATTTTATATTCCAAGACAGTGTCTGATTAGGTATCAAATAAATATTTCCATGAAACTGTAAATATATTACGAATATTCACATCAAACAGCAAACAAACAGATAGGACATTAGTTCTGCGGATATACAATAATAACAAGGGGTGTAAGACAATGTTGCATCTTCTCACCAGACTTATTCAACCAATGCAACCGTGGCCGGACATTTGGCCGACAGACATTTGGTCGATGGACCTTTGGCCGATAGACATATGACCGAATGGACATTTCACTGAAAAAGTAAGATTAAAAATAGTAACAAGCAATAGCAGTATTATAAGATGGAATAGGACTAATAATTACCACTGAATTTCAAGTGATTAAATTACGGAATTTAAATTTAAACTTAAAAGTTTTCTTATTTCAATATTTTTTTTTATTGAAATTAGTATTTTTAAAGAATATTTATGTGTATTTGGATAAAATGTAGCACCTAAATATTTAAATTCTTATTTAACAATAAGATAAAAGCTAGTTCATCGCTTTAAGATAATGATTATTAAAAGCGAAATTGAAAGATGTTTCATATCGTAAAAGCTTACGATTTTTGGTGCAGCAAAATAGGCCTTTTCTTAAAATACTTATAATCTCACAGTAATACTTGAAGATATATATAATATATACAGAATAGATTTTTAAAATCCTGTAAAAAAGAAAAAAATATAAATTAATGCATTGAATAAATATAAATATATGTAGCACATTACGATAAA
>OZ010581.1:23554570-23559570 GCA_963932145.1 Acanthosepion lycidas | reverse complement strand
ATCTTTATCGTCCTTCTGTAGATCCATACCTCCGTTGCCTCGAGTCTCTTGTTCATCTTTGCGGAGACCGGCTAACATTCGCTGCCGTAAAGGAGAACAGATGTCACATAGCAACTCAGTACTCTTTTCCGTGTTACCAAATCTCCCCGTCTCGCTTAGCATTTGGAATGAGTCTTTGGCTATCCCAATAGGTTTTCTTATCTCAGTGTCGTACTTATCGTCCTCTATCAGAACACTTTCCAGATATTTAAATTTCTACACTTGCTTGAGTTTAGTGTCATCGACTTGTAAGTCGAATTTTGGGGTCATGATGACCATACATTCTGTCTTCTTGTAGTTGACGGTTAGTCCCTTCTTCTCGCTCTCCTTCGCGACCTTCTGTAGGAAGTTTTGTCATATTTTCCCCTATCTGCTATCAGTACAGTAGAGAAAACTTATTCTTAAAATAGAAAAGAGCTTTGAACTTTTAGAGATATATTATAAAGAAAGCCTATTTGGAAAATGTAACACTCACAGAATATGCTGAAGTAAAGAATTGGCAAATGGAAATAGCGAGTAACTTTGGGTTTGGTGAAATGAATGAGATGGCGATGACAAAGAAGCGAGTAAAGAATCAAATGTGGCACAGAGCAAAAAGAAACAGGAAATCGTGGAGATCCATAATCATATCATCGGTGGAATGCAAGTGTTCGTCAAATCCAAAAGAGAAAATACATCATAAGGTAGTACATTAATTAAAGACATTGGGCGAAATAGCTTAACGATAAACGCTTTAAAATGATGAAGAAGAAGAAGAAAAGAAGAAGAAAAAGAAGAAGAAAGAGAAGAAGAAAAGAAGAAGAAGAAAAGAAGAAGGAGAAGAAGAATAAGTAAAGAAGAAAAGAAGAAGCAGAAGAAGAAGAAGAAAAGAAGAAGAAGAAGAAAAGAAGAAGAAGAAAAAGAAGAAGAAGAAAAGAAGAAAAGAAGAAGAGAAGAAGAAGAAGAAGAAAAAGAAGAAGAAGAAGAAAGAGAAGAAGAAG
Source organism: Acanthosepion lycidas (assembly GCA_963932145.1). NCBI lineage: Eukaryota > Metazoa > Mollusca > Cephalopoda > Sepiida > Sepiidae > Acanthosepion > Acanthosepion lycidas. Next base: position 23,558,551 of record OZ010581.1, on the reverse strand, counting down.
AAGAAAAGATGAAGAAGAAAAGAAGAAGGAGAAGAAGAAGAAGAAAAGAAGAAGAAGAAGAAAAGAAGAAGAAGGAGAAGAAGTAGAACAATTGCATTTCTTCTCCCCCGGTTATGGGTCAATAAGTGACACAAAATTATTATTATCGCAACCAATATCACAAAATTATTATTATTATCACAATCAATATCACAGAATTATTATTATAGTAAAAACAAAATCACCGCTTGTGACTTTGTGCATGACCGGGTTATTTAAACCTTATAACGAGAACGACATAAATACTTCTGACTCACAGCTAATTTGTCGTAGACATCATAACTCTGAAGATGACATTGTGAATATATTCAGAAAGTACTCGTAAAAATAAAATGAATAAATGCAGCTATCGTAGTTTTCTTGCACTCTTTAATCGCGAAACAACAAAGCTTATACATGATACATGATGACGAAAGAAGTTTATTAAAAATAAACAAATACAGCATGTCTAAATTGTTTAATCAGACATGCTTAAATGAGAATACATTGTCAATATATATATATATATATATATATATATATATATACATAAAAGCATAATTTATATATATATATATATATATATATATATATATATATATATATATATATATATATATATATATATATATATAAGCATAATTTATATGGCAATTTAATGTATAAAAACTAAAATAAAACAACCGGTTTCGTCCCAGCATTATCAAATTTATTTCTGGGGTATAAAAAATTATAAACGTGCAAATTTGATTGATATTATTTCCCCCCCCACCACTGGTTATCATCAATATCAATCAAATTTACACGTTTATATATATATATATATATATATATATATATATATATATATATATATATATATTGTTTTATCAGCTTTTCAAATATACATTAAAATGCCATATAAAACATGCTTATTTCTTGCTATCCTAACATTTTGTACTTCAAAAAACTTAATTATATAAATATATATATATATATATATATATATATATATATATATATATATAATTTCATATATATATATAATTTCATATATATATATATATATATATATATATATATATATATATATATATATATATATATATAATTTCATATATATATATATATATATATATATATATATATATATATATATATATATATATGATGGATTCTCCCGTCGTATTCAACGTATGAGGTTCAGCAAGTCAGTTCCTAGAAACCGACAGTCAGACACCACCACATATGATTTGAGTATATTCGTGAATGGTTTCTTCACTTTTTGAAGGGCTGAATACAAGGTTTTCCACAGGTTGTGAATTCAATTCCATCCAATAATATAATTAACCATACCTTGAGGGGAAGAAGCGGATTCATACGTTTCCCAAGGGTATAAGCACGTAAATGAATGTAATGTTCTGTCCGAATCGCTACTCACTACTCTACCGTCTCCATATATATATATATATATATATATATATATATATATATATATATATATATATATATATATATATATATATATATATATATATATATATATATATATATACAAACACACACATATATATATATATGCATATGGCCGTTTATGTTTTACCGATATATAGTTAGGCAAATCATATGGGCACATTTCTGTACAACCAGTAAATATCAGAAAATTTAGGTGTATTCATATTTGATTCTATATGGATATTATCGGAAACCCTGATACTGTTGCACTCCTGCAGCTCTGAGTGTCTGCTCTCTATCGCTTAGTTGTTAATCACAGTAGAAAGATCAAAAAGACAGTGCATATTTTAATTTTCTGCATTGGTAACTTCTCCAGCTTGAAAGGAAATCTATTTGTTATGGAAAATAATGTTAATATGTTTATAGTGCGATTCGATTGACTTCAGTTTTATAAATTCCACCAGTAATGGAAATATGTAGGGAGAGACAATAGAGGTGAAATCAGGAATATAATTCAGTGATGAATTTTAAAGCACGCGATTCTGAATGAGGATTCGTTTTCATAATTTCATTATTCTAGACACATTCTTAGAAATATGATGGTTTTGCGTTGCTTAAAAGAGATATTCAACAAATCATTCCTAACTGTGCTATTTAATATCAAATCAGAGCTTTCTTTTGACATCATTAGAGATTTAAGGTCATGGGTAGTTCAATATAATAGCTTATAATATTGAAAATCTCAAAATTAATAGGTAGTGATGAAAAGGAATAATAATAATAATAATAATAATAATAATAATAATAATAATAATAATAATAATAATAATAATAAAGAAGTGTAGAAGAAGATGAGGAAAAATAAGAAAAAAGAGGAAATAAATGAAATATCAAGTGAATAAGGCAAGTAAAAATGAAGAACATAAAACTGAAACGAAATACTACTACTGCTACTACTACTAATAATAATAATGATAACAATAATAATTATAATAATAATAATAAGAAGAAGAAGAAGAAGAAGAAGAAGTGTAGAAAATGAGGAAAATACGAAAGAGTGGAAATAGAAAAAATGAAAGATCAAGTGAATAAGGCAATTAAAAAATGAAAAACATAAAACTGAGATGAAATAATAATAATAATAATAAGAAGAAGAAGAAGAAGAAGAAGAAGAAGAAGAAGAAGAAGATGTGACGTTAATAGAGGAGATGAAGAAGAGAAAATTAAGAGAAAAAAAGAACATAAAAAATACACTACTACTCTTACTACATTTATACTAATAATAATAGAAAGAAGAGGAGTAACAACAACAAAGGGGGCAGGTAAAATTAGGAGTCGAAAAAGAAAAGAAGGAGAAAAATAATAGAAGAAAGAATATCAGTTGTGATTTCGGCAGGAGCCTGAATTATTGCAGAATTCATTTCAAGGCAACGGTTTGATAAATCAATCCTATTCATAAACGCCTTATCACGTTACAAATCTCTTTTCTCTTCAGCTCTCTTGCATACACACACACGCACGTATGGACACACATACATATATATAAATATCCCTTTTCCTAACACTGCTCCTGGTCAGCTAAGGAAAAGTCTTTGCCGCTGTTAAGTTCTATGTGTCATAAGACGATTCCCGAAATCCACCTTTAAATCGGTAAATACATGAATACAAGCGTGAATTTGCTTTTAAAGATATTTCTCACTTACTTTTCGACTTTATCACGAGCGCTAAAGATCAACGTTCGACCAATCTCAGTGTAACAGCCCAGAGTATACAATAATATTCAGAGTTCACTTGGGGATATTCTAAGGTAATGCTATTTTAATTTTTAAATGGATAGCGGCTTGGATTGAGGAATCGGAGAGCCAAGTTCGAATTCCAGTCGAATCCATTACATTCACTTACGTGGTAATACTCTTGGGAAAGGTGTGAATCATCTTCTTCTCCCTCCAGCTATGGGTAAATTGCAGGACAGATTGGGTTCTATATCCTTGGATGGCAACTGGTCTAGGAGAAAGAAAAATCTGAATTCAAAACCTGCGGAGGGTCTTTTGGTGACTTAGTAGTGCACCAAGTCTCTGTATCCGGCTCTACAAAAAGTGTGGATATCCTGCACGAAACCTTCAACACTATAATCAAATCTCATGTGCTATACATGCGGGTCGGGGACCGCTTGTGAATTCCAAATTCCCATGAAACACTAATATTGGAGCCGGCTCAACCCACCTCGGGTGAATGCCGCTACAAGAACAAGAAGAAGAATGCTATTTTATAGACTAGCCTTGTTTACTATTTACATTATTCGGTCTATTGTCTTTGTCGCCATATTTATTACAACGTTTCGGCCCTTGTAAGCTTCGGCCTTCTTCAGGTGATTGGACTGTCGAACTGAACCCTTTATTTCGCTCGCTGGGGTAGACTGTTCTAGTTCCACGTGCGATGTTTAATAGATGTCAGTTATCAGTTATCTCCAGTTAATTCCCCTCTCCAAGTTCTCCACTGCCTTAACCGGGTATTGAACTCACACTCTTT
>OZ010581.1:23537070-23549570 GCA_963932145.1 Acanthosepion lycidas | reverse complement strand
TTTCTTTTTAGTAAATTGTAATAAAATAGGCGCGTGGCCGAGTGGGTGGAATGTTCCCTTCCAGAACTTGTGACCTGAGTTCAAATCTCACCATGGTCGAGTTGTCACTTCTGTGATATCAGTCTGAAAAGTGTTTGCAAATCTATACAATGTATTGTCCCAATCCTAGGGCTCCAAATTGTGTAGACGGAACCGTTTGATGCGCTAGCACGAATTCCCAAGTCATTGTGCACGAGATTTTGAACCTACTGACATTGTTCAAACTTTTAATTGTGCCAGATGGTGCACTTTACCCCTAAAAACTGTAGCTAATTTATGCTAAGCATAGTTGCAATATATCGCTGTTGGACTAAAAAACAAATATTCGTCCTGTGTATGACGATATACTACATCCGTAAGCAAGGGCTCTGATTAGTAGCTTTTGCGGAGCGTGGAACCATCTATTAACCGCTGGTGTTCCAGGGATTGTAGCAATTGTTAGAGTCCCAGCTATAGGCAAATAATTAACCCACCAAACGAGGGTCAAAACGTGTAAAAATAGGTTTTATTTCCAGCAATAAATATTTTGATGAAAATTATTACTAACAATTATTACCACCAATACATTTTTGGAAATATTACAAGAAATACTTTTTGAAAAAAAAATTGCCAGCAATTAGCATATTTTCGGTATTAAATAACCCATTGAAGTTGAAATGCCGTAAAGCAAATCAAACCAAACAAAAATATATTCCTGATCAGGCGTCTGTGGATGTGTAGACGGGCATCATATATGTTTGTATATATTTAAATACAGGCACACACAGTTGTATGTGTGAAATTAGATTTTACATTTACACATTATGTTCACTTACATTTGGAGATAGTTTATTGATTGAAGAGATGAAGTTTCCAAAGTGATATTAATTATCGACATGATTCTAATAGCTTCTTCAATAATTTAAATGATTCAGGACGCAAACTTTAAAGAAGTCATTAAAATCGTACAATTATGACGTTTATTATCAATATTTTTATTGTTAGCTGAAAGGCTATGAAGAGGAACAATGGTAACGCTGTGCAAATCGACTTGCATGATATTTTAAAATTCTAATTCTGTTTCAGAAGAACGCAGAAAGACAATGCTTTAAATAAAATATTTCAGAATTTGACAGCTATAAAAGAATAAAAAAATGGAGAAAATTCATCTACAGGGACTGTCTCACAAAAAGAAAATTGTTTTTTTACCGCTTTGTGTGTTTCAAAATTTATCTACATACAGGAGTATATATTGCTATATACTTTCAATTATTTACATTGTTTACATTATTCGGACTATTCTCCTCATCTTTTTTGCCATATTTATCACAACGTTTCGGCTGTTGTACCGCCCCGGCCTTCTTCAGGTGTTTGGAATGTCGAACTGAACGCTTTATTTTGCTCGCTGGGGTAGACTGTTCAAGTTCCACGTGCCATATCTAATGGATGTCAGTTATCAGTAATCTCGTGTTAACCCCCTCTCCAAGTTCTCCAACGCCTTAACAAGGTATTGAACTCACACTCTTTGGGTCCTGCCACTGGATCTAACTAACGCTTTATCCACTGTGATATGTGTCCTTGAGGGAATTAACAGGAGAGGACTGATAACTGACATCCCTTAGACATGACACGCGGAACGAGAACAATCTCCCCAGCGAGCGAAATAAAGGGTTCATTTCGACATTCCAACCACCTGAAGAAGGCCGAAGCGTACATCGGCCAAAACATTGAGATAAATATGCAACAAAGATGAGGACAAAAGTTTGAATAATGTAAATAGTGTACATAATTACACATCTCAGAAATATAGACAGATACTTTCAATTATTGCAAGAATTAAAGCGATATGAGTGATATCAATAATGCGTAGAACTATTTAGTTGGTGTATCATTTTAATCATTTTTCCTCAAGTAAGGTGTTAATGCCCCTAAGGCGCATGGAATACTAGGAGTGAAAATGAACGAGAAAGAAATAACAATAAAAAAAAACGTTTCAGGTTGACGAAAAATGGCGATTAATGTTGCATTGAAATTTTTGAAGATTGTCAGTGGCAGATAATCAAGAAATAGAAATGGAATTCCACAGGTGCGGGAAAAAGGACCTACTTATATAGAACATACGGTTGTACCGCGCTAGTTTAACAATAAAATGGTGAGTTCTAGCTGCAAAACTAATAGCACGCTTAAATAAATTCATGCAGTCTGGGCACAAAGGAGAAAAGATAAATAAAATCAAGTTCTGTTAGACAAAGATATTTCACAAGACTTTCCATGTGACTATGCTTCTTTTATGTTTTAACGAAAAGCCCTTCTGATGAATCAATTATCACCTTCTAATAACCAATCAAGCAACCATTTTCTCAGTCTGTCAATGCGTGTGGCACTTATGCCCTGTATTTTTGGACCATACCATTTAAGTGAAGTGGTCCGGGGCTTCTAGAACTATCACAAGGCAGAAAACTATGTTAAGACCCTGGTGAAGAACTACAGAAAAATGAGATTCCACAAGTTCATATCCTTGATCTCATCTTGATTATTTCAAGGAGAAAATGGAGGCGTGATCAGAGTAGCAAGTCGAGCGCTTCCACCAGAATATGTTAGACTTAGAAACGCCGCTTGCAAGGATCTTATAATGGAAACATGATGGCAGGATGTTTTGGCGGCCGATTCGTGAAAGTAATATACAATATAATCGTAAATCGCGAAAAAACTATTCACTTATAAATTTGTTGTGGTCTCTCTTGTGTAGAATAAATAAATGCCAATTTAGAAAACATATGCTTTTTCGTTCTACTTTTCGTGAATAAGAATGTTTACATTTGACAGTTTTCCTAATGGAAATAAGCAAATTTCAAAAATATTATATTAGTGGTCAAAAAACTATATTTAATGGGAATCTTAACAAGTTTTCATACTTTCTATGCGTAAGCAAACAGGAAATAGAAAATGCTACAAAAGGACAAAAATCGTATTAAACATATTATTGGCAAAACTTATTAAAGTCTATGCTTATCTCGTAACGACATTTTCTTACAGTTTAAGCAGACTCTTGTACATTTTAAATTAACCTGAGGTTTAGGTATACAAAAGTAAGCAAAAATGACGATTTTCAAAAATACAACTGATTATATATTTTTACAGGTAAAATCATCTCTGGAAGGAAATTACAGAACGGGGAACAAGATATATTTCATAATATGGAAGATAGCTTGTCAAATGGAAGTAATTCCAATAAAATTAGCTAGACAAATGCTGGAAGAATCTTTGACTTAAAGACCAGTCAGTTAAGTGCCGAAAGTGATACACGCTTGGGTAACTATTCCTTTTTTCGTTTAATGGCTGAGTAGACAAAATATTTCCCTCAGTATGCTGTTGACTTGTTGTCAATCAAAGATATAGGGCCAAGTATATACGACTATTCAACTTATAGCCGAGGGGAAAAGAGATGAGTGAATGCAACAGATATCCATCTGGAATTCGAATTCTGTTCTACGATTTTTCAGTACGAACCGTTATGCATAAATTAACATTAGATGTAACCATGATGAGATTTTAAATACCAAAAATATGTAAATGTTAATTAAATTATTTTAATATTTCCCCAAATTTCAATTAACCGTTTCAGTTTTCAGTGAGTATATTTTTAAAGAAAGATTTCACACATTAAATTTAACCACGTAAGATATTTCCAAAATTATGTGTAACATGTTTGGCTATTCGCTCAATAACATTAGCCGCAGAAGAAGCCTCTAGATGGTTATGTCTGAAGAGATCAAGTGATTGACAGTCATTATAAAAGAAGTTGTGCTTGATATTTATATATATATATATATATATATATATATATATATATTTTTTATGATTAATTTTTTTTTTTTTTTTTTTTTTGGTGGGGTAGGTCTTGGGTATGACCTAAAACTACACCGGGCAATGGAGTCTAGATTAGTTGACAGAATTAGGGTACCTCGAACCATTGTTAACTATGGGGTTTTTCTGGCTAAGATCTAACACCAGTTTGCCCCCCCCATACAAGGTTACGGTATTTTTTAGACGTGTATGTTGGTATGCGTGCCTGTGTGTGACTGCATTGATATGTGTGCGCGCGCGTGCGTGCGTGCACGCGCGTGTTTCTTTGTGTGTACGCGGGCGCATCCGTTTGTGTCTCTGTGTGTGTGTGATTCATAGAGTGGGAGGGACAACGAAGAAGGATTTTTTTTCTTCGGGCGGATGAATAACATAAATGGAGATAGGATAAATGTAGGCAGAATCTTATTCTTGAGCCTGTTTTCGTGGGTGTACATGTATGTGTATATATCTCAGTTGATTACCACTTCAAGCCGAGCACGTCGTCATGTTCCGTACCAGGGAGAAACTGGGTTTGCTTCCTTTTTTATAGAAGAGCGCACCTTGTAGGTGAACCGAAAGCTATCCTGGATTAGACCCTAAATTGCCAACTGTGTGGTCGGGAGGATGGAAAAAAATGTAGCTAATTGAAGTTGCACAAGCCGATACCCGATTGGTAAAGTGGGTATGATGTTGAAAGAATGAAGGTCGACTAGAAACATCACTGATTATGTGTACCAAAGCATCCAATAGATGTATTTAACGAAACTATTATTGATATTTTTTTATGATACCATGCGGGGATATTTATTGTCTCATTCTGATTGTAAGTATAATGTCTCTTTTTGCTCTTATCTACTACTATCCCTTTGCATACATCATCAAACAATTGTATTCTTAAGATGATTAGATAGAACAGCATTTCTGTGATAAGACTGTCCTGTAGTGACTGCGATCTTAGATACATCAGAAGGAAAGTCTTGGAGATTTAAACATTCAGAAGAGACAATAAAAGCAAGAGAATCAGGCGGAAACAGCGAAGAGGCTGAATAGAAGGTAAGGAACATCGCAATAAATCAAGACATAAGAAGTTATAAGCCAAAATTGAAACAGATTCAAAACATCAGATGATGATAAATAAGGTAGATGTAAGGGTATAATAGAGGAAAACAGACAATTTTTAACATTCGTGTTCACAAAAAAGGTCTGTCAAAATGACGGTTATCGGTATTACTGCAAACATTGTTTACTTCCTCGGCAATAATTATTTACACGATTATAAGAAATATATGAAGCAAGTACAATGCAATATTTATTATTTACCTTCTATAAAGATTTATTATTTAATATTTTATAAAGTAATACATTTAAAAAGAATTTTTATTCAAAGATTTATAAAAAAAAAAGTATTACAAACTTATAAAATATGCATATGATGCAAACAAGCAGGAGAATTATTCTTAACGTCAGGAACTAGCAGCAGTTTCTGGGACACCTAATGAGGAAGGAGGGGCTAGAGAATCTGATACTCACAGGTCGACTAGAAGGAAGGGTGACAAGAGAAAACAACATATGACATATCTAGCGGGCTTAAGCAAGTAGAATACAGAACGTGGTCTGGGGGAGTTAGCACAGGGAAGTAATTTATTTAGAGCAGCAACGGATAGAAGGAGGTGGAGAGCCATGATCGCCTACATCCTGAAAGAACATGACGCATAAAAAGAAAGAACAAATCAGCTCTAATGCAATGTACATATATTATTTATCATTTTATAATAAGTATGAAAGCAAGTTTTTAAATTCCTATTTTTTTTTTTAATGAACTATAAGCATATGAATTATTGAATAAACATGATTTTCCGGATGTAATATTTTTTTTCTGTTTTAAATCACAGTTTACTTCTTTTATAACACGCTCCTAGTGATTAAAATATTACGTCACGCTTAGGATATTCGCCATGACGTCATTAGAAATTCTACTTCACTGACTACAAATGGATTAACATTTATCTTTGTAAAAATACAAAATATATGGTACACGGCCAAAGTGGAGATGAGGAAGGCTGGTCATTACCTCTGTTATCTTATACTTAGCAACAAACACAGACCAAAACAAGCTATACAATATTCCTCGCACCAAACTAATACATTCTTACCATTCTTGCTACAATCACCATGATGCATCAGAATGACTATGTAGTCCTTACTCGTCACCATTTGTAAAATTTGTCTGGTGGGGAGAGCAATTCACATTTAAAAGTGAAAACCCCTAAGGAATATTTGAAATATGCCTAATAGAATATATACAAGAAACTAAACAATATGGTGTTAGTAAAGAATATTTAATTCTGGCACAAATATCAGATATCTAGACGAAATTAATGCGGAATTGGATGAAGTAACAACCAATAATTTTACCAACTCTAGAAACATCTAAACACTCATTTAGACACGACAGCTATTACGAGAGAATATACACGAAAAACAAAAAGAGTCTAAAAGAGAAGTGAAATTTCTGTTCACCTAACAGAGGTGAGGATTGGGAATTAAAACAAACAAAGTGGTGACAAAAATAATAGGATCCAATGAGCAAAAATCTCATAGCTATGTAAACTTGGCGTAAAGAAAACAAAAAAAAAAAGAAGCAAAACGAGCCAAAACTTTGGCCAGAGTTGCTAAAGTTTAATACAGGGCTTCAATATCCCAATGCATCCAAATGGCACACTTAATCGGCTACTTTCACCCGACAGATATGCAGAAAACTCACTCACCATTTGCCAAATTCCAATGGAGGTATCCTCATTTTTCAGTCCTGATCATTGCTTTAAGCTGTTTTTTTTTAAAAAAAGAGAAATTGAAGAGGCAAACTTCTCATTCCCAAGGAATTCTTTCTGTCGCCTCGTCCATATCACGATTCTCATAACATTTTTAAGCACAAGCACACACACAATGCTCACCGTCAGTCAGGGACGTTACCATAGTGCTACAAACAGAACTGGTGTCAAGAACTTTCTGCGTAGCATACGAACCATGATGTCTTGAATAAACTTGCACAATGGAACGACGACCTTGCAGTGGATGAATCCGTGACCAAGCGACTCTACTTACCTCCCGCAGTGGACGAATTAAAGAGAATTCCCACTGAAGAAAATATCTTGCCAACCCAGAGGACCTTTTTCATCACCAGCCAGGTGTGATGCTTCATCACTAGTGAGGCAGCAACGTTCATATTGAGCGAGCCTCCTGCTTCGTTAAACCGAGCTCGCCATTCAAACCATCTTGAACAGACCCGCCCACTAACACCTTATATAATGCCTTACATGGAATTCCGCGTGGTGTAATGGTTAGCAAGCTTGTCTCGCTAAAACAATTACGACTGAATAGTGAGTTCGATCCTCACTGGGTGCTCCACACTTTCGGCCGTGTGCCACATCTGCGCTACGCTTAGAAAATTATTTTGGCACCTCGGGGCGGTGTAATGGTTAGCAAACTTATCTCTACAACAATTAAGACTGAATAGTGTGTTCAATCCTCACTGGGTGCCCCATACTTCCGGCCGTGTGCCACATCTAAGCTATGCTTGGAAAATCGCTGTAATGCCTTACATGAGAACGCCTGAACGTCTGGGAGAACATCCTTCGCGCGAAGGAAGATCTTGCGAGCAAATCTGTATCCAATGAAGACAACTGTGGACCTTCTCCTTGCGCGAGTGCACATTTCTCATGGACGGGAATTTCTTACTGGCGTCTTCCTTCTAGAATTCGCCATTTCCATCCGTTTGCGGACACATCTGATCTAGGAATTCGATGCAAAGCGTATATTGACAAATCTTAACGCTAGGCTTATCCAAGCCTATTTAAGAAATGTAGATAAAGCAGATCTACCGACATACCTTGGAGAACAAGACCCTTTCTAATTGCATTATTATGGCATACGATAGTGAAAGCTTGGAGAGTCGGTAAAGGAATATTAGGGAGATATGCGAAACACATACTTCTGCCTTCCCCTTTAAAGAAGGATTCCCCCGGGACAACATATGAACTCTACTCTCGACGTTCTCTCGCACATCCGACTAATTTATTTCCTGCAAGAAATCGAAATCGAACTAGACCCCAATTATCTTGTCAGGTCTGTCTGTCCAGAGAAAAAAAAATCCTTCCACGCGCCCAACCTTACCGTGGTTGATCTTGTTCTCTGTCACCGTCTTGTAACCTCTGATCTGTTTGCCGACTTTGTCAATGAACTGCCCAATATAACAACCGGAACCTTATCAGCATAGGCGGAGTACCTTGCCGAGGTGGTAACATCAGGTAAGGAGTTTACGCGTAAAACCGGATTCAACCATGGCGAATGGGGCTTACAAAAAAGGAAAGATTCCGATTGTACTCCACTCACTTCCACGAACACCCCGGGTCGGGCTCATATACAGAAGACGGATAAAAGTAATAAATTTTGTATGACCCGAAACAGGCGGCCAAGAAGACAGCCTCCACAACATTTCCTTGGACTGATGTAAATTGATCAGCGTGGCTTCGCTGTCGACTTGCTCAGGATCAAGCGTACCAAATGAAGGCTGTTCTACTATTCACAGCACAAGTCAGCTATGAGCCAATTAAACTAGACAGGACAGCTGCAAACAGCGGGCTAAGATCTTGACTAAAAACTCTAACTCTGTATTTAACGATGTCAAAGGTATATAGTTCCTATCCCATCCACACCGTTCTTGTTTTTGCGTAGTGACTTGACATAGTGAAGCGGTTTTTATTTTATTTTTATTTTTTTTATAGACCGCAGCTTCATCCAGTTGTAAATCAGTTCCAGCAAAGGAACAAAAACGGGCTAATACGTCAAGTACAGTTCGTAAAGAAAACATTTAATCATGGAGTTTTGTCTCAGTCAACCAGGATCAGCGCTCCCAGATCTCAGAATCTGTAATGGCTTTCTCGCGTTCTTTCGTAGCCTCGAGGTGTAGCAAGGCAGCCAAATAGGCATCGAACTGAGCAGAACTAATTTATTCTCTTCACTAGAATTCATTCGCGGTAGCTAGAAAGCACATCCAAAGACGGATTTCGCCTATTAGTCCAAGTCCACACGAATTGCCGGGGGTGTTCATTACGATACTTATCGACAAGATCGAACGTGTCGATAAAGTCTCGATATGTCATCACATGCGGGTTGATTTTACCCGATCTTTCTCCTATACGATCTATACCGGTGTCAAGGACGGCATTCTAATCGCTCGCTAAAATCATCGTACGATATGTGTTCAAAATACTGATTGATCCGGCAAGACCGAACAGGTCACCTCCCATTGTCATTGGTTGCATAAACCCCAATGTGACGAAGCGGCTTATCCTTTATGGTAACAGACAGCTCGCAAAGCCTACACACCGGAACTGCAAAGACAAATGAAGGCGCTACATTCAAAATCTTGCCCACTAGCCAGGAAACACCTCTTGAGCGTCCATCAAAACTTGCTGAATAGAGGACAAACCCCCTCACAAAATTAACGGCGCGAGTTAAAAACGGGGTCTCCTGTATACAACATACATCCACACCCAGACACTGACGATCGCGAGCAATACTCGTCCAGCGAGTCTCCAGTCTTAGGCCTCGGCCATTCACACTAGCCAATTGAGAGTCAGGAACGGGTTCAATTAGAACTGGAGATCTGAATTTACCATGGCACGCTGGATGATGCCATCATGAAAGAGGCCACCAATGTCCCAGGGGTATGTTAACTTTAGGAATCTATAAAGGTGAACAAAAAAGGGGACCCTTCCTGAACAGTATCGATTCAATTGTTTTTTTTTACATTATCCTCAGCCAAAAATAATGTCAGGGGAGGGAATGTAGTAAAGGCGTAATTGGCTTCATAGTCATTGCATATTAGCCCATATTTGTTGGAGTAATAGTGCTGATTGAAACATCGTTAAGACTCTTTTAGCGTTTGCGATGATTGTTGGATTTTCTACATCCTTGGAAGTGACTTCCTTAAAATTCATTAAATAATTTAGGTCATTTATCTTCTTTGTTTGAGTTAAGGTCTTCTCAGACTAATCCCTCGACATTCGGCACACATCTTTAGATTTAATTTTCTTCTCTGAAGAATGTTCTGTGGAGTCAGCTGAAGGGCTTCGCTGCTTTTTAGGGAAAACATATGGGTGTATGTTCAGGGAATGGATTATGAGTGCTTGAAGGTGTGGATTTTCTTTTTGCAAGTGATTTTGTACAAGGAGTCTTTTTGCGGGTTATTATCTTGGAAGCGGTGGGATTCAGTGATTTTACTGCTGGAGGTAGTGACATGACATACTTTCTGATTGAACTGGAAGCCGAGGAAGAGAGGTCCACCTTTTACATTGCTGACCCTTGAATTCTTCTTATGCTTAAGGACTCCTTACTATTTCTAATTTCTCGTCCTTTTCAAAATTCTGCTTGTTCCTGAGCAGCTGGCCGGGTTTTCGTCGGTAGAGAGAAAGGGACTATACCATGTCATTACCTGTGCTTCTGGGGCCTGGGATCCCACTGTCCGGAGCTTCCCTATTGTTCTTCCAACGACCAGCCATTCTCGCTTTTCTTTCTCAGCGATCACCAAACGCGGATGACAAGTGATTTTTAGAAAATGAGGCCTACGCATTGGATCCAAACAAATTTTTATTACATCGTTCCAAATCGTTTGCAAGTACATCACTCGCGAAGCAGAAATAACAGACTCGACCAGAGGGAGATTTTGGTCAGCTGGGGACAGAGCACGAGACGCCTTCACCTCTGGGCAGGAAAAGGAGAGGTGACCACTCTCTCCAATCCCCCAGCAGGTTGCTTTGCAGGGCGGTCAAAATGCACAGCATTTTAAGTCCCTCTACATCCAGACAGTTGGTAATGAATATGAAGTCGTTTCGATCTAGCATAATCTCAAGACTCCATTCCTGGTTCGTGTCGTCGGATGTTGCATTGAGTAGGTCAAATTGAGCCAAATACGCGGTCAATTGATCCCCTAAGGATAGATGATATACCTCACATACTGATAACTCTGCTTGGCTAAATGTTCAGATTTTATTATGGGGACTTTGTGATAAGGCCCCAACTGGAAGCGTCACAGTCGCAAGGCATGGATAATAATACGTCCTACATGAAATATCTTTCATACTGATTATACATTACCGTGGAGACTTCTAGCAAGAGATCGACTCCCTAGATACATTTTTGTCTTTGCATTATCTGTTGTAAGTGGGATCAGGTGTCAACACCTTTTCTTTGTTTTGGCTATTCTCGGTTTCCATATTCTTTCTTCAATCTCTTTGGTCGTCAATATTTTATAAATTCTTAGTAGTCACTGTTGACTGAGTGTATTTATTGGGAGGATATTTCTTTTTCGACCCGAACAAGACGTGTTAATTAACCGACATTTATTAGCTATTTTTGATCACTTTAAATTACTTTTTTCTTTTTTCTTTGTGTCTTTATAACGAAAAATGCAATTTTTGATGAGAAAAATGAAAAAGTTCGATAAACAGTAAAACACCCTAAACATACAGAACAATGAAAAATAGATTTACGAAGACATTGAAACAAATACATGTATCGACGAAATATTTTTTAACAAAAATGTTTTGACGTAAAAAAAACATTCACAAATTAAAACAGAATCTTTCTCGAAAAGAAGGAGAAAATTAACATAGGAAAAAGGCAAGAAAAGAGAACGTTTAATGTGAAAAATAAAAGGAATAAATGAACGGAGCAATCAACTGAAAATGTTTCCTTTCTAAAAAATTTAAACCAACAGAATATAAAAAATATGAAATAATTAAAAAATAAATAAGAATTACGTGTAAAAAGTAAATTATTTACCAATTAAACAAAATGGCCGATGTAACACCAAAAGAAAAAAAATACATATTAAACAACAGAAAGAAAAAGTTGCACTAAAATTAAACTTGGTTGCGGCTGGGCGGAAACGAGTAAAAATTTATTTTAGGACAGAAAAAAGTAACACGTACAAAATAAGAAAAAGAAAGAATTAAGCCAAAATAGAAGATACATGAAAAATGTTTACGGACGGGGTCTGGTAAATAAACGAAACTAGCAATTAAAATATCCACAAAAAAAAAAAAAAAAAAAAAAAAAAAAAAAACGAAATCAATATACTATTGAAACTAGGTGTTACTTAACAAGATAAAAAAAAGACTGGGAAGGGTGTAAAAGAAAATTAAAAGAAAACTTCCAGAAATAAATAAAACAGTCAGTAACAAACGTAAAAAATAATAGATAAACTTAACGTAAAATATAAAAGTTCAAAGTCGTGCGCATGGCGAGACTAAAATCAGTCTGAGTAAGCTTTACGTAAATCTGGACTGACTTCGACAGAGTAGTATTTACTCACTGAGATGAGATGTAATAAAAGGTCATGTAGAGAACCCGAACAACGCACACTTCGGCCAAATGTGAATATTTACCGCCGCAGAGCAGAACCGGACATTGTCAATCCTCCTCAGTCGAGTCCTTATCCGTAGACAGAGCTTCGATTCTCGTACTCTGCCCGAAGACTGATAGTCCCGAGCCAGACAGCAGAATGCCTGATACCATCAAACCGGTATATACCGATCGCAATACTGCGGAATAGATGCAACATAAGGTCAATT
>OZ010581.1:23507070-23524570 GCA_963932145.1 Acanthosepion lycidas | reverse complement strand
GAAGTAAAAAAAAAGGCAAATATTAGCCGGGTTTGGCCATAATTTGCAAGTATCCAGGCGAAACCTAATACATATAGTATAGTTCGTAACCGCTTACTTGCTAATAATTTTAGGAAAAATGTTTATTTTTTTTAAATTTAATCTTAAGATAGTGACTATGAAAGAAAGGCACTTTGAAGGACCCTAGACGTGACTAACATCTCTACTAGACGTATCAGTTGACAATTGGAGTATTTTCAATCTCAGAAAGGCATAAAATGAATCACTATCGAATGTTTTGAACGTTTTTATTCGTTTCGGTAAAAACGTATTGACACGCCTACGCTGGGGAAATCAATGTTATGGGATTGATCAGGATTTGGAATTAGTAAATACCAAAGACTTCGAGTATTTCGGTTGATCAGTTATAACGTAAATAAAAGTATCACACACACACACACACACACATATATATATATATATATATATATATATATATATATATATATATATATATATATACACTCGACTCTCGCGTCGAATTCGACGTATGAGGGCCAAGTAGATTAGTTCCTAAGAAACCCGACAGCCCGACAACAGCACGAGATTTTATTATAGTGGTGAAGGTTTTGTGCAGGACCATCCACACTTTTTGAAGGGCCGAATACAGAGACCTGGTGCACTACGTGTCACAAGGTCCCCAAACGACCCTCCGCTGGTTTTGAATTCAGAGTTGTCCTTCTAGACCAGTTGACATTCAAGGCTATAGAACCCAGTCTGTTCTGCTATTTAGCCATAGCTGGAGGGAGAAGAAGAGGATTCACACATTTCCCAAGGGAATTAGCACGTAAGTGAATGTAATTGATTCGACTGGAATACGAACCGCTATCAATTACAAGCCGCTATCAAATACTCCACCGTGCCTCCTATATATATATATATATATATATATATATATATATATATATATATATATATATATATATATATATACTTTTTATTTATATATATACATATATATACATTTATATATACATTATATATATATACATTTATATATACATTATATATACATATATATATACACATTATATATACATTATATATATACATATATATATATATATATTATATATACATACATTATATATATATATATATATATACGTATATATATATGTATACATATATTTATACATTATATATATATACATACATTATATATACACATATACATACATTATATATATACATCATATATACATTATATATATATACATCATATATATTATATAAATTATGTATATTTTATATATAAATATACATATATATATATATGCTTTTTATGCATATATATATATATATATATATATATATATATATATATATATATAAGTATAATTTAGTGTACAAAATAAAGAAACTGAACATAGAGTAGGGAGCAATATTAACCTAAAAATCTTGGCATTCATATTCGAAACATACATATGGATTTTCTGCATGATACTAAATTCGTTCAAAAATACGTAAACTGTCAGCGGCATACGACCGCTTTATTAGATCAATGTTTAAAATTGCTTTGAGACAAGTGAAGCTTGTGTATCATGGCTAAGATCATACTTCTTCGAACATTGTGTACCGGCGCTATATAATCTCAAACAAAACGTGTACCAGTTAAAAAAAAAAAAACAACATTTTAACGGTAGCAATTGCTAAAATGTATGTTACATAAAACATGAAGAGAATATACTGACTTAATCCAAACGCTGCCGTTCCACCATATTTCAAATTAAATGTTAGCAAAGCAACTCTCTTCAGTACTGGAAAGAGCAATAACAGCTACTGAACTTTAGAAATGCATTTTCCTGAAAATTCTTTTAAAACATTCGTCATAAAATTCTATTGATAGCAATACTGACTGCTCGATCAATGAACGCCGGATGTTTTCTTATATGGAAACGGCTAATATTACCATTATATATAAGGAGAACAGATACTACACTTTGATTCAGGGCCATGTACAGGAAATAAAAGCTTAACTTGAGTAACAATGCCTGCTTGTCTTGGTGATTGATGATTGTCTCTTTATAAGGAGACGATTAATATTATCATTATCAATATAAATTAAAGGAACAGTACGATGATCAGGGAGTGAAGTAAAGCATAACCCGAATAGCACTGAACTCTTGGTCATTGATATGAAAATTGTTAATGTTACATTTACAATCATCTCATTAAAGCTGATGTACACTGAAAGGGTAAATACTAACTCATTATTTTCTTTCTTTATTTGTTTGCTTCTGTTAATCTTAATTCACTATCTCTCTCTCAAGATTTTCGCATATATTTCATGATTGATAAATTCGTTTTCCATAGCTCATCAACCCCTTGCAAGTTATAAAAAACCAGAAAATAATTTTAGATTGCAGCATCTTTTTGTACGGAGGGAGATAATAATGATTTAGTGGTGCAAGTTTTATTAATTAATCCATAGCGGGAGGGGGTGAAGTTCTAGATTCATACCTTTCAGGTAGGGTAATTTGAAATTACGAACCAAGTAGGGTAATTGGAAATTACGAACCAAACTGAAACTGAAACAAGACTATCCGATTAACAATTACGATCCATTATCATTACACCAACATATCCAAGTTACCCGCACATGGCATTCCCAAGCGGTGACCCTTCTAGGTATTGACCGGGATCGAGGTTGCTTAATATATTGCATAAATTAAATGTAAGAAAGATTATGAGAAAGACTAATGTGATTTTAATTCATCATTTCCTCATTAGAATCCGTCGAAATTGTCCCTTTCTAGGAATCGATTATCATTCCCCGCGTATAGATACGCGATATCATAAAACAAATTTATTCCTCATCGCGTCTAGTTTTCTTCTTGTTTTTATATAAAACAATGTCATTACATTTTTTATTAGTTTCAATTCCAATTTATTTATGTTCGTTCTCATCTTAACATTTGTTTAATATTAACGCCACATCGGCGTTCCAATATTATAATGTTGTCACTTTGTGTTGACACCTGGTATAGAAAATATTACTCTGGACAAGGAAGCGACTGCCAAATATATGATGAAGTAGACGAATTTTCGAACGACTTTACTTGATATTAAGAATTTTTTGTCTAGTAGGAGACAAAGCCAAATGATGGATGAAATTGAATTTATTAAGACTGTCTTGAGTCGAAGCGAGGAATGTCAGCGTGTCTGACTATCTTCAAATGAGTATTCATAATTCCGACGTTTTTAAAGACACGCAACTCTTACAGGATGAAGTAAAACCCGATTCATTCTCTTTGGTTAGTATGGCACACATTCAAATTATGGAAGTAAAAAAGTTTAAATTTTCGAAAACATTTTTCTCATTTCACCCGGTTTAAAAATAATATTAAATTTAGTTTAGTATCGCAAACTATTAAATAGTAGACAACTTTATGTATAGTGTCTCTGTGTCCCAGCATTTTAGAAAGGCCAAATAAACCAGAATAGTTTACAATGGGTTATTTGGTTATTTTACTTTGCGTTAACAACAATGCAATTACTGCGAATAATCGAAACAAATTTCCTATGTGAAAAAAAATAATGGATTATTTAGTTTAGACGGAAAAGACAAAGCAGTCATTGTTTGACTTCAGATATAGAAACAAAGAAAGGATCACTTCAGTAAAATTGCAAAAAAAAAAGAAAAAAAAAACTTGTCAATTGTGACGTCACCCCCGGGCTGTCTCAGCGCCCGCCGCCGTGCTATCCTGTGACGACCAATGTGATTTGGTATTGGTCGCGGCACCAAATGTGACGTTCTAACCATTTGCTGATTCGGATGGGAATCTGATTAGATTCGGTATCAGATTTGTCGTTCCCAGCTCACCTCCAACGTCTGGTTACCGAAGTAACTGCTTTGATTTCTAGTCTAACCTACCCACGTTGTGATTTGATCTTAGGTAGACGAAATCAATCAGTCACCGGGCCGCAATGCAAGCCGAGTCCGGTCAAAGGTAACACCACACAAGACACAAGTATATGTAAAAGAAAATAAAGTAACAACTCGAAAAGTTCAAATGTGTTAACAAAAGAATAACAAATAGTTTTATATCTGGTTGTTGTTCTTTCTCCCAAACCGCTAATATGGATTCGTGACATTTTGTGTTTGTTAGGCGAGTCTTAACATCTTAAGTTGTTTTTTTTAAGAAACTGTTTTTATTTTTGTTTATTTTTGTTTTTTTATCTTCAGGGGATATTCGTAATACTTGTTTTGGTGGTGTGAGTCTAAGTCGTTCTTCAAAAATAAATTGTTTTTGGTTAGAAGTTGAAGTCGGGATGCGTGTTTCTTCAGTCAGCTTCCTGCGAGGCTGGTCTCAGAGCTCAACAGCCACAACTGCAACTAACTTCTCTCTCTGTCTAACCCCAACTGCAACTCTGCTTATATGGACGCCGAACAAAACCGGGTGTGGGCTTGTCGTGGTTTGGGTTCCTCGATAATTCTAAATCCACAACACGGATTTTCTTTGTTTTCGGACAGTAAAATTTATCACTTTCCATTTTTGGAAGTCCTTTACTTTTTGCTTTAGAGGGGTTCTTAAGGGTATCGTCCTCCCAAATTCTTCCTTTCTCATATTGGTATCTCACACCAATCTCCTCAGAGGGCGTTAACAGGTTTTCCTTCTCTCTCACAGTGGTATCTCACACCAATCTCCTCAGAGGGCGTTAACAGGTTTTCCTTCTCTCTCACAGTGGTATCTCACACCAATCTCCTCAGAGGCGTCAACAGGCCTCCCGTCCTTTCTCATAGTTTACCTTCGCCTACCGCTCAGGCCACCATTCAGCCAATGAACGGCCAGCAGCGTGGGTGTTTACAATTATCGCTCAAAGAAAAAAAAATATCTTCTTTTTTTTCTTTTATTTCTCTTCCCGACAACAAACCACTACGACTCGTAGTGTGGTCCTTAATCTCGATCTTAACCGAATGTCACCAGGACTTTATCAATCCAGATTTCCGCCAACGTCAAGTGGGTGGTTAACAGGACGTATTCGCATTCTGTCGCCAATTATCTATCCTGGTATCAAACTTTTATCATGTTCAGATCTGGACAATAAAACAGGTGTTTTTCCCAAAACCAAATGATATCTCCGAAGGATAGTTAATGGTTTATTCTTTTCCTTTCTCTTTTCCCTTCCTTTCTTTTTTCTTTGGCGGTGGTCTTCAGCTGATGTCTTTCTCGGTCAGTGCGTGACATGATTACCATTATCTCTTAGCATCCTGTTTTTTAGGCCACTTGAACAATTTGAAATTTTCATTATTGCCATGGGCAGATGGCTATATTTTATTCGCCGCCTCGTAACATAAATTAATTCGACAGATCCGAGATCTTACGAATCTCTTATCTTCTGCAAGAGAAAAAAATATACTTTTTCTTTTCGCAAACGAAAACAAAATGTTCACCACTTTTCTTTGTCAAAAAAATAACATCGCTCAGTATGTCTTTTCGTGATAGCTTCTTATAGCCTTAATTATTTCAGCTTCTTCTCGCCTTAATTATTTCTCGCTTTTCATTTTCACGCGACCGCTAAAATAGTGTCACACAATTTCAATATCTTTCATTTTTAACTTACTTATCCATAACAGTAATATTGCACTATATTGATATCTACAGCATGGCCCAGCGCTGCCCGTGCTTGATTAAAAAATCGTACAACTCATAAAGCAATCGATATCACTTGACTTAAAATATTTTTGCCCTTCTTTGCCTTTAAAAAGTGCCCTTTGCCGTGCTGATGTTGCTACATGCCTTACTTCTTGCCTATCTCACACTACGAATTTTTTCTAAGCTCTATACTAAACATTAAATCTGTTACGAAAAAAGAACTAAAGAAAATGAACAGAAAACGATCAGCTTTAAAAAAGGACTCGTAACTGGAAAAAACGAATGAAAAAAGAATGTTAACAACAAATAATTTTTCACACCCAACCCAGTTCTGCGGAATCAGAACCAACGTTGAGTTTAAGCAAATAAATGAGCCAATTGGAGTAAAGTGCCATGCAGATTTAATTTTTCCCCACTTGTGACGAATGCAGCTATCCAATTATTTTGCATGCTAGCATGCTAGTTAACATTCGTGTCAGTCAACTGTTGGTTCTCACGCTCACCAATAGAGTCTTCCTGCCAGCTGGAGGCTCTCACTCTGGCCAGTACAAAATGGCCGCAAACTACATGAAAACTGCCGTAGAAGCATGAAAAAATCGATTATTTCTACTATTGTTGGGAGTTGAGAAATGCAAGGTCGGTCTTGGCCTTTCCGCTAACTTGGAGCATGTGCATATAAATTTTGGTGCAAATCCGTCGAAAATTCTGGCCGTGCATTCGTTACACACACACATCCTGCCTTTTATAGATAGAGATTAATATTCAGCAGACAATTCAAAATCATCAAATTTCACTGGTATTTTTAGTATGTATTGCTCCAAGTAGGGTTTTTTTTGTCAGTATTTGCTGTATAAGATATAGCACTTTAGTTCTCATAACGGCAGGTGGCAGTGTACTTTTCTGTTGGAAAAAAACTATTTCAATCTCCTATGCAAAATGCTAATCTTTTATAAATTCATCTAACCCTAACTTTATTTAATAATATTAGCACCTTAAATCAGTTAGAACTAACAAGGCGAGCCCTTAACACTAAACTTTTCTTTACATAGATTCAGCTGATAAATAAACAGCCTCAAGAATTAGAGTCACCAGTATCTTTTGTAAACCCATTTTACAGGCTTGTACACAAGTTGGAACACTTTATTTCCTAAAGCCTGCAAAATTGACTTAATTTCTACTCTGGTTCATCGTGATTTTATGATTTGTTCTCCTAGTTTGTTAAACGGGGACCTTCAAGGATCCAGTAAATTTTTGAAGGTAATGGTTATCCTACTAACGTCATAAAACGCGTTATTTATAGTAAAATTGTATGGTTTAAAGAAACAGTGGTTCTAGAACCTAGCCGGTGCCCAATTTACCTGAAGTTGCCTTGGTTAGGCAGGAAGTGACTACGCAACACGTGTTTGCTTTTTTTGCGTTTTAGTTGTCAGAGTCATTAAAAAAAAAACACTCAAGCGGTGCACAATTCCACTAATGAGCAGCACTTACTTAACAATGTCGACTGTGCCGGTGATTATAATGACGCATTATTTTCCATTTTACATAGTGCTTACTCGGTTCACGATCTTCGAGTTCTTGAGGCTGTTTATATTAAGTTTCATCAGCCGAGCCTATGTAAAAAAGGAACACTTTATTCCTTCCTTATTTTTGATCTCGAGATTATGTGTAAAATTTTTCCATTTTAAACTCTTTTTAGAACTTCGCGTTATTTGTTTTTTTAGTAGTTAATTTATTTATAATTAAAATCTGTTTTAATCGTGTTTCGATTTTCCCTCCTCCTTCGCTATTTACTAATGTGTCTTTGATTGTTTCCTGCTTCTCTTTAACGTTCACCTTTTGAGAAAGGTCGAACGGGTCCGCCTCAAAGTAAAATAATGACGTCTATCCTATTTCAGTCTATTTTCTTTTTTGGGTACAGGTCTTATATATATATATATATATATATATATATATATATATATATATATTTTAATAAATACTACATTTATATTATCTATTAGGTTGGTGCAAAAATAATGACGTAATAATGTCGTTTTTGACGTATTAACGTCAAAAAACGACATTATTACGTCATTATTTTTGCACCAACCTAATATTTGTAATTCAAATGTTAAAAATTGGCCATCCATTATCAATCTTTTTTTTGATAACTTTACATCTACCTTCTCAAAATTCAAATTAGAATTTAAAGGAAAATAATTTATAAAATTACTATGTCAAGAATCAAAGTTTATCATAAAAAACAAACTTTATGTGGCGGAAAATCTGTTTATACGGACATTTTAAAATTAAATATTTTAATCATTTCACTGTAAGCACGGCTATAAAGCTCTTAATATGCAATGGGTTACTGACTGTGAAAGAATCTGAGAAAAAGAAAAAAATATTAAAGAGAGAGTTCAATAAAAGATTCAGAATAGATGTGCGAGAAGACCATTGACATTGCACTAGAATTTTTGAAGATCGAATTTGATTGGAAAGCAGCAAAGACATGAATTGGGTTCAACAAATGAGACAAACTGTTAGTATACTTTTAAAACTCCGAGAACTAGTTAACATGGAACTTCAAGTTAAATCCAGCATTTTCATCTGTAAAATGATTCGACTTAGCTGCCAATCTAGTACAACGCTTAAATTCGTAAATTCGACAGATTTTTCAAGCATAGCTAAGATGTGGAACAAGTCCGAAAGTAGTGGGCACCCAGTGAGGAGCGGAATCACTATTCAGTTGTAATGGTTCTAGCGAAACAAGTTTGCTAACCATTACACAACATCGAAGTGACCTATTCGATAAATCGATTTACCAAAGAGAAACGTTCATTACAATCACCCTGGAAATATTTACAGAATAAACACATGGAAGCTATGTTACAGTAGTGGAAAGAGAATGAAGCTTAGACGCCAGCTAAGGATTGATAACACTGCAGATTCTTTTTTTTTTATTTTATCGAGAATATCTGAATACATAGAAAATACACCTGACCAATTGTGGCACTAATATTCAATGCATGGACGAACGGTATACAGGTAATAAAGAAAAAATTGACTAGCACGCTACAGTGACCGAACATTCCTAGCATAAAACATACCAGTTGACATGCCAGCGGAAACATTTTAGCTGGTGAATACGCAAATACATCGAGGTTAGCATCAGCCATATTAATTGAAGGTAAGAAATTTTTTATATGGCGATTAAAATATATCATTTTTTGATGCCCGAAAATTGACATTAAAATTAACTTTTATTCCAACTTATTTTCTTTGTCTACAGGAAGTGTATTCGCCTAGTAATTCTAATGGTTTACAAAAATCACAATTTCTTCTATGTATCAATACTTTTGTAAGCAAACTATTTGAAAATGTAAAAATATAAAAAAAAGTCTTACATAAGTAGGATTTACAAAAAAAGGACCAAACATTTCGCTGATTACTCTTCAGATATCAGAAATGAAAATAAGAAATTCATTATATTTTTCGTTAAAATAATTTCTTTTGCTGAATAGTCGTGACAATAATCTTGTTTCCTTAAAGCAAAAACCTTCGGCCAAACTTATAGTCATCACGACCGGCGCGTCAACAATACTCGACGTGACTGAGTTGTTTATCAGAAATTCGTGCTTAATGATTTAGGTTTTATTTTACTTTTAGAGAATTCAGAATTATCTTGAATTTAAATAAGGACGAGCAATGTTGAAACATTCATTCCGACAGCAAAACAAATTTTCATCATATAGACTCCTATGTATTTAGTAAGGAGTAAACGATTTATCATAGAGACTTCTTTGTATTTACTAAGGAGTAAACCGTTCATCATATAGAATCCTATGTATTTACTAAGGCGTAAACAGTTCCCTACATTTGTGCAGCAAAAATAAGTTATTTACAGTTCACTACAATGTTTTTAAGTCTAAAATGTTGCTTTACAATTGTGGCGTTCTTCCAGTAAATATATTTTGTACATAAATATGATTTGATCTTGAATTGTGATTGAAAGTTTAGAGTTCCTGTAAAGTAATTACGTATTCCAGTTTTATGAATTATAAGTGAACTACCCAAGGCAGATCTAAAATTGAATGGTACTTTTCTAAATTTAGTTTAGATATGGTACAAGGCCGAAAATGTGAGTTACCCAGAGAGAATCGAATTCACGACTGAATTGTAATTGATCATGCAAGAAAAGCTTACTAACCATAACAGCACCTAGAAGTTCCGAAATTATAAGCGCAGCGAACTCACATTTCAGTCGTAATTGCTCTGGTGAGGCAAGATGGCTAACCATTACACCACGATGAAGTAACGAAATTATTTTGTAATCGCAGCGTAGATGGGGCACAAGGCCGGAAGTATGGAGCTCCCAGTGAGAATCGAACGCACTTTTCAGTCGTAATTGCTCTGATGAGGCAAAATGGCTAACCATTACACCACGATGAAGTAACGAAATTATTTTTTAATCGCAGCGTAGATGGGGCACAGGGCCGGAAGTATGGAGCCCCCAGTGAGAATGGAACGCACTTTTCAGTCGTAATTGCTCTGGTGAGGCAAGATGGCTAACCATTACACCACGATGAAGTAACGAAATTATTTTGTAATCGCAGCGTAGATGGGGCACACGGCCAGAAGTATGGAGCCCCCAGTGAGAATCGAACGCACTTTTCAGTCGTAAATGATTTTGTGAGGTAAGCTTGCTAACCATTTCACCAGGTCGAAGTTCGCAAATGATATTGGAAGCGCAGCGTAGACGAGACAGAAGGCTTAAATTCTGAAGCCCACAGTGAGAATCGAAATCATTACTCAGTCGCAATCGATCAAGTGAGATAAGCTTGCTAACCTTTACAACACGCCCAAGTGTCCATGTAATTTTCTAAACCGGAGCTTAGACGCGGCACAAGATCAAAAATGTGTAGCCCTCAGTGGGATTAGTAGTAATCACAACACAATGAACGGATCTACAATCTTATATTTCTAATGTATTTCAGAGTTTAACTCGGTAAGGGATTCTAACTTTAAAAATTATCATATTCGACGCTGTTTACTGTATAAATTCCAAAATGGCAGAACTGATAGTGAGACGTTTAAAAACATGTATCCAATATATACTTAAGCGATGATGGTTCGTACTTTTCAACTATGATTTACATTGTTGAAACAGATATTGTTATATGTCACACAGGAATCGACTAGGAAGATCACTGGCTCTTAAGAATATTAGATTATTGTATTAGAGACACTTGGAATATGGTACAAAGAATTAGTCATGATGAAGTGTCGATGAACGCCCGAAAGAAATTGAGAAAACTCGCAAACATAGACTTTGGGATTCTTCATGAGTTTTCACTTAAAAACTGAACACATTGCTTCACTATATACGTCAATCTTATAGCCAGGAATGCCAACAGTTTGTTTTTGGTAGGGGATAGTTATAGGGAATGTAGAAAGTTTTTTGTTTAGTTAAAGGGAATGTAGAAAGTTTTTGTTTAGTTATAGGGGATGTAGAAATTTTTTGGATGTCAAGAGAAAACGAAAAGGACAGTGGTTATCACAATATGAGAAATCAATGCCAACAACAAAAGCATTATTCGTGTCAAAGATGTCTTTGCTTTTTGTCTGGTGGAATATAAAATATGCCTCCTATTATAAGATACACGAACATGGAATTAGCATCTCAGTCACTCAGATATGTTCCATGCGTGACACACGCTTAGGCGATCATGTACATTTCGATACATGACCGATGAGGCAGATTTTTTTCCCCGCGGTAGGTTGCCATTTCTTTCAGCGGTAGACCAGTTTCCATCCAAGGCTATAGAACCCGGTCTATCCTGCTGATTACCCATAGCTGGGAGGAAAGAAAAGGATTCATACTTTTCCAACTTAAGTGAATTAAATGGACTCGATTGGAATTCGAACTCGGCTCCACGATTCCGTTATCAATTATTCCACCCTGCCTCCCATCACCGCAGACATTTATTGACAGTAATTGATAGGGTAAACAAAGCATTACTTCGTATATGATATGCTTTGCTGGAAAATAAATCTGTTATTCTCCAGGATGGAAATGCAAGAGCACACTCTGTAACAGTTCAATATCGTTACTATGGGAGGTTCTTCTACATGAGCCATACGCACCAGATTTATTACCTGAGGCTTTGTATTCTTTTTCGATCCCTAGAACATTCTCTACGTAACACGAAATTCAGAAACAAAGTAGTTTGAAAAACTTTCAGTTTTCTTAAAGGATCGAAAAATCAAACGGGAATTAAGGACTCTTCTGTTTACTGTCCATTGTATCATATTATATTCTGCGGTTGTGTAATTGATGAGAAGTGGTATAGCCGAGTTCGAATTACAAGAATACGTTTAAATAATTTAGGCGCAAATAAACACGGCAAATGCTTCTGATCTCCCACAGCTATGAATAGATAACAGGGCAGACTGGGCCTGAAAGCGTTGGTTGGTAAAATCACCAGAATAAAAGAAAACTCTGAGTTAACACCAGTCTAGAGACATTTAGGATCCATCAGGTGGTGTTACCCAAGACATACTATTGCTGATACAGCTGCATTACATGTGGAGTCCATACGGACCTAATGGGTCACGAGAGTGACAAACGATGGCATAGAGAGATACAGCTAAAGACAAACCAATGAAAAAGATTGAGCGATGAGTAACCAGCCAAAACATGTTTAACCAAACATTGTAGAATCGTTTCTCTCGGAACGTCCTTTAGACATCTTAGCGCTATTTGAAACTAATCTGAAAACTTCAATTCCTTCCACTGAATTCTCAGTTCCTAACCATCTTCCTCTCTTTCGAAAGGACTCGAGTGTCCATATGCATGGGCTTGCTGTCTATGTTCGAGAACATTTCCCCTGGCAAGAGAACTCTCTCTTGAACCTCCTGATTGTTTTTACATGTGCTTCCGACTTTCACTATAAAAGTTCCGTCCTGGGTAAGACGATAAACTACTTCCAACAGCAAGGCCTCTGATCAGAAGGTTTTGAGGAGCGTGGAAACACCTCTTAATTGCTGGTTTTCCCAGGGTCACCCTGACCTGGAATGGTATCACTTGTTAGTGTACCAGCTATCATCAAATAGTTAACCCCGAAACAAAGGTCAAAAGCATTATAAAAGTGTAAAAATAAGTTTACAACCAGAAATACTTTGTAAAAAATATTACCAGAAATGACTTTTTGAAGAAAAAAAAAAATAATAATATTACTAGTAATATATTTTTGAAAAAAAATATATTACCAGCAATACGTTATTGAAAATAATATTATCAGCTATACATTTTTTAAGAAAAAATATTAGCAGAAATAGATTTTTGACAAAACAAAATATTACCAGCAAAAAGTTGTCGGCATTAAATAACCCATTGAGGTTGATATACCGTAATGCACAACAAACCAACCAAATGAGTAATTTAAAACAAACTTTTTACGAAAATAAAACCATCTAAGATTGTAAATTTCCTAAAAGAAGTTGGATTGTACTAAAAAATATGAGTAATCGAAAAATGCTTCTAATATATATGTATACATAGACACCTTATTTTACAAAATTATCGCTATAAATCTATTTCACAAATTTTTGGCATTAAATGATCCACTGAGGTTGATATGCCATAAAACCAACCAACCAACCAACCAACCAACCAACCAAACTTTAAAAGCCAGCAACTTATCTTATCTTTCTCAATCGTTCCCATCCATTTTATGATTTGCTTGCCAGATATAAATTCTGATAATATAGATAAGGCAGTCTGTTTTTGCTCGTTTGCAAATATCTTTGTGCTTGGCGACTTCAATCCCATAATATGTCAAGTGAATTCATCACTCTAATGCTCTCTCCTCTCTGAGATCTATAATTTGAACTTCTCAACTGACCCTTCTCTCATTGAAATAGTAAAATTCTCCACGCGTTTCCCGAGTAATTCTAACGGACTCGCTTCTCAACTTTATATATTTCTTACCACCTTCCCGTAACTCATATCTCCCCGGCAGTTCTGTCCTCTTGAAAGCTCCGACCGCGCGGTAGTGCCTATAGGTATATCTTTCTGTTCTCACGTGAGGCAAGAACGTCTTTCTGCTATCAAAGCACTGATTGGGATTCGTTTCGTGATTTTATTTGCGATGCACCTTGGAATATTTCAAACATGCTTTTGAAAAAGGTGCGACTGAATTTCTTCCTGGGTGAGAGCCGGCATCAAAGCTTCCATGACAACAGGGAAATACCAAAGTAAAACCACAAACTTTTCCTTGGTCCTCTTCTGCATATTCAGTTGCTGTAGGCCAACACAAATCACTTTTTACGGCTATAGCTGAGCGACAGGTTCGCTTGCAACATACGTCTGTCACCGTTTTTAACGAATGTAAATATGTTCCCAAAGCGGCAAAGTCACTATTCGCTGATATAATGAGGGGTCGTATAACATCTGAGAAGATAGGTTCTAGTAATTACTAGCGGTTCTGTTAGAGTATACTGAACAACAGCAAATCTTCAGTCCCTCTTATCTCTAATTAATTTGAAGTATTCACATCTATTATAGCTAAATCAGAGTGTCCCGTACAGAAATTCACTTTCAACTCCACCCTTAGTTCATCTGGAGTATCTCTGCCAGATGTTACCCCCAGAACAGAGACTTTACTGTAATGATTTCTTGTTGAGGCTTAGAACTTTTTGAACGACCTTTGTTCTAAACAAAAGCAAATCCTCAGTCGATCTTATCTTCAATCAATTTGTTGATGCAGATGAAGTAGAGTGACTCGCTCAGAAATTCTATTCCATCTTTCCTCTAGATTCATCTGGAATAACTTTGCCTTATTTTCCGTCATAAACAGTCTCTCCTGAGTTATATGCACATAATTCCGCCCAGGGTTTTTTGCAACGATTTCTAAACTAGTTATCAACAATCATGCGGATTCGATGGTATTCTGGTAAATGTCCGAAAGACATGCGCTCCTGAACTGGTTCCTGTTATCCACCTTTACCGGAAATGTCTTGCCGCTTCATTCTTTCAAGCTTGTTGAAGGTCATCCTATTTCGTTCCTCTTTTTAAGAACTATGGGTAACCGTATGATTGGTTGAATTTCCTGCCTATTATTTCTTTGCCTGTTTAATCTATTAACGCTGAATTGTGTCTTATTTAACACGGTCTCCTTTTGGATAAACAATATGACATCAATTTCACCAGGTTTAAAACTGATGTGTTAAAGGCCACAAATGAATTTGCCTGTCAAACTT
The DNA here is from genome assembly GCA_963932145.1 of Acanthosepion lycidas. Lineage (NCBI taxonomy): Eukaryota > Metazoa > Mollusca > Cephalopoda > Sepiida > Sepiidae > Acanthosepion > Acanthosepion lycidas. Next base: position 23,509,688 of record OZ010581.1, on the reverse strand, counting down.
TAGCTAAGCAGGGCAAGGCTTGGGTTGTGGCTCTACATATCTCAGAGACGTTAGACGTGGTTTGGACTTCTACACATACTCAAGGGCTACGGTGTCTGCGGACGAATATTTGGCTTATTCTAATCATTCCTAACAAATCGTGAAATGAAGGTCGTGTTGATCGTAAACGTTTATAGAACATTTCATAATAACACAAGCCTATTCGACGGCTTTATCATTGAAACTAGGCTGTTTCTAATCTTCCTCAACAACCTACCTGATTTCAATACTTCACAAATGTACGAACGCTATAACTATTTAAATCCTTATCAGTAGCAAGTCCGACAGGTCCGATAATATAGAACTGGTAATTGCTCTTGAATAGGAGCTCCAATCAGTGGTTTACTTGGACAAGAAATAGCCTTTAAAGTGTTACGCCTCCTTAACAAAACTGCTTTCAATTACACACCAGGAGAGAAAACGATTGAGCAGGTGAGTGTTATGACACGGGCGCCCCAATCTCCTGACATCAACCCCATAGAAAACTTATGGAGCATTATAAAGTACAGGATCTTGAGAAAGCATTTGATCAACATGCTCCATAAGTTTTCTATAGGGTTGAGGTCAGGAGATAGAGGCGCCCGTGTCATAACACTAACCTGCTTCTCATCAAAGTATTCCGTCATCAATTTTGATTTGTGACAGGGAGCATTATCCTGAATAAAAAAAATGAGCTTGGTGGGATCGATTTGCACCCTTTCAGCAGAAGGGAGCAGAAAAGACTCTAAAATTTTCTTGTACTGCTCACTCCTGAGGGTCTTTTCAATAGGTTTTAAGAAACCAGTTCCATGAAAAGAAAAGCATCCCAATAACATTATACTGAACAGATGCTTGACAGTACTTACTGCTAAATTCAAAGAGCTTTCAGAGCTTCTTCAGATTTTAGATCGCTTATTATTTGAATTTAGCTCCACTTTCGTTTCATTGGAGAAAAGAAAATTTAGTAAAAAAAAAATCATGTGAGTCACTTTTATCGAACAGCACTGTATACAAACTTACAGTTGGGCATCTCGAGATGGTGTAATGGTTAGCGAGCTTGTCTCGCTAGAACAATTACAACTGAGTAGTGCTCCATACTTTCGGCCTTGTGCCACATCTAAGGTACGCTTGGAAAATCACTATACAAAATTACAGTACCTGGTATCCCTGAACGGTCACCCATCTAGGTGCTGAGAAGTCTCGACATTGCTTAACTTCAGAGATTGTACGGGAAGCGGTGTTTCAACGTGATGTAACCGTAAGACTGATTGAATACTGGACGAATGCATTAGGCAGTAAAATGATGACAGAAACTGAGCGCTTTGAATAAATATATGCTAAGCTTTGTCTACATTTTAAACTTCTTAATGAAGAAAAACGTAAAATTAAAAAAATAATTAGCATAAAAAGCCAAAAAATAAATTTATTAAATGACTTTTTGTTATCACAGGAATGTCACTTTTCCTCAGTTAAAGTGAATATTTTTTCTTGAAATTTAAATACCGATAGCCTGCAATTGTGATGCTATAAAATAAACGGGTAAAGTTTGAAATCTCTTGAAAGGCATACCTTTATTGCTTTACTTTTAGTTAAAATTAATTGAATTCTCTTCGGACATTCGGAATAACTTTTTCTCAATTGTTCCCATATGATTTTCAGTAGAATTCAATGTCATTATTTTTAGGACAATATTGACCAAGAGAGATAGTGTTATTGCTTTTTCATTTATTTCAAGCAACGATATACGAATCTATTTGCAGAAGCGTTGTGATTTGTAGCCTTTATGCTTTGTTGGAAAAGTCAATCCATACATGAGTATATCCGGGTTTTGTTACGGCGCGACACTAATAAATTTTAGCGGGCAAACTGGAATAGCGACTCAGACTTAGAAATCGGAGAGCAAAATACGAATTCCAGCCAAGTTCATTACATTCACCAACGTACTAATTCCCTTGGGAAAAGTAGAAATCGTTCCTCTCTCCAAATTTTGGTTAAAGAGCAAGACGGAGTGTTCCAAATAGCCTTGGTTGGCAGCCATTCTAGGAGAAAGAAAACTCTCAATTCAAATCCAACTTAGTGACCGTTGGGCTCCACCGTGAAACACTAATGCGTCTGTGGCTGCAGTAGTTCTGGTGACCGTAGGGGTTATGGGTTTCGTTTCGATATCTTGGCTACTATGTAACGACTCTCTTAAATTGTTTTACATTAAGACAATTTTTTTCTAAATTAACTGGCACCATTATAGATATGTGAGAAATCTATAGAAAAAAATAGAAATGAAAAAAATAAAATAAAAAAAATAAAATAAAATAATTAATAATAAAATAAATGTCTTAAAACTAAAAAAATGTCAAAATAAAAAAAGTAAAAACTAAAAAAATACATAAATAAAATAATTAAATAAAATAAATAAAATAAAATAAATAAAATAAAATAGATAATAATGAAATGCCTCTATTAAAAAAGAAACTTTCTCAACACAGTACCCCTCAAAAGTTTGCTTCCCACCCTAGTAATGTTCATTGTTATTAGGACAAAAATTAAAATAAGCCTTTTAAATATCCATTGTAACACATATTTGTCAAGCATATTTTCCAAAT
>OZ010581.1:23484570-23502070 GCA_963932145.1 Acanthosepion lycidas | reverse complement strand
CCAACATAACAGATGAGTTTTATTTGAACATTGCACTTTATAAGTTAATCTCTGAGGCTATCACTGATACAGTGATGAGATATGGCTTATGTGCGTGGGGCTTACTAAATTAACGTTAATGGCCAGCTCAGTGAATTATTCCGGGGGAGAATCAGCTGCCACATGTCTAAGTGAGATTTTAAACCGGAGGAAATCGGCTATGGATATGGTCCTATTTGGAGAGGAATGGTCTCCGCCAGGTCTACGTTACCCAGGATACGCGACGCGTAAATGAATGGGTACCACGGCAACAGGAGGAAATTGTCAGGTGCATAAGAAACGTATGACCAGACTTTGTCATGAGACGATGGATGATGAGAATGAAGTTAATCAAGAAATGTTGGTGGGAAAATATTCTGAAAAATCTCGTTCGTGTTAAATGAAAATATGTTTTCTTTTTTTCCATATTAAGCTACTTTTGAAGCAGCGAAGTTTCTCATACTCAAAACAGAATATATGCAGACAAATGAAGTCACATACTGCACATTTATACGCATAGGCACAACTGCTTGAAAATTCACCTTCAGCATAATTTATCGAAATTCTCTATTGAGTTATTCATAAAAAAAATATTTGTATATAATATGTATACTTTATAATAGTTTCTTTTTTTTCTTTTTTTTTTTTTTAAATCGGTCTTTACCGAGAAAAAAGAGCCCACATTTCTACGAACTTCATAATCATTACACTGACTCTAGAGCAGGAGTCGGCAACCTTTGCTAGCTATGTGCCGACTTAGGGTTTTAAAATCATTCATGTGCTAACATTATACATAATTTTATAAAAGTCAAGAAAAATATAGCTGTTCTACAGTATATTTTTATATAGTAATATATAGTATATATTAAAACTGAAATAGCAAAATATCTTCTTTGCGTTATAGTAGTTATTGGTTCGGACTCTGTGATGTTATTTGTGTCTACGTGACTTGGAAATTGTTTGGCGTAACAGTTGTGGCACGCGTGCCATAAGTTGCCAACCTTTTCTAGAGTATAAGCCTTTCCAGCGATTCATAACTGGTTTTGCATTCAGAGTTGTCATTATCCTATATTATTTGTCAACCACAGCCCAGTCTGCTTTGATGTATCACCATTAACTTACGGAAAGGAGCTTGATTTTTAACTTCCTTAAGTTTATTTGTGTAAAAGAAAATATAATGAACTCGGCCTAGATTCGAACTCGCTTCAACAACTTCTTTTTTTTCCCAGCATGCAACCATTAAACTAAACCGTACATGCTTATATTCATATTAACAAGGGAAACGTTATATACAGAGTGTGTTTTGTAACTTAAGAAAAGAAAAAATAACACAAATAAATCTTCAGTTTATTTTTGACGTACACAAAAGTGTCTCTTAGATTAAACATTCAATTTTTTTCTTGTAATTACAAAACAAAAAGAAGTTTACTCGGCTGCGTAAATATTCGAAAGTAAATAACGGATAATGTCTTTCTGTCTTATTTATAACCGGCTTAAAATAGAAAGAAAGGAGACAACAACGTATCTTGAAGTTTTTATTGTTTTTTATTCACTGTTTTTAAATTATTGGTCATGTTATTTAAATTTCATAATTCGAAAAGCAAATAAATCGGAAATTAAATATCACTCTCCAGATATATACATATTTATCTATTTGCTTTCGCTAAGTATTTTAAAACCAATCTTCATAAAATTTCTCTACGCTTTCTATTGAAAATAACTTTTTAGTTTATTGGTAATTTATACAAAATTCAGTGGTGAAAAATTATCACCCATACCCACCAAAAAGTACTTAAACATGCTTTTAGCTTAATATGCCATATTTTGGATAAATGGGTCGGACCAAGAACTTTTTATCCCATCCATAAGATTTTAATAAAAAAAGCGGATTGGATTATATATATTTTTTTATTTCTCGAAATACAAAACGTATGCAAATGGCAAACTGAAAACAAAATGAGTGTGTGTGAAAATTTAAAAAAATCTTTGCTTGAAGAAAATGTTGGAAGGCAGAATTATGATTTATTAAATAACACATATTAAAGAATAACACAAGTAACACATATCTACATAAAAAGTATACAACATATAGTTTATCTGTCTATATTTCTGAGATGAGGTATTATCTATACTATCTACATTATTCGGACTATTGTCCTCAACATTGTCGCCATGTTTATCACAACCTTTCGACCGTTGTACGCTCCGGTGGTTGGAATGTCGAACTGAACCCTTTATTTCGCTCAATAAGGTACTAGTTCCACGTGTCATGTCTAAAAGATGTCAGTTATCTCCTGTTAATTCCCCTCTCAAAGTTCTTCACCGCCTTAACCAGGTATTGAATTCAGATTCTTTGGGTCCTGTCATTGGATCTAACGAACACCTTTATCCATTGTGCCATGTGTCCTTGAGGACATCTGGGTATGAATTTCTGGGTATTATAAACCTAATGCTTCCAGCAACCATTTCTTCCCAGTGCTCATATTGCAATTTTTGCTGTTATCATTGCATTTTTTTTTACCAAATCTCATATTGCAATGTTTTTTCTGTTATTATCGCTTTTCTGTGGCACTCCGTATTAATACTTCCCAGATTGTATTCATTTCTATGCTTGGTCGGCCTAGCGGTACTTTTGTGGCCTAGCATATGTGATGATTCCTTAAGTTTAGGAATTTTCCAACCACCTGAAGAAGGCTGGAGCGTACAATGGCCGAAACGTTGTGATATACATGGCAACAAAGAGGAGTACAATAGACCGAGTAATGTAATATTGAACTGATAATTTACATCACTTTTTCGTGACGACTTATATTTAATAAGGCAAAAACAAAATACGTTGTTATTGTTTCTTCCTTTTGTAAATGTAAATTCTTTTTAAAACCGCTGGCAATTTGCGTGTTATCACGATGTAAGTTATGCTAACAAAATCATTTAACGGGCTAATTGTTCATGTAATTTTATATACGTATAGATTGGTGCAGAATTACTTTAGCAAGGCATTTCTCAAATTTATCATAAGATTTAATTAATCTGGATTTAAAAATGAAATGAAGTTTTTAGTAAACGCTTATCGATTAATCTTATTTAGTGTACATCAATGAAACTTTTAGTGCTAATGAGGACACTGGATGTATAATGATTATCTAAAAGAAGACAGTAATATTCTAAGAGACAAAAGTGGCCATTGAAAGAGAATGTGTCAAGTCCCAAGTGAATTCATTAATCACACTGTTCAGAGCTTCGTTGCCATTAGTGTTTGAGCCAAAACCGCTGTTTGAACACGTGTAACGGCTCAAAATAATTACCTCAAATGTCTTCTTTATTTTGAATTATAAATCATTGGTATAGTTCAATTGACACCGTATTCATAATGATTAAAAGACTACAAAATTGTTTTTCAGACATTATATTGACATAATAAAGCGAAACTTGAATGTTCTTAATCCGAATTTGATGGTTGTACATCACATGGGAGAATAGCTATTTATTAATGGAGAAATTTGCAGTTCCTGAACAGGAAACATTCGGCATACATTAATTGATCAGCATTACTGCTGGTTGTAATGTACATTCCTTTTCTTAGAATGTTTTTTACACGTCCACTAGCTGTTAATGATCTTTTTATTATTGACTGAATGTAGAAAGTCAACGTCTACATTATATCATTATTTACCTTTCTAGTTACATGTGTTAAACGTTTTTTTTTTCTTTTTGGGTGTCTTCAAAAGAGGTTCTGTATTGGCTTGTTATTTGGTAAAGTAATTTCTTTAAGATCTTATAGCGCCAGTCTATGACGGATTTTCCATAAGATTCATTCGCTTGAATACACTGTATTCGTTATGAGAAAAGTACTGTATACAGATGATTGATTTGATACTTATGGATGAGTTGAACGCCATACATGACATGAATATGTTGATTTCCTAAGTGTAGCTTCGATGTGGCACAACACTGAAGTTATGGCGCTCCTAAACAGTTATAATTGATCTAGTGAAACAAGCTTGCTAACCATTACACCACGTCTAAGTGACCAACATGGCTTCACATATGTTACGCTAGATCTGACGAGTCAATTTATGTATATGACCAAGCCCGTCATAGGTTAAATTTAGAGCTTATCTTTAGAATTTAATTACAATATCGTAAAATCAAAAGAAAATGGTTGAATCCACCAACACAGTTATAATGACGATATTCCCCACGCGTGACAATAACTGATGTTATTTTTAGTTAACAATAGGAAAATATGTTCTCTACATTCCTCCAGTTGCTAAGAACATTCTATTCTTTGTTATTATTAGTTACGTTCTTTAATTAAATTCATTTAGTCTTTTTTCTTTGAGAAATTCCACATTGGACGAAACGCGTCAGCAATAACTACATTTTTCCTATTGTCATTTATATTTATAAATTTAATTAATCCCAAAGATTTTATTAAATGCTATTGAAGCCTAAGATATAGTGACAATGTACGTGTAATGTAATTATAATAATACCTTTTTCCTTATATGGAAACATTTGTTGAGGGGAATTATTATTTTTAACAATAAGGTTAGACGTTTTAATTTTGTTTTTGTAATAAATAATTAATCTATTTTTTATTTGATATTGTCAACTGGTTTTATGCATTGTTTTATAATATTCTTAATTCTGCTTTCATCCTGTTTATAATTTTCGTTCATCTAATTTTTATAAAAGATATTAATGTTATTGTTTATGCACGTTAGACAGAAAATACTTAATTCAACAATTGAGTAGGAAATCCGTTATTAATCAGCGTTTTTTTTTTAGATAGTTTAATTCGTTAAGGAAAAACGTGTGAGAGGATGAGTTCCCGTGCGTTCTCTTGAGGAAATTTTTAATAACACCTATTTTATATCTAAGAGGGAATTCACTAGAGAAATTAAGAAGGCAAGTTGTTTTTTTGTAAACAGAAGTTTTAAAAGTATTATCACTAAAATCGAAGGGAACATCTAAAAAAGGAAGTTTTTTTTTTGACTAAGTTCATAAGTAAAATTTACGACGGAATTTTGTTGAAATGTAGCTTTCAGATTTTCTATTTCTTTCTTATTTTCAGCTAAAATAAATATATCGTCGACATAACGAACATATATTTTAGGTTTAATAACTTTAGTAAAAACCATGTTTTCAACTTAGGGCATATAATAATTGGAGAAACGCGACTCGAGAGAGTTTTCAATACTTACTCCATCAGGTTGTGTACGTGTATCCAATGATACGGTTGAATTTTTTTTTTTAAATTATAGAAACAATTTAATCGGAAAAATAGATTCCTAATATCCAATAGCTGTTATCGTTCTTTCCAATATGGATTGGGATACCTTCCTAATTTTTTCTTCGATGTAGCATGGAGGAATATCAGCATCTTATGTCATTATTTTCTCTTCAACACTGAGTTCCATGGGCTATCTATTCTAGTAGTTACTCCTTTTCAATATACTCAAGGGAAGTCCTTTCTGCTATTTGGTATAGCTTTTTGTATTTTGTTAGGATCTGTCTCCAACATTCAAAGCAGGGCGGTTCTCATTAAGAACTACAATCTTCGTGATGGGAATCAATTTTCAATTATTGATTTGAGTAGGTGATTGTATAGACATAACATTTTCTATATATTTTTGAATTATTTTTTGGCTATTCATTTAATCCATGTGAAAGACATGATTTCACAAGGCTATTTTAGAATATGCTAACAATTATACATTGGGAGGGTCTTTATGATGAACCAAATTCGAAGAAATCCCTGTGAAAATTGTGCATTCTTGTACCATTACCGTCAGCGATGAGACACTTGTAACAAAACGCTTCCTTTATAAAAGTATTCTCTGATGGAAAAAGGGGTACTTATTCGATTTCTGATGAGAGACATATTATTCTTAAGTAGAATTTCTCAATGTAAGCCGAGTGATATTAATCTCAACGTTTAAGTTAATCAAAACAGGAATGTCAATTCAAATACGTGTACAGATTAAATATAGCGTTTAGATTAATAAGAAATTATGCGTAATTCGAATATATATATATATATATATATATATATATATATATATATATATATATATATATGTTTTTGAGGCAGGAATAAATTGTGGTGTCATCCGCGTAGATGCCAACTTGGGAAGTTATTGCGTCAGGAAGGTCATTTATGTAGATAAGGAATAGAGTGGGGCCTAGGATGGAGCCTTGAGGAACACCTGCGTTCGTGGGATAGGACCTGGAGGAGAATCCATTGAGAACGACCTTCAATTTACGGTTTGACAGGAATGATCGTATTAGGTTATATAATCGACCCGTAATGCCATAACCCTGGAGCTTGCGAAGAAGGCCGGCATGCCAAACCCTATCAAATGCTTTGGAGATGTCTAGTGCCACGGCTCGGGCTTCCTCGTTATTTTGAAGAGCTCGGTAGACTGTTTCAGTGATGGCCGTAAGCACATAGGCTGTAGGTCGGGCAAAGCGGAAACCATATTGCTTGTCTGAGAGCAGATTATGGGATGTGAGGTGGTTAACCACCCCGGTATTGATTAGGGCTTCGAAGACTTTGCCGAAGAGGGGAAGGAGACTGATAGGACGGTAGTTGGAAGGGTCAGAGGGGTCGCCGGAGTTCTTGAAGACAGGAACGATCGAAGAGGACATCCAGCAGTCAGGAAAATATGATTCCTTGAGGCAGTAGTTGTATAGTTTAGAAAGGGCGGGCGCCAGTTCAGGCGCGCATTTCTTCAAGACAATGGCTGGTATCCCGTCTCCACCACTAGCCTTGTTGGGATCTTAATTGGAGATAACGCCCAGTACCAAAGGTTATGGCCTCAGTTCTAAGAGAGAAGTGGGGTATGGGTACACCGGAAGAGTCGAGCGTCGAGTTGAATGAAAATTTCCGAGCAAAGCATTCAGCCTTGTCGTTAGAGGAGGTCAGGACTTCGAACTGGTTGAATAAAAGAGGTATAAAGGGTTTGCAATTGTTCAATACGCTCTTGCAGAGACGCCAATAATCTTTGGAGCCAAATTTGCGAGATGCAATACGTTCCTTCATCCGAGCCGCAAATAGTGACTTAGCATCGTTGAGGACACGCTTACATTCGTTACGGGCGGAGGCAAAGAGACGTCTATTGCAGTCAGACATTTACTTGATGGGATAAAAGCGTCCATTCCAGCTTTAACCCAGGAAGAGACTTCAGAAGCACATTCTTGGACGGGGAGCTTAAAGACTCCATCCCAGGGGACATCGCGGAGGAAATCACAGAACGCGTCCCAGTCAGCTCGCTGATAGTAGAACGAAGTTCTAGTGGTAGGAAGTTCTTTATAGGGGGTGGAGTTGAAGGAGATGTTAACTGATACTACTGCATGATCAGAGTTACCAAGAGGGCAGAGTTGCGAGGCGTTTCAGTATTCGGGGATGGAGGTAAAGCACAGTTCGAGAAGAGAGGCTTTACCTTCCCAGTTGAAGGCAAAACGAGTGGGGAAGTTAACTATCTGTGTGAGGGAATGGGAGATTGAAAAATTGAACGTTTGAATGCCTGCGTGGTCAGTAGTAGCATTCTTAAGCCACAGGGCGTGATGGGCGTTAAAGTCACCAAACACAAAAATGTGAGCAAACGGGTGGAGGGAGAGAGCCTTGTCTATGCTGTCAGAAATTCTATCGAGTATCACACAGTCTTTAGAGGATGGAGAGCGGTAAAGGAAGAAGAGATAGCTTACCGCATTGAGGAGAGAGAGTCGGAGACACATGTATGACTGGTCTGGCGATTCGAGAGAGGACTCTCTGGCCAGAGGGAGATGTTCCTTGACGTAGACATACGAATATATATATATATATATATATATATATATATATATATATATATATATATATATATATATATATATATACAGACACATATACACACACATTCATATAGCAAGAATTAAAGAAAACACAAAAACTGAATACGTGACCTGAGAAGAGATTAAATAAAAAATACAAATAATAAAATAAAAAAACAAATAAAAAAAAATATTATTCACAAATATAAGAATAAAAAAGAAGATAAAAAATGAATTTTCTCACCGTATGCTATATGTTTGTTTTTCATCCCTAAATAACTTTCATTTTACTTTGAAGGCAAAACATTCATCTTTAGTTACATAGTGGACATTGTAGTTATTACTGTCTTTTCAGTTTAGGCACACTGCAATGTTCTTGGTGTCAGTTCATATCCAACATGGAGTATTATCTTTTTGATGATCTCAAATGAAAACGTTTGTGTAGGCAAAATGGGGTGATGCCGATACTTTTGTGTCTACATATATATGTGTATCTTTGTTTATATTTGTGTTTATGGGGGGGTGTATATCTGTGTGAGTGCGAATTTATTTTACAAATCTCTATTTTACCAATGAAATACGAAAATAAAATGAACATACTGCGTGACAAATTTGGGATTTTTAAGAAGAATAGGATCTACAAGTAGTCTGTATCTATGAATCGAAATAAGGATATTTACACGTAGTCAGGTTGTGACACAAGGTCAGTTTTTCACGTGGGGCAGAGTGTTTTCATTCAGGCCGCTGAATGTTGGTAGGATCTGCTTTAAGCTAGTCATAGCTGGTCTTGGCTTGTCATATCTGGTCCAAGCTGGTCAGAGCCGGTCCAAGCTGGTCGTAGCCGTGATACCACCAGCACAGGGATGAAGCACTTGGGCAGGTAAGCATCTTTCGAATCTGAGAAATTCAGCAAAAAATGGAGGAAGAAGAATTTAACACTTACAGAATGCATCAAAAATTAAACAATTGCTATAATTAGTGAAATCTTTGAGCAAAAAAAAACAAACAAAAAACAAATACCGCAAAAATGCTCAGAATGGAGAAATTATTGTTGAAAATAAAGAAAAACAAGTGATACAGTTGGAGAATCATAATATCTCTCTCTGTGAAAGGTCATATAATATACAGAGATAATGAAAGTTAATGGTTAATCCTGTTGTATAGCTCTATTTCCATTTTAAATAAAACGCAATAAAAATATTCATCTTTTGGAACAGGAAACTTACGATAAAAATAGTTCTCAGATTTTATATAAAACCTTTTATATGGCACCGAATGCTAGTCAATTTCTTCACTGATGAAGAGTAAACTTGAAGTAAGAGAAACATTCTTCTACACAAGAATACATAAAATCTTAGTTGGAACATTTTAGCAACGAATTCGCTTTAAGGAAAATTGAAAGGAAAAGTACACATTTTTTTAAAAATCATTTCATCCCAAGCAAGGCAGGAATTAAACTAATATGAAGGGGTTACATAGATTGAAAGGGAGAGAAAAGACTGGGTATAGGAGGGTGAGTAATGGCTAAAAGATGAACGGGATTCAAGAAGATAGATGTCAATTGACGCTGCATTTTAATTTTTGAATATTGTTAATCAGCGAAGCAAGTAAACGGAAGGGAGACCCATATGCGGGAAATGCGGGAAAAGAAGCTGTTGAAGTAGAAGTGGCGGGTACATTTAACTATTTCAACAGTAAAAGGGTGGGACCTAGATTTAAATCTAGTAGCACGCTCAGTAGTCGTGCCATAAAGGGAAAAAAGCTCGTCAGAAAAAAATATTTCTAGGAAAGACAGGGGGAGCCACGTCATATCAGTGAGAAATAACTGAAGACGTGATGCCAAGTCAAGATCGATGACATTCCAGTTGGATTTTACCAAGAGCATCGAGATGAATAGCAGGAGCGCAGGACCGGATATGACAATATTCAGTGAACGGACGAATGGTAGATTTTCAAATGTGCAAGATGGACTCTGACAAGAAAAAAAGATTTTTAGCTCGACAAAGAGACCAACATTTTCTTGCAGTTGATGAATCTATTGATTTGATCTAGGCGTTCAACTTCGAGTCAGTTGAAAAGCTGAGGCCAAGAATGAGCAGTGTGTTGTTCTCCTGGAGTCTAGCATCAGCCATCCTGATGGCGGTCAGGGAAGTTACTCTCTCGTAGTTAAATGAGAGCAGTTTAATTTTGTCTGAGTTAGCCACTGATTGGAGGTTCTTTTTAAGAGCAGCAGCATGTTTAACTTTGCCCTGGCAGATTTTCTATTGAGACAGGAGTAAAGGGTAGTGCCATCTGTATAAATGCCTACTTGGGAACAGATAGCATCAGGAAGATCCTTGTTGAAGATTAGAAACAGCGTATGATCCAGGATATAGCCGAGGGGAAAAATGTGATAGAATCTTGAACGGATCCCGTTTAAAACGACCTTCATTTCCCGATGTGATAGGAACGATTAGATTAAATCAAACAATCGTCCTGTAATGCCATAGACCTGGAAATTACGTAGAAGGTCAGCGTGCCCAAACCTGTCAGTCGCCCTTGAGCTTTGCGGCTATTGTCAAGAGCTTCTCCTAAAGATCACAAAGAAGCAGGAAGAGGTGGAACTTATGGGATACCAATTGGAGAAATAAGATTCGGAGAACCTGACACTCACAGGGTAAATTGAAGTCAAAATCGGAAAAGTAGCATTCCTAAACAGCTTGTGCAAATGGAGGGTAGAACATTGTGTGGCAAGGATATTAGGTGAGAAAGATTGTTTAAAGGATAGGAAATTGTGGAGAGTCATGATTGCTATTTCACATAAAAGGTCAATTTTACATAAGAATGATTGATTCGTTTTCTACAAATTAGTGCATGTTATCAGAGCCAGAAAATATTCGTAGATTGTACTATTTTTTTTAGATAATAATAATTTAGCGATACAAATCTTACTTAGCAACCATTATAGAGGGGGGAGAATAGATGAATTTTTATCTTTCCCAAAGATCTTGCGCGTAAGTGAGTATAACGAACCCAACTGGAATTAGAACTCGATTCCTCGATTAAAAATTCCAAGTCATTATCCCTTACACCACTCGCACGTCCAAGATTACAACACCCGGTATTCCCAAGCGTTCACCCATCTAGTTACTGAGCAGGCTCGATGTTGCTTAACTTCATTGATCGTACAGAAACTGGTGTGTTAACGTGAGGTGTCCGTAAGCTATTTCCTATAACAGACGACGGTTTTGTACTAAATAAGACGTCATTAGTTATATAAGTTTTTTTTTTTTGTTTTGTTTTTTTTTGTGTTACGAAATAAGCGTGTCGATTCAAATAAACCTACCAATAGAAAGTTTTATAGAAATTTAATAAATGAAGAGCAAAATAATTCGAGAAAATTATTTGAAAATAGAATAAGAGGAACGTACCAAATAATCACCGTACCGGGAGTTTGAGAAATACATAATTTAATCCTGTCAGAACTTGTATTTGGTGCCTAAGAATACCTAGTAACAGAAGTCATAATTTATTCAATTTTAATTTTCTAGCTTGCTTAAGTCTCTAAAAATTGTGCTGGAAGTGATCTTGAAATAAGGGATTGGAATTCAAGTTTACCTGTCTTTCTCCAATGCCAAGCTGTTTAAAATTTAACAACTAATTATTTCTAATAAAACGCAACATTGTTTAAAGAAAAAAAAAAACAATAAAAAAAATAAAAAAACAAAACTACAGGGTACCCCACAAAAAAAACTGGAAATTGTGTACAGTTTATTAAATTGTTGGAATTATAGATAGAGTTATTTAAAACAAAAACAAAAGATAAGAATTTAGTACTTTAAAAACAGAATAAAAACACAAATTTTAGATCTGGTGTTCAAACTAATAAAGTTATTATTTTTATATGTCAGTTGAGTTTTTCATCCAAAAGTAAATCTAAAATTTCCTGTTTTTTTTTCTTTGCTATTTTTTTTTTTTGTGTGAAGAAACCTGTATAAGAAAATGAACAGTTCAAAATTTTCATGAAAGGATGTGAAAAAGTGAGGAACGTTGGATAGAAAGATCTAATACTGGCAAAAAAAAAGTTAAACCTCTTTTTTCAATTGAGATAAGGCCTGCTTACGTTGATAGATATATAAATAATGCTTGTTTGTTTTTTTAATTAGTTTAAATAAGCATCACTTAGAAATAGGTAGCTATTTCCGTTACAAAACACATCGCATTGATAATTTATTTGTCCCAATAAATATTCACCTCTAATATATATATATATATATATATATATTGCGCATGTAAGTTTACAAACGGTTTTGGCCGATTTGAGAATGATTACACGGCCAAAGAGGAGACACGGTGGAGTAATGTATAACGGCTCAGATTGAGAAATCGGAAAGCTGTGTTCGAATTCCAGTCAGATCATTGCATTCGCTTACGAACCAATACCTTGGAAAAAGTATGATTTCTCTTCTTCTTCCCCAGCTATGGGTAAATAGCAGGACAGACTGGGTTTTATAAACGGTCTAGGAGAAGGAAAAAAGAACACTGAATTCAACACCATCCTGGAGAGAGTTGGGCCCCATCAGCCTATCTTGACCAAGAAACACCACTTCTACTATTGCTGTAGTACACATCACGTGATAAAAACAAAATACAAAAAAGAACACAGCTAAAAAGTAGTGTATAGGATACTAGGTAAAAAGCATGAAGTTTCAACCTATGAATTTTTTTATGACATTAGTAAAATTGTACTGGAAGTAATGGAAAGTCCACTTGAGCCCATCGTATGTTCTCGAGGGAAATTATCTTTATTAAGAGACTTCAAGTAAATTTTTTGGATCAGACTCAAAAGAAGCGTGATTTTCTGAGTCAGCTTCATTTAAATAATCGAATGGCTCAGCCTTGTTGCACTTTTCAAAATGAATATAAGCTTAAGGCAGTCTGAGACAGAAGCATGGCTAATGCAATATTTCGTCAAACGATGTTCTTGTTTTATTTTTCATATTTTATGACAGATAATATATAAAGGAACAATTCTCTAAAAAATATGAAGGTATCCATCGTCTAATCCAGAAATAAGAAATTTCCATTTGAAAATCTTCTGAATTTTGTCTGCGTTAGATCAACATTAAAGTTATTGAAAAAGTGTTTCATTAATCGAATTTACGCCAACTTTTCAGCTCTGCATTCCACGGTGATACTGCATACGGATCTTGACCCGCCAAATGATTGTTTGGATTGACTACTGATTACTAAGCAGAAGTTCTTGGTGGGAGACAACGACTTGAATAAAACAGTTGACTAAATATAATAATACTAATTAATTAAAATAAGGCTGCGATCTCATCACAATTACTTGACAAGTTCACCCAGGAATCATTCTTACCCATGTGCCGTGTATGTTCAAAAGTTATATCCTTTGTAGGTTGTAGTAAAGATTGACTAATATATATATATATATATATATATATATATATATATATATATATATATATATATATATATATAAAATGTATGTGTGTTTGTTTTCAACAATGAGAAATATTAAAAAAAATAAAATTTTCAGACATACTGGGTGGTTTATTATTATTTTTTTCTTATTATTTCAATTAGGTTCATCGACTAGTTTCGGCCAGGATGGCCATCACCAGGAGAAAAAAATATTTGTTAGTAGCTTGTTAAGAGTGAATAATGGTTTCTGAAGAAAGTGAACTTCATCTGTAGTTTTCTTTTCTTTTTTTTTAGGTTAATTTTGTTCAGACCTTGTGTTGGTCAAACGGCCTCTTTGAAGTTGCTTTTGAGATAAAGGATGGTAGATTCCTGACTAAAAATTCCCTTTTTGGTTGCTTGGAATGGGATGAGTGTGTTAAGTGTATGTTCTTTGGGAGTGTGCGTAGTGTGTGTATGTTTTATATATTTGTGTGTATAAGTGTGAGACATCAACACCTCTGCAGTCATTTATTGGGATATTATTAATTCTGTCTATGTTGTTAAATTTGTGATTAAGCCCGTGTGCACGAAGTGTTTTGAGGCGCTAAATTTGAGGCGCAATATATATATATATATATATATATATATATATATATATATATGTGTGTGTGTGTGTGTGTGTGTGTGTGTGTGTGTGTTTCTATTTACCGTACTGATGTCCGCCGGCATCGATTAATATGTGGATTTAAATGACAGCTTTGATTGTACTTAATAGGGTGGAAGATTTCTGCCAGAACTCGTAGAAAAAAATCTATATTATAAACAATCAGATTTCCCCAATGCCTGGCCTTGGCTGTTATCTAATTTACTTTTCATAAGCTAACCCAAACACCGTTGTTTGCATCATATTTAACCTATCCGAATTTCAATCATTAGGATTCTTTTGACGAAATCGTTTTTTATTTTTATTTAATGATGCCACTGATTTGCGCTGACCTCTGTTTAACCTCACTCGAACTCTGCTGACCGCAGTGAACTAAGAAATCGTTATCTAATAACTGTTGTGTCGACGTATTAAATGAACAATCAACGCATTTATTCAATATTTTACATTTATTTGTGGCTTTTTTTTTCTTCTCGTCCAACTATAATTTATACTTGTTAACGCCATATCTACGGGTTACCTACTGTTTTAGTTATACGCATTTTACGTCAGACAAATAATTCATCCATTTCAATTAAGTAATGTCTTATACTACCAATTCGGATATCATGAAGCCATGAAGTGCTTTCCGTTGGCGAAGAAGTAAAATTTTTCACTGTTCTGAATATACTGTCTTCCATTTCGCAAGAACAGTTGCGACTAACGAGTGCATTCATTCCGCATTTGGCGCCCAATACTGGCGGCCTTATACCACGTTTCAGCTACGCTTAGAAAATCAATAAATTTTTCATGATAATAGAAACTTCTATCAGTGACATATATTTTATAATAGTATATTTTAGTATATTGAATGTGCACTTGATGAACATTAAATTGACATCCAGAATAAATTTCCTTTTATAATTTCACCCAAACCAAGGCAATAAAACCATTAAGATGCAAAGGGTTACTGAGTGTGAAAGAATATGAGAAGTAAAACACTATTAAGGAGAGATAACAATAAAAGTATAGAAATTAAGAAGACAAAAGATAACAGCCGATATTGCAGTATTTGTTTATATTTCTGAGATGAGGTATTATGTACACTATTTAAAGTATTCGGACTATTGTCCTCATATTTGTCGCCATATTTATTACAACATTTCGGCCATTCAGTATCTGTCTATATTTCTGAGATGATGTATTATGTACACTATTTACATTATTCGGACTATTGTCCTCAACTTTGTCGCCATATTTATTACAACGTTTCGGCCTTTCAGTATCTGTCAGTATTTCTGAGATAAGGTATTATGTACACTATTTACATTATTCGGATTATTGTCCTCAACTTTGTCGCTATATTTATTACAACGTTTCGGTAGTTCAGTATCTGTCTATATTTCTGAGATTAGGTATTATGTACACTATTTACATTATTCGGACTATTGTCCTCATCTTTGTCGCTATATTTTCGGTCTTTTCGGCCGTTGTACGCTCTTCAATTTGTTGGAATGTCGAACTGAAAACTTTATTTCTAGTTCCACGTGCCATGTTTAATGGTTGTCAGTTATCAGTTATCTCCTTTTAATTTCACGGCATTAACCAGGTATTGAACTCACAGTCATTGTGTCCTCTCACTGGATCTAACCAACGCTTTTACCTCCTGTGCTATATGTCCTTGAGAAATCTCTGCATGAATTTCAGGGTATTATAAACCTAATGTCTTCAGCAACCAATTTTAATAGTGCTCATATTGCAAATTTAGCTGCTATCATTGCATGCTTTTATTAGAGCTCATATTGCAATTTCTGTTGTTATCGCTTTTCTCTGGCATAGACGGTTCAGTTCGACAATTGAACCAGCTGAAGAAGGCCGGAGCGTAAAACGGCCGAAACGTCGTGAATATTACAATGACGATGAGGATAACAGTCTGAATAATGTAAATAATGTACGTAGTCATAATATCTCATCTTAGAGATATAGACATATACGAAATTGTTAGTATAGGATTTACGGTTATATATAATCATTTCAACGGTAAAATGATGAGACCTTGATGTCAATCTAGTTCTGCACTTAAATTTCTATGCCGCGATACCATAGAGAGGAACTCATTAAAACAATTACTAAAAAATACTCATAGAAAATGCACAGGAAATTATGCATTACGCCAGTAGAAAATGACTGATGGCGAGATGCCTGATCAGGACCAATAACAGTGCAAGTTCTTCTTATGGCTTTTTTAAGATTCTTTAAATATACAGCAGGAACGCCAGGCAGCGATATTAAGTTTATATAATGTTTCTCCTTTCCTCCGAAAACTAATGCAGATAAAATGATGGAACACTACAGTACAATATATATATATATATATATATATATATATATATATATATATTTCTTTATTCTAATTAGATGGCGTTAATTTCTTTTTTTATAATTAATTTATGAATTGAGTTTCATCTTATATATTTATAGGAGAAATGACATCTTATATATAGAGCTCGTTACAACCCCTGGTTTCAGGCACCGCTGGGGGTTTTAGTTGATATGGCCCGGGGGAAAACTAAGGCAACACCTCGTGTTTGTTTATTGTTGCCGTTGCTTCATTGTCCCCAACATAGCCATTAGAGAAAAACTCTTAACTCGAGCAGTAATTGGCAACAGCCGTATTCTATTCTACTAAATGGATATGTCATGCTGTACTTATATTTGGATGTAATTTTACAATAATTTTTTTTTTTTAAATCAAGCACATGCATTTTCGTTTTCGTGACAATGAAAAAAATAAGAGCATTAACAGAAACATTAGAAACTTATTCGTACAGAAATATACGTCATGTTCACAAGGATTTGAAGGCGGTTTTATTTAGTTTAGGCGCACATGTACAGGGAGGGGGGATTGAGCAGCTATAAGGATCCTGCAAGTGACGCCGGCAAAATGAAGCAGAAGAAGATCTCACCATATTTATCTGCATACAATTATATATGTTCTAATTATCTACTGAAATCATTGGGGCAGACTTTATGGTAGCCTAAGCCGCATTGTTTTTTTTTCAGTTTATTATCATTATTACGATATATATATATATATATATATATATATATATATATATATATATATATGAAGAAGTATAGTTTTAAGCTGTGCTATATTTATAGGATATAGTGCTCAATATCAGAGATAGAGCGTATGCAAATGTAAATATAAAAGTCAATACCCAGAAGCGACAGGCTGTTTGATGCGTCGATTGCGTCCAGCATGAAACTCTCTGTCGCCTCTGAGTGTTGATTTCAATGTTCAATATATATATATATATATATATATATATATATATATATATATATATATATATATATATATATACACCGGGAATAAGAGTATAGTCCAAATCGTGTGACAGCGCCATTATCCATCCTACGAAAAGATTAATATCTCCAAAAACATTTAACTAATTGAGTACCATTTTTTCTGGTTCTCAGATATTTAGCCATCTTCACAAAAATTTAAGAAACACTGAAACCTTCATTGAGTTATTGAGCTAAAAAGAAAATATGCTGCCATTTTCTTTTTTATTATTAACGCTTCCATTATTTTTAATCATTTTTTAC
>OZ010581.1:23467070-23482070 GCA_963932145.1 Acanthosepion lycidas | reverse complement strand
TAGACTTTCATAGTGATTTTGCTACAGTTTCGGGGTTAACTATTTAGGTGGGACAGTAAAAGGTACTACCATTACGGGTCAGGGAGGACCTGGGAACACCAGCAATTAAGAGGTAGTTCCACCCTCCACAAAACCTCCTGATCAGAGGCTTTGTTGTTGGACGTAGTTTATCGTCTTACCCTGGACGCGGATGTAGTTTATCGTCATACCCAGGACGGCGAATGGTTTATTGGTGCATATCTTACTAATTGGGAATGGTATAAATCCACTTCGTCTCCACACAGCTATGGGATAATTCGTAGGAATTATATCAGTAACTCATTATTATCTCCAAAGTTCATACAACCTGAAATAATTTTCTGGTTTTAAATAACCTTCAAATGATTTTTAAGCTTTAAGACTTAATCAATCACTTGATCTCGAATGATTCTTAGGCCTTTTGTTCGGTGAAAATTAGTATAAAAATAATCATTATAGTTTCAAATACATGCCTGAGTTTATAGAAAGGGACACGTAATACAGGATATTCTTATAAAGCCACAAGAAACACGTCATGACATTCTTCAGTTGCAGACAGACTTTTGGATTAATTACTGATGGCTCATTTCGTTTCATCCAAGCTCTTATTCATCCCCTGTAGAGGTTTATCACTTTTCTTTTGTTTTGGCAGAGAACTGCCAATGAAAATACAGTCCATTAATGTTTTCTATTCTTTAAATCTTAAGCTACACAAATGTTGCAGCAATTCATGTATACAAGTGTTTACACATGCTGCCGTTGCGTGTCGTGTGAGGCGGATTATTCTTATTCAGCGATGTGCTTTGGACATTAAAAACGACTGTCGACCTGTCAGAATGTTATCGGTCTTTCAGATTACAATTTCAAATTCGGAACGCAGAAAATCACATTCTGTATACTCAGCTACAACACAACATCCATATACGCCAAATATCTTCTTTTTAAAAAAAAAAAAAAACTATATTTGTATATAAATATATATATATATATATATATATATATATATATATATATATGTGTGTGTGTGTGCGTGTATATATATATATATATATATATATATATATATATATATTGGTTGCCTGCTGATTGCGTGTAGAAGGAAACTATCGCTTGTGAGCATTGACTTCAATTCCCATTTTCAATTTGCATACGCTCTATATTGAGCATTTTATCCTATATATATAGCATATCTTAAAAATATATTCCTTCATATATTTATATATATATATATATATATATATATATATATATATATATATATATATATATGAGAGAAAGAGAGAGACAGAGAGAGAGAGAGGCTGCAAAATTAGGTATACATTTTTAGTAAGTATTATATTGATATATTTATAATTTATGATCAATACATGTACATTTCATTGCTATATATCTACTTTTGCATCCAGCACTCAAAGTAATATAGAAATCATGGACACAGGTAATATATTAGACATTGGAAATTAGGCAAACGATCAGAAATATGGTCTTAACGTTTGAATTGAATATTATCCAAATTAAATTTACGAGAAAGCATTGCTTTTCTCCAGAACCTTTTTAAAATTATTTCACCCCAAGAAAGTCGATAACTCATCAAGAACCTATGGCGAAACAACGAGTGAAAGAGAATGACATGATTTTAGTCGGGAGGATTGAGGAAAAACAACAAGCTTATAGGGTTCTAGATGGCAGAAGATGGCCATTGACTTTTTAAGTTATGAAGATTATAAATTACAGGGAAGAAAGAAATCGGATGAGCGTTTCAGTGGTGAGAAGTGCGAGAATAGAAAATAATGAAATATAAGTAGCGGTATCTGTCTATATTTCTGAGATGAGGTATTATGTACACTATTTACATTATTCGGACTATTGTCTTCATCGTTGGCGCCATATTTGTTACAACGTTTATGCCGTTGTATGCTCCCGTCTTCTTCAGGTGGTTGGAATGTTGTACTGAACCGCTTATTTCGCTCACTGGGGGTAGCCATGTTTAATGGATGTTAAATATCAGTTATTTCCTGCTAATTCCCCTCTCTAAGTTATCCACTGCCTTAACCAGGTATTGAACTCACGCTCTTTGGGTCCTTTCACTGGATCTAACCAACGCCTTTATCCACTGTGCCTTGTATCCTTGAATGAAATTTCCTGCTCAGTTCGAGATTCCAACCACCTGAAGAAGTCCGGAGCTACAACAGCCGAAACGTTGTAATAAATATGGTGACAAAGATGAGGACAATAGTCCGAATAATGTAAATAGAAGAAGCGGTGTTGAAAAATATCTATAGTACTGTGTAGGTTAACATTCTAAAAATAATGTCAACACTAAACATTACCTAATAACGTACATAACCTGACAGCAATACTAATTTATTGTAGAAGAAGAGGATATCCTTTTCTCAGCCAAAGGACATAAACGAATGGGATATGATATGTTTTTCTACAATAATTTACAAATTAAGGGAACTTAATATATTGTATCCCAAATAAATCACGATTAGTGATTTTCTAATCCTAGATTAGATGTGGCAAAACGTGAAATATATGGGGTACCTAGTTAGGATCGAACTCACTACTCAGTCGTAATTGTTTTAGCGATAAAGATGGCTAACTATTACACCGCCTCGAGGTGTCCGGAAAATGTATCACGATTATAATCTTTATCAATTTATCTTGATATCTTTATCCATGACAAACAAAATTCCGAGTTGCAATATCAGTTATTTAAGATTTTACTTAAATAAATATCATTATAAATAATATATTTTTGTAATATTGATTACCTTATTTGCAAACAAATATATATGCTCGCTTGAAACGCGTAAATCTCCAGCAATTGAAAGTTTGAGTGTTCTTGTTAGGTTTAAATTAAAATTACGATATATATATAGTCATCCACGGACAGACTGCTTGGCTGTATCACACCTCATCAGCGTGGCTAGACGACCGTTTGCCTCTAGTTAGGATTGAAACCCAACTAAATTGGCATCATTCTACCACTATGCCATTAGCGCACGGCCGGGAGGAAGGGGAATTTAAGCGCATTTATTTTTAGATAAACACACAGTGACTGAGGTCTCTCATTCGACCTTGCATTGAATATTACTCTGTGCTCTTGCTGTATATTTAGAGATTCTTGACATAATCCCAAGAAGAATCAGCAATATTATTGGTCCTGAACTGGTGACTTGACTTCAGTCACATTCCCACCGCGGTAATGTAATTAAGCCATTTCTATAAATACATATATAGTAATTATTTGCATGAACACTCCACTCTAGCGTGTAGACTTTATGAATTGAAGACAATGATGACACTTCTTCTATTGTTCTCACTCCTCAATAGTGCTCGTCTTTTTTTGTTATTCTATCACACTTGTTTCTTACTCGATTTATTAATTTGCTGACAGTGAAATACACATGTGTGTACACACACACACACACACACACACACACACACACACATATATATATATATATATATATATATATATATATATATATATATATATATTAATACTCCGTTGGCAAAAAAAAAACTCGCATATCACATTTTGTAACTATATCAAAACAAATTGGTACCCGAAAAAAACTAGAAAAAAAACTAGAAGCATCCGAAGTGTGTGTGTGAAAAGTGTGTGTATATAAATATAAAGGAATATATATATATAATTATTTATATATTATATGCGCGGTACGTATCAGAAAGCGCTCAATATCAGAGATAGAGCTAACATATATGGTTGGATTGATGTGAGTTTGTGACCCTGGGTAAAGAATAAGAAAATACATCCATGTTGATTGAAAATAATCAATCATTAACGCAAAGCCTTGTAAATATATATATATATATATACATATAGTCATCCACATACAGACTGTTTCGCTATATCAGAGCTCTTTAGTGTAGTTAGACATCCTGCTGTCTCTACCTAGGATCGAAACCCGACTAAATTTGCGTTAGTCAGAGATTCTACCACTAAGCCGTCGTCATGGACGCAAATGAATTTTAGCGTATTTATTTTTAGATAAACAAACAGTACCTGAGAGGACTCTACACACACACACACACACACACACACACACACACACACACACACACACATATATATATATATATATATATATATATATATATATATATATATATATATATATATATAGAGAGAGAGAGAGAGAGAGAGAGAGAGAGAGATGGATGATATCTGCAGATATCTTGCTATTCTTGACTGAGAGAAAACTAATTTCCAAATCAGAGATTGAGAACAGTAACTGTCATTTACGCAATCAAATGCTTCTAGTTCTTGTCTCTCTCAACACTGTTACTTCTACTATACCGCTTCATATGTTACATCACTCACTGGCTCCGTCGATTCTAGAAATATGTTGAGGAGTTAAGCAATAAGAATCTGCTGTTTACAATTTTTCTAACCTTTCAGTTTATGAGGCTGAACTTAATTTTATGATTTTGAAAATTCACTGCTTCCCAGGGAACAGCGATCACTTAACATGTACAGCCTTCTGCATACTTACGCGAGTTTCGCACATATAATATTGAATAGATTATAGATTCGTTCTCCAGCTTACCGTAAATAAGAAAAGGACATTTGGATGTGTATAATTTTCTAATCTTATCTCAACATAAATTCACTGAAAGTATAGACATGACCTTGAGCTGGAACAAACTCGAATGTATCTTCTCTAATTCCTATAAACCTATTTATACGCCGTGCACAAAGCGTAATCACATATTTCCACACCCGAACATTCAACGGGAAAACCTTCTTTGTGCATGTACCGTTTGTATTCACGCAAACACGCTGTCTCAATCACTTAGATCAGTTAAGACTGTTATATCTTCCACATTCCTTGGCTGCAAATAGACGCACTTGCTGGGGGATTTTATATTTAGACGGCAGATGCATTCTACAGATTCATATTAAGTTACGCGATTAAAATGCTATAAACATGTCGAAAGAGTGAATATAGATTTTTAAAAACAATCTTCACAAATATATTTCGTAATTCGAACGATATCAATAATTCTAAAGCTGAGTTTCAAAATAAATAAATGTGACAGTTTTTAATTTGCTATATCGAACATTGTTTAAATTTCTCATGAATCGCGGATTGAGTTGCTGCTCGGTGCTGTAGCAAACAAGGAGGAGGAGGAAGAAGACTGGAGAAGTGTGATAGTGTATCCTATACAAAGATCTATCATTAGGAAAAATGTCAAATTATGCAGCTTGTGGATATGAGCAAGGACAATATTAATATTCTCTTTTAAATGATTAAACTTAAAGATACCTTATAGTATAAAGTTATCTCAATAAAACCCTACATGAAAATGTTTTCACGGACGAAGTTTCATTGTCTGTGATATTTTGAGACGTGCCATTAATATTACATTATTTGTTTGGTTTGGTTTGTTTTGCTTTACGGCATATCAACACCTCAATGGGTTATTTAATGCCGACAAGATTTTTTTTTTTTGCTGGTAATAGTTTATTTTTCCAAAAATGTATTGCTGAATTTTTTTTTTTTTAATACATAGCTGGTAATGTTTTGTTCAAAAATGTATTGCTGGTAATAATCTTTATTCAAAAATACATTCCTGGTAATAACCATTTGCAAAAATGTATTACTGGTATTAAACCCTTTTTTTACACTTTCATGTGTTTTGACCCCAGTTTGGGGGTAAACTATTTTCCCCATTTCTGGAACTCTAACAGGTGTTACCAACCTGTGTCAGGTTGAACCTGAGAACACCAGCCAGTAAGAGGTTGCACCACGCTCTTCAATACCTCCCGATCAGAGGGCTTGCTGTAGGACGTAGTTTATTGTCTTGCCTAGGACGCGGATGTAGTTTATCGCCATACCCCGGACGGTCAAATATTTGTTCGGAGAATTTATTTCGTTATTGATATTATTTGGAAGAATATTAAAATCGCATCGCAAGACCGATTATGGAATCCTAACAAATACCTAAACCATCAAACTGGCCATTAAACGCGCATACGCACTCCCAAATATACCGCAATCGGGATTCCCATGATTCATCAGTGCCGTAGTCGCACCAGATATACTGCAGCAGCAGTAGAAGTTGTGTTTCTTGGAAAAGATAGCCTGACGGAGACTTACCCTCTCTAGACCGGTTTTGAATCCAGAGTTAACTTCTCCTAGCCCGGTTGCCACCCAAGTCTATAAGACACAATCTATCCTGTTATTCACCTATAGCTGGAAAGAAGGAGAGGATTCATACATTTCCCAAGCACGTAAGTCAATGTAATGGATCTTATTGGAATTCGAACTCGGTCTCCTATTCGTCAATCCGAGCCTCTATCCATCGCCGTGCCTCCTATATATGATGCATAATTAAATATAACCTTATTTTTAGAGTACCCTGAGTTTAGAGTTATTGACATCGTTCGAGTTAATTCAGTTTTAAGGTGGCATGATTGTTAATGTTTGAAATCAAGATAGGGAACACGAATTGCAAAGGTCGCTGATATGAAACGCGTTATTTTCTAAGTCGTATTTATTTTCAAACGGAACAGGAGCTCTATTTCATATATATATATATATATATATATATATATATATATATATATATATATATATATATATATATAACGTTCTTTTTATAGATACAAGTATTTAAGTAAATGCTCTGTTTATAATAAACAGTATTAAATAACATTTACCGGCCTGAATGTCCGAGAAATTTTCATAGAAAATATTCGTCCTTTGACAGGATTCGAACCGCCATTTATCCCGGCGTGCCTAACCACTCGGCCACAAAGGATCGTTCGGTTGGCAAAACGAATTTACTGCTTATAAACTTCAATCTTCCATGAATCTCGTACATTCATGGCGTATCAAATGTAAACAAATGACGTCATACATTAAGAAATGGACAAAGTCCGACAATTTATTTTATTAAAGACATTTTTTATGTTTAACATTCTTTTTATAAAAAATGTCTTTACTAAATAAAGTGTCGGACTTTGTCCATTTCTTAATGTATGACGTCATTTGTTTACATTTGACCGAATCTAGTCGAGGTATCTTACTGAAATGATAAAAACGAAAGAATATTAATATATAGACCTGTGTGTCTGAAGGGATTATTTTTTTAATATTTTATTGTTCAAAACATATACAGATGTCCATTCGAAGATACCCCTCTTCTAGGGAGGCCAGCCAATCCCTACTGTAGACGTTTGCTCAGGCGCATTTGCGTTTATTCAATGTTGACAGAGCCCACCTGTGATTTTAAATGCAAGACCTTAGTTACAGTTTATGGAAAAGTTTATCTTATCTGTCGTGAACAATTTGAACAATTTGACTTGTGACTTCGTGCTAGCAGAGCTATCGACGCCTCCCAAGAGTTCCGTCTACCAAATTTCACTCTCAAGTCTTGGATGAAACCGTGGTATGGTTTTCAGGCACTTTCCAAATATGCCGGGATTGACCCTTCGAATCCGATAGCATTCTGACAAATCGGACTTATCAGATTTGAGATACAAACCCGGGTCTCATGGACAGAATGCGAACGTTCTAATCACTCGGCCACGTGCCCATTTTATGTATATATATATATATATATATATATATATATACTAGCAGTAGAGCCCGGCGTTGCCCGGAGAGTAAGAGATAGATCAAGTATCGACCATCATAAAGACTGAGAAATAAAATTGACAAAGATTATTGTTTAAGGTTGACGGATACGCATGTCTTAATAAGTTTTTTTTTTTTTTTTTTTTTTTACGAATTGGTCAAACCCAAACTCAAACAAAAACATTGTTATGAGTCTACCGATTGAATAGAATTTTATTATAAACAATTGTCTTGTAAATGGAATTTTTAAAGCATTCTGAATGTAAGAATAAAGAAAAAAAAGTGTGCAAGACAATAAGAAAGACTACCTACCAAAAAAAAAGTTAATTTTTGTTGAAATCGGTTGAAAAATGTAGGAAATCCGATCCCATATATAAACGAACACAGACACACACTCACAAACAACCTGGGTTTTATAAGTATAACTCGATATGAGTTGTTCCCCTTTAATTAATGCCTCTTAATCGTGTTTTCAAACTGATTTTGTGCAAAAACAATTGTGTTTTTATAATTTTTGGTGCTGTCAGAACCACCGCAAGGTAATTTTACGTAGTCCTGTGAAGTTTTGTTGAAATCGGTTGAAAAATGTAGGAAATCCGATCCAATATATAAACGTACAGACACACACACACACACACACACACACACAACCTGGGTTTTATAATAAGTAAGATGATCTAACAAATCTTATTCATTTAGTAGCCTTTCTGTAATCTTTTACAATTTATGATTTTTACTTATTGAATACAGTAAAAAAATTGGACGCCATGTGTATTTAAAGTAGTTTCCGGTTATTATTTTTAGTTAGGAGGACTTGTGTATGTTTAGGTTTCATTCGTTTACTTTTTGTGTATCGTTCTCGGAAAATAAACGCTGAGTCACTGGAAGTTAACGGCATTCGGACGTTTGAGTAGCCGTCAGTAACTTCCGGCCGGGTGCGATACACTTAACCGTGCTTTCAAATTGATTTCGTGCAAAAACAATTGTGTTTTTCCAATTTTTGGTGCTGTCAGAACCACCGCAAAGGTAATTTTACGTAGTCTTGTGAAGATTTGTTGAAATCGGTTGAAAAATGTAAGAAATCCGATCCAATATATAAACGTAAGACACACACACACACAGACAGACAAGCTGCGTTTTATAAGTAATATATATATATATATATATATATATATATATATATATATATATATATATATATATATATATATATATATAAATATATATATATATATATATATATAGAGAGAGAGAGAGAGATAGATAGATAGATAGATAGATAGATAGGTAGAGATATATAGATATATATATGTATTACAGTGAATCATTCATACAAAAAGAAAATTATTTAAGTTAATGATATAAAATAGCAAAATCCCTTAATTTTAAAAAGGTATTAACCTACCAGTCTTTCGATGAATGTTATGATCCGTGTTGCTTTCAAAACAATAGACTGTATTGGGTCTTCTTTAAATACGCAAGTACTTTCGACTATACGTTTATTTATCTTCCGGCATGAGAATTATTTTGTTTTTGGTATATATATATATATATATATATATATATATATATATATATATATATATATATATATATACAGATAATAATACAACTGAAAAATAACTGATAATTACGAGAGTTGAACTTATTTTTCAAGATAACAGAACTTTTGCCAGAAAGCACTCAGTAGTTAGAGTTATAATATTCAATAAATCAAGTAACTTTTGCCTGACTTGTCTGGTTGATCGACTCAAATGTTTAATGTTGAAACGCTATTCCGGCTCAGATGTTTGGTAAATATATTGAACTTATCAGATTTGATATTATGTTCAATATTTTTTTTTAAGCATTTCACCCCAAGCAAGGCGGGAAGCCACTAACACGCAAGGGGTTATAGTGGATTGGAATGAGAGCAGATAGGAGTGATAGAGGAAAGGACAAGGTTAAGGATGAAGAGAAGGATAGCGGATAGATCAAAGCCACTGGAGATGTCGGTTGACATTACATTTGAATAGTTGGAGATTATAGCTATCAGGGAAACAGGATAAGGGGAGGGAGTTCCAAAGGCGAGAGGTGCGAGATTTGAATCTATTGGAGTAGAAGAGATGGCTGCATTTAACAGTTTCAACAGTGAAATGGTGAGAGCGGGATACCAGTTTCGTAGGACGCTTAAATTCATGAAGTATGGGAACCAGTGCCAGCAGCTCATCGGAGCAATTACCATGAAATTATTTGCAAAAAAAAAAAGACAGAGAGAGGCGACGGCGCGTCTGTGAGAGAGCGACTGGAGACGAGATGTTAGAACAGGGCCAACTGTATTGCATATCCGCCTCTGGATCTTATCAAGGACCCCAAGGCAAACAGAAGGGGCTCCAGACCATATATGGCTGCAATACTCCATGCAAAATATATCCAAATCTGCACCAAAGAATCTTTTCGACGCCGATAAATGTTATTTATATTTCATTTGGAAAATATTTTAAATAGGAAGTTCGATGTTCTATTGGGTTACTACCTATTCTGTTTTGCTTCGATATTTAATGGGAAAACTAATTTACTACCTCTCCGTAATATCCAACAACGTTTACACCCATTGTGACACTTGAAAATATCCATTTATTTACTTAATTTTTTATTTTATTTTATAGAAAGAAAAGCCATCTTGAATTAATAGGGAAAGAAATCGTGCAAAAAGAGTGGAAAGTAGATACAATTATGTCGAAATTAAAATTAAACTAAAGAACATTCTGAGGTTAATTTGTAATAAAATTTTTTAGAGAATAACATTAAAAAGTAATAAAGAAAATCTAAGTATTGGTTGGTGCAAAAATAATTTCGTTTTCTTACATGGTAACATATGTTAGAAAACGAAATTATTTTTGCACCAATCTAATAACACGAGACAAATGTTAGTATTGTTATTCATTAAATGCGAGATAAGAAACAAAACGGAGAAAAGCTGAAAGCAAATGCTGGAACAGTAATGAACATAATAGTTGCATCCGTTGCATCAATTCCACGGGAAAAAAGACAATGGACAGAGAGAAAAAAAATAACAACTTCGAAGAGAAAATTGCCAAAAAAGAAGAAAGAAAAACAAATATCTAAAAACAAATTGAAAGAAACAAACAGAACACAATGAAAGTGTTGAATAAGTATCAGGATTGGTTGCAGGTAAAGCTTCATTGATTTCCAGTCTGCAATACCCTCCGGTTGCTCGTGAAGAGAAAAGAACTCGGACACATCTGGCGTTGAATTTATTATCTCGTCCACCCTGTCCGCCCTTGATAATCTGATGAAAGAAATGTCCACCTTTTTTCCGCTTCAGACGTCCAGACATGTCCAGAGACATCTTGCTAAAACTATTGAAACTCTTTCCAAATATAATAAGATAGCTAAGTTGGACAGGAAGGAAAATCTACAAGACATTCTGGAGCGTACAAAAGATTTAATTTTCCTCCAGTCTTTCTTTTTCTTGCTTTTGTTTTACCGATCAACGTCTTAGAAAGAAAATATCCATACGTTATCCTAAGACCTCATTCTTTCACTTGATTTAAAAGACACACCGACATACGTATAGACTTTTATATTGTATTTAAGCTTGTGTCATATAAATTATTTCTGCAAATTTTAGAGGAAATTTCTTCTTATAAAAACGATAATTTCAGACGGTCGTATTGCTTAAGTATACAATTAGTAAGTAGCAAAAGGTTAATATTTTTAAAAGGATTTATAAATGTTTAAAAAAGATGCTGCGTTATTCTTTCTAGGCTAGTAATTCCTGTAACAACTATTCGATAATCGGACCATCTTATAAGTCATGAAAACCGCCCAGGTTTTACTGTTTGTTAAAAATTTTGTTACAGTTAATACATGTGTAACATGAGAGCGGCCCTAGCTGAGTGTAAGGAAAGTGGTTGTACTGATTGAGGTACTGAGAAAATTGAACGAAGGTGTAGTAATATTAGGAGAAAACTATGGGAATTTGGTTTTTGTATTGGTGTCCGATGGTACGGTTTCAAAATATTCATGAGGAGAGCCTCGGAAAAAGTTTCAGTCAAATTAAACAAATAATATTTGGTAAGATTCACGAGAGCTAACGCCCCCGGTACAACTTTATGGCTCCAAGAATGTTAGTATGACATGACTAATGTGTTGACCACAATCCAAACGTTGTCGGAGGCTGTAATGTTTAGCAATTTATATGCGTATTTGTCGTATTTGCTTTGATTTCAATGTAATTTTGGGAACTTAAAATCCAAGTCAAAACTGAATAAATACTTCATGGTCGAACGTCGGTATTTCTAAAAGAAGGATATTTTGTTTCAGGCGCTAATTAATCTTGTCTTTTTCACAGACAGAAGGCTATATAAATCGAATACGCACGGACTGTAAGAATTAGATAGCCTTTGATTTGGGGCCAGGTGGAGACGTCCGAATGTCCCGTTCAAACATGTGTATTCGAAAAAAAGTCCGTCTTAAAAGAAATTCATTCATAAGAAGTTTCTCAGTATCTCAAAGGGTATAAAATAGATGATTGAGATGAAACAGCTAAACATTTCACCTCTAATTTAACTGTTAATAACATTGCAATCGCCTCATTTTCTTCAGATTGTCACATTTACTATTGTTCAGCTGGATCGCACGACGTAGGGAAAGAGTCGATTAACTTCTAACTCAGGCCAAGAAATATCTACGGCTCGTGAAATCCTCACGATTAAACCGAATCCACTAGACAACACATCTCGATATAGCGAAGCCACTTTCGTCAATGTATACCCACTCGGCACGATATTCAAGACCCAGGCAGGTGTTCTCTATTTGGAGACGGAAACAAATAATGGGTTATATTTGGTGCGATGACCATTGCATTAACATACGCATCCACACACGCTAGGGGTTATATCTGCCAGGGGAAGGGGTTATACAAGCAAGCAAATTCTACATAGAGAAACTGGGACCAACAAGTCGATAGACTAACATGGCTATGAGGTAAATTCACGATCTGGAAGTCCATAAAATAATGTTTGATATACACCCTTGGTCAAAATCTTAAAACCAGATTCAAAATGATTAAAAATTATATGAAATACCCAACCAAAATATATCTGCGAAACATTTAAATTTAATTCGAAAATGTAGTTTATCAACAAACAAGTGAATATGTCAATCCTTTAATTTAATTGATTATTTTAAACAAACATTGAAAAATAGGTGTTTATAACATTTATTTTCAATATCTGTCTATATTTCAGGGGTGAGGTATTGTAATTATTTACACTATTTACATTATTCGGACCTTTGTTCTAATCTTTGTTGCCATATCCACGACGTTTCGGCAATTGTACGCTCCAGCCTATTTCAGGTGATTGACCCAGAGGATCAAAGCGTTGGATGGATCAAGTGAGTTGGAGGCTTGAGAAAAGGGAGATAACTGAAACATCCGGAAGGGGCTTAACGCGTAGAACAAGAACAATCTACTCCGGTGTACGAAATAAATGGTTCAGTTCTAAATTCCAATCACGTGAAGAAACCCGGAGCGTACAACAACGACCATGACGTCGTGAATATGGCAAGAGAGAGCAGGAATAAATATTTATATTGTTAACAAGAATAAACATCTTGAGACAATCTTCTGAGCCGGAAGGAGTGAGTAAGCATCAATAGTACGAAGACGAAAGGTTTGGTTGTCAGCAAAAGTAACTGAACAGCATATGAATTCGAAATTAAAAATACCAGGGCCAAGCAGGTACAATCAATTAATATTTCTGGGAAGTGTTTTAACAGATGACAAGAAATCTGAAGTCGCGTTGGTGGGGCGAAAGATATCTTTCAGATTCTTACCAATGTATTAAGAAGTTAGAAAAAATCGTTACAAATAAAAGAAACGGGTAATGGAATTCCATATCTTACTGGGCCTCCTTTATGGCAACGTACGTGAGATCATCATCTCTTAGATGAAGAAGATACTTCAGGAAGAGACAAAAGAGACGTGCTTCTACAGGAGGCTGCTGAGAATAATATGAACAGAACGTGTGAGTAACAAGGAATATTTAGAGAAAATGGAAACGAAAATATAAACTCATACTTTTTTTCTGATACGCAGAAAAAAAGAGTTCTAAAATCTAGGGCCTATAATGAGGGAAGGGTGCATGAAGGTTCTGACACTACCCGGACAAAACGAAGGCAAGAGGGACTGAGAAAGACGCGACTCGCCTGACAAAAGAGCGTGTGTAAATCAATGAGAGAGCAGGGTTTACTGGGCCTGGGGAGAGAAAAAATACCATACAAAGGACAGGATACTGTGGAAATCCATGATCTCCCACATACTGAAGAGAGACGACTCGTAGAAGAAGAAGATATCGGAACGAGGAAACCTGGAAAAAAACCAAGGATAGGCATGTTGAGATGTGCATGGAACAGAAATACAGTGTAACCCGGATATAAGAGAACCGGATATAAGATAAACCCAGATATAAGATAGATTTTATCTTGTCCCAAATTAGATCCATACTTACCTAAACAAAATAGACCAAACCCGGATATAAGAGAAACCCTGATATAAGAGACTTATTATCCGTCCGGGCAACTCTCTTATATCCGAGTTACACTGTACAGTATTCTGTAAAAAAATATTGAAGAACAGCATTACGAATATCTGATAGTATTCTAAGAGAGTA
Organism: Acanthosepion lycidas; assembly: GCA_963932145.1. Classification (NCBI taxonomy): domain Eukaryota; kingdom Metazoa; phylum Mollusca; class Cephalopoda; order Sepiida; family Sepiidae; genus Acanthosepion; species Acanthosepion lycidas. Next base: position 23,467,756 of record OZ010581.1, on the reverse strand, counting down.
TTGCTTGTACTTATTTGTTTGTTTTTTTTACGGGATGGGTACCTCGCTAAGGTGGAATGGTTACGACTGAATAATGAGTTCACACCTCACTGGTGGCCCCATACTTTCGGCTTTGTGCAACGTCTAAACTACGCTTAGACAATCAGCAACTCGACGTGGTATAATGGTTAGGAAGCTTGTCTCGTTAAAGCAGTTACATCTGGTTAGAGAGTTCAATACCGACTAGGTGCACATGCTTTCGGGCTTATGCAGCATCTTAGCTACGCTTAGGAAATCGTTTTTTTGTTTTTGCATCTCGGACACATCAGCGTGGTTTAATGTTTAGAAAGCTTGTCTCGCTAAAGCAGTTACAACTGAATAGTGAGTTCAATCCTCCCAGGCTAGCACATACATTCGGCCTTGTGCAGCATCGGAGCTACACTTAGAAAATCAATGATGGCATTTTTTGACTTGGACATGTAGGCGTGGTGTACTGGTTACGAAGCATTGTTTGCTAAATCAGTTACATCTGGAGAGTGTGTTCTGTCTTCGCGAGGTGCCCAATGCTTTCGAGCTTGTTCAACATCTAAGCTACGCTTAGAAAATCATTTTTTGTTGTTTACGTCTCGGGCAAATCGGCGTTGTGCAAGGGTTATGAAGCTTGTTTCACTAAAACTGTTGTAGACCCATACTTTCGATCTTGTGCA
>OZ010581.1:23429570-23462070 GCA_963932145.1 Acanthosepion lycidas | reverse complement strand
GACTGAGTGATGAGTTTGATTCTCACACGGTGTTCCTTACTTTCGGCCTTGTGCCACATCTAATTTACTCTTAGAAAATCACTGCGGGCAACTCGGTAAGACTGTCTCCCTATAACAGTTGCAACAGAAAAGAAATTTAATATGGGGCACCTCCGCGTGGTATAATGGCTGACAAGCTTGTCTCGCTAGAGCAATAACGAATGAGTAAGTTACCACAGCCGCAACATCGATAACGTTTGATCAAACCTCATACAAGAAAATATATCCGTGTTTAAAGACCTCCCTTCCACATCCATACAATTTCCATTTAACAAAATCCCGTGATTTACATGTAGTTATTTTGGCTGTTAGTGCTTTTAGTTGAGTCAGAAGTAAACACTGAGATATTCTACAAAGAAATTAATGGGAAAATATTATTTATTCATGATATATAAAAATGTGAGTGAACAAGAAAATTTAAACAATCACAGTTGTACACCTTGAAAAGGTGTAAAGGTTAGCAAGAATGTCTCGCTAAAACAATCATGACTGAGTAGTGATTTCGATCCTCACTGGGTGTCCCATATTTTGGGCTTTGTGCCACAACTATGTCATGCTTGGAAGATCACTACGGGTACCTTGGCGTGGTTTAATGGTCAGCAAACTTGTTTCGCTAAAATAGATACGACTAAATATTGAGTTCGATCAACACTCGATGCTTCATACTTTCTGCCTTGTGCCACATCTAAGCTGCGCTTAGAAAATCAATAAGGGATACCTTGACGTGGTGTAATGGCTAGCAAGATGCCTCACTAGTGAAATTACGACTAAGTAATGAGTTCGATCCTCACTAGTTGCCCCATACTTTCGGCCTACGCTTAGAAAATTGCTATAGTGATTAGAAACTTGAAATACAAATTTTGAAAAAAAAGTGTATTTTCTCGACATTTCTTTTAATTGATCTCGCAACGAAAATTAAAGCAAGAAGTAATCTGGCATATAAATTGTTCTTTTTTTTTTTTTTTTTTGATACCCACCTCCCAAGCAAGGTAATGATTCCAGAAAAACGCAAGTTGTTAATGAGTGTGAAAGAATAAAAAGAAAAACATTATAAAGGAAAAAAAAACAATAAACGAATAGAAGACTACATGATTAAAAAAAGTTTTTCATGATTATCTATATATAAAAAGGTGTAGCCTCTGTCTGTCTGTTATCGAACTCCTGCTAGGGTTTCGGAGATAGACACCCCCGTAACTATATATTCTGATACTACATTACCCAGAGGACTTCGATAAGTATATTTTATTTTGATCAAGAGGGTGTCCGAGAGAGGGCACAAACCCCTCACTGAAATTTTTCCCCTTTTATTTAAATTAAATTTAAACTTAAACAAGGGAATGAATCTTAGCGTACCTGGATAAGTATATTTCATTTTGATCAAAAGAAGTACCAGGTGATGCAAAAACTCACAACTGAATTTTTTTTTTTACGTTCGATTTTAATTAAATTTAAATTTGAACAAGGCGAATGCTCCTATCCAAAATATGGAAGGAGAAAGTTAGAAGATGGAGGTCACCTCTCAAGATTAAAATGAGACATTATGGACGTCAAGTTAAATAAGAAATCACCAATCATTAGGTAGTGTCTTACAACACATATTTGTTGCGACAATTCATCAGTCATATCAATGTTGAATCTGCTCATCAATTCATTTAATCAAATATTGCATCAAATATATATCAAAGGGGTCAGATCAAGCTGTTTTTACACCCCCCACTGAAGATTTTTCCATTTGATTTAAATTAAAATTAAATTTGAACAAAGGAATGACTCATATCCAAAATATAGAAGGAGAAAGCCAGAAGAAGGAGGTCACATCGGCAAGATCACGGAGTAATAGTTAAATGCATCCTTTTTCCCAAAAATTATAGCAATGTTTTAAAATCAATAATTATTTTCGTACAAAAATCTGTGTGACACGCAACAATAGGATAAAAACGTATAACCTACCTGGTGACATTGAGTAAATTGATGGCGGAATAATATTTAGGGGAGTTCACAACAGATGAAAATTTATTAAGTGTTGCAATTGACGGAATTTTTACGAGCCATGATGAAACGTTCTGAACGTATAGGACACATTGAAGAAGAATAAGTTGAAATAAATCTTTCCTGGGGGAAGCCTAGCAAATATAGAATACTGAAACGTGGCCCGGCGTTGCCCGTGCTTGATTCAAAAATCGTACGACTTATACAGCAATCGCTATCACTTAACTTACCCTTCCTTGCCTTTAAAGGAGTGTCCTTTGCCGTGCTGATGTTGCTACATGCCTTAGTTCTTGCCTATCTCACACTGCGAATTTTTTCTAAGCTCTATACTAAACATTAAATCTGTTACGAAAAACGAACTAAACAAAATGAACAGAAAACGATCAGCTTTAAAAAAAGGACTCGTAACTGGAAAAACCGAATGAAAAAAGAATGTTACTTTTTCACGCCCACCCAGTTCTGCGGAATCAGAATCAACGTTGAGTTTAAGCAAGCGAATGAGGCAATTGGAGTAAAGTGCCATACAGATTTAAATTTTTCCCACTTGTGACGAATGCAGCTATCATTTTTTCTTTGCATGATAGCATGCTAGTTAACATTCATGTCAGTCAGCTGTTGGCTCTTACCCTGGCCAGTAGAAATTGGCCGCAAACTACAGGAAAAGTGCTGTAGAAGCATGAAAAAATCAATTATTTCCACTATCGATGGGAGTTGAGAAATGCAAAGTCGGTTTGGACTTCCCGCTAACTTGGAGCATGTGTATGTAAATTTTGGTGCAAATCCGTCGAAAATTCTGGCCGCGCATTCGTTACACACACACACACACACACACACACACACACACACATCCTGCCTTTTATAGATAGAGATTAGCATTACCAGGTGAAAAAAAAACTCGTTTTGAAAGTTTTTGTAGACATATATGTTAAATCATCTTTATTAGGGCAGCGCCCTTTCTTTCATACGTTTCATTTAATGTGATAGAAAATGAAAGTATAATATTTGTATTATGTTTTTTTTAATTGTTTTTTAGTTTTTCTATTTTGTGGGGCTAAGATAATATAGACACTCACCCTAACTCTTCTTTTTTGCGATGTCTTTTTAAAAAAAAAAAACACGTACCGAAAATAGATATGGCTGAGGCTTGGCGTAAATTGTTTCATATAAAGAGCTACGATTATCTTAAGACGTCTTCTGCAATTAGATTTATTTAGAATGGTGAGGTTTTCGAGAATAACTTTTCTAATGGAGACAGGTAGTTCTGTATGTGCGTGTCCAAATATCTTTTTTATGGCCCTGAGACAAATGAAGGAGTTTTTCTCCTTATCTGTGTCTACATATATCTTCATCTGGTTTTAAAAGTGCCATTGTCTTGTACTGCAGAGCTAAATCGTTGGACTAGATTGGTGATGTAATTTTAGATATGATGCGGGATTATTTTTTTTTGTTTTTTTATTCGTAATAATGAGGTGGGTATATTTAATGTTCTATATATATATATATAGTTTGTGTTGCCCGTTAGCCGTGGTCGGTGAGTGAAAGCTTTTGTTTAATGATGAGCAAATTCCTCAATAAAGTTGTTCTCTATCATATGCGAGAATTGCTAGAAATAATATATTGGAGAAACCTCGAGAAGTTCAAATAAAAGATCATGTTAAGACAAAAGAGGCATTTTTTAAAGACATCACACAAAACGCATTGGTTGTTCAACGTAACGAAACTGCCCATAATTTTCACATAAAAAATACTTGTCTAATTGAAAAAGAAAATAATTCACTAAGCCGAAAATGTCTAGAAAAGCTTTAATAGTTATTTAGTTTACAGTAAATTTGTATCCAGGTTCTTATAACGTTTGCTCGATCTTGACAGAACAACAAAGATGATGTAAACAAAAGAAAATGAATCTAAATGAACTTAGCTTGTATGTAAAAAAAAAAATATTTCTGAATTTTAAAACTCTGTGCATCTCTCGTTCGTGCGCTAGTGAACCCAGAACATCGTAAATAATCCCAGTCCAGTTAGGACCTAACGGATCAAACGCGCCCCCACAAAATTTGTCTTATCAAAAGTGTTCATGATATGTACAAATTTATATCTCGTTTTCCCATGTTTACACACACACACACACACACACACACACATATATATATATATATAGTTGCCTATTTTTTGTGTCAAAAACTCTATAATACCTTCTTCATTACAAATGAATGTGCAGATAATTGTTTAGTTATTTTTCTTGTTTCATGTATGCAAATATATTTCTTAAAACTTAATGTGTTTAGAAAGTAACCAAATGACTATTTGATCTGAGCTCTCTTAGCAGGTGTATATGCACGAAAAGTCGTTATCATATTAAAATAACGTAGATCTTTTAGACATTTTACAATAAAACTTAAACACCATTTAGAACAGCAAAATAAAAATTATTGAAGAATACTCGGACTAACAATTTCTATTATCACGAATGTTTGTGCATATATATATATATATATATATATATATATATATATATATATATATATATATATATATATATACAAGGTGTCCATAAAGTCTGTATGCATTTTAAAATGCTTCAGTATTTTAAATTGTACACATATATTATGGACATCCTATATATATATATATATATATATATATATATATATATAGATAGATAGATAGATAGATAGATAGATAGATAGATAGATAGATAGATGTGAGTTTGTGACCCTGGGTTTCACGTTTTAGCGATCGTCAGACAAACTCTACATATAGACTCACTTTTCGCACACACACACACACACACACACACACACACACACACACACATATATATATATATATATATATATATATATATATAAAAGTGAACATAGAAGTCAACACGTGGCCTGACGGATTGTATATAGCATGAAACAGACTGTCGCCTCTAAGTGTTGACTTCTATGTTCACTTTTCTATTTACACGCGCTCAATATTGAGCACTTTATCCCATAAATATAGCACATCTTAAGACTATATTTCTTCATATATATATATATATATATATATATATATATATATATATAATTAGGTGATTCCGCGACCTTGGTTTCAGTCTTTCGGTGTCTTCTACAGATTTTACGTTAAGTTAATTTCCTGTCCCTAAAAAATATGAACGTTATATATATTTTTTTTTTATATTTAAAATTTTTTTATGTTTTTAAAAAATAAACCGTTAGGAAATCAATTGACTGAAATCGCCTGAAGACACCGAGAGTTTGAAATCAATGTCGCAGAATCGGCTAATCTTCCAGTTTTACATATTTAAAAGCTCTACATGTTAACTTTTTCTGTTCCATGGTCTAATTAAACCCTTACCATATTATATATATATATATATATATATATATATATATATATATATATATATATATATATATATATGTGTGTGTGTGTGTATGTGTGTGTATGTATGTATGTATGTATCTATGTATAAGTAATGGTCAAATCCAGAGCATATAACAGAGCCGTTAAAGTCTGTAATTTCTCCCTGACTGAAAATCTGATAATCCTACAAAGAATGGGTGCCCAGCTGTTGTATATGAGAAGCGAGTTTATTGCCGGATGCCGGCCTACGTACAAATATTTTATTAAAAACACAAATCCGGTTTAAGAGTCAAATGCCGTCCCTGGAGTATATAAAGTCAAATGATAGCTTGCTTGCGTCTCTCCGCGTGATAATATTTGTAACATGAAACTCTGAGTTTATGCTGGCATTATTGAATTCATGTTATTATTATTATATCATATCGACTTGAATGCTCAGTTTACTTTATGTTTGAAACTTTTAGCTTAATTTAAGCTTTAGCTCTGTTCTTAATGTTTCTGTGCCGTAGTTCCCGTGAATGCTTGATCACTTTTAACTATTAAAGTAAATGTCTGAATTTGGTATTAACTTATACCGGATAACAATGGAACCATTCAACTTGAGCTATTCGGCTAAGAACCTTATGCCACCCACCTAAAGTGTGTATAAAATCAGATTATTTCAGAAAATATAATAGATAGCGTGAAAGGAATAAAGCGGTGGAATTTTTCTTTCAACAATCACATAAATGAAAGAAATAAAAACAATGAAATAAAGGAGATTGGATTCAAATCGTGTTAACATTCCGCCCACAGAAGGATCGATGATAAAATCTTCGAACGAAAATGTTCAGCATGATAAAAAGCTGAAAGTTATTAGCCATAAATTTTTCAGAATAATATAAGATTGTCCAAATAATAAGATATTTTAATGAAATAATAATTAAAACGAAAAAAAAAAACAATAATTATTACAAAATGAGGAAGAATGATTAAAAAAAAAGAACTTGCACGATGGCGTAACAAAAATGACCTAATGAATGGGAGAATAGCATTAATATGAAGGAAAATTAGGCATCGAAAATAATATAGGTAAAAGTATAAAGAAATAAGTTTGTCTGTCAATGATCATAAAAACGACTTCCTAATAACCCTAAATTCTGATGAAGAATAACATTTGAAAGAAACAGTAAAAGATATTTCAAAGAGAGAATCAATGCTCTGGTAGTAAAACTATGTCGCAACACAATAGAAGCCATACAATGGTTTAAGAATATAAAATATAAGGAAAGATAAAATTATTGAAAGGTGCACTAGAAACGATGTCCCGTCTTTTTTGTAATATAACAAAAATGTCTTGCCGCGTGGTGCATGTCTGTGTGTTAGTAGATAATGCTAATTTGAAAATGTGTGGTGATTACAAAATGGACTGCCATGGGGTACAGTTAATAGAGTAGTGCGCATGCCTGGTTGTATATAAAAGGTGGATTGACGTTCCGCGAATCCGGAACGAAATAGTAGACAATATCACTACATACCCCTTTCTTCCTAAACAAAGTTGTTAATACTAGATCTCTAAAAACAAATCAAATATAAAAGAAATAAACAGAAAGGCTATTTCAGAGTAGACTGCTTGACAAGCTACACCGAAGCTGGGGATAATTCTGCCCGATGAGGCACTTGCTGTGATGTTATATAGCGATGTTTATGAGTCCATCTTTGATGGTGGTCACACCATCCTACCAATAAGGTTACGCTTTGGAGAGTTATTTGGCGCGTCTGAGATTCCACACAAAGATGGATATGTAAAAGCCACAGATTTCTGCAAAGCTGCATGTAAGACATATTGTGATACTGGTGGAACAGGCGTCACTAGAATACTTATGTGTTGCCGGTTTCTTTGTATTACATACCCATTGACCTTCCTCAGGAGATAGTAGAGGTGACTCTCTGCTTGAGATACTACAGTCGCTGGGTCCCAGCTTCCAGACTCAGAATTTTTACTCTTACATTTTGGCCAGGGTACAGGGGTGGTAGTTTCTCCTTGAGTGCATGACGGTAGAAGTAAGTCTTTAGGTTTTGTTGTTAGCGTGCCGTTCTATATATTTGGTCCTGGTCTTGGCGATTGTTTGTAATATTTTTTGTTACTAGTGATTGGATTTGTCTACCCATAAGTAGTTGTGCCGGACTTAATATGACAATTTGAAATACGAGTACAGAGCAAGTGCAGTAATGCGATATTCGGCTGTTGTCCGGGATTTGCTTGTCCGTCTTAAGGATGGTCTTGACAGTTCGTATCTGACGCTCTATGAAACCATTACCCTCTGGTCGCCGAGGTAAGGTGGTCTCATGCTTGAAACCCCATTCTTTAGAGAATCACCGATAGAGGGTACTCGAGAAGTGTGGTCCATTATCACTAACTTTGATGGTATGCGAAATTCTGTAAAGCTCGATAGGGTCGAAACTACAGAGTGATGTAGGTGTGAGAGCTCATCAGTTAAAACGTTGTCAGATCCCGTGTTAAAGGTGAGTTTGAAGTTATACCCCTGAAGGCGTGCTGGGTTTGAAGTGAGCGGTTAAAGTGAGATATTCACTATAACAATGTTTGGTGACTGCGCATGTGTTTGACTACAGTGTACTTGAAGTAGTAGTTGGCTATGATCAGCCACCGGCATCCAAGGAGATGGAACAATTCTTTGCCACCTACATCACATGGCTTTGTTGGAATGTGTTGCATAAGTGACTCTCGCATTTGAAATGACTGAAGCTGTTGGCAGATATTGCATGACTTTTGAATTTCTTCGATTTTTTCTGTTTATGCTTACCCAGTAAAGTGTACCTGACGAGGAGTTTGGTTTTCACCTGCCTTAAATGAGAGGTATGAAGTTGTCTTAGTATGTCTTCTTTGAGAGTTTGAGGAATGGCAATCTCTTGTCTTTTGAGGATAAGACCATCATCGATTGAGAACTGGTCTCTTAGACCCCAGAACGATCTGATATAAATAGGCAGCTGCTTGATTTTCTCGGGTCATCCCATGATGTTGGTATATAGCAGCAGGTTTAGAAAAGGAATGGTTGTTGTGCAGATTCTCATTTGTTCAGTGGGGTCAACGAACAGTATCATCCTGTTCATCAAGCTCGATAGGGTCCTAACTACAGAGTGAAGTAGGTGTGAGGGCTCATCAGCCAAAACGTTGTCAGATCCCGTGTTAAAGGTGAGTTTGAAGTTATACCCCTGGAGTCGTAAGGGCTTTCGTTTTAGGCGTCCTGGGTTTGAAGTGAGAGGTTTGTCGATTAACATTACAAGAGGTTTATGATAACTTGTAAGCCGTGGGTATATAGATATGTGGTAAATATCTGTGTACCAAATACGATAGCCAGTACCTCATGTTCGACTCTGTTTGCTAACATACGCGATAGGTGACAGATTGTGAGCTGAATGTTATTTTGCGCCGTCTATTCTATAAAAACTCGTGTCATAGTGCATGCAAATTGTGAGTTCGGGATAAAAATATTGAAGCAGGGACGTTTTGTCTACTTCACTCTTTAAGTTCTCTGGTTGTGTGGCTTACATTTAAACACAGTCCTGTTTTAGATCTGAAGTCCTTGACGAACCAAGATAAGTATATCATCACACCTAAGAACTGTTGAAATTGTGTTTTGATACGTGGTTCCGACATCTCCTGTAGTTCTCTTACTTCTGTTGGTTTGAGTTTCTTCCCGTTATGGGTGTACAGCTTTTATCTCAGGGTAAGGGCCTCTTGGGTAGCGACTTCCATAAAATACCTTAGGTTTTTGATCCGTATATGGTGATTCCATCAGCTATACCACCTGCTCTAGTGCACTATTCGAGTATCCTGTCCATCTCAAATTGGTAAAGATCCTGACTTAAATTCAAATCAAATGGAAGTTGTTCGAAACAGTATCGTTCAAGAGGCATTTGGAAAGTCTTTATTGCCTGGCTTTTGCGATCAAGCTTTATGGACTAGTATCCAGACTTCTCACCTAACTTTGAGAAAATCTAGTCATGGCAAACTCTTATTGTGTTTTCATATTTGGTGAATTATATAAAAGCGCTTACCCAGTTTGTTGGGTTTTTCAACACGGTGAATGACCCGTTGGGATTCGATCTTATCGAACTTACCCTTGGTTTCTTTCCCGCATGGCGATAGGTTTTCTTCTCGATGTATCTATGTGACATAGGACATTAGGATTAAGAACAAGCTTGTGTGTCCTTCGGAATTCACCAATTCAGTTGAATTTGTCAGGTTAGAGGCGCATTAGATCAGGTACACAGTTGATGAGTTGTTGCTGGACTGATATAGTTTAGTTCATTGTCACGGCCTTAAGTGCTAGCGATGTTTCTAGGCCCAGTATAGCTGGTCCTGGAACATCAACCACATTGAATTGAGTATATAGAATGGAGAGTTCTTTTATTTGCGCTTAATATTTATGGTGCAGTGACAGTTTATCTTGATGTTGTTGTCGCCTGTTGTATACGTTATCGAAATAGTTTGAGCGACTCAGCAATATTTGCGAGTCCCAGTCAAGAGTAGGTAAGTGTATCTACACGGTAGCCATAATATCTGCTTTTTAGTAGCGGTTATGTTGTGAGCTCGGCCTAGAGTAAACCAACGAGAATTCGAGGAACATTAATAGGCATTGTGTTGAAATGAATGATCCAGGTAGTGGATTTGCAGCTTTGTCTACACAGGTGGCAAATATCTTGCGGAATACGCGGGTAGGTATTTTCTTTGCCTGTGCCGCAGTATCTGCCATCAGTTTGAAATTATGAGTGTCTGGGTGGTCAGTTAAGTTGATGCTAAAGTCAACAAATGCTTTGTATCGGGGGCCTTTCATATCTGGTGATTGTCCACCGTTGATTTTGAAAGAGCTGAAAGTGCGGTTTGCCATCGCTGCATCTATATTGGCTGTGGCTTGGTCGTTAAGTTTGACGACGCAGTTGATTTTCCTGCCACGCTCATGTTATTCTCTCGACTGGTGTAGGCCAGGATTTTACTTGCTGTCTCTTGGCCTTGTGTTTCGACTAGATGCAGATTGTCGCCAAGTGGCTTACTTTGCCACAAATGTTGCATGTGTCGTTTTTGTCAGGACAAAGTTCTATGCCTCTGGTGAGTACCGCGATTTATGGTGGCTGTCTCTGATGATGCCTATAGTTAGTGAAGCTGTCTAACGTATATTTCTGATGCTTCATGTGTACGGGACAATTTAACAGCCTCTTCGATTTTGTAGCTCCTTGGATTGATCAACAGTTCCGTCTGTAGTTCGTATATGGGCGTGTCGCTATTATTAACTAAAACAAACCTTATTTACTACGTTAGCTCTGAAAATACAATTTGCTAACAGTCGGCATCTGTTAAAGAAGATATCCGTTCTATCTGTTGGCTTTTGCTGATATTTGCTAAGTTCAAGCCTACAGACACGGTACTTGGTTGACGGTTCGAGCTATCCCATGAAGGTAGAAAATATTTTTGTGATTCTTTGCGGTCATCATCTGTCATCGACCAACTTTCGAAACAGCGTAGGCCTTCTTCGCAGGTTACGAGGAGAATTTATGGAACCATATGTTCTTGTTTTGTTGCCTTAACAGTGACGTAGAGTTCTGTTATGGTCCGGTTCCTAGTACCACTGTGATAGTCCAAGGTAGAACCAATAAAGAAGAACTCGAATACAGGTATGGAATAACACAGATATATTACAAACAGGAATATATACAGAGAAGTAGAAGTGTTAGTATGAACAATCAGGTTTAGTAGAGAGAACAATGTAGTCTAGATCAGTAATCACTATTCCAATGTCTTGCAGTAATTGTCTGAACGCGACTCTGCTTCGTACTGCCTCTGACTCGACTCTTGACTCGACTTGAACTACTGACTCGACTTGAACTACTGACTCGACTTCTTGCCTACTCCAGTGGCGCAGTATTTATTAAGTATGTAATAGTCCATTATTATTATTATTATGGGTAAGATCTCATAACAAGTTCTATGTGTTATCGAAATAGTTTGAAAGACTCAGCAATGTTTAGCGAGTCCCAGTCAAGAGTAGGTACTTTATCTACACTGTAGTCATAATATCTGCCTTTAAGTAGCGGTTATGTTGTGGGCCCGGCGTGGCGTAAACGAACGAGAATTCGAGGAACGTAGAGGGTCAAAATATTATGTACTACTGTGTGTACTCACTTTTTTTTTTTTTTTGATACTATGATATAATAGCGTTTCTTATTGTATTATCCAGTCTCGCTGCGAGAATGTCATATTGCGTGGTGCATATATGTGTGTTAGTAGATAATGATAATTTGAACACTTATTGTAGTTACAAAAAAGATTGTCATGTATATTTCATTAAATAGTCAAATTAGTGCGCATGCGCGGTTGTACATAAAAAGTATATTGATTGTCCGCAAATAGTTATTATCATTGTAAAAAGAAGATACTGAAATCGTAATACATGCCAAGAATTTGGTATTATTCCACGAAGCGGGGGGTGGGAGTTATTCACATAAGATTGCATCCTATATTTCAGATTGACAGGTCGGGCATACGACTATGAGGAGACTTGAGAGCCATTGAAGAGTGTAATTTCTCCCTGACTGAAATATCTTATAATCCTGCAACAGAACTGTTGTCCAGGTATTGCATTAGAGAAGCGAGCTTATCGCTACATGAAGACATAAGTATAAATATTTTATTAAAGGCACAAATCCGGGTAAGTGTTAACTGCCATCCCTGGAGTAAGTAAGTTAAATGATAGCTTCCTTCCGTATTTTCACGGGATATTTTTTGTCTCATGAAACTCTAAGATTAGCTATTATTTAATTCAGGATATTATTATATCATAGCGACTGGAGTCCTCAGTTTATTTTATATTTAAACTTTTAGTTTATTTTATGCATTAGCTTTATTGTTAAGATTTCTATGTAGTAGCTCCTCAGCACGGTTGAGCATTTTTACCTATCAAAGTAAGCGTCTGAATTTAGAGTTTCCCTGTCACGAATCCCGACCGCCACAATGGGACGATTAAACATGAGCTATTCGGCTATAAATATTATGGCGGCTGAACAGACTTGTCGCTACAACAATATAGGCTTATAATGAGACGATAGAATTAGTTTTATCATATATATATATATATATATATATATATATATATATATATATATATATGTAAAACAGATGTATTCGCATCAACAACTATTTCTAGTCAACACCCTCTAGAATCATTTCAAATATAATGCTTACTACCCACACAATAATGGCTTCCTACCCATAGTCCTCCATTGAACAGCATATATATGAAGTTTAGTCAACACACATGGTCCGAAGATTACGTTCACGCATGAAACAGACTATCGCCGCTCGATGTTTAACTCAATGAGCAATTTTATATTTAGATACGCCCTAGACCTGATACTGAACATTATAAATATAGGACACATTAAAACAACATGTTTAATATTTTTATCATATATATATATATATATATATATATATATATATATATATATATATATATATATAATGATCATTTGTAAAGGTATCTTAATTCCAATTGTAAAGAAAATTTTGTGAGTCTGGTATAACGCATTTCAAATTCTATGTTGCGTTAATAGGAGTCGCCTGGATTATACCAACGTATTACTATATATATGACACTCATAATAAAAGAAAATAACTCACTCAGAAGGAAAATGCTAGAGAGTTCTGCCATAGAATATTACCCAAATAGTAATCTACGCCCAGGCCTTTTCTCTATTTCACCTTTCTTAACAACGTTACTGCTTTCCCAAACAAACGTACGCAACAATAATGTAAAATCAAAAGGAAATGGTTGAATCGTCAAACAGTTATAATGACAATATTCTCCACACGTGACAATAACTGGCGTTATTTTCAGTTAACAATATGAAAATAGCGTTCTCTATATTCCTCCAGTTGCTAAGAACATTAGTTTATTATTATTATTATTATCATTATTATTATTATTATTATTATTATTATTATTATTAGTTACGTTCTTTAATTAAATTCATTTTGTTTTTGTTTTTTCTTTGAGAAAGTCCACGTTGGACGAAACGCGTCAACAATAACTACTGCTTTCCTAGTGTCATTTGTATTTATAAATATTGTCTTTTCTACAGGTTAACTCTGATAAATTTATATATATATACATACATACATACATATATATATATATATATATATATATATATATATATATATATATATATATAAATTTAGCTTAGAGCTTAGCTTAGCTGAATGCGCTCGTATCTAATAATTATTCCGACACTTTCTCCATTAATTAATCCACAAAAAACATTTGTTTCACTAAAAAATGTGCATTAGTAAACTTATGGAAAATAAGTTACTTTGTGATTTACAGAATCTTTCTCTTAAAAAAAAATTCTGAAAAATACTTTTTGTCCCGTAGCTGTTATTGTTCTTTCCATTACTGATGAGGGCTTCCTTTCCAATCATTTTTTCGAAGTAGTTTGGAATGTCTTGGTTATGTGATTACTTTCTGTTTGAGTTACATGTAATATCTATTGGAGTTGCTGGTGGTGAAAGTCCTCAAGTGATGTGTTTTTTCTTCTTGCCCTCACGTTTTCAACTGATTTGAAGTGGAGCTAATACATTGAATCAATAGCTGCATCTAGTGCTAAGAAAGTCGAGTCACTGTGTCCTGCCAGAAAATCTTTCTCGCCAGAGTCCATCTTGCACATTTAGAAATCTACCATTCGTCCGTGCATTGCGTACCGTTTCCATATCTTGTCTGGTGTTTCTGCTATTCATCTCGAGATTCTCAGACAAAATCCAAAGAAATATCTGCTATGTAATCGAGCGTGATTTGGCATCTCGAATTTAGTCACATTCTCATGTCTTCCTTCTTTCTTTTCTACAAATATTTTCATGGCAATTGTTCTGACGAGAATTTCCCCTGCTACACCGTCTACATGAATTTACGCGTGTTATTTGATTGACAACTAAGTTTCGCCTGTTTAGTGTTGGAATAGCTAAATGCACCTACTTTTTTTTACTTATATTCTAACATTTTCTTCATTGAAATTCCTTTCTGTTTACCTGATTCCCTGATAATTACAATCTTAAAAATAAAAGAAAATACAGCGTCATCGATCTTCTTGAATCCAGTTCATCTTTTGTCCTTTCCTCAATCCTCCATATACTCAGATTTTTCTTAGTTTCACTCCCTGTAATCCCCTGCGTGATAATGGCATTTCTGATTTGGTTTGGGGGAAATGATTAAAAAGAAAAGAAATGATTTTTTTTTTTTTTTTTACTTGTGATTTAATGAAAATTGTTGTAAGTACGAGTTAAACGATAAAGATGCTTTAGAAGTTATAGGCGACATCTTTAGTCGTAAACGATGTCAGAATAAAGCTTATGTAATAATCAGTTGAAAGGATAAATTATTTTTTGTAAAATTTATACATAATTTATTTATAAACAGAATTAACCTGTTTCTTAATACTTTACTTAACTTTTGGAAGGCATCTTTTCCATAACCGATTTCTGATTTATGTGTCACACTTTCCTTTCCTCTGTTAAATCTCTTCCCGGGTATTTAAACTTGTTTACTTGCTCACTTTTGTTATCTTTAACTTCTTCACTTCTTGGTTTGTTTCTTTTGCTGACAACTATACACAATATCAACTTACTATTCGTGTTTAGTCCTTTCTTCTCGCTTCCCCTTACTATATTCTGTAGAAGTGCCTGTAATTTACTTTACGTATCTGCTATGTGTCAAATGCGTATGTTACATTGTTAAAATTGTGACCACCAAGAATGAATCCTAGTAGGTTTTCTAATATTCTTCACCTCACTGAATAGGTTGAATAAATCCGCAGAGAAAACAGCCTTGTCGTACACCCCTGTCTACTTTTGTGTATTTACTGAATTAAAACAGGAAAAGAGTTATATATGACGGAAAACAGGGTATCCTCCTCAGCTACACAATTTGATTGTTAGATGAGGAATTGATATTTATATCAGGACTGATTTCTGTATTTCTTACCTATGTTGATAACCGTGTTTGGTGATTAGCTTTCGTGGATTACGTTAAAAGGCTCCATTAGCTGCAAGATACCGTCATATAAATCTGAGTGTAGATTTCGCAGTATCGGAAATACTAGCGATTGTTCTTTCTTATTTGTATTATTTCTATTTGTTAAGCCTTGACACGTTTCTGTGTTTGACATCAATCCCCTTTAGAGATTACTGTTTGCGCAGAGAATCAGAAAGATTTCCCAGGGTCACGATTTTTCTCCCTCTCTATGCGACAATGTGCCAACATTAAAATTACTTAAAAGTAAGAGCTCCAGGAACGAGGCTGAGCGATCTGTGGTGCCATGCAATCGCACGCCCACCAAATGACATGCAACTATACTGTTGGCAAAAAGGTACGTTCATCTTAATATTTGATGGAATTAAAATGCGTATAGTTTTAAGAAACTTCATTAAAAGGGAAAATTCTTTATCACATTTTGAGTATATATAGAGGAAGATGTCTTCCAAAAGATATGCAAAGAATAAAGAAACAGGCAAATTTCGTTTTAAACAAAGAGTACTTAAATATTATGAAATATCGGTCCTGTTCTTGAATAATGGGCCATCTCCTCACAGACGAATAAATGACTGAAAGCAAAAAAAAATATGTGTTTCTAAAGAAATGCTGAGATACCATAGACCGAACATGCAAGCAAAGACGAGGTTTTAGAGAAAATTGAAACACAAAGGATTTATAGATTCAACATCAAAAAGAGACAGTTCATATTCCTAGGCACATAATGAGGTAAGGAGACTTGGGAAATTTGATACTCACAGAACAGATTGAGGGCAAGAGGGATAGAGGAAAGCAAGACATAACCTACTTAGCGAGATTTAGTAAATCGGTGGTGTAACAGGGTTTAGGAGCGATAACAAATATACAAAATTTATTAAGGGTTAAAAAGGATAGGAAATTGTGGAGAGCCATGATTGCCACTGAAAGGACACGTTACATAGAAGAAGAAAACTACTGCTATTTCAGTATCTAATTTTACTGGAATGTTTAAGAAAGTTAGCTTTATTCTTCTATGTACCGTGTCCTTTGAAGACGTGGGTGATCATAGCACTCTAAAACCTATCCTTTTTACCTTTTGCAATTTTTACCTTTTAAATACCCCTCCTCATCCTAAATACGATCCATCACTAAAGATGCTGGCAAAATGATCGTCTCCTTGTACCACGTCAGTAAGTACCTGACTCTTCATGCTATCGACTACCTTTATAAGAGCCAGATCAAGCCGGAAATGGAGTACTGTTGCCATATTTGGACAGGAACTGCACAGAACTCAATTTCTAGTCTTGATAGAGTTCAAAAACGACTCCGATCTCTTGTTGGAGAAAGATTAATTTCCACTCCAACCTCTCTTTCACAGGCAGGATGTAGATAATCTGTCACTGCTTTATCGCTACTAATATGGAAAGTACTCTCACGAACTGCATCTCTTAGTTCCAACAGGCCTGACCTTCACGGTTAGACCTCTCCATGCCACTTACATAGTAATAATCTCTGTATCCCATCGCCGAGATATAAGTTCCACTCAAACAGCTTATCTCGCGAACCAATGCCCTGTGGAAGAGACTCCCAAGATGATGCTTCCCAGATCACTACAATCTTAACCTGTTCAAGTCTAGAGGAAAAAGTTATCTTCCGTTCTAATTGATATAGACTCACACTTAACGTCAACCTCTAGGTCGAGTGACCTACGGGTCTTACTGTAAAAATAATAAATCCTTTTTCTGGCTTCCGTTTAAAAAAGCTCTTTATGGAGGTTACGCACTGATTCACATTTTTCTCTTGCGTATGACATGTGAATGTCAAATTCTCCAGAGCTAAACGTCCTAGAGGTTTCGGTTCTCCTTTTTACTCTAAGTTTAAACGTAGGTTTTGTTTCTATTTTCATTAAAACTTCCTCGTTGCTCACGCGTTCTGTTCATGTTAATTCGTAGCATTCTTCTGTAGATCTGCTTCTCAGTTGACAGAAGTTGTCGATTTAGTATCTGTCTATATTTTTGAGATGAGGTATTATGTATACTTTAAACATGGCGCGGGGAACTAAAACAGTCTACCCCAGTATGCGAAGTAAAAGGTTCAGTTCGACATTCCAACTATCTGAAGAAGGCTGGGACGTACAAGGGCCGAAACGTTGTAATATATTTGTCGAAAAAGATGAGGACAATAGTCCGAATAATGTAAATGTTGTCGATTTAACTGAGAAGAAATTGTCTTGCTTTCACTGTTGCATAGGAGAATTGACCTTATGTAGAAGTTGAGCGCTCATTTATTTGTTTCTAATTTAATTTCCCTGTTTTATATTACTTTGCTTATTTTTAAGACATGTTTGATATTCTGCGCTTTCAAATTTCTACCACATTGCCACATTCTATTAATCTACTAAAACACTTGCAAGATATTTCAATTTTTGTACTTGCTTGATTTTTACATCGCCATTTTGCATCTCACATCCTAGGTTATTCTCTTTACTGGCACCCTTGCACTCGGTCGTCTTAAAACTTAGGCTTAATCTTTTCAGTTTAATTTCAGTTTAATTAAAAAGTATATATTAATATTGATTTATCAGCATTCTATTTTTTTAAATTTTAGTTTCGATGCAATCTGACAAGTAAAATCCTTTGAAAGATTTTGAGATTACGAATACGGTATATGCATAAACTTACTGAATATTGGCTTGATCAGCTTTGGGAAATTTGTTTTTCGCTTCTTTATGGATTAAGAAGATTACTGACAAATAATTGTTACAAAAAGTCTAAAGCAAAAATATCATTATCAGCCCGACGACATCGTCTTCAACGTGCTGAAAAGATATTCTTTTCGATTGGGTTCGAAAAATTTAAATCTATAGATAAATCTATTTTAACAGAAACCGCGTAAATAATAATAATAATAATAATAATAATAATAATAATAATAATAATAATAATAATAATAAAAACGTAGTGTTTATTTTGCAATGAACACAATTTCAAATATAATAAGTTAAGATGAGCCGAATTCCAAAATAATCATTATATTTTTGCATAAGAAAATAATGTATACATTCCTAATGAATTTCCAAATTGAAATAAACCTAAGTGTACAGCAAATCGGTATAATTCGTTCAATTCGTTCATGCATAGATTGTTGCTTTCACAGCTGGCCTAATGCTTTTGTCACGTATTTAGAGATTCTAGATAAAATACAAAGAAAAATCTACAATGTTATTACTCTTCATCTCGCACCTCAGGTTTAATCATTATTATCACCTCCCTAACGTAGCATTCCGTTGACTTTTCACTAAATATTTCTATTGTTCTCATAATCTTTCTTTTTTGGTAGCTAGACAATATGGATTTGAGCGTAATACAAGGTTGCTGACAAAGTATAATCAATTTTACAATTCAAATAGTTAGATACAACCGTAAATTCTATGATAGACGTTTTTTTTTTTTTCTCACACTTTTTTATATAGGCTTCTTTTATTCTTTCGTGAATAGATAAGTATTTTAAAGGCCTTCGATGATCCACTATTCCTATTGTTATGGGAACTAAACCCATAATAATAATGAACTATTCCTGACATTATAAATACTGCGCCTCTCAAGAGGTATGAGGAGATTTTAAGACGAGGTGAGATAATTGAGAGCATATTTTAAAGACATAGGAATAGTGATACTTGTCGAGACAACATATTAGGTTGGTGCAAAAATAATGACGTAATAATGTCGTTTTTTGACGTATTTTTTAACGTCAAAAACGATATTATTGCGTCATTATTTTTGCACGAACTTAATATTTCACTCTAACCAAATCTAATAGTCATTACTAATACTTCTACTTCTTTGTATTATATTTCTCTTGTAATATATCTTTGTATTCCATACCTGCGTTCGTGTTATTCTTTCATTGGTTCTAACCTTGGACCATCACAGTGGTACTAGGAACTTAGACGAGAATACCTATCAAAAATGCTTCAAACCAGATATACAACGACCACGACTATACCTTAAAAATACTTGACCCATAAGCCTGAAAAATAATATACTTAAATAACGGGTGATCCCCAGTCTGATTCAATAAAGACGATAAGAATTGTTTCTGAAAGTTTGCTTAAATTTGTTATGAGATGATGAACTGAATTATTCTGTTCAACATAGATTAAAAGAAGGTTAAACAAAGAAGATTAGCAAAAGAAACGCTTGGGAAATGATTTTTACTTACTAGTCAATTTTGATCTTCAAAAAGTTAAATGCAATGTCAATCGTTATTTTCCATCTGCCTAATTCCTATTTTTTGTATTGTTTTCTCTCTTTAATACAGTAGAATCCCTCATATCCGGGGTACCTCATATCCGGAATCAGGCATATGCGTACAGGATTTGATGTGTATATTTTAAATATTTGGGTGATATGGAACTTATTTTAAATTTCAGTTTTTCAAGAAGTTTAAGTTTTATGCTTATTTCACCCCAATGGCTTGTATTGGTGCAAAATATGATGGGAATAAGTGGAAAGGATGACAACGAAACACATATGCAACTAGATAGCGACGAGATTGTTGTGAAACCTGAAATTGAAAATGCTATCGAAAATGTTGGCAGTTCAGCTATAACGATTGCAATAGCGCACGCAGAGTTAAAAAAAAAAGTGTCTTTTTAAAAAAAAAAAATTCAAGAACAAAAAAAACAAAACGAAATGCGGAAACAATTGAGAATGGCATTAGAAGAGAAAGGATCATCTCGTAACAGCAATTAAAATCTCTTCGTTACATTATTTGTTTTGCATACGTGGCATACTTAATTTATTGGATTTTCAGTAACATTACATAATATAATTCTTTTTCTTTAAAATTAATTCCGTTATATTTCACTCACCATTAGATTATTTCGCTTACTATAACACATTGAAAATAAATGTTAAACCTGATTTCAGTTCCTTTATTTTAATCTAAATATAAAGCCTTATATCCGAACTTTGTAACCAATTTCCCATATCCCAAAGACCTTCTTAGTCCGATTGCCAGGGATTGTACGGTATTTTTGTTCTTTTTCTCATATTCTCTCACACTCAGGAACACATTGTATGTTAGTGATTTTATTACCTTGCTAGAGTGACATGTATAAAAATCATACATGCAATGACACAATAAATGCTTTAGTAAACTATAATTAACTATAAATTTGATTATAATAATGCGTCTTCTAAGTATTTTCCTTCTGTACGTGCGCTGTTATGGCTGGTCACAACTTCATGTCATTTTTTAACGTTGACTAAGTTTTTTGTTTTTTACCTATCCCTCCTAATCCCGCTTCTGATAACCGTTTTCACAAGCTCTTTAGGTAAATGATTCGCTGCTTTATTCAGTTCCTGTTGCATTCAGTATCTTCTCTGAATACCAAATTCTCCAAGTCCGCTTACCTCATTATATTTGCTAAACATTAAACTCTCTCATTCTGATCTGGTTTCAAAGACGTCCTTTTCGTTTCCATTTTCTTTAAAATTCCGTCATAATATACACGGTCAATCCCTTGGAATTCTCAGCATTCTTCTGTGTAAACATATTTCTGATGCGTCAAGACACATCTCCTTGTGTAATGAGATTGTACAGTATTCACTGCCATAGAGGATGACATGATATTCCATAACATTTCTGCTACTTTATTTAAAAAGGAACACAACATTTAAAATGCCGGGTGAGTATATTAAGAAATAATCAACAAGAAATGAATGACTTCCTAATAGAACTCTTCATGTCA
The DNA here is from genome assembly GCA_963932145.1 of Acanthosepion lycidas. Lineage (NCBI taxonomy): Eukaryota > Metazoa > Mollusca > Cephalopoda > Sepiida > Sepiidae > Acanthosepion > Acanthosepion lycidas. The sequence continues at coordinate 23,440,872 of OZ010581.1, read as the reverse complement.
ATAATATTCAGAAAAAGAAGACCCAAAAATGATAATATTCACAAAACGAATACTCAAAAATGTATAATTTAAATATTTGCAGATGATATGATCTATCATCTGCAAATATATCATCTAGCATTAATTATATTTATTATACAAAAAAAGAACCAATAAAATATATTTTTAATAAACACTTATATTCATTTAACATTTAAAAAATCAACGATAAACATAAACATCATGCTGTATACACGAGACATCTACACAACGAATGAAAACAAAACAGTTCAAAAAACTGAGACAGATAATGACTTTTTCCGGCTGTTAACCATTTAAATTTTTCTGTGAAACGTTACAATTGCTTCCAATTGCATATAAAGATGTTACCAGCAGGACATTTAATATTATAGGACACGTGAAAAAAAAAAAAAAAACGAGAAATAGTATTGTCGAGAGGCTTACAGTTATAATATTAATATATGTTTTCTCCCAAAAAATAAGATAGATAAATTCTATAGAAATCTCATGTGTGTATCATTCATAAATTTGTTAAAAAAGAACATGATAATTAGAGATTAAATATGTCTATTTTTATATAAAATAGTAATTCAAAGATAAGTATATTCATACAGGAAACTAATATATCGTTTTAAAATTTACATTTAAAAAAATTATCATTTGAGAGTAGATACATGTATTTGTAAAGAAAATGGTAATTTATAATATACATCCTCCATTTTTCAGGAAAAATGTAATGAAAGAAATAGATATCTGTTTTATTGGGAAAAATTTAATAGCAAAATGGATACAAATATATTTTTACAGTATTAGTAATATAAAACATAGAATAATCTATTTTATCTCGAAAATCATAATGCAAAAAAAAAAAAATACTGGCAGTTCTTCAAAACAGTGGAATGTAATCGATAAATACAATCAGATTTCTTCCTAGGAATACATTCTTACTTCTATTGTTTCTAATTGCCGTCAGATCTGTTGTACAAGTTTGTCTGATCGAATTTGACTTTGGCTGATTAGGAATTTCTTCACAGTAGCCGCCGACTTGTGCGCCCCCAGCGAGTTACAGAGTCGGCAGATAAAGTTTGAGAAAAATGGTAAAATTTGTAATGGAATTTGTTAGGCGTGGGTGTAGAAAGGTCTAACGTAGTTAGGAACATAAGTTTTTAACCTAATGGCATAAGAAGAATTCATCCTACTCAACAATTTCTTATTTTGCAACGAAAGGTCTTCTTTGTCAATGGACTTATTATAGAATTAAGCCGGCTGGGCCAGGATGGCAAACGGCTGTTCAGAAAACCTCGAAGTCGCGAAATTCTTACAGTGATGGAATGATTTAAGATGAATATATATATATATATATATATATATATATATATATATATATATATATATATATATATATATATTATGAAATGGGCAAAGTCCGACAATTATTTTAAGACATTTTTATGTTTATACATTCTTTTTTTATATATACAAATATGTAAGTAAATGCTCTGTTTATAATAAACAGTATTAAACAACATTTACCGGACTGAAGGACGTATATATTCTGTGACAATTTCTCGGACATTCAGGCCGGTAAATGTTGTTTAATACTGTTTATTATATACAGGTCATTTACTTAAATATTTGTATCTTTAAAAAGAATGTATGAACATAAAATGTCTTATATATATATATATATATATATATATATATATATATATATATATATATATATATATACAAAAATAAAAGGAAAAGAGCAGTCAGATAAGAATTAAGCTTTCTTTAGCATATACTTTATAAAAAACGTACTCAATACAACGTAGAAGAAAATATATTTTAATATGTTTATTAGAAAAATATTTTATATCGCTACACAAAAACTCTCAGGTTTCGGGGCTGAAAATTGTTCCAATACATCAGATGATGTTCGGTAACTTATGATGAAGATTTTACATCATAACTTTTATAACATAATGTATCAAAAGTTTTGTGTAGCGATATAAAATATTTTCTAGTAAAATATTATATATATATATATATATATATATATATATATATATATATATATATATATATAAATATATATATATAATGTATATTTATGTAGCGAAGCAATCATTTTTTTAAAAAAATAATTATAATTATGTATATATGTATATACATATATATGTGTGTGCCTGGCGTGTGTGTGGGGGGGTGATAGCGATTTATAAATTTTATATATAAAAAAAATGATTAGGGAAAAATTTATGACGAAATGGAGAAAGGATTTCGTTTGACGTGTTTTGTCCTTCATCGAATTAAGTTCGTTATGTTCGGCCGAATACACATGCGTAGGAACGAGGCATGCTGGGAATGTTAAATCTCTTATATATATATATATATATATATATATATATATATATATATATATATATATATATATATATATATATATATATATATATATATATATATATGTAATCTAGCCGATTTCATTTGAATTTGTTTTCTTTTTGTTTTCATCAATTTTTTTATTAGAAAATAGAAAATCTGACTGGAATGGTGAAGTCCTCTAAGAGCCAAGGCGTAAATTAACTGAACATGACCTTGCGATCAAGGCACGCGCTGAAACTCTATAAACATGTTTGTCTTAGCGAATTGTTTCTCATTTGATCATAGTAATATTTTTCAAGTCAAAATTGTGGCCTGTTTCGCCACTAACGTATGTAAAGCTTTTCTTGTGAAATGTCTCTTGAGTATACATATAACATTTATTGAGTTTTAGAGCTTTCTCTTTTTGTGACATTTATAGCAAAGAGTAAATTCCTCCTTTACGTTTTAGCTTATTTTTTTTTGTTTGATATTGACAAAGGCTTTTATTTTTTTTAAGATGTGGTAGTAACAGATTTTATGTTGAGTTTACATAAGTTCTTTCCATTTGTAGTTTTGACAGCGTTAGCTGTTTGCGCAATATATATATATATATATATATATATATATATATATATATATATATATATATATTATTTTGAGTTGTCAGGAGTGGGCAGTGTGTTTCTATTTTAAAAAAATCATCAGCATTTTGTTTCGCATAGAATATAAATTAAGAAAAAAAAGAAGAAAATGAATCTAAATGAAATCGTGGAGTCTAATTACATCAAAAAAGAAAACTTAATTTAACATCTCTAGTTTGGGCGCATGTGATCTCACAGCAAGGTAACAAATCTAGTCCGATGAAATCCTAAAGGAGGAAGGACGTCATACGGAAACTTTTTCCACTTTTTCATATATATTTATATATATATATAAAAACATTTTTATGTTTAACGTTCTTTTTTATAGATACAATTATTTAAGTAAATGCTCTGTTTATAATAAACAGTATGAAATAACATTTACCGGCCTGAATGCCCGAGAAATTTTCATAGAAAATATTCGTTCTTTGACAGGATTCGAACCTGCATCCTATACAGAACCGTCATTTAACTTGAAGTGCCTAACCGCTCGATCACAAAGGATCGCTCGGTTGGCAAGGTCGAAAATTTCTCGGACATTCAGGCCGGTAAATGTAAATGTTATTTAATACTGTTTATTATAAACAGAGCATTTACTTAAATACTTGTATCTATAAAAAGAACGTTAAACATAAAAATGTTTTTAATAAATAAATTGTCGGACTTTGTCCAATTCTTAATGTATGACGCCATTTGTTTACATTTGATACGCCATGAGCAGTTATGAATGTACGAGATTCATGGAAGATTGAAGTTTATAAGCAGAAAATTCGACCGAACGATCCTTGTGTGTGTGTATGTATATATATATATATATATATTGAATACACACACACACACATATATATATGTATATATATATATTGACTAACACACACACACATATATATATATATATTAAATATATATATATATATATATATATATATATATATATATTTAATACACACACATATATACTTAATATATATATATATATATAATGTGTGCTATATTCATGGGGTAAAGTGCTCAATACCAGGGATAGAGCGTATTTAAATTTAAACGTAAACATTGAAGTCAACATTCAGGTGTGACACGCTGTTCCATGCGAGATGCAATCGTCAGGCCGCCTGATGATTGCGTCTAGCAAGAAACATCCTGTCGTCACTGAATGTTGACTTCAATATTCATTATATATATATATATATATATATATATATATATATATATATATATATATATATATATATATTAAATTAAGCAGCATGTATTTTATATATAAAGACATAATCATACATAGAATCAATCAACCATATTATTGCGATTAATGGCGAAATCACTTCGCTAGTTGAAACATAATGCATGCATTAAAATACTGTTAATCCATTGAATGATATGATCCTTATTTATAAGACTTTTGTCAGATATTTCTAGTGTATAATTTTTTCATTTTAAAGTAAAGCAAGTACTTTCGAATATCTATGTCTTCATCGTCAGGCTGTTATTGTTTCCTTTAAAGTTAAAACTTGAAGGCGCAATACTTGTTTGTAGAGCGATAGATGTTTTGTTTTTTTAAGTATGCTATTTATTTACGGTTGTATAATCGCAGAACGTTCTAGTCGCAACGCTAAAGTTCAAAATCTCAACTGAGAACTTTTATATGAATTTTGTAATATGGTAAATAAACAAATTCCAGGTGTTTTTCAGTCAACATGGCATGAAATAAGTATATAGTTCAATTAATATAGTGATATGTCTTAGTAGTTTTTTTTTTTCTCTCAGGAATTTCGTACTGCGTATCAATTGTTTTCTATAAACATATCAAATTACAAAACATTACATATTACAAACTTCATATAAAAATTCTCACTTGAAATTTTTAATTTAGCGTTGCGTCTAGCACATTCCGAGATTGTGCAACCGTCAAGAAATAGCACATTCTTAAAAAAAAAAATAAAACATCTTTCTGTCTACAAACAATTATTGCGCCTTCAAGTTTTAATTTTAAAGGAAAAATTACAGCCTGACGATGAAGACATGGATCTTCGAAAGTATTTGCTTAACTTAAAAAAATATACACTAGAAACATCTGACAACAGTTTTATAAATGAGGATCACATCATTCAATCGATTAACAGTATTTTAATGCACACATTATGTTCTACTAGCGAAGTGATTTCGCCATTAATATTGTTGATTGATTCTGTGTATGATTATTTCTTTATATATATATACATATATGCGTGTGTGTGTATGCGTAGCGATTTTCCAAGCGTAGCTCAGATGTGCCACAAGGCCGAAGGTATGGGGTACCCAGTGAGGATCGATCTTACTACTCAGTCGTAATAGTTCTAGCGAGACAAGCTAGCTAACCATTACACTACCTCGAGGTGCCCCTCTGCGTGTGTGTATATATATCAAATATAGTGGTCGCGTAAACGCTATAATGGTTTTTAATAAATACTTATATATATACACACATATATTAACATTTACACACACACACACACACACACACACACACACACACACACACACACACACACACACATACATATATATATAATGTGTGTGTATTTGTGTGTATTGTGCATTTATACACAATTTTTATACATGTTTCTTTAAAGATGACTTATAAGATACTGCGATTGAGTTTGTTATTTTATTTTTCTTGTTTTCGTAAAATAATTTCCTTCTATACCATAATTTTTCTACTACGGTTAAATTGCTTATTTGAAATTAAATGGCATTTTTAATCATTAAATCTTTAAATGTGTTTATATTTTGTTGAATATGCCTATTTTACATTATAATGCGCCTTATATACACATACATCTTCCTGCACTGATATACAGGTTTAAATAAACAACATTAACTTATCATGGAAATCACTTCATTGATTCCATGACAAAACCAATTCCTACAATTCATTTCCTTAATTCCAAATAGAAGTATTTGCTTTCTTTTCGCATTTCAAGAGATATCCTTTTTAGCTGCTGATGCTGAAATGGCGGGGTTTCTGTTATTTTGTAAAGTCCTTTGTGATACTCTAGCTTCAGTTCACGAGGTTCCAGTGAGGATGGACATCACTTAATCCTGTTGGTTTTATTTGTTCGAAGCCGTTATCTCACGATCTGAGAAAATAGTTTATACAGAGATCATACTTATTATAAAACCCAGGCTGTGTGTGTTTGTGTGTCTGTTCGTTTATATATTGGATCGGATTTCCTACATTTTTCAACCGATTTCAACATAACTTCACAGGACTACGTAAAATTACATTTCGGTGATTCTGACACGATTGAAAACACGATTAAGAGGCATCACTGTCGCGAGAATGAAAGGGGGACAACTCATATCGATTTATACTTATGATAAAACACAGGTTGTTTGTGTGTGTGTGTGTGTCTGTGTTTGTTTATATATGGGATCGGATATCCTACATTTTTCAACCGATTTCAACAAAAGTTCACTTTTTGGGGGGCAGGTAGTGTTCCTTATTGTCTTGCATACTTTTTTCTTTATTTTTACATTGAGGATGCTTTAAAAATTCCATTTACAAGACAATTGTTTATAATAAATTCTATTCAATCGGTAGACTCATAAAGATTGAAAACAATGTTTTTGTTTGAGTTTGACCAATTCGTAAAAAAAACAAAACAAAAAAAACAACAACAACTAATTAAGACATGCGTGTCCGTCAACCTTAAACAATAATCTTTGTCAATTTTATTTTTCAGTCTTTATGATGGTCGATACTTACTATCTATCTGTTACTGTTACATCCCCTGGCAACGCAGGGCTATACTGCGTATATATATATATATATATATATATATATATATATATATATATATATATATTTCTATAGCAAGTTGCTTATCAAGAAGCTCCTTGCTCCTACTTATCAAACACCTCCTTCCAATTAATGAGTGAAATTGTTGTTATTATTATTATTATTATTATTATTATTATTATTATTATTATTATTGTTGTTTTCTCCTTTCTCTGAAATAAATTAGAAATCGAAAAAGGTATAACAAAATGTAAAATGAAACCTATGAAGAAAAACAAAGAAGGATGTCTTCCTTTAAATAAAGAATAATATTCATGAGCTTTTTTTGCATATACCCAGGGTGGATAAAGTATCAATGATTAAATAAAAGGGTGAATAGTCTAGAAATTTGGGGGACTTCCTTGTTTTTAAGCGGGAAGAAGATTCCCGAGGACATATAGCGAACGACATTTTTGCACGTAATGCTGTCTTTTTAAAGGTAACTTACATAGACCACTTAGTATTTTGATTAATAAAAGTGTCAGCTACAGTCAGTTATCGTGACTCAAGCCAATATTAAGACAATGCTTGTGAAACTGTTTCCATTGTAAAACTATATCCAATATAAATCTAAGATGGTCAACAAAATACATTCTCTTAGATCGACACGATAAGAAAACAAATAAAAATGAAAACTTACACGTTCGCAATCATGAATAATTCATCCTCCTTCTCTTGTTAGAATCTGTCTTCGCCATTGGCTTCTTCTTCATTGGGCTCATTTCTTCCTTTTCCCTTTCGACCAAGTATTGTGTTTTCCTATCATAACAAATAAATCTCAAAATACTATTCAATATCGTTTAAGAACAAAGTAGCCAATGGTGAGAAGATATATTAGCATCACAATTCACATATGAAATAAAATAAATAAATAAACAGTGATGGAAGACCCAAATATTATACCTTGTGGTACTAAATAGCAGATGCTGTTATGAAAACGAGTCGTCAGCAATAATAACACCGAACAGTACAACAACTATCAAACAATTGTATCACTCCCAAATGTGTCTTCTAGACAACGATGCAAATATGTATGCTCATTAAAATGTAATGTATCTTCAGGACGTATACAAATATGGTTCTCTACAGTTTAATCGTCTTTATTATCTGTTAAATGCTATGCATTTGGAAGAAAATATATTGAAGTGATTGCCCTTTGACCTACTCCATGCTTTGCAATTCAGACTTTTTTTTATTGTAGGCTGGTTACCAAACAAGTGTAGAGGGCCTAATTTACTCTGCTATTTAACAGCTATGTAGAAGATAAGGAGAGGAGGGTTCATGCCTTTTCTAATGTACGAATGTGAAATAAAGTGACTAAAACGGAACTTTAAATCTGTTCGCATATTTCTCTTTACACACCGAAACCCATTATGCTATTAATACACCCAGAATACAAAATATACTTTATTAAATTTATCTCGAGTAACTTTCAATAATCTAACTTCTACGGTACCATAATTCAATGCCAAATCTTGTTTTAAACATTACGTATAAAAATTCGATTCAATACTCTCTGATGATATAGACTTTAATGTAGGAATGACAGCTAAAATTATCCTCCCTCTACGTTTATAGCCAACTCTTATAGATGAATGCTGGGATTTCTTTCTAAACAATCAGACTAATTCTTGGTCTCATCTGCCATATTTTTCTTCTTTTTTGTCTTGAAATTCGAGCAGTACAATAATGTGTCTATATCTCTTTTGTGAGAGATACAGATAAGACATTTGAAACATCGCAAAACACCAGTCATACTTTGTAGGGTTTTTGCATAAATACTGCTCATTTTCTTACCTTTGTCTTGCATATATATTGTCTGTTTCATATTATTATTTGTCTGTTCATTTCTTTCTTATTCTTTGTTATTGTTTATTGCAAAATTTGTTGATTCTGTTTGTTGGGCATTTCTACTTGCACTTAACCATGGACAATTACTTAGAGATTAATTCGAAAGAGAGATGTTTCAAATCCTTAGTGCAGGCAGAAAACGAGAATAAGATCGAATCCTCTGTATAAAGGTTTAACGTCTCGATGACATTTTTCTGATCTCGAATGAGCCGTTTGATGTTTACTGGAAACTTGTAAAGGAACTTGCCGAAAGTCTGTGTAATTATCCGAACAATTTTCAACAGCGTTAGACATAAATAATAAACTCCATTGTCAGTTAAGTAGGTAGCTAACGGACCGGAACTTGAAATGAAAGTATGTTTAAATCAAACAATATTTGACAATACGAATAACACATCAAAGAACATAGCCGATATTCCATCTTTTCGTTCTATCTTATAATAATATCTACACACACAGATATATATATATATATATATATATATACATATATATATATATATATATATATATATATACATATATATATATATATATATATATATTCATTAACACATGTTATATTAAATAATATCGACAAGTGTCGTCTATTTATTTTATGTAAATTCTTTTCATAACGTCTGATAAGCTTAATAACATTATCATTAGACTAATAAGCTTATCAGACGTTATGAAAAAAATTTCCATAAAATAAATAGAAAACACTTGTCTATATCATTTAATTAAGCATGTATGAATGAAAGAAATGCTGCCTAAATACAAACACTATATATATATATATATATATATATATATATATATATATATATATATATATATATATATTATGAAATGGACAACATCCGACAATTATTTTAAGACATTTTTATGTTTATATATTCTTTTTATAGACACGAATATTTAAGTAAATGCTCTATTTATAATAAACAGTATTAATAAAATTTACCGGCTTGAATGTCCGAGAAATTTTCATAGAAAATATTCGTACTCCGACAGGTATTGAACCTGTAGCCTCTTCGAAACCGTCATATCACCTGACGTGCTTTAAACGATTGAGTCACAGAGGATCATTCGATTAGCAAGGTCGATTTTGCTGCTTTTAAACTACAACGTTCCATGGCTCAATCGGTTAAGCCACGTCAGGCTATAGGATGGTTACTTATAAGATACAGGTTCGATTCCTGTCGGATAACGAATATTTACAATGAAAATTTCTCGGACATTTATGTCTGTAAATGTTATTACTATTGTTTATTATAAAACAGAGCATTTACTTAAATATTTGTATCTATAAAAAGAATGTTTAAAAATAAAAATGTCTTAATATATATACACTCAAATACACCGGGTGTAACAGTTAGATTAAGATTTGAACCGTTGTATGTTAGAAATAGTTTTAAAAAATGTTACTCGATTTATCCGAGGTTTTTCTAGTACAATTTGACTCTATGTTGAGCAATAAGAATGTAGAATTTATCTATAAGCTTAACAGAAATATCGTGATGAAATTGATCATAAACGAGAATGACATGTTCTTCATTAGTGAATGAACGGAAGCTCATGAATGAATGAAGAATAAAGTTCAAATCTCTTTTTTTATTTTATATATATATATATATATATATATATATATATATATATATATATATATATATATATATATATATATATATATATATATATTAGTCCAGAATCGTTTCCAACTTATTCAAGATGAGCTCCAGCATCTCTAACCGTCTTTCTGTTCTGTAGTGATAAGTTTCCTCACAGGTTTCAAGTACGATTTCATTATCATGTTTTTTTTGTTTTTTTTTTACCACACTTAGGACTGTCATACCTGAAACCCGCCTCTCACGTACCAGACATTATATATATATATATATATATATATATATATATATATATATATATATATATATATATATATATATAATATTCGTGGTCAATAAATATATATACCAGCATATATGATTTGATTATTGTGGTGAAGACTTTGTGCAGAATCAACCGCATTTTTTTAAGGGCCGAATACAAAGACATGATTTTGAATTCAGGGTTGTCCTTCTCCTGGACTAGTTGCCATCCAAGGATATAGAACACAGTCCCTCTTGCTATGTATCCATAGCTAAAGGACGAAGAAAAGGATTATTACTTTTCCCATGGATATTAGCACGTACGTAAATGTAATGGATTACGAATGGAATTCGAACTTGTCTCTCCGATTTCTCAATCCGAGCCGCTATCCATACGGTGTCGTCCTCATCACTCCTCTCTGCCTCTGTCTCTCTCTGTCTCTGTCTGTCTGTCTGTCTCTCTCTCTCTCTCCTCTCTCTCTCTCTCTCTCTATATATATATATATATATATATATATATATATATATATATATATATATATAGAGAGAGAGAGAGAGAGAGAGTGGAGTGAGAGCTGCTTCAAATTCTTGAACCACCAAATTGTAAAATCGATTTTTCAAAGAATGAACAAAAAAATGTATGTATTTAGATTATTGATTAAAAAAAATGTTCTTTCATCCCACATAACGGATAATCTGACAACAGCAAAAGAATGTGGTCTCTCTCCCTGTATTGATGTAGGTAATAAAAACAGATTAAATACATTTGGGTGCTTAATTATTCAATATAA
>OZ010581.1:23367070-23427070 GCA_963932145.1 Acanthosepion lycidas | reverse complement strand
ATATATATATATATATATATATATATAAAATCAAATGTACAAATCCGACAATTATTTTAATGTTTTTTTTCTGTTTATATGTTATTGCTATAGATACAAATATTTAACCTTCAAATATTCAAATGTAATGTCTGATGCCTTGATCCTAATCCCTGTCATTATCTAAATCCTTTCCTCAAACAACGTCTTTACTCCTGTACTCACTTTCTGTAGCTCCTGATGTGCTAGTGGCAATCGGGCACTGTTTGGCATGTTATGTTTAAAAAAAGTAAATGTTCTGTTTACAATAAACTGTATTAACTACATTTACCGGCCTGGATGTCCGAGAAATTTCGTAAGACGCAATGTCGGATATTCATACTAGGAAATGTATATATATATATATGACCAAGGGAATTCAGAGCAGCATGGATCCATCCAGCTCTTATCTCAAATAACATCTTAAAAGAGACTGACCAACACAAGGAATGTTAAAAGATTCATGTTAAAAAGATTAAAAAAATTAAAAAAACAAGTGAAAACTACAGACAAAAGATCATTTTCTCCAGCAAAATATTCATTTCTGTAGTTTACTGCTACCAGCAAGCAGAAATATTTCTTCTTATGATGATGTCTATTTTGACCGAAACTAGTTGAGGAATCTAAATGAAATAATAAGAAGAAAAACGAAAGAATATTAATCTACAACCCAGTGTGCCTGAAGATTTTAAATTTTGAATTTTTAATATTTTTTATTGTTCGAAATATATATATATATATATATATATATATATATATATATATATATATATGCATGGATTTTTTGTTTTCTCTTTCATGTAGAGAACGACGAAATTTTGTTGAGTTATTGTCCTTGTCCACTGCATTGCAGGATAAGTTAATTTTAATAAGGTGTATCTCGACAGCAAAATGTCTTTAAAATGTGTTTTGCCGAATCCATTTTGTATTAACGTTTTCAATTTTCCATATTAGTCGTTTTATATGTTTCTTCACATAACCTCTATGAACAGCAAATCATTTTTTAACTGATTTTATCAGGCATTTATACAATCACAAAAGGAATGCAATACAAGAGTCAAACCCGGTCAAAGATGGAGGACTGTTGTCATACTTGGGCAGGATCTGCCCAGGCTTCACTTTGCAGAATTGATAGATTTCAAAAGAGTATTCAAACCCTTGTAGACCCCAAATTGTTCTTCACCCTTCAACCTCTTTCCCCATAGGCAGGATATGTCAACCTTCTCATTGTCCTACCGCTACTTAAACTGAAAGTGCTCGGATGAACTACATCCCGGATCCCGCCGAGCTAACCCTTCACGTCTAGGGTCGGCCATGCCATTTTCATTGTAGCAAACCACCCACATTCCTTCCGTAGTACATCGGTGAGAAGTAAATTCCATTCGAATTCCTCTTCCCACGAACAACTCCAAACAAGATGTTTCCCTGATCGCTACAATCTTAACCTATTCAAGGCTGGAGTAAAGCGTTGTCTTCCACTTCCATACACACAGATTGAAAATGTCACCTGGCACATATCGGGTAGGATTTTATATCTCTCAGTTTCCTCTCTGTCTTCGGACAGAAAGCGACTCAGTTGCGGCTCCTTCGGAGAACGGAAACGAAACTAATGAAAATCACACTATTTCACTGAGGAACAGATGACCGAGGCTGCACTCTCTCATAGCACTAGAAGGAGGGATCGGTGCTCGCAAAGATAGACCAGCGCAATCGGCGGTTGCTGGGGCTCGTGAAATTTTTGTTCATGGTCCGGATGTATGAGATCGGGTTCCCGGACCTTGTGTCACATCCGATCTCAGTGAGGAGGCCAGGTAATTATTCACCGTTCTGTGTATGACGATAAACTACACCCGACAGCAAGGCCTCGGATCAGGAGGTTTTGAGGATCATGGAACTACCTCTTAATTACTGGTGTTCCCAGGTCCACCCTGACCCGATTTTGTAGCATTTGTTAGGGTCCCAGCTATGAGTAAATACGTAACCCCCTATCTGTGGGCCAGAATACTATAAAAGTGTAAAAATAGCTTTAGCACCAGCAATATATTTTTGTAAAAAATTATTACCAACAATACATTTTTGAAAAAAAACAAAAAAACAAAAAAAACAACATTTTACCAGCCATACGTTTTTGAAAAAAATATTTCCAGCAATACATTTTTGGAAAAAAAAATATTAACAGTAATAAAAATATTGTCGACATTGAATAACCCATTCTGGTAAAACAAAACAAACCAAACCAAACCGTAGTTATTCATACAAACAAATGGCCTCTAAAGTAACGTTCTATCTTGTGTGGGCCTCGGGCTTTGTGAAGGGTGAATATCGCTGTAAAGAAGAAAAAAATAACTCAAAAAGATTTAAGTTTAGGAAATATGAAAAGCGTCAAATGGTGTTAAATCAGAACATTAAGATGGACGCCTAATCATTTGCCATTGAAATTCACCTAATGTTCCCCTTGTTTGACGAATGGGCTGAATATACGAATATAGATTACGTCTGATGCAGACTATATCGTATGCAGATATCGGCTCCTGTGGTGAATGATATTTTATTTTATGTAGGAAGTTTATTTCGAATAATAATATCTTCTTGGATTTTGAGTCTTTCCATGCATTTAACGCTGTCGAGTATTTTGGTATCATCCATTAATATCTGTTTTATGGCGACAGTTGTATTTTTGCCGTTTATATTGTACTGGTCGATGTGCGTAAAGGATTGTATTTAATTTTGAGATGAGGGATGTGAATCTGCCATGTAGTGGAGTGCCTTTGTGCATGTGTATCTTGAAGTGCATATGATATAATTAATATGCGCACATATTATATGAATATAAGAAAAATACATATAGATAAGTAAAATAATAAATATTTTTAAAGAATAAAATAAGAATGATTGAATAAAATAAAATAAATAAATAAATAGAGGACATATTTTTGTACGGCCCTGTTTCCAATAACATGACGTCATTTCAAACAATTTCATAATTTTGACCCCTCAAAGAATACCAGAATAAAGAAAAAACAACTCTAAAAAGCAAACAGACACCACATGATAATGACTGCGATGGTCGAAAGTACATGAAAAATCAAGAACAAAATATGGTCCTCGGACAGAGTATATTTAAAGCACGATTCTCAACAACTTATCCTAGAATTGAAACGATATATAAGCATACAGACCGTGTGGTTCTTTTAAAACAAACTTTCATGCACACACAGACACAGACAAATATATATATATATACACACACACACATATATATATATATATATATATATATATATATATATATATATATATTATACATAGACGTATATAAATGCATTTATATTATGAAATAAGTTTATGCTATGCTATATTTTTGCGTTAAAGTGCTCGATAAATGTAAATATAAAAGTGGATATTTAGATCAAGAACCGTCGACGATAGCCTGCATCATGCTTAAATGCAGTCGCCAGGCCATGGGTGTCTTGTTTCGGCGCGACTATTTATATATGTTGGTCAGCGGTGCATTGTAATTAGGTCTATTGTATCATTCTAACGGTTATTGAATTGGCGGTAACAGTTATGTATAAAATTGTTCTAGAGGCTGTTAAGTGGAAATAATTGTTGATCTGAATGTAGTTTTTTGTCTATCTCATAGTATTGTTTGTTAACTTATATATACACACGTATCTCTCTACCTATCTATCTTTATATATATATATATGTATGTATGGGGGGTGTTAAATTCACAGAATGCACATATATTAAACACTTGTTTTTAGAAGAGCTGCTAGTGTCGACACTTAGATCCTCATTACTTTGTGCGGATGCTGCCATGATTCTTATTAAAATGCCTAAGCATACGTGAATAGTCCGATCGTTGTGGTTTTGTCCGGCACATATTTCCCATTTCAATACAAATTGTCGTTTTACATCTTTTTTGTGAATACACTTAGTGCAATTTATACTGAGTCAAATAATGCGGATAATAGTACAGTACCATCAGGAGTTCTATACATTTATTAACAAAGACCAGATTAACTTATTGACTAATAAGCCCTGATGTTTGAATATGAATATGAATGGAGCACACTATTTACATTATTCGGGCTATTGTCCTCATCTTTGTTACCATATTTAATAAAACGGTTCTTCGGGTGGTTGGAATGTCGAACGGAATCCTTTATTTCGCTCACTGTGATCATTTATCTCCTGTTAACTCCCCCCTCTTCAAGTTCCCCACCGTGTTAACCACGTATTGAACCCACACTAAAATAAGGACTCAGTTCGACATTTCAACCACCTGGAAACCAACAAATTCAAAATGGTGATCCAAATGGGCGCAGAAATACAAGTAAAGAACAATACACCGGCTGAAGCTGCAAAATACTTAAAAAAGAAAGCAAAGGCAAATGCAACCGACCAGGTACAGAATCAATGGCAGTATAAATCGCTTCATGTTCAATACTCTGCCCGTACCAAACAACCTGACGGAGACAAAACCTGTACCCTTCAGTGGCTACGTAGTGCAGGGTTGAAAGCTGAAACTGAAGGTTTTATCCTTGCTGCACAGGACCAATGCTTGTTAACTAGGAATTATCAAGCACATATACTAAAATATTGTTTTAGCCCAAAATACAGATTCTCTGATAAATATCCAGAAACAATTGATCATCTTGTATCAGGTTGCACGATATTGGGTGCCATACTGAGTATAAAATAATAGATTTGGTCATTATTTGCACAGGAAAATATGCAACTTCTACGCGAAGGAAACTGAAAGAAACTGGTAAGAACACCAACCAGACCTGGTTACGGAGATAGGACCTGTTACAATTGTATAGGACTACACAATACACACTGACAGAACAATCAAAAGTCAACTGCCCAGTTGAAGCATATAAATATTTTTTCTCCTGTTGGCCTTTTTTGTATTCTGTGGTGAGTATGTGAGTATTGCTGGGAATCTGCTATCTTTTAGGGCCGTTTCATAGTCTTTCTTAGCTTTGTTAAATAGGGATTCATTGGAGGAATTGTCAGAGAGCCTGCGGTTAATCGATTTTGGTATCTGTTTGATTATAGAAGGTGGATGGTTGGAAGATGTATGTATGTAGAGTGGTTTGTCATTCGTTTTTCTATATGGTTTATATGTGCCTTCTCTTAGGTTGAAGGTAACATCTAGAAAATCTACTTCGTTTAGGTTAGTTTTTATATCTATGTCGAATCCGTTATTTTTAAAAATCTTTATTATTGCTTTTCTAGTTTTGTCTGTGTTTTGTTTGTTACAGTTTCTTAAGATTAAGAGACCGTCGTCCCTGTAGAGTCCTGTGTCATTTCTACTATTTTGCCCAGTTCGTATATTAAGTAAATGCCTATGATTTCGCATGCCTCTGACCCGTCAAAGCTTCCCATTGTAGTGTCAAATATCCCATCTTTCTTTATCAATGCTTCTTCATTGTGGAATAATAATGATTTACGGTAGTGCTTAATGATATTGATTTAGCTTGGTTTTATTATTATTGTTCATGAGCTAAGTTGATGGCCTTATCTAGCATATGTTCTGTTATGGATGGGTTCTTTTATGTCTAATTGTAGGAATTGGCAGTTTTGTTTGTTATTTATGCTGTGGAACCAGTCAATAGTTGTTTTCGTATTTTTCCACTGGTTTACTCCTAATTTCTTCCTAAGTTCAGAATTAATTCTTTCTAGTATTGTTTTACTTAAACCCACGTGCAACTGCAGAAAAAAGAACGAATGTCCCTTAAACGGAAATTGTTTACGAAACAACGTAATATATCAAGCCACGATAAAATCACCGGATAATGATGAAAAAGTACATATAGGAGTAACTGAAGGACCCTGGAAACAAAGAAATTATACACACAAAACATCTTTCACAAATAGTAAATATGCGAAAAGTACAATGCTTTCTAAGTATATCTGAGAAAATTAAAAACAAAACGCACATCACACCAAAAATATCTTGGAAGATAAGGAAAAAATCACCAGCCTACAACAACCAATCAAAAACTTGCAAACATTGCTTGTAGGAAAAAATAGCTATCATTACTTTCCCCGACCAAAATAAATTATTAAACAAAAGATCCGAGCTCATCTATAAATGCAGACATGAAAATAAATTTTGAATACGTAACTTAAAAAATGAAAAACGGAAAAAATAAAATAAAAACAAATAAATATACTAATAAACAAAACAACAATAAAAAATAGAAATAAAACATAAATAAATACTATGTTACTTAAAAATCGAAAACCGAAAAGAGAAAATATACAAGTAAAATAAATTTACCTAAATTCATCCAAGTAAATAAATAAACAAACCAATCCCAAATAAAGATAATCAATTAAAAACTGTTCCCGCCAAAATAATACTTAGAATGAACTGCAACAATCAACCCCAAAATTGAACAAATAGCTGTAATTATGTTCTCAAACCAAAGCAAAACTGCTAAATAAGTGATATAAACAAATTTTTACTACGTTAATAAATAAATAAATAAATAAAAAAATAAGAAACAAAAAAATAAAAAATAAAAACAAGCAATATAATTTGACCCAAATAAATAAACAAACGACTTCCGGTAAAATAACCGCCATAATAGAATACCCACAATGCACCACTAACCCGTATATATATAAATAGCCCGAAAAATAACAGCATATGTGGTCTGATGATTGCATATATCATGAAACAGACTGTCGCCCCTAAATGTTGACTTCTATGTTCACTTTTATATATATATATATATATATATATATATATATATATATATATATATATATATATATATAAAGAGAGAGAGAGAAAGAAAGAAAGGAAGGAAAAAAATAGAAAATTATATAACAACAGAATAAACACTACTTTCGACTCTATGTTAAAGCGGGGCTTTAAGAATATATTAAGAAATAAAACTTAAGGCATTTGAATAGGAAGAGACTATTTTTCGGTGCCAGGGAAATAGACGAACATGCTTTTAATCTTATGTTACCGGCTCCGGTAAAATAGACCCTCAGTCTCTTTCTTCATTAAATATTTGTATTATTATGAAGGGGCGAAATGTTAAAAATAACAACACAACACATACTGAACACTATTTATTTTCGCCATCAGTTTTTTAAGAATATTTTAAATCTATTCCGCCATCATTTGCTAAAACACAAGTTAAACTGATTTATTCATCATCAACAATTATTAAAATAAATATAGAAGTCTCTGAATATTTTAAGCACTTCAGGCGAATCCAAAATTTTCCCTTGGACATAGTTTTCTTGCCAATGAATTTCAGATGAACTTAGTGAAAACAACTTGACAGACTAGAGAATCCATGTTGCTCAACTCCTGTCTGCACTGGAGTTGAACAATGGTACAGCCATTACGCCGGTGGTATGTTCTCAAAAAACTTTATATTTACTGGCAAATTAGCCGCTGTGTCTATTTTAACGGAACTGACAAAATAGCCGATTTACTTTAAATAATTCAAATAAAAATATTAGTTTTTATCGTATCTACTCGATCTATAGCATGCTAAAAAGCATCACTGCTATTTGAGAGAAAATGGGCATCAAATACTTCTGTTAAAAATTAACGAAAAATTCCGTTTGTATTCACAATTTCTTATCGGCCTAAATCTGCGTAAAAACAAGAGAGCCAAGTCAAATTTAGACAATTTTAAATATAAATTTGTTTTATAATTATGAATTTATTTTCCAAGTAATATTAGCTTGGTGCAAAAATAAAGTCGTTTTCTCACATGTGAGAAAACGACATTATTTTTGCACCAACCTAATAGTTCTCAGAAGGTTTATTCTTTCGTATCTCCGTTTTATAAATTTAGGCGTTGCTGTATATAGGCAGTTAAGTTTGTTTTATGGCATATCAATCTCAATGGGTTATTTCATTCCGAAAATATTTTTATTGCTGGTAATATTTTTTTCAAAAATGCAGTGCTGGTAATATTCTTTCTCACTAAAAATGTATTGCTGATACAGTGTAACCCGGATATAAGAGAGTTGTCGGGGCCGGAGAAGAAGTCTCTTATATCCGCGTTTTTCTTATATCCGGGTTTCTCTTATATCTGAGGTTTCTCTTATATCCTGGTTTGGTCTATTTTGTTTAGGTAAGTATGGCTCTAATTTGGGATCAGAGAAAATATCTCTTATATTCGGATTTATCTTATATCCGGGTCTCTTATATCCGGGTTACACTGTAATACTTTTTCCACCAAAAATGTATTGCTGGTAATATTCATTCCCTCTAAAATTCTATTGCTGATAATAATTTTTCCACCAAAAATGTATTGCTGGTAATAAATTTTCTTGAAAAATTTATTGTTGGCTCAGTTTATTTTGTTTTATGGTAAATCAACCTCAATTATTTAATGCCATAAGATTTTTATTGTTGGTAATATATTTTTTTTCGTAAAAATGCACCGACGGCAAAATCTTTTTTTTTTCTTTTTCAAAAATGTATTCCCAGCAACATTTTCTTTTCCAAAATGTATTTCTGGTAAAATTTTTTCAAATAAAGTATTGCTGGAATTAAAAACTATTTTTATACTTACATAGTATTTGGCCACTTTTGGGAGTTAACTCTTTACCTACAGCTGGGAACCTGTCGCATGCTATCATATCGGGTCAAGGTGAACCTGGGAACACCAGCAATTAAGAGGTGATTCTACGCTCCTCAAAACATTCTGATCAGAGGCCTTGCTCTTGCATATAGTTTATCATCTTACCCAGGACGTTGCAGTTAGATTTTACCATTTTACAGTTGAAATTGCTTGGTGTAACCGTAAGTTCTATACTAACAATCCCTTCGTCCTTCACGCTTGTGAAACTCTCATCTGGCTTCTTGCTTTTTTGTTAACTTTGATCTTTAAAAATTAAAATGCAATGTCAATCGTTGTCTGTTTACTTTCTTTCTTTTATTAAACTCTTTTCTGAAGAGTTTTTCTCAGATTTTTTCATACTAAGTCTTAGTGGCTTCATCACCTTCCTTCGGTTGAAATGGCTAAATATAAAATTGCTGTAACCCGGATATAAGAGAGTTGGCGGGACCGGAGAAGAAGTATCTTATATGCGGGTTTCTCTTATATCCGGGTTTCTCTTATATCCGAGTTTCTCTTTATATCTGGGTTTGGTCTATTTTATATACATTAACACAGGCTCTAATTTGGCACCAGATAAAATCTCTCTTATATCCGGATTTCTCTTATATCCGGGTCTCTTATATCCGGGTTACACTGTATCTCCATTTTACAACATTGTCAACAGGAGTTTTTTTTTTCAGAGTTACAAAAAAAGATCAGCAGAACTTTATTTTATTTCTCAGGGAACGAAAGATTTTACGAACCTAACAAACTAGCGCACAGAGAATCATTAGTGTTAAATTTATATGCAATTTCAAGAAAAACAAAAGTTTCACCCCTCAAATCCTTTACACGGATTGTGGGACCATGGCTTCAATTCAGTAGGCCTAGCTACTGTGGCTTCCATAGCAAGTCGATTTATCATCGAGTGGGTTTGGTAGCCACATGTACAATCAGTTTTAAATTTGAAGTTTTTCGCCTAAACTGGTCACAGACCTTACTCAATATCCATGTCTATTTCTTCAAAAGCTCTGGGGGTAGAATCTTTCATTCTTTGCCTCATTTCTTTTTATATATAATACGCAATTCGTGTTAATAGTGAATTATTCTTTTCTCATTCATATCTTGAGAACATGATCATTGTTCATTTGATTGCTTTTCTTCCTTTATGACATTTTCCTTTTTTATATCTCACACAAATGTTTATATATTTTCTGAATCTAATTTTATATCACGCATAAATCAGCTATTTTTGTAAAATAATTTCTTATAAGCGAGTCGGAATTATTTATGGAAAAGTTAGAAAATACATCAGGTCCGTCTGACTGGTCGAGAAGACAGAGTCGATTTTGGACGTGGTTCATATATACGCTTATCGGCGCCCATATGAATCCAACCCCTGTCACACAATCTCACACGGTGATGTTACTAGGTCAGTATATGATTAGACACTTCTGTGCGGCTATAAAACGGACGGTCATGTGATTTTCTACAATCTTTCTTTCTCAATAACCTGTGAGCTTTACATATCATTTTTCCCCTTTTCATGTCCAGACCTGATATTTCCTATCGATAATGCCTGATTTGTCATAACTTAGTGTACTTTCTCTTGCCGTCCAACTACCGAATTACTATCCTCCTTGGTATGAGAATAAACTACATCTGGATTTAAGGCCTCTGATTAGGAGGTTTTGAGGGACCTGAAACTATCACTTAATTGCTGTTGTTCCCAGGTCCACTCTAACCGAGAGTAGTAGCATGTGTTAGGATCCCAGCTATGTGGCACATATTGAGCAAACATTTTACTATTTGCCCCAGCTATGGACAAGTATGGAGCACCAAAACTGGGGTCAAAAAATGAAAATATTAAAAAAAAAATTAAATGCATTACCGATTCATAGAAAAAAGAATTACCAGTAATAATAGATTTTTTGTAAATACAATTACAAAGACTCCCAAGAAAATAAAATTTCGGTATTATATGACCCATAAGTAGTTGATATGCTTTTAAAGAATCCAACCCAAAATAAGCCGACTGACTATGATTAATTAATTGAAAAATATATTTTGTCTTGACAAATTAATTGACGCAGGTTCATCAATTTATTATTATTACTTTTTTTTTTTTTGAGTGTCTACTTTTCAGCCGAGTTTATCTAGTTTCTTCCTACGGCTAGAATTATAAAGATGTATTATAAAATCTTTAACGAAGTCCATAAAAATTTATGATTGCTAGTTAGAAATCTTTTCCGAGAGAAATGCCTTTCTTTCTCTCTATTAGGTATCCCCTTTATTGTACTTTAACTCATCCGTTTCTCTAAATAGATGTACCCTTGCATTTTCATCGGCTACATTTCTGCGGCTTGTATGACGAATATTTTCATAAGTACTCATAATATCGCACCGACATATATACGAAAATAAAGAATTTTTTAGACTAATTTTGATCACTAATACTTCCGACTAATGGCAGTAATATAAAAAAAAATGTTATAAGGCTAAGGAGGATAGATAACAATTGAGCGGCGATTTGAAGAAGGTAAGATTGCAGCAGAAGTGTTTCACAATATGGCAGTTCTGGGGTAAAAGCTGTCTTAATGTAATATTCTTCATATCTCTATTTGTAACATGTGCTGATGACAACCTAGACTTTGCTGATGTCTACTGTATTAAATTAATTGAGATTATTTTCCTTTAAGACTTATATACAACAAAATTCCATTCTCAGTAGAGTCGGAAAATGTCTACTCGATCTTGTGGGTGATTAATTATTTTACACCCTACAGCTTTTTCTCATTGACGAAATGTTTCAAGACACTCTATTCTATCTCTTTTTCTATAGAATGTGTTCCGACAAACCACATTCTTTAAATCAAGTAGTTCTCACCTTCATGGCTAAGATCCGTCATGCCACATTCATTGTAGCGAACAACACTCCTTTCATTTCTATTGTAAGTTCCACTTGAACTGTTTCGTGCACGAATTGTTACTACATGAAACAATCTTCCAATTTCCTCGATCACTCCATTCTTAAACTTTTCAATCAAAGGCTAACCGTTATATTCTCGAAATATCCTCACAAAATGTGCCACTTACCTCTTACTCTGTAACAATCTGATACGAGTAGCGCTTAGGCCTTGTACAAAGATTTATTGTAAAAAATGTTTATGTCCCGAACTAGATTTCTTTTTCCGCGCAGACAGATTTATATAAATGTTAAATTCGTAGTAGGATTTGTGATGACCTCTCTATAAATATATACAAAAAATTATTGTAAAAAATGTGAATGTCCCGAACTAGATTTCTTTTTCCGAGCAGACAGATTTATATAAATGTTAAATTCGTAGTAGGATTTGTGATGACCTCTCTATAAATATATACAAAAATTTATTGTAAAAAATGTGAATGTCCCGAACTAGATTTCTTTTTCCGCGCAGACAGATTTATATAAATGTTAAATTCGTAGTAGGATTTGTGATGACCTCTCTATAAATTCATTTTCTACTATAGAAGTGGATGGAAACTCGAAAGACACCCAATGGAAGCCCTCTTTAGTGGTAGTAAAAGTAACTATGTTATTGCTTATTTACCCCCGTATTTTGAAACCTATTTTTATATTAATTTGCATATGTCATTACCCGACAATTAGTGATAAATTACCCCGGGTGGAATAAAATCTAACTTTCGGAGATTAAGGAACAGGTAACAGGCTTTTGCCTAAACAAGGCAAGTTTAAATTGCACTAATGCCAAATTACTGAGTGGACCTTCGATCTTCTACAGGACGAAAAAGCAAAAACAAAATAATGTATGCAAAATCAAAAACATAGTGGTTTGTCATGAAGTAAGGATGACAATCAGTTATTGACCGAGCGGATTAATAACTAACAAGGGATATGATTTTCTCTTATTTAACTTATCGGGTCATCCCATAAGTTCTGTCCGAATTTTAACTTTTTGTTAAAATGAATGAAATTTAAAGAGTATTTTACAATGTCTAATGGAGCTGAACATTAGTTTTATGTTCAGATGCATTTAAACTGATCAAATTTTATTTCTGAGAACAATAAAATTAAATTTTGTTTGATTAAAACCCTGCTAACATGGAAGTACCCAAGAATCATTTGAGGCACATAATGCTTTATGAGTTCAAGAAAGGAAACTCAGCAGCCGAATCGGCTAGAAACATTCACTCATTTTATGGAGAGGAATGTGTGAATGAAAGAACTTGCAGAAGATGGTTTGAAAAATTCAGAGGTGGAGATTTCACCCTTGAAGATGAAGATCGAAACGGACGTCCAGTTGAGTTTGATGAAAAGCTTCTTGAAGCAGCCCTTGAAGAAAATCCTGCTTTATCAGTTCCGGAATTGGCAGTGGTTCTCAGTTCAAACCATACAACTGTTCATCGTTATCTTCAACAACTTGGAAAAGTTCCTAAACTTGGGTGCCTCTTGAATTGTGTGAAAACAACCTCAAATCCCGAGTTGACATCTGCTCTTCTCTCCATTCTCGCCAACTTGTTTCACCTTTTTTTGGATAAACTTGTGACTGACGACGAAAAATGGATCTTTTATCGAAATGTTAAGCATCGTAGACAGTGGCTTGGTAAAGGGGATGGACACCAGCCACAGCCGAGAAGGGAACTTCATGGCAAAAGTTTCTTCTTTCAATCTGGTGGGAAATAATCCACTTTTAATTCTTACCACCTCATACAACAATTAATGCTCAAATATATTGTCAGCAATTAGAGCATTTGAACCAAGCTTTGAGGAAAAAAGACCTGCTCTAGTGAATCTAAAAGAGGTGATATTTCATCAGGAAAATGCGCGACCCCACACGGCAAGAATCACGTCACAAAAGATCAAAGAACTTCGTTGGCAGAAAAATCCTCATCCACCTTATTCTCCCGATCTTGTTCCTTCAGACTACCATTTGTTTCGTAGCTTACAGAATCATTCGGAAGAAACCGCTTTTGTAACACAGGAAGAGGTTAAAACTGACAGTTGTGAGTTCTTCAAATCAAAGCCAAAAGAATTTTACAGTAATGGAATTAGTAAGTTTGTTAGTAGATGGAAGGAAGTCATAGATAATCAGGGAAAATACATTGTTGATTGAATCTATAATTAAATGTAACATTTGGTCACAGGATTTCTTTATTCAAAATTCGGACAGAACTTATGGGATGACCTGATAATATTTTATGTTATAAAATGTCACGATTTTATCATTCCGCGACCCTGCCGGGAGATGCATATCATCTTGCGGGCAAAGTGCAACCCAGTTGTAGCTTTTGTCTGCAGACAGAGATACAGCTGAGGAAAAATACTTTGACGTGCCCAGCCCTGGGGAACGCCTGCCTGATGTTGCTCACTCTCATTGCATTAGAAAGGGGGACGTTGATCGCCGAGGTGGCCAATATTTGTACACAGACTGAGTGTACGCGCTCGATTTCAGCACGTTAATTATGACCTAGCGCATTCCGTCTTAGAGGGGAAGCATGTGTAAAACCCGAAGATTTTAACTTGAATCGACAGATTACAAACGGTAATCTCTAGTGTTCATTAGAAATATGTATTAAAAAAAACAAAAAACTTTGGTTGAGTGACTTGATATTTTACGACTTATCAACAATTTGTGGGTTATTTAAAGTCGTAATAATATTGTTTTGGCAAGGGAATATAGTCACAACAATTATTTTGAAAAAAAAAAACTACTTTTCTAGATACAGGTCCTACTATTTAAACCGAAGATGGAGGTGGATATGGATTCATAATTTTCCCAAGATAAGTTGCAGCTAAACGAAAGTAATGAACGAAAGCATTGTGACATCACCTTTCCTCTGTAAGAAATAATTTTTAGTGTAAAACTATGTATGCATTACAACTTAGAGTATTCTACGAGAAATGCCTTGGTCCTCTACAGCGGAAAGATATCTCTTTACACTTAAAGTTTATTTATTAGATATATAATTCATTAAAAGAGTCATTTCTTTTTCTTATCGATCAAATGCAATTAAACTGTTATTTTTGTTTAAATACTGGAAGGCTAGTCTATTCTTTGTTATATTAATAATTCGTTGTATTTTAAATATAGAATTGTGAATAATGTTTTGCATAAAAAAAATTAGCCATCTACCTTTTTATTGTTTTGTTCATTAAACTGGCTTTAAGAATAAACGATAATTACATACTTATTAATGAATAATCGAGTAATTAATTTTCATATGGATTGTCAAGTGGCATTGATTCGTACGAATTTTCCTCTCTTTACAATTAGTGTTAGGTTTTCTAACAATATCATCAGGCATTCATTTATTTAGAAGATATTTGGAGATGTTTTCAAAAGTAATCATATATATATATATATATATACATACATATATATATATATATATATATATATATATATATATATATCGTTTATCACATACTCTATCGATGTTATATCAGTTGCTACAAGTTGTATATATATATATATATATATATATATATATATATATATATATAATTTAAAAAATCAGGAGGTCAATTAAGATACGCGACCAAGGTATCGAACTGACTGTGTCTTTTCGCGCGTAACTTTGAAAATGACCACTTTAACACTTTATTTAAAAAAAAACAAACACAAAGAACGCTACAAAATTATCCTAAAAACAACAATAACAATAAAAAAAGAGAAAACATGGTTGCCTATTGTAATTGACTTCGAGGTTTTTAAAGGTAAAAGCTCTACATGTTATTTTATTTTGACTTATATATTTTCCCACGTGTATTGAGCACTTTTAATAGTCCTGTTGCCTGGTCTGATTCAACTCTGACATTTAACCATTACACACACACACATTTATATATATATATATATATATATATATATATATATATATATATATATATATATATATATATATATATATATATATATATATAAAAGTACTTGAACCCACAGACAAAAAAATCATTTAAATAAAGACGACATCATTATATGCATCTTCTTTTCAGCCAACACTTTCAACATGTGGATGAAGTCGCAATTAAACAAAATTATAGACACAATTTCCAAAATAGAGAATGAGGAGGAGAAACCGGAACATGATGAAAACAAAGTTTTAATTTTAATAATTGACGGTTAAAAACAGATATTAATAAATACCAAAAGCGTATAAAATAGAAGAAATTTTACACCTCCCCCTCCAAACAAACACAAGAAATGGATGACATTCTCTTTTTGTTTACATAGGATAGACTGTTATAATTTTATATATACAGCTTCGAGAACTCTAAGATGGCGAGCAGAGAGAGCTCTATGTAAAACAGAAAAAAATGTGTAATCTTATTCCACGTATTGTCTAATGGACGAATCTTGCACAGATTGGGTGGTCTTCAAGGTACGACTCAAGATGCTGGATCGTAAATAGGCAGGCACATCTTGTGCAATACGGTTTTCCAATTTTTGTTTCATCTGCTATATGTATACTGCATCCTACTGGCATTTATATTTGTGTTCAACGCAACTATTTTATTAAAGGATGGAAACAGATTGTCTGAAAGACAGTGCGCACATTAACTGTGTTATAACGCGAAGTAATGCAAGCTGAGAACCTATTAGCAAGCAACTAACCTTTCCTGACTAACTATGGAAATTTAAATTATATATATATATATATATATTGTAACCCGGATATAAGAGAGTTGTCGGGACCAGATAAGTCTCTTATATCCCGGTTTCTCTTATATCCGGGTTTGATCTATTTTGTTTAGGTAAGTATGGCTCTAATTTGGGACCAGATAAAATCTCTCTTATATCCCGGTTTCTATTATATCCGGGTTACACTGTATATATATATATATATATATATATATATATATATATATATATATATATATATATATATATGTTATCCAAGGAAACTGATATTCTATAGCACCCTCATCCTAAGAGGTCAACGGCGCCAATTCAATAATAATGTTTCTCTCTCTCTCTCCCTCCCTCCCTCTCTCTCTCTCTCTCTCTTTGGGATTAGAGATGGAAGAATTCCAACTTAACTATTATATTAATGCAACATCAACTAACTATCAAGTGGCAAATCGTAACCACTGGCCGGGAAGTCGTTTCAGACACGAAATTGAACACGTCTACATTGCTTCACGGTTAAAACTCGACACCCTAAAAAGCCTTCTTCTCTCTAAAATTACCACGCTAGCACAACCAATCAAAATCGTCATCCTATATTATGGTTTCCATCTGACCTCGAAGGTCAGCCTCCGGATGTCGATGCTACGATACACTTCCACTAAAAAGCAATACTCTGCTAAACTATTATTTAACGCTGAGATTTAAAAGAAAAAAAAACGGAAGTTATAATTTGTGGGATGCATAACGAGGTCTGTTCGTTTCAAAGTTTTCGACATTATCCAGAGACGGATATGCAATGAGATTTGCCCTGATCTGGCATCTCGTTTACAGTTGCTCTCTCACAGAAGTGCCGTCGCTTCGCGCTGTCTTTTCTATAAATACTTTTATTGTAATTGTTCCGACGAGTTACTTTCGCTGCTTCCCAAACTGCATGAATTTTAACGTGCTAATCGGTTGGCATCTAAGTCCAAACTTTTTACTCTCGAAACTGTTAAATATAGCTGTCTCTTCTATTCCAATAGCTTTATGCCTCGCACTTCCCGTCTGTGGAACGCCCTTCCTCTTACTTGCTTCCCTCATAGTTATAATCACCAAATATTTAAATGCAATGTCAATCGACATCTCCAGATGCATTGATCTATTCCCCGTACTTTACTTCATCCTTTCCTGTATCACGCCTCTTTAATCTTGCTCCCACTCTATGTAACTCCTTGCGTGCTAGTGGAACTCCTGCCTTGCTTGGGGTGTAATGCTTAAAAAGAAAGTGTGTTAAGATAACTGAAGGTTTACAAGGCATACAAAAGACAAGGGGAGTGAAATAAAAAGCTCATAATCTTCTTAATGTGTGAATTGAAGAACATGAACAAAGTTATGATAGATTGTCAACACTTAGACAACAAAATGAATTTCAGGAAGCTGTAGAGAGCACGATAATAGCAGATAAAGACACAATGCACATAAAGGAGAAAATTTGGCAAATACCTTGTACCAATCAGGGAACAATGGTTTCTCGTGAATATTCGACAAATTCATCAAAGGTTACTCCACAATTAATGTCATATTCTAGAAATTTTCTT
Source organism: Acanthosepion lycidas (assembly GCA_963932145.1). Lineage (NCBI taxonomy): Eukaryota > Metazoa > Mollusca > Cephalopoda > Sepiida > Sepiidae > Acanthosepion > Acanthosepion lycidas. The sequence goes on along the minus strand of OZ010581.1, from coordinate 23,409,250 downwards.
GTCTTACCTAAATATTTGTTAACTTTGGGGGCTACATATATAGAATATATTTTTTCTTTATATATAAACATAAAATATCTACTTTCTTGTTGGTCGTATGATAATGACAGATTATCTGGAAAAACACACGAGCAACCCGAAAGTCAACGAGAAATAGATGGAGGCAGTTGCATGGAAATATATTGAGTAATGTCATTAAATAATTTGATTTCTACTTCATCAACTGCTTTCGAAAAAGATGAAGTACAATTATATTTTATTAAATTATATATTCAGCAGTATTTAAAATGATTTTCTGCTGCGTATCATGTGGTTATTTGATAGGTTTTGAGTACAATTCCGCAGATTTTGATGGGGAAATCTTTTCGACGAACACTTGAATCTGGTTTTGATCGAAGAATGTTTTCCCAATCAAATTGTTTTGAAGCGAAAGTCAAAGCTAATAATAAACAGTTATGGATGCTTGTATCTGATAAACATATAAATGGACACAGGTCCTGCACAGGGGTCTTGTGCCTCCCCCAATCTATAATACGTGTCCAATCGAATCTATGATACGCCCCCACCTCACTTTACTACATCTCCATTTTCATAAGGTGTATAAAATAAAGATTTTATATTAAGCTAATTATGTACAATCATGGATCAAATGTAATATGGTTGAACAATTCAACTTGAAAAAATTAAAATAAATACAATGTATCTAAGTTCAAATTAGAGACAGGTTATAATCGATCATTCATCTTAAATAAACCAAGAAAGTATTGCGACAATTTTTAACATCAACTTGAGAATTTTCTTGTTAAAAATTGAAACATTTGAATACATTCAATATTATGGATAAAAAATAGTGCATTTTATATAAGTTTTGTGAAGACTTATGATGATCAAATCAAATTCCCGGATTTGGAAAGAAAAAAAACTACCCCAGAATGACATCAAACTCCGTAAAAAATGTTCATCCTCTAATAGTCAGTTGTGATAGAAAAAAAGCAAATATTGAAAAGATAGCGATGATCACAAAGAAATGCCCGGAGCCCTCAGTCAGGCTCGGAGGTAGTACGCACCGGCCGTCCATGTACATTTAGTGTTTCACTGTATGGTCAGCAGTATAAAGTCATAATACTCCGTACACATAACATAACTTTATCCATGCCTCTCAGGTTTGGGGATCTGTTGTACAGATATATTCTTGTCAATCCATTTCTATTTGTGTTGAATATTGTCGGATTTTAGCGTACTCCATTTTTTTTTATCTGCAAGGTATGATTAACAGTTAGCATGGTGCATTCGCCATTGCATTTGGGTTCCCAAAACTGAAATTGTTTATCATTCAACTTAATATAAAGAAGTTATGAAGAAAAATTTTCGCATTTAAGGGAAAATTGGAGCCATTTGGTCGCTAACAATATCCAATTCATTTTCTCTGTGAAAAGATGGAAATAATATCTCAAGTAAATATAATGATGGAGAGACTTCAATGATAGTGATTATAAAATGTCTAGCGTTATAGACATGGCAATTAGAATTTGGCCAGTAATAATACAAGCGAGATTGTAAAACTAGAATCGAAACGAACAATATGTCAAGCGAGAGAGTCTACTGATATATTGCCTACATTGATGAGACATGCTTTCAATTCTTTCTTTTTTCTTTTGTATTCCTTTGAATGAATGTCACAGAGTGTATTTATTGTTGCTAAAAGAGAAGAGAAGAAAACAAACAGAAAATATCGAAATTGTGACGAATTCTCTTTCGCAGACGCGTAAATGAATAGCAAAGAGAGAAAGAAATTTTCCTTATATTCAATGTCTTCTGCGCAAATCTCCCTGCCTATTTTCTTAAATTCTAGAACAGACTGACAGACACACCTATATATATGATCTATGATACAGTGAAACAGTCTATCTGTGGATGACAATATATACGCCCCCACCAAAAAAAAATCGGTCGAGCACTATAGACGGATATCACGAATTCGTAAATGGTGACTACTAATGATGATAATGCAACGCTCTTCAATGAATCGAGCAGTCTGAGTCCCACTGGCGTGTTTATTCAAAAATAAATAAGTAAAATTTCACCATCCACACTACGAGAGCTGATAGCTTAGGAGAAAATGTCCAACCGATGCCAAATCTGTTGGCTTTCGATCCTGACTTGAGGCTATCGGATGGTTAGCCACACTGATGAGCTGTGATTGAGCGAAACATTCTGTATATATCGACAGAAATGTATACGCAATTCAGGAAAGGAAAACGTGTATAGATATTGTAATACTAAATTTATTCAGACATCACGAAATTAATACAAATTAACATTGGATTTTACAATCACAGGAAGTTTTCAAAATGGCGCCCATTACCTTGCAAACATTTCATGTTATGGTTAACTACTGCTTGGACAACGTTGACCAAATCGTCTAGTTGGATTGCTGCTCATGCATTTTCAATTTCTTTTCTAAGTGCCGCCATGTAGTCGATTTTATGCGATATAAAACATCTGTTACTCTTTCCTTCCCTGTATTGTGTATACAGTTTTGGGATGTTACTATATATATATATATATATATATATATATATATATATATATGTGTGTGTGTGTGTGTGTGTGTGTGTGAATATATATAGCCGACTTAAAATGAAAAGTAAAAAAAATTAAAAATACCAGCATTCCTCGTTCGTGCGCATGTGTCGCCGCACCAGTATTTTGTCCGAAGATGTCTTCAATAACAAATCGATTAACAATAAATGTTTTCCACTTTGTCATACATTTTTTCACAGTATTGTTCTTTATATCTATATCTACTACATATATATATATATATGTATATATATATATATATCGTTGCCTTATATATATATATGTAAATATATATATATATATATATATATATATGTAATATATATATATATATATATATATGTAAATATATATATATATATATATATATATCGTTGCCTTATATATATATATATATATATCGTTGCCTTATATATATATATATATATATATATATATATATATATATATATATATATATATATATATATATTAAAAAATCCGTAAGTAATACAAATAGATGCTAATAACGTAAAATATTAAAACTGATCCACAAAAGAGATCTTAATATATTTATTACAGAGGATACAATAAATGAATTATATAAAAATCAAAATCAATTGTATTAGGTTGGTGCAAAAATAATGACGTAATAATGTCGTTTTCGACGTATTTTTTAACGTCAAAAACGACATTATTACGTCATTATTTTTGCACCAACCTAATATCTCAATTTGATGGCCATTCCCGCACCCCAGGATAATCTCCAATACTTGTCAATGCAAAAACGTCTGTTTAACAAAGGCTTTAGCTTTGAGAAGCACCAGGGATATTATTGCCTGGGGTGGCGGAATGGCCATAAAATAGGGCATAATTGAGTTTCATTTTTATTCAATTCATATATATATATATATATATATATATATATATATATATATATATATATATATATATATATATATATATATATATGTACATGTGCGTGTATTTTGGCAGCATGTTTTGATTAAGACATATCTTATTAAATAACTTAGACAAGCTTTGTCTACTTAAATTTAATAGGATTCTCTCCTAATTACGGACAAGACTCTTAGTATCATTATTAAAAAAAGAAATAAAATTTCCATGTCGATATATATTTATTTTGTTCCGAGTTCTTTCGTCATTTAACAATGTCGTCATAAGATTTCGTCATTTTTCTAAGACAAAAAATTGTTGTGTTCATTTTTCTAATAAATTTTTTGTGTGTCCGTCTGAAAATTAAATCAATAGATACAATTTATTTAAGTAAATGTTCTGTTTTTTAAACAAACATTATTAATTACATTTATCAGCCTGAATGTTCGAGAAAATATGCGTCCTCTACTGTGTACCTGTACCTGTGTCCTCTACTGAATAATCAATGCCCCGGTTCCTTTGGATAAGATCTTTGTAAAGCGGGCATAGCTGGAAGTAATTCAGAGTTACCAAAACCTGACAACATAAATCAGAAAAATTTGCCAAGCAGTTGCTCAAGTTCCCCCATTTGTTGTTGGCTCAATCAAGGCTATTTACAGTTATATTTCTCCTATGATGGGACGACTCAGGACAGCGTTTCTTGGAACCGCTAATGTGCTGAGTTAAGTGGTGTACTTTTAAGTTGCGGGTGGGGATCTTACAAGTGTGGTCTATGTATTATATTTATTTTCAATTAATTATCATGGACGGTCAGTGAAAGTGAAATTTCTTATTTAATTCTAAACGATAAAGGCACATGGTGTCACATATTGATTCTTTGTAAACTATCTTAATGAGAGTCTTCATCAGCGGACTAAGATTCAGGCCATTAAGATATTTCTAACCGAGGACTACCTGCAAGGATATGCTCTATTTTTATAACAACATTTCACCATATCGCGCAGAGTTTTCAGGTGATCATGTATCCGGAATTACTACCAAACCGGGATGACCTTTTGGCTTGTTGTGCTCACATTTAATAATAATAATAATAATAATAATAATAATAATAATAATAATAATAATAATAATAATAATCTCAAAACTGTGGCACATGGGAACATCAACAATCCCTGTTGTAGTTGGAGCCCTCCGATGGGTTGGTAAAGATTCCAGTAGACTCGCTAGAAAGATTTCCTGGAAGCTCATGCCTTAAAGAAATACAAAATATTGTTCGCACGAGTACAGCATTCACCTTACGAAGGGATTTGTCTATGTAAAATATTATATTTTTTCAGTGGAAAATGTCATTTGTAACCTTAGGTCGCTGGGTGGGATCCGGAAAGAAATGTGTACACATCATAAATCAAAGGAAATAAAATAAAAATAATAATACTTATTATTATTATAATAGAATACTAATGAATTAAATTAGATAAAGAATTATATATATGTGTGTATGTATGATTGTGTTTGAATGTACGAGAGATGATGAGAAAAAGCAAAGTGATTATATTCTGTTTAACAACGTCAGTTTGAATAAAAGAAAGAAAAAACTATGTTATGAGTGTATCTTTGAGGATAAGTTGTTTTTCGCAAGTCTCATTAATTAATCTAGTTTATCACTTCCTGACTTGAAACGTAAAGTGTGGCTCTCTGCTTATTTGTTTCATCTCTATCTGTATTAAAGACGTTTGGTATTGTATGGTATCAATTCTGCGATTTCTTCTTATTCTTTGTTTATACAAGTAGGTATATGAAAATAAACACATACCAAAATATTATGCATACACGCACACGATATATACATACGTATATACAATGTTACAGACGTGTGTCTAAAAATACACCTACCTATGTATATACATATATTATAACCATTTTTATTTTACGTACTTGTATATATATATATATATATATATATATATATATATATATATATATATATATATATATATATATATATATATATATAGATAACTAGACTCGTAGACGAGATTTCCTAAAAAAAAAATTGCCTCAGTTTAAGTTAGGGTACGAAACAGCGGATATTTATATTTTAAAAGTAGGGAAAAAGATGTATGTTCAAAGTCCCTATTCTGAATTTGTTTGATCAAGAGGCCGAGTTAGTCTAAGCCACATTAAATCAAATGATGGTTTACCCTAGGCGAGAGTTCGGATCTTAACGTCTGACGCATATTTTTCTAAAAAGATTTCTCGAACGTTCAGGCGGTTAGAAGTAAAGAAATAATTATACTGTTAATAATTAAATAAAAACGGATCATCTACTCAAATATCAGTATCTATTTAAAAATAAGGTTTAAACAATATATATATATATATATATATATATATATATATATATATATATGCGCGGATGCGAGTGTGTGTGTGTGTGTGTAAGTAAATATGTAGGAAATAGGAAAGAACACGTTAGTTAAAAAATCCTGAGTTCTTTAGTATTTATTTATTTTTTTCATTTGATGGTGGCCTTTATTAAATATATCTTTTGTACATGTTTTGTTGAAAGTAGAGATATTATATGATTATTAAATTTAACATCTCTTTTAACTTACGACCAATCCTACGCAAATATATATATATATATATATATATATATATATATATATATATATATATATATATATATATATATATATAAAATATCTTGTATTTCAATTAATTTCCAAAAAACAATGCCGTATCCAAGTTTTCAGACAAAAATGAAACAACAAAAATCGAACTAATGTTACTTAATTACATTAAAATTGATTTTATATTACGAACGTCAGTGCGTCCTGGGTAAGACGTAAAACTATATCCGCGTCCTGGGTAAGACGATAAACTGCATCCGTGTCCTGGGTGAGACGATAAACTACATCCGCGTCCTGGGTATGACGATAAACTATATCCGAGCCCTGGGTAAGACAATAAACTACATACGCTTCCTGGGTATGAGGATAAACTACATTCACGTCCTGGGTAAGACGATAAACTACATCCAACAGCAAGGTCTCTGATCAGAAGGTTTCGAGTAGCGTGGAACCATCTCTTAATTGCTGGTGTTCCCAGGTCCACCCTGACTCGGGGTGCTATGGGTAAATACTTAACCCCAAACTGCGGGCAAACCACTACGAAAATTTCAAAATAGGTTTTTGTACCAGCAATACATTTTTGTAAAAAAATAGTACCAGCAATATATTTTGCAAATAATATTACAAACAATAAATATCACGTTGGCATTAAATAACCCATTGATGTTGATGTGCCGTAAAACAAATAAAACCAACGTCAGTATCTTTCGTATTTACATTTTTCAATAGAACACAAAGCCAAGAGTTTCGCTAGATAAATGTCAATGTTATTCCTTTTGATAAATGTTTGCTGAATCCTAGGTTAATGAACATCGGTTATATTTTTTGTATTCGTAATGTAAGAAGACAGTTCGAATCAGTAACATAAATCTGTCAGCAAAAGCTATATAACAAGTTGTACCCTACTGTTGTTGGTGTGACAATCATCCGTTTGCAGAAATATAAGTAAGCGTGTCTTATAGTAACCGATGACGGAAAGTGGAACAGAAACTGGAAATTCTTATTTCGAAAGGTTTTTTTTTTCCAAATCTAGGCAAACTTTAAATGAATGGAAAAGTAGTTTTCTACCGCTATGTATTATTTAATCTTCTATACGGCAGTGAATGCGGGACAAACGTCTCACCTTAAGAGAGAGAGAGAGTTCGACTGAGGAATTCTGGCAATGCTGGAATTTATATCTGTTAGTTTATGCATGCCCTTAAAATGACGTGTATATATTTTTTTTATCTAGATAAGTAAAATGATATTATAAAAGGACTAATTATTTACTACGTGCGAAAAAAAAGATAATGAACAGAAGATATTGCAACAGAGCAATAAATATTGTTTTTTTGTTTGTTTTTTTTTAAATTTATTTATCAAAATGCAACTGTTATTTCAACGATGTCATCTGAGGAGTCCGCTTCATCGTTTTCGTCTATTCCAAGTCGATGCGTAATGGAGATTTCTGTTCAAGTAAACAACAAAAGATTTGACAGTAAAGTTTTTTCTCGGACTACAAATGATGATAGAACTTCATAGTTATATTCAAACAGACAAGTTTTTGAACAATTACCCATAAGTCGCGTGAACTACACTTTGCATATCCAAACATGTAAATATATTTCTGTGCCTGAATTCTGGAGAAATATGTGTTCGCATGTAGATATTTACAATCATTTGCTTGTTTAACGGCATATCATCTTCTTCATGAGTCACTAAATGCCGCCATTTAATTTTCTTGGGAGGTTTGAAGTAATAAAAGTATATGTTATTCTCCTTTCACAACTGAATACAAGTTAGATGATACTCAGCTTTTGTGTTTATACATATTTGTATATGCACAAATCTTTGTATTCATTTATGATTCTTTGTATTAATTTATATCTAATATTGGCAACGAATATCTTTGCAAAAGCGTTGGACGAAAGGTGCCTTAGGTATGACATCCACTTTATTTAAAGCTATATATCAGTTACTCGGGTACAAATCTCTGTTTCTATATACGTATTTGTGTAGATATAATTACTATGGGGGTGATGTTTGTTTTCATGTGGTATTTGAAGTTATATTTTGGAATAGAGTTGATTTTTTAAAGTAATTGTAGGATATTATATGGATTAAGGACATGAAAATATTTATCATGTTGCTTGTTTGGTTGATTTTGTTTAACGACATATCAACCTCTATGATGTCTTTAATGTCGAAAATATAAATATTTTGAACTCAATTGCATGCCAACAATTACAGATAAACTTTATTGGTTGCTATTCTTCTCTAAAATGTATTGTATTCTACTAGCAAATGTCTTGCTGGTCATTTTACTATAAAAAAAAAGGATTTTCGTATATTCATAGTTTTCAGTTGTTTTTTTGTTTTTTCATTTCGGGATCCATTATTAACCCATTGCTGGGATACTAACAGTTACTACTACATCGAATGGAAAAGAGGGTAACAACAATTAAGAAACTGTTACCCGCTACGCAAAACTTCTGCCGATCAAAGGAGATGCAACCGTATGTAGTTTATCGTCATGCGCAGGATAAATTTACAAGCGTAAGTTGTGGCATAATGATCTTATAGTGATACGCGCGTGCCTGCCCCCATTAAAATTCACAAAGGGTTTTAACACTATGCTGTGATGTCTTTGGGAAATATGCTCTTATCTCAAACACATGACATACCAGCCAGGTTTCGCGTGTATACATAACAGAATAAAATATGGATAAGAGTTCTCAAAATCGATAGATATTGATTAAATTCACCACCATTTACGTGTGGACATTGGAAATAAAAGAGACAATTTCTAATATAAAAGAACGAGAATAAGAGATAAAGAATCAATGTCAGAAATATCTAGGATGATTTATGATCAGATGAAATAATACTGACGGGCCGACAAAAAGAAATCAATAACAATTTCGGTGTTTACTAAATTTAGTTCCCCGTGGAAACAACTTCTAAACCACGGGTCTTCTTTCAACAGTCCACAACATTTACCTACTCAATTTTCATCTAACAATCTCAGCTCTTTCTTTCTTTCTTTCTTTCTTTCTTTCTTTCTTTCTTTCTTTCTTTCTTTCTTTATCTCTGCCATTCGTTATCCTTTTCGCAATCATTTCCTTTTGGTTCTCAAGAAAACTTGATACGTATTAATCTAAAAAAATATATTCTTTGGTTGTTCGTTATTTATAGATAGGAGAGGATATCGGAACGATTATATTGTATTTGGCGAAGACAAAAAAGTTTCATGTTTAAACAAATCATTAATCTACCAATATATATATATATATATATATATATATATATATATATATATATATATATATATATATATATGCACACACACACAAACACACATATATATATTCTTTAACGCAAATAATAAAAAAGGCAACAAACATTTGATTTTACTGATCAAGTTTTCAACATTACGAAAAACACTTCTCAGACAAGGATTACATATTGTTAGAAACTATCTGAAATGCCTTATGAGACAAAAGTTCAAGAATAAATGTTCAATATTTCGACATTTTAAGTCATCATCAGGGAAGTTATCGTTATAAACGGTGAGTTTCGTAGATCAAATGCCTGTTGTGACGTAGGCAAAGAGTGTTGTAACGTAATATAGGTGATTATATATATATATATATATATATATATATATATATATATATATATACATGTATGCATGTATGTATGTATGTATGTATAATGAAAATCTTGTTAATACGTATGGATAATCCCAAGGAGGATGAATTCCGGAGAGCTCAATGTTAAGTCAAAGCGAATACATTAATTTAAAGAAAAACTGCCGACTTTAAGTTTGCATTGTTATAATTTATTTCGCCAGAGATTTTCTTTTTCTCTAGATCATTACACTTCACTTCCAAAGAAGAAAAAATGAATTTAAACTTACACATTTTTAAGGGCAGTATTACATAGGCTTAATACCGAGGATCCAGAGAAAAATAAAAATAAATTATAACAATGGTACCTTAAAGTGGTCTGTTTTACTTTAAATTAAATAATAGATACACACACGCGCGCGCATGCGTGGGGTGTAAATTTGGGGATGCGGATTCAATTTATAATTGCTTTCTCTCATCGAGGCTTCATTTTGTTAAATTAATATTGATTCATTATTCCTATGTCTGATATTAATATTTGATTTTATGGGTATATAAGGATCGTTTGTGAGCTATCTAATGCCACTGTGATTCAAATGCTGCTTATTAATCTTCTCTAAAACTATAATTTTAAGCTAATCCTATATTTATACTATATGTATAGATTAAAGTCCTCGACATAAGGGACAGAGCGTATGTAAATATAAAATTGAACAATGAATTCAAAATTCAGTTTCATGCTAATACGTAATCGCACGTATATATATATATATATATATATATATATATATATATATATATATATATATATATATATGTATATTTAGTGCCGTCGTGCGTATGTAGATATATATGAAAAATATATATTTTTATGTATATTTGTGTGTTTGGAATTTTCGTTTTTATATATTAGATGCTGTTATTTTTTAGACATATATATCTGTTTTAATGTTTCTTTCTTTCCCTATTATTTGTTTCTCTGTTCTAATACACCCTTTTTACCTATATATATTTACCCGTATAAGTTATATTTTAATAAGCGGTTAGAATTCGTTTAAGAACACTTTCAATCTTAAATATTTCTTAGCTGTTGTAACGGAATGTCTATGTCAATGTATGTGGGTTTATGTACGTGTCTTTATCGCTGTCTGTGTGTATGGTAACTTGGATGCACCTTTCATTGTCTGTGTATATTTTTTTTTCGTTTTGTTTTTGTAAAGTGTCGTAGAGATATTTCCTGTCTCGTCATTTTTTGTGTGTGTATATATCTAAATATATTCTGCGTGCTTATGTATTATAGTCTGATTGTGTATGTATTGTCTTTTGCAAGACGTCATCCACCCCTACCTATATTTAGAATTCAAAATCATCTATGTTGTCAAGAAGCTCAGAACAAAAGTTGATATTAAAGTTCATTCCAACTTAATTTCTATAAAAAAAATAAATAGAATAAGATATGTATTTTTTTCTCAGTAATTATATAATTTAAAAAATTAATAGAGATTAAATTTAAATTTTAAAATAGGTAATTTTTAATTTCAAATTTTATCGTATATTTTAATATTTATTAGTTAGAATAAATTATTTTAATCTAAACCCAACATTAGTGCATTATATAGTTAATATAACCTTAATTTGATTTCAAGTTTTTTTGAATTCTCGTATAATTGTATTTTGATTGGTCATTCCAGCTTATGTAACAGCGTTTCCCCTTGCGAGGGGTAGTTAATTGATTTGAACCTTTCAAAACCCTTTATTCTATATTCAACATCATCACTTGATAAGACACTAGAGGTTTTGAAACAACAATGGCTATTTTTTAGTGATTTTATAGCATATTTATATTATAATTTTCGAATAAATAATTATATATATATATATATATATATATATATATCATTAAACTAATTGTTTCATTTTCATGGTTTTCAGATATGGTTTTAGCCATGTTGATACAGTTTGTAAGAAACACTGAAAAACCCTCTGAGTTATTCAGCTAGAAAGAAAACAGTTTTACGTTTTACGTCAGTCCCTCTTTTTTCGCATCTGAGCAATGGTGAAGAAAAAGATCATTCAGGCTTTCAGTAACGGTGCCAACATTTATACTCTGGCATCTATGCAGCTTCAAAATCCATTCAAGGATACTCAGAAGAACGGTATATATATATATATATATATATATATATATATATATATATATATATTTGAAACATTTCAGTCCTTCATGGGCTTCCGATCCTAAGATATGATTAATGCCGAACATGTTATTTTCGTTTATGATCGGTTTCATCACGATTCTTCTGTTAAGCTTGGATAGTAATTATACACTCTTATTATTCAATGTAGAGTCCAATCGTATTATAAAAACCTCAGATAATTCCAGTAAGATATATTTAATCATTTCTAAGATACAATGGTTCAAATCTTTATCTAACTATCCGACAATTTTGCAGTTACACGATTTGAAACATTTCGCTGTAATACTCGGTATACAGAAAACGCAACCGGATAAGTGAGTATTACAGAATAAGAAAAACAAATATTGTTCGGAAAAGAAGACAATAAAAGTACAAGAACTAAGAAAACAGAAGATAACGAGTAACATTGCTTTTAAATGTTTATAAGATCAAAGTTGACTGTGAAGCCAGATGCTGCAAGTGAGTTCCATAAGCATGAAGATCGATTGAAGGAACTATTAGCATAGAACTTGCAGCTATATTTAGACATTTAAACTATAAATTGATGAGACCTTATTGCCAATCTAGTACTGCCCTTTAATTAATAAATTCTAGGTACCACAGAGGAAATTTCAGCAGAACAATTACCATGAAAATATTTATAGCAAAATTGCATGAAAGCTACCTTGTGGCGATGTAAATAGACCGAAGCTGAGATGCCAGAGGTCAGGGCAGTTAACATTGCAGATTATTCTTTGAACTTTATCAAGTATCTCTAAATATATACCAGAGGCATCATACCAAACTAGACCAGACGTGTAAAGCAAGGATGAATGACAGTCTTATCACTATGTAAGATAGATTCTGCCGAGAAAAAATATATATACAAATGTACATGATGTGTATTTCTTTACACATCAGTGTTCCACTCTGTGCATCTAGACGAACTGAGTTTCTTTCAAAATATTAGCTATATGAGCAAATCTGAAAATGTTCCTAAAACTGTATTTTTATGAAAATCTCTTACCCGGGCCAAAAGATATTTTAGATTATTTTCAACGATACCAAATATATCACGTTAATCCGTTGTCTAGCGAATTTTGAATCTTTCTAATCGTAAAATTAAGAACTTATTACCAAATAAACACCACTGAACCTGGGTATTAGTGTACGTCACGCTGTCTGCAGACAGTTCCATCCAGCTTGCTGCAAAGAAACACAAATGAATGAATACGTATCGTTATATGAATGAATACGTATCGTTATATCTTTACACTCGCATTCATATTTCGTAATATATGCAGATGTGTTCCTCACCTCCCTCATTCTGTCTGCTTCATACTCTCTCTTTCTCAGTTTTTTCTCTATACACAAACACACACACGCATATATATATATATATATATATATATATATATATATATATATAATGTCGACATACAAATAAATACTATAATGTGATTGGCATTTTCGCGCTACAAGGATCCTCAGATCACTCTTTCCACAGTTATTTTTTCTACAGTTAATATTAATTATATATATATATGTGTATATATATATATATATATATATATATATATATATATATATATATATATATATACATATATATATATATATTTAATGACGACATACAAATAAATAATATACTGTACTTTTTCGCACCACAAGCGATCTTCAGATCTCTCTTTCCACATATCTACAGTAAATTTTAATAATAATAATAATAATAATAATAATAATATATATATATATATATATATATATATATATATATATATATATATATATATATATATATATATATATATATATATATATATATATATATATACACACACACTAGGGAGCTGAGGGTATTAAAGAAGAATCCTTCCAGCAGTACAAAAAAGCGTGCAGAGAAAAATGGCTAAGTGCATTAGACTTGAGTATTGGTACTTTAAAGGTAAAGCATGTATTTTGTTGTTTCAATTTGAAATAAACTGTCTGACATCAATCTCGTTAATTTTCCGACACACCTCGTATATATATATATGTGTGTGTGTGTCTGTGTCTGTGACTGGGTGTATGCTGTCTGTGTGTGTGTATGCAGTTTAAAAAAATACAGATATAGCTAAAATATATCTGTAAAACCAAAATATGAAGAAAGACACATTGAAATCTTATCATCGCCGACACGTTTTGTCGTCTGATTGACTTTATCAACGCAAATTTAAGGATTTTATTTTGCGACACCTACTTCTAAACTAATGTTAATTTGCTATTTTCTCAAAATCGTTCGCGCATGAAATAAATGAGCAAAATGTAACATTTTTTGATAAGACTAACCATCAACAGAAAATCTGGAATAAATACGAATGGATTTATCAAAGTAATTCCATTAATTACAACAATAAACATATCATAACAAACTAAACAAATCCGTAGTTTACAAAATAAATTAAATACATTAGTTTCTCAAAGGAAATGGAATAAAGCCGACACAAATGAATTAATTAGAAATGTATCCAAATTTAATCCGTTGTATAGCCAACAGGAAGCTGTCACTTTCGGTCTAAAATATGGCGGAAAAAATATTATAAATTTCATTATTAAAATCTACCAATGTTATGATTCGTATGTCAACAAATGATACATTCAGGGTTTAATGACAGCCACACCCGAAAATAAATAAATAAATCACAAAAATAAATAAAAAAAACATAACAAGACCACATTTCTCCGCAGATATGTGAATGCCTTAAAAGAAATATCAAATAAGGAAAAATATATTATATATCTCCTTCTAATAAAAGCTGTGGAATTATTAGTCAGTTATATGCCAGGCGGGATACAGGCTTACGCCGTCATGTATCTTTCAATACATGACTGACGAGGCTGATTTTTCCCGCAGTATGTCGCCATTTCTTTATGCGGTAGACCAGCTGCCATCCAAAGCTCTAGAACCCGGTCTATCATGCTATTTACCTAATAGCTGGTGTGGGGCGTTTGAGAAGAAGATGTAGGTTCATACCTTTCTCAATGTTATTAGCACGTAAGTGAATGTAATGGATTCGACTGGTATTCGAACTCGGCTCTCCGATTCCTTAATTCGAGCCGCTATCCATTACTGCACCATATTTGCCAATACAAAATGAGATTCATTATTGAAAATGATAAAATCTATAAAAAATAGAAGAAAACAATAAAAGAGACACAAATATGTAAAAACGAAACCAAGAAATTATAAAATAATGAAGACATTTCCTGGTCACCCGAAAATAAAATCTACGGATTACCAAAAATACAAAATCCAGATATCCCATCAGGCCAGTTATATCAGGAATATATAGAGCCTCATAGAAAATTGCCCGCACGGCAGCAAAATATTAACTAAACTTCTTTGTATAATTATTTCCTCCCATAAATTAAAAGGAACATCGTCATCAAAACAGATATATGACAAATTTAGACGTGAAATATTTGTATACAAATGTTTCAGTAAGGAAAAGCCTTAGTCAGTTATATGCCATGCATGATACACGCTTACGCGATCATGTATCTTTCGATACAAGACTGACGAGGCAGATTTTTTTTCGTGCAGTAGGTTGCTATTTGTTGCTGCAGGAGACTAGTTTCCATCCAAGGCTTTAGAGCCCGTTTTGTCCTGCTATTTACCCATAGCTAGTTGGGGTAGAATAAGAGGATTCATACCTTTCCCGAGGGTATTAGCACGTAAGTGAATGTAATAGGTCCAAATGTTATTCTACCTCGGCTCAACGATTTCTTCTATCCGAGAAATATACTAAATATAGATCTGGTAAAAAGCAAAACTAAAATTACCTATTTCTAAACATAATTTCATAAAACGTATCATTTAATCACTAATTGATGTTTTTTCACCTTCGATAAAAAAAAACAAAAAAAAAAAAAAAGAGAGAGAAAAACGTGGTTTACCAATGGTGTCTTCTCTTAGTTGGGCTTTGAGTTGTTTATTTTTTGTAATTTCACGAAGGTGGTCCTTTCAAAAATGTTTCCCTACAAAATTCTTCTTTTATACAAACATATATATATATATATATATATATATATATATATATATATATATATATATATATATATATGTGTGTGTGATTCTCTATTAATATATACACAAAACAGTTTTAACCGATCTTGCCAACAAACTTAATATAGTCGAGCCCATAGTAGATTTTACGTTTGAATCTGATTCAAACATCACTTTACACTTGCTATATACCATGCAACATAGAATTAATGATGACATTCAGGTGGAGATTTACAGATAATCTCCCAACAAGAATTACCTCATCAACTTTCATTCCCATGACTGTAATAGGAGAAAATATGAAATAATTTTAGAAGTCAGTTTAAGAGCACATGGAATCTGCAAGCCTCCAATACATACCTGAAGATGTTTTTGACAATGTTATATATATATATATATATATATATATATATATATATATATATATATATATATATATATATAATTATTTATTTAAAAAACAATTATAACAAATATGTTATAAAGTCACTACAAAAATAGCCATTTTGTTTCAACACCACTGGTGTCTTATCAAGTAATGATGTTGAATGTAAAACCTTTTTTAAGAATAGTAATTGTTGGTTATTGGAATTCATTCCGTATACACCAATCATATATATATATATATATATATATATATATATATATATATATATATATATATATATATATAACATTGTCAAAAAAAAAAATGATCAGAACCAAAAATACCCATAAAAATAATAATTCTAAGCAGGTATTATAAAGAGAAAACTGCCACAAATGATTTTCAAATTACATTGAAGAAACTTGCACAAAAGGTACCTTGTAGACAAACCATTATCAAATATATTAGTGATACATGGAACTAAATTTTAAAAAAAGTTTGTTCTAAAGAATGACAGAGTAAGTTACTGAGACGGAAAATACTTGAGGAGGTTGCCATCGAATCTTATCAAAATATAAATCGGCGCCATGTTTGTTCTCTTTTTTTTTTTTTAAATATTTCCCTTCTTGAAAGAATTACTCTTTTTCCAAACTAACGTGCATATCTATAATTTGTTTTTTAATTTTAAAAGCAGACGGTTATAAATTCATAACCTTGTGTTATTTAAATATCTTAAATTGAAAATATTTCTGAAAGAAACTTTGCTCTAGTTTATAAATACTTATTGCAAAATAAAATCCTTACATTTAATAAAGTGCAGCAGGGAGAAGTCGACTGAGAGAAGTTTTTCTTTAGTCATTATTCACACACACACATGCATATATATATATATATATATATATATATATATATATATATATATATATATATATATATATTCGATCATTTTTATCGTGAATTTGTACTTTGATACCCCATTATTATCATTCAGTAATCAGTGCGATACAATGTTTACCAACTAATAATAATACGTCTAGTTCAATTACGAAGTGTCCATTGTAATAATGTTTGAAGCAATATAAACTCCAGTTTAAAAATAAATCCATTAATTATTCATTTTAATTAAGATATTTTAACCTATTTAATAGAGTTAATTTTTAATTTGTAGTTATTTCTTAAGCCTGTAAACCTTAACTTTAATGTGTGCATACTTTTAAGTAGACATTCCTTTATCTTAAAATAGTGAAATTTATATCTTACTGGACGACAAATATCGAAAGTTTTATTTAAGAAAATTACGTTTTATCAGAGAGTAAACGTACAGACCAGGGTTACTTTCCCCGTTATAGCCATGGAAAAATAAATTGTCCTTTTAAAATAATACACATTTATCCTTAGGCCATTTCAATATGCCTTATCTGCTAACCGTTTCATCTTATTGAAAAGTCTTAAAACGATACTGAGCGGTAACAAGCTCCATGTTGTCCAATTTAAGACTATTACTAATATTATATGAAATAGTAATATCAGTAAACTGGAAAGTTGAAATGCCTGCGTTTTTTTCTATTGTGATATTAATTCGTTTTTACTTAACCTGCTTCCACGACACAAATGTAGATCACACAAACTTTGTGGCAATCACTACTTCTAACTCAAATAAAAGCAGTGGTTACCAATAATTTTACATCAATATATGACGAAAAAAAATAAATAAAAAAAATGGTTTAAAATAACAATATATTTCCATAAAAATAAACGCTGTCCATCTTCTCTCTCACAGGCAGTGTGTGGCAAACCGCTCGCTGCTCTATCGCTACTTTCACGGAAAGCGCTCGGACATATATTCCTGGGTACCGCCAGGCATAACTTTCACTGCAAGGACCCACTCTGCCACATTCATTGCAGCAAGCCGCTCACATTCCCTACATATTCCATCGGTGAGAAGTAAATTCCACACAAACAACTTCCGTCGTAACTAATTCCTTGGAAATGGATTGGTTTGTCGTGTCTAAACAACGGGCCATATCAGTCAATTTGCTATATATAACCCAATGGACAAAGTTCCAAACTTTAAAAGAAAATTTATTGTCAGGGTCAGTTTGTTTTGGCTTACTACTAACCATTCATTATTTCCTTCTTCCCTTTCTTTTCTATAACCTCTCTCTACATCATTTTTTTAAAATTATCTGTTCATCCGTCACTTTTCTACTTCCCCTACTTCTCTAATATCTTCTCTTTTTATTCCACTTCCCCCTGCCAATCTAATATATCTCTCCGGTGTATTGTCTCCATCTACTAAGATATTTCGGTCTGAAGAGTTGAATATTTCAGTATTCACGAAATAAAATATAACAGATTGAATTATTATTATTATTATTATTATTATTATTATTATTATTATTATTATTATTATTATTCTCTATAGTCTACATGGAGTCCTCTCCTTGAAATTATCCCTACCAGACTAAAACTGGTAATACGTGCACACACACACACACACACACACACACACACACACACACACACACACATATATATATATATATATATATACATATATATATATATATATATATTTTAAGCATTGCGCCCCGTGCAAGGCATGAAGCCACTAGGATGCAGGGGGGGTTGCAGAAGATTTCTAGCAAGAGCAGATAGGAGTGATAGAAGAAAGGATGAAGGGAAGGATAGTCTGTAGATCAAGGTAACTGGAGATGTCGATTGACATTACATTTGAATAGTTGGAGATTATAGCTATCAGGGAAACAGTAATTGGGAAGGGTGTTCCACAGGCGAGAGGTGCGAGGTATGAAGCTAGTGGAGTAGAAGAGACGGCTACATTTTAAAGTTTCTACAGTGTAAGGGCGAGAGCGGGATGCCAGCCTCGTAGGGCGCTTGTATTCATGGAGACTGAGGACCAGTGAAAGCAGCTCATCGGAGCAATTGCCATGAAAGTATTTGTAGAAGAGACAGAGAGAGGCGACGGCGCGTCTGTGAGATAGTGGCTGCAGGCGAGACGCCAGATCAGGGCCAATCACATTACATATCCGTCTCTGGATCCCGTCAAGAACTCCGAGGCAAACAGAAGGTGCCCCAGACCATATATGGCAGCAATACTCCATGCAAGGGCGAATGGTCGTTTTGTATATTTGAAGTATCGATTCAGGGGAGAAAAATTTCCTGGCGCGGCACAGAGAGCCAACTTTCCTCGCGATGCAATTGACTCAATGTAATTGTTCCATCTCAGGTCAGCAGTCAACGTGAGACCGAGCAGACGCAGGGAGTCGCTCTCAAGAAGTTGACTATCAGACATTCTAATGGGGGGCAGGTAAGGATATATATGGTGGTTAATGGAGAGTAGTTTAGTTTTTGAGGCGTTAAATTTGACCATCCAATTGTTACCCCAGTTAACAACCGATTGGAGATCCATTTCAAGACGCGCCGCCAGGTTAGTTTTGACCGCGACACGAGATTTGTTTTTGAGGCAGGAGTAAATTGTATTGTCGTCCGCGTAGATGCCAACTTGGGAACCTATGGCGTCAGGAAGGTCGTTGATGAAAATAAGGAAAAGTGTGAGGCAAAGGATGGATCCTTGGGGAACACCTGCGTTCGTGGGATAGGAACTGGAGGAGAAACCGGTGAGAACGACCTTCAATTCTCGGTTTGACAGGAATGGTTGTATTAGATCGACCAGTAATACCGTAACCATGGAGCTTACGAAGAAGGCCGGCATGCCAAACCTTATCAAACGCTTTGGAGATGTCTATATATATATATATATATATATATATATATATATATATATATATATGTATATATATATATATATATATATATATATATATATATATATATATATGTATATATATATATATATATATATATATATATATTTCTGTGTGTGTGTTCAAATATATAGAGAAATAGAAAAGAACACGTTAGGCAAATAATCCGAAGTTCTTTAGTATTTTTGTTTTTTATTTTTAAAAAAATAAACAGTGCTCAATACAAAAATATTTCGCATGAGAATGAAACAGAGCTTAATACTTTAATTCAATTTAATTTTAATAATTATATTGAAGTTTTTGGCTCTTATTTTTGAAACATGAGAACTCTTATGTAGCGAAGGAATCATATTTTTACAAAATAATTATAATTACAATTATATATATATATATATATATATATATATATATGAAAATTTCTCCGATTTAACCAGTAGAGAAGACAATATTTATGAACAAAAATGACAATAGGAAAACTGCTAATTGCTGACGCTTTTCGTCTAATGTGGACTTTATCAAAGGAAAATACGAAAATGAAATTAATTGAACAAAGTAACTAATAAAAATAAAAACAGAATGTACCTAGCAACTGGAATGTAGAAGGTACATTTTGTCAGGAATGTCACGCGTTGTTTTCCCATCTCTTTCTTTCCCTCTGTTCGACTCATGAGTATTAGATTCTCTAGGCCCTCTTTCCCCATTATGTGTCCCAGAAATTTCAACTGCCTCTTCCTGATATTAAGTATAAGGCTCCTTCTTGTTTGCAACTTCTGTAAGACCCCATCTTTGCTCACCCGCTCGGTATTAGTTTGCCGTAAAACGCAGTTAAATACACTCGCGACAGTGCTAAGTTTTCTCTTGAGAGGTGAAAACATTTCAACCCAAAATGATCAGTCAGATTAGAGAGCTAATTACAATTGCTTTATCCGTTATTATAGAAGGATATAGTGCCAATTAACAGAAGAAATATATACTGATAATGGATTTTTCTCTGAAATTGTTACTTTCAATATTCCCATTTACAGACACAATTAATCAAACCATGCAAAGAATTTTGTTTGGCACGGCGCGGAAATAAACACCTTTTTCTTATTTCCCAAAAAGATAATTATAGTTTTTGATTAGTATTTTGCCTTCATATTTTTTTGTTCTTGTTTACTTTGAATCTGAACTTTTATATGTAGAAACATTTGACTTTCTCTTTTAAGGGAATAAAAAAAAACATTTAATTAACATTATTTCGGTCATTAACTTGGTTAATTCTATTTCTATCGTTTTAAGCACATTCATTTTTGATGGTACCATTATTAAAATATTTAATATGAAGATAATGATAATATTAATAGCGTGACTGGTCGTTTTCCTACAGAAAACATTCAGAATTTATTAATAAAAATATTTAGTGTTACTTTCAGTTGAATTTTATATAGTTATCCTCTTAAAGCGTATTTTCGAAAATAGATTTCTCAGATTACCGTTCTTTGTAGTATTGATAAGGCGTTCCTTTCTAAACTCTTGTTTAAGATTCTGTGGAAATTCAACATCATAATTATGTCTTTGTTTTCTCTTCAAGTTACATGATTTATCAGTTTATAGTAGTTGTTGCTGTTTGTCGATTTCAAGTGATGCAGATTTTGTAATTTGGTAACATTATTTATTTGAGATTCTGTAGCGTCAGTCTAAGTGATTTGTTGATCGATATTCTTCTTTAAAACCTGCTGATTCCATTCACTGAAGACATATTTAACATTGAACCTGAAAAATGTTGGAATATAAAATATTGTTTAGATATTTCTGTATGTAGTGGATGACATGCGAGTCTGGATCTGATGAGGTTACGAAAGCTTCGTCAATATGATAGCAAAATATTTCAATTTTTACATATTCCTTTTTCCAAAATCGTTTAATTATTCTGTTTAAAAGTATGAAGGCATTTTACGTGTAAATAAGGTTGAGTTACGAGATATTTACAAATTATTTCACGATACAAATCCATGTTTTCATGGACTATTTTTATTAACAAAAATAATATTTCTAGCCCCCAAGCATGGATTAAATAACAAGTTAGTGTCGGGAGCAATCTAAGAGAATTTCAATATGACTACAGGGTTTCCCATAAAACATACTTCTAAATTCATTCAGTCAGTTATGTGTTATGCATGATACACGCTATTATGTATCTTTCGATACATGACTAACGAGACAGATTTTTTCCCCACAGTAGGTTGCCGTTTCTTTCTGCAGTAGACCAATTACTATCCAAGGCTATAGAACACGGTCTGTCTGCTTATTTACCCATAGCTGGTGGGAGAACAATAGGATTCATACCTTTCCCAAGTAAGTGAATGTAATGGATTTCACTGGATTTCGAACTCGGCTCTCCGTTTCTTTAATCCGACTTTCATAGATAATTGACCGTATATAATCTTGAAAAAATGCCTTGATATTCATGGCATTAAATAAAGCAACTGCCTCCTCCTGGTTACAACTTTGTATTGAACGTTCGGAAAAACATCTACAATGATTGTTCACTTAGGGCATGTGTCATGATAGTTGAAAAAATTCCTTTCTGAAATCACCGCTTTTTTTGCTGGGCACCCTATACTTTGTGTACTGTGTTTTTTTTTTTGTTTTTTTTTTGTTTTTTTTCGCACAATTCACCAGGTAAAGAAGTTTGTAAATATATTAGGCTTATAATGACGTAATAATGTCGTTTTTTGACGTTAAAAAATACGTCAAAAAACGACATTATTACATCATTATTTTTGCACCAACCTAATATAATATGCAATATTGTTATTTTACCTCCTGATCTCTAACACCATCTGTACAAGAAAATGTACAATGATGGATGCGTTCAATTTATATCGTAACCATAATATTATAAAGGCATGTAGCATTTCGACCAGGATACGCGTACATTCAATATATATTCTATATTTGTTTACGTTACTAGTGTTGGGAATGGTATTAAAATAACCCACAATATTTACTGGGGAAAATCACCTGCATACGGATAGAAAATAAATTTACGGAGCGTAAGAGAAGGATGCTTATTCTCGCTAGAATTAGACTCCTTGCGTTGATTATTTACACTAGATTTAGTTAAAGTCTACAGCAAGGAGATATTAAAGGAGCTACAAATTCTACCAGGATTGGTTGACATCATTCTAACAACAGATATTTCTCAGATCATGTTTTTATTAATAAATCTCCATTCAAATTAAATTTTCGAACGTTATTATTATTATTATTATTATTATCATAATTTGTGAATGTTATGGTATCTGCTTTCTATGCTTTCGATCCGGGTCCAAACTATAGTAATTAGGCCCTGTAGTAGAATTGTCATGTAATTGATAGCACTCTTCTTCGTATATTAGATGTTGCTAGTAGGTCGATCTTCTGTGTAAATTGTATGTTGATGTTACCTGGAACATTGTTAGTAAAATTTCCCATTCCTTTTCTCACGAGGCCCAGAGCTCTGATTTCTATTGGTACAGACTCAGTCTTCATTCCTTACATCCTGTTAATCTCAATCTCCAGGCCCTTGTATTTGGACAATTTTCCGATAATTTTCATTGTGGTGTTTCTCTAAGATGGTACTGCTATGTCAGCTCGGTATTTGCACGAAGCCTTCCGACAAGGCGGCATACGACACAAGGCTATTTTAAAAGTGGGGCATTACGCTCGGGCAAGAATTCTCCGTAGACACCGCATATAAGGTGTAGCATGGCTTTTTAATTAGCATAGACATATGCTCGTCTGAGTTCCTCTCCGCCAGAAGGCAGAGAAACCGATACTATCTGAGAAGACTGCTCTGGAGTAGCGACCTGTCAACTGGGTATTTACCCGAAGTCTCCCTACAAAGCGAGACGGGGCCTGAGTCCAGTTTTTAAAATGGGGTTTTCAGCGCTGGTACAATCGGCAAAAATTCCTCGTAGACACAGCATACAAGGTGTTGGGTGACTGTCTTCACCAGACGAGATTCTGCCAGGAGATATAGACTCGTCTGAGTTCTTCTCCGTCCAAAAGTAGACAGTCTGAAAAGCTCTGAGGGGATTCTGCGCGACCAGCACAGTATTTACCCGAAGCCGCTCCACAAGATGAGATGTGGTACAAAGCTAGATTTAATGTCGAGCTTTCCTGGCTCGCACACTCCGGCTAAAATTCCTTGTAGACCCCGCATAAACGGGGTTGGGTTGCTGCCTACTTTTCCCCAGTCGAGACATTGGCCGTAGGTAGAGACTCGTTGGGTTCTTCTTCTACCGAAGGCAGAGAAACCGACAACTTCTAATAGAATTACTCCGGACTAGCGTGTGGCCTAATCTGTATTTACATAACATACATCATATCATTTTCCAGTGAGTAATTTGTGACAAGCTAATCACACTATTTTACATAGATAAAGCCCTTTCTGAAGTTTGAGCTGTACATGTGAATACATTTTTGTATTTCTTTAAAGCATGGGATACCAGGAATCCCTTCACTGATTATTGGGATTTTTCGAATCAATCCGAGGTCTCCAACTGCAACAGGCTTTATTGATATTCTCATGTACCACATCTTTGAGATTTAGATTTCATGGTCTTTGTATTTTAATAGTATTTGAAAATCTTAAAAGATACATTACAGTCTGTCATGTTAATAAGAAGGCGCATTTTGTCTTTGCGGTCTCTAATCACGATGTCTGGGAGGTATTTTTGAATGTTCTGTCTGTATGTATTGTAAAGTTTCATAAAATTGTTAAAGGACCTGTCTTCGTGATCGGGTCAGGGTACTGTTCATACCACTTTCATGAAGTTTCCTTTTCGTAGAAAATGCAGATTTTCAAATGCAGATATTGGCCCACTCCGCCATGTCTTGTTTTATATTCAGTGGTTGCCAATACTGTGCAACCTTATACAAGATGGTTAACATTCCCGGATATGTATCACGGTTTTTTCATTTCAGTGTATGCGCTTGATAATTTCTAGTTAGTCAGTATTGCTCATGTGCAGTACCAAAAATCCTTCCGTTTCAGCTTTTACATAGCTTTTACATAACCACAGATGGGTATGGTGTTTGTCTACATCAGCTTGTTTGGTACCGGCATAGTACTGACCGTAAAGCTTTTTATCTTGCCATCGTTTCTGTATTTGGGCGTTTCCATTTGCCTTTGCTTTCTATTCAAGTATTTCACAGCTGCAGTCGGTGTATTACGCTTTACTTTCAATTCTTTGAAACTCTATTTTGAACTTGCCGTCTTCCTTTATTACAGCATAACGTTTCTTACATCTTTCATGTTCTTTGACACAGAACATCCGACGGTCTTCTGCAGTTTCCAGATATCTTTGAAGGCCAATTATTATGGTATTGTAAGACACTTCTATTTGAACTAATCCTCTGCCTCCTTCGGATTTGGGCACATACAGGCTGTCAGCATCAGCTTTGGAATAATGCATACGGTGGCAGGTGAGAAGCTTTCTTGTTTTGGCGTCAATTCGCTTGATGTCAACCATGGTACGGTTAAGAATGCTGAAACTTTATTTCGCCACAGGGACAGCCAATGTATTTATGTTGATATATATATATATATATATATATATACATATATATATATATATATATATATATATATATATATATATATAGTAATCCAGCTCTTGTAAGACTCATTTTTTACATTCTTCTTCATTTGGGTACGCTATATTCCATCTCCTTCGCTAATTCCAAGCTACCTTTAGGCTTCTACTCGTACCATTATCTTAAACTTTATGACAAAATCTAAAATCTAAATCTATTGTGTGTTTATGTAATTCTTTATTTCTTCAAAGTTGCATTTGCTCATTTATATTCCCAAAGAATATTTGCGTAAAAAAAGTAAACCTAAAACATGCTAAAAACACACAACTTCCATCGATAAAAAAAAAAAAAACTCTTCATAGGTTATAAGACGTTACTATGTTTTTTTTAAAGACATAGACTGCTGAGGATAACGATCCAAAGACACATTTCAATTAGCATTTTGATAGTACTATTGCAGACTTTGAAAGTGTCATGGCAGACTGTAGGAACTGCTATGTCAATATGAAAGAGCCTTCAGTTTTTTTTTTTTTTTTTTTTTTGCTTGTCTTTGATCACTATGTCTTGGATGATTAGTTTTGATTGTTCTGTCTTTATGCGTTGTAAAGTGGTATGGCATTGTTACAGGTCCTATGTCGGTAAAATGGTCTAGGTGGTGCTCATACTAATTTCATTCAGTTTAGTTTCCATAAAAATGTGCATTTTCTTGAGAAAATATTGATCCATGATGCCATGACAAGTTTTCTTTTAGTCGGTGGACGTCATTAGCGTGCGACCTCATAAAAGATGGTCAACTGTTTCTGGATATTCATTACGGAAACTGCATTTGGAGGTCAACACAATTTTTCTTTGCAATTTCAAAACGTACCCTTTATTTACATCCAAATAAAAGGTTTCATTCGAAATTCTCACGTATATCACACGGAGAAGGCCAGAGAGTACAAAGGCTGTAAAGTTGTGAATATAGCAGTAAAGTTGAGAACAACAGCCGGAACGATGTATATAGTGTGTGTCTGTGCATATATATATATATATATATATATATATATATATATATATATATATATATATATATATATATATATATATAAATTTTTAAATTATGCCCTACAAATAACAGAGACTATGGGATAGGTAACCGCGCGCAACATATCATCGTTCAGTCGATTGACATGGAGTATCGAGGTCAGACGTATTGACGGTTCACTTAGATATTGAATTAGTGAGGAAAAACGTGCATTATTGCGAATTGTCTGGTCGGAAATCCACCGCTAGGCATTGGCGCAGTATGGAGCAGGCACTGTGTACCAATGAAAAATCTATGAGTGAGTAGAACTCTTTAAAGGAATGATATACGACCTGCCCACCCATCAACTTTGCGCTGGGAAGAACACACCCAGAGGGTGGATGCCTTAGCAAGGAAGAGAGACGAATCCCGTCAGCAGAAGTGATGGCAATCATGAAAATCAGTAATGTATCTACCGGAGTTATAGTGTATAATGATGGGGTACCATAAACCTTCTACGCATTCGATGACAAAAGAATCTAGCGGTGCAACGATGGCTACGAGATCAACCTAAATACATCCATTTGGAAGACATAAATAAAATTATTGATAATATCACAAGTGCACTGCCGTGTAAAGATACCATGGCATATGCAGGTCTAACAATATTTGGATATACATTATTGGGAATTATATATTCATTTTATTTTTATTTTTAGTATATTTTTCTTTTATTCATATTTTTATTCATGTTTCTAATATTGGATATTTGGGATAAAGTTTTTTAGATTTAAGTTACGTGATTTTATTTAGCTTTTTTGTTCATGGATGTTTGTAGACCGGATTATACTTTAAGCTAATATAGGCTGCAAACTAGGACCCTCATGTATAGTTATAATGTTTGTTATCACAATTCATTTTTTTACTACGGTAGTGTTGAAATATGAACTAATTTGGCTTCCAATAAATCGAAGAATAGTGGTAATACTTAGAGAATTGTTTTTACAAATAACGAAAAGCTAATCTATTTCATGTCAAGAATTTAAAATCTATGTAAATGTCACTAACATATATCACGAAGAAAAATATTCAAGACGGATGAGATATGTAGTTGGTCTGTCTGACGGTGGCGGGGGGGAACTATGGTCAAAATGCGACCATGGCTGTAGTCAGTCAGTTAAGTACCATATGTGATACACGCTTGGGCGATCTTGTATCATTTGATACATGACTGAAGAGGCAGATTTTTTTTTCTCGCAGTCGGTTGCCATTTCTTTCTGACGTAGATTGGTTGCAAACCGAGGCTAAAAAATCCAGTCTGTCCGGCTATTTACCCATAGTTGGTGGGAGAAGAAGAGGATTCATACCTTTCCCAAGGGTATTATCACGTAAGTGATTGCAATTGATTTGACTGGATTTCGAACTCGGCTCTCCGATTCCTCAATCCGACTTTCATACTTAATTGACCGTGTATGACTTTGAAAAATGTATTTTATATTCATATCCTTAAATAAACCCATAGCCGGGGGGGAAGATATGGATTCATGCCCTTCACAAAGATATGTATGCGTAAAAGAATCTAACGAATTCGAGTGAGATACGAACACGGTACTCTGAAATCAGTTATAACACAACGCACAGAAGGAATAATTTTATTTTGTATCTGTTAGAAGGGAAAGAAACTACAGGAGATTATAATATAAAAAAATAAATGAGTGTATAAATAATAAATAAATATTAAAAAAGCAAGCAAGATATACTTAGCATAATTAAAGCCAATCTATTCATATAAACTCAACCAAAGATACAAAATAAGCAATCTAGAGAAAATGAGGATAAATAAATTTAGGCATTATCCATACAAAACGATGTGCGCATGCATTTTTCACTTTCCCAGAATTCACATAATCTCTTAGTGGCTTATATAGACAGCCAGCTAAAGAAGTAACAACGCTTGTTCTCAAGAATACATTGAGGCCTGAAAATCTTCTCATTTTCAGGCCTCAATTTATTCTGTGTATAACTGTGTTGATTTCTCTGACTCCACTATCAGTATTTATAAAAGTTTTATCTTTAGTAGTGAGCATTCTTAACCTATAAAATTACTAATATATATATATATATATATATATATATATATATATATATATATATATATATATATATATATATATATATATATATATGTGGGTGTATTTTTACACTCATGTAATATAATAATATATTTGTAATATATGATATAATGTAATATATATTAGGTTGGTGCAAAAATAATGTCGTTTTCTCATATATATATATATATATATATATATATACGTGTATATATATATACGTGTATATATATACACGTATATATATATATATATATATATATATATATATATATATATATATATATGTATATATATATATATATATCTGAGAAAACGACATTATTGTTGCACCAACCTAATAATATATTTGTAATACAATAATATATTTGTAATATATATTTGTTTCAAGTTCCTTCTAACATCTGGGTCTGCTTTGGAAAAAAATGCTATGTGCTACTAACGCTTGTACTTTAATACGCTAATATAAGCCCACAAAGTAACCCTCTAACTTGAGTGCCTGTTGGGCGATGTATTGCTTTAACATTAGTAAAGCAAAAAACTCGTACACAGAGTAAGTGCTTCACTTGCTTAGCCTCAACGTATTTGACAGCCCCAACCTCCATTAGGGATGTATGTGACAATAGGCCGAGTTTACCGTGGGTTCTCCGAGCCCATAAGCTCGGCCAAATCTATTCCCGTAGAACCCGCATTAGCGGGTCTGGGCCTGTGTACCTCCCCGGACGAAATTCTGCCCTTTGGCAAAGCCTCGTCCGAGTTCCTCTCTGCTCAAGGCAGAGAATTCGACAGTAATGAACAATCTATTCGACTGTTCCCCAACATCAACGTGTTAACCTTTGACCTTCTGCTAATGATCTAGATATTATCTGCTATTGAAAAATATTACCCAATATATACATACATTTGTTTGAGCTTGATGATGATACATGTTATAATATTATTATTAACAGCCCTGTTTTGATGGGTACGACGCTGATAAATAAAATGGATTTTTTGTGCTGTAAAAATATATTCGACAGTAGTCAATGAAATGGGCAATTGTATTGTACTTGGGTATTGGGAACATATGACGTTGCTTAACCTGTATAGTCAACGTCACTACTTTTTGAATATTAAACAAAACAAATAACATTCTATTCACAACTGAATATTTATTTAACACAAGCTGCAAAAGACAGATGGTTGTGTAATTCGTGTTGCGAACGCAGGAGAGACTATCATGAAAATCGCTATCAAAATCACTGAAATAAAATATAAGAATTAAGGATCAAAGAAGCCCACCTAATTTCCTTCCCTATTTATATATAAATGTTTGTATTTATGTGTGATTTGAAAGATTCCTTTCCAATAAAATAACTGAGCAAGTTTTAGCCTGCTTTTCAAATCCTTAAAATATCCGTGAAATCTAATATGAATAAAACAAATAAAATACGAAATTATTAAAACCTGGTTTGTTTCCTTCAGTAACAGGAAATATACTTTGAGTGTAACGTACGTTTTAACCTAGCCTTGTTAGATTACATCACAGATAAGAGTATGTTGCCATAGCGATAAATATATGAAGTCTATTTTTTTGATTTTTTAAAATAGTAATGATAGTGGCAAATATTAGTCGTTTCCCTACGAGGAAACATTTGACATTTATTAACCGAGCAGCCGGCACTAAGTTAGGTTGAAATTTATAAAATCTTTCTCTATATAAAAACAAATAGGTTTGTTAAGTTCAGTATTGACGGAAGTTTACTTCCAAATCTTTTATTTGAAGTGGTCTAGACGTTTAACACCTTGATTATGTCATTATTTTTCATCGAGTTACATGTATTATTCATTTAATTGTTGCTACTCTTTGTAGTCTTCAAGTGATGTGGTTTCTAATATTTGGTACATGTCTTTGTTTGTGATTCTATAGCCACAGTCCACAAGAAGAGATTATCGAAATTTTGTCGATTAATAAATAAAACAATACTATAGTTAATTTCCGAATTTTTGAAAATCCAATTTCCGAGAAGATTTTGGTAATCTAGAAAATGAGATATTTGAATTCATTTATCAATAATTAAAGAAGATTTGCCCATAATTTAATATCTCTTCTGATGAAAAGAAGTTTCATATATATATATATATATATATATATATATATATATATATATATATATATATATATATATATATAAAGCGTAAGTGGTCACCTCGTGTCCTAATGGCTATACGAAATGTATCCAGAAAAAAATTGTTTTTTTACGTTTATAATTATTTGTGTTAAGTTCCGACAGTTTTAGCTCCTAAACACCTTTCCTGCTTTTCTATATCCATCAGAGAGTTGCTCCGTTTACAGTTTGATCACAATGCAAATAATATTTGAAAGATTAAATACAATCCTTCTTTTTCGTTCAGAGTTTGATTGCAATGCACATAATATTTGAAAGATTAAGTACAATTCTCTTTTCCATGTGCTATATGGCATCATCGAGTAGTTGATCATGTCTCTCTATAATTTCCTCTCCTCTATAGTTCTTGCTATGTTTTTTCTTGATATTTTCTCTCCTGTGCTCAACCATCCCAACACTCTACACAAGCTCGTTATGTAGGTTATCGCTGCATTCATCTGTCACTCATGCCTTCAATATTCCCAGTCATTTTAAAACTTTCCCAACCCTCTTTCCTCGTTATGCGCACAATAATTTTTCATTTTCTTTTTCTGATTGTATGTGTTAGTGTCATTTGGTGTTTCTAATTCATTAAAACTTGGATATTCTTCCTATGTTCCTTCCACGGTATTCTCAGTATCTTCATTCAGGACCACATTTACGTGGCCTCAAGTTGTGTCAACACCTGTGATAAGATTGTCCAGCAAGTTATACATTTATTTTACTAAAATACTTAGAAAAAAAAACCATTAAGAGTCGCATGGGTTTACGAAAGAATTTTGATCTATTTTTTGTACTATTAGGTTGGTGCAAAAATAATGTCGTTTTCTCACATGTGTTACTATGTGAGAAAACGACATTATTTTTGCACCAACCTAATAATACTTCACTATACATGTCATGGCATCTTTAGCCTGAGACGCCTACCAAAATTTGGAAATGTATTCGGAATACAAGCAATTTCATTACAAACTAATATGTGTTGAAATGCTGTGTAGTGTCAATTTCATATATAGTATTGAATCCTTGACAATTTTCTCAGAGATGAAGGGATTAAAAGGGGCATACATCTGAATATATAGAAAGATTCTGAAAATGTGTTGAATAGAAATTAAAGATAATATAAACACTCGAAATAAAAATGAAAAAGACACTTAGCTTCTGAGACATATAATGAAGAGGGGGCACGGCGAAACGGTGTAATGTCTAGCTAGTTTGTCTCGCTAAAACGATTACGACTGAGTAGTGAGTTCGATCCCTCACTGGGTGCCCCCTACTTTCGGCCTTGTGCCACATCTAAGCTACGCTTGGAAAATCACTATAATGAAGAAAGAGGATTTGTAAAACATGGCACAATACATATTGGTGGAAATAGGACAGTGGAAGTCTTTGAGAAACTTATCTAAAATGCTTGTGGATATGGAATGGGTAAACTGGGGGGGATATTCAAGTGGAAATTTTTCTTAGATGTATAAAGAACAGGAATTATTGTGAAGATTCTTGGAGATAAAAAAAAATGGCTTCAAAGTCGCGATACATAAAAGATATTTTAAATTTGAGTAGCAATTCCTTCAACTTATTGAAAGGCAATTTTTCATCGCAGCTAATCAATGTATTATTTCTACCCTTAGGCGTAAAAACAGCCGCTGTTAGAAAATAAAAAAAGAATAGTTTCGGATGGATTAAAACGGTTATCATTTTCTTTCTGCAAGTCACAGTTATTCATTAAGTTAGGCTTGCAAAAATGTAAGTGATATACATTTAGATATCATTGAGAATTAAATGTTGATTTCCGATAACTATTTTTTAGTGATGGTCGGAGAATGATGGTCTGTTTAGGTTTCCTGGAATCAACAGAAATTCAAATGACACAAATACTAGTCAAAAATGAATAGAGGGCAAGGATATATTAATCTAGTAAAACCCCAAGATATTGCAATTTTTTTATTTTTGTTGCATGGTTTGATCTGAACGTAATTAGATAATTATGTTTTTAAAATGTCACCTTTTTCTCCCAAATTTAAATGATTTAAATCAAAGTTTCATGTTGAATATTAGTCAGTATTATATTTTTGTTTTTCGTTTTATTTCAAGTGTCTTAACTGCTCCAGATTTATATCAATCACTGTTTCTTTCTAATGTCGTAAAGTGCCACATTTGCTTAATTTTATCATAAATCAGTATTTTGAGAAAAGAAGCAAGATCCTATGCTTGCTACTTTTCAAGAATCAGTCAATATCATTATTACTTCGAAAGAAAATGGATGTCACGTCTTAATTTCAACCTGAGTTGTTATTCCATTTTAAAGATTTTAGCCGCCATGTCTGCGTGGCATCAATCCATATCACTAAAAAATTGTAAGGTGGTTTGTCTGCTCCACTTAATATCAACCCGTATTATATTTTAAACAAAGAAAACGCCATATCTGCTCTATTTTAACATCGACAGATTGTTGCGCTTTTTTTTTTTTTAGAATTAAAGTGAAACGTTTTCTACATTTTAACAGCCATCAGTATTTTACTCATGAACGATTAAGCTTCTTCATCTGTTACAGGTTCACTTCAATCGATATTAAAAAAAAAAAAATTGTGAAGCCATCGCCGCTTTGGCATCAATTAGTGTTACTTTCTAAAAGAATTAATATGCCCTGTCTGTTAGATTTCACATCAATCAGAATTACTCTTTATCTGAAAATTAAAA
Organism: Acanthosepion lycidas; assembly: GCA_963932145.1. Classification (NCBI taxonomy): domain Eukaryota; kingdom Metazoa; phylum Mollusca; class Cephalopoda; order Sepiida; family Sepiidae; genus Acanthosepion; species Acanthosepion lycidas. The sequence goes on along the minus strand of OZ010581.1, from coordinate 23,375,647 downwards.
TAAAAAGAAACCGAGAAAAATAGTTCCAGAAACAAGATTTTGGAAAAATCGATGTTGCCATTTTATTTGTGATGGTCTATTGCAAGGAATGCACATTTTCGCTGAAATGCATAACATTTTAAGAGTACAATTATTAAAACATCAGATATGATTTGTCATATAATTATTGCATGACATAACCTATCTACCAAAACATATCTACCCACCGGAAAAGAGTGTGGTACAAGGCCAATAGCGGATGTTCCACATGTACAGAGGACTCTGAACAAAGGTTGCTCAAGTCAAGTTAAAGGAACTTGCTCAATTCGCTATTGATTATCACTTTTCTGATCTTCATGGATTGATTTTTATTAATTTCAGACTCGAAATATTCAGCATTAAGGTGGACAAATGAATCATTATTATTATTATTATTGGTCTCTGTAGTCTAAATTGAGCTCTCTCCTTGAAACTATCCCTACCAGGCAAAAACTGGTAATACGGATATATATATATATATATATATATATATATATATATATATATATATATATGTGAAGAAAAATATACAGAAAAACTTAATATGCAATTACACTGTATTAATGTTAATATAATGTCAACGTCGGACGTTTCGGTCTATTTTAGACCATCATCAGGACATATTCATAAAACATAATTAACATTAGACTATATTCATTTCAACATGAAAAAGACGATGGACATAAGAGCATGACTAATCCAAACAGACAACTGAAATTTTTATATAAGATCAGCGTTGTTGTTTATTTTTTCTTTATATTTTTCTTCATTATGACGGATCTATATCAATATATTTGCTTATATATATATAATTAATTAATTAATATTATTTTTATTTTCTTTGATTTCTGGCGTTTACACATTTCTTAACAGGTCCCGCCCAGGGAGCTAATTTTAGAAATGGCATCATGACACTTTCCACTGACAAAAAAATAATAAAATATTACATAGATAAAGCCCTTCGTAAAGTGTGGGCTGTACTTGTCAGAACAATGTTTTGTATCTCCTTGAGGCATGGGCTTCCAGGAATCCCTGCAATTAGTCTACTGCAATCTTTTCCAACCAGTCCTAGGGCTCTAACTACAACAGGGACTGTTGATGTTCCCATATGTCACATTTTCCAGATTTCTATTTCAAGCTCTTTGTATTTTGACAGCTTTTTGAATATCTTCAAAGATACATTGCAGTCAGCAGGGACTGCCATATCAATAAGAAGGCACTTTTTTATTTGTGGTCTTTAATAACAATATCTGGGAGGTTGACTTTGATTCTTCTGTCAGTGTGTATTGTGTAGTCCCATAGAATTGTAATAGGCCCTATCTCCGTAACCGTGTCTGGGTGGTGTTCATACCATTTTCTATCAGTTTCCTTCGCGTAGAAGTTGCAGATTTTCCATTTCAGATATTGGCCCACTCTGTCATGCCGGGTTTTATATTCAGTGGGTGCAAATATCATGAAACCTGATACAAGATGATCAACCGTTTCTGGATATTTATCACAGAATCTGAATTTGGGGCTGACACAATATTTTAGTATATGTGCTTGATAATTCCTAGTTAACAAGCATTGGTCCTGTTCAGCAAGGATACAACCTTCAGTTTCAGCTTTCAACCCTGCACTACGTAGCCACTGAAGTGTACGGGTTTTGTCTACGTCAGCTTGTTTGGTACAGGCAGAGTATTGACCATGAAGCGGTTTATCTTGCCATCACTTCTGTATCTGGTCGGTTGCATTCGTCTTTGCTGTCTTTTTAAGTATTTTGCAGTTCCAGCCGGTGTATTGTGCTGTAGTTGCATCTCTACGCCCATTTGAACCTCCATTTTGAATTTGTTGGCTTCTTTTATTACGGAGTAAAGACGCTTACTACTTTCATGTTCCTTGACGCATACCATCATCTAGTCTTCTGTAGTTTCTAAATATTTTTGGAGGCCAATTGTTGTAGTTTTGTCGGGCTGTTGTAGTAGAACTAATCCTCTGCTTCCTTCGGATCTGGACACATACAGACCTTTAAAATCAGTTTTGGGATGATGCCTGCGGTGGCAAGTGAGAAGCTTTCTCGTTTTGTCGTCCATACGCTTAATTTCAGTTATGGTCCAGTTAAGGACACTAAAGCTGTATTGCACCACAGGATAGCCAATGTGTTTATGGCTGATATTCTGTTTTTTGAGTTTATCTCAGTATTTAGTACCAGACGTACACGTCTGTAGTACTCTTTTCTTATTTTTTCATTCATTTGGAGGTGTTGTATGCCATCTTCTTCGCTAATTCCTAGGTACTTATAAGCTTCATCATGCTCCATTTCCCTAATCTTTGTGACAGAATCTAAATCTGTTAATGGTGTTTCTGTAATTCTACCTTAAATTTTACTTTTGCACATTTATCTAATCCGAAGTCAATACATATGTCGTCACTGAAGTATTTTACAAAATTGAGGAGGCCTTTCAACTCATTGTCGTCTTTGGCAAAGAGTTTGAGATCATCCATGTAGAGTAGGTGATTGAATATTTTCTTATTTATTTTGTAACCATAACTACTGTTGTTCAGTTCATGCGTAAGAGGGATTAAGGATAAACAAAACAGAAGGGGTGACAGAGAGTCTCCTTGAAAAATTCCACGTCGGACGGTTGGATATGGCAGTGCCCCCGGTGTGACTAAGGTATAGTTTTGTGTTCGACATCCCCATGCTGTCCTTAAGAAAGTTTAATACCACAGGGGAGACTTTGTACATTTCCAAAGCCTTAAGGATCCAAGAATGTGGAACACTATCAAAGGCTTTACGATAATCAATCCACGCTGCGCTAAGGTTTCTACGTCGTCTCCTGCAATCTTCCAGGATCATTTTATTTATCAGTAGTTGATCTTTGCAGCCATATGAACCTCTTCTGCATCCCTTCTGTTCCAGCGGAAGAGTGCTGTTTGTCTCGAAAAAGGAATAAGTACGGTTCGTCAGTACAGACGTGATCAACTTATACGTTGTAGAGAGACAGGTTATCGGTCTATAATTTTTCGGGTCGTCTGTTTCAGTTGTTTTTGGTATGAGGTATGTAATACCTTCCGTAACCCATTCCGGGATTTTATCGGGATTATTTACAAGCGTTGATAATGTTTTTTTTTATTATTATTATTTCTTTGGTTTCTGGTCTATACCCATTTCTTTTGATCAAAATTGGCATCCTGAAATTTTCCACTGAGCAGTTTTGAAAAAAAAAAAAAAGAAAAAATTGCACATATTTTACATAGATAAAGCCCTTCGTAAAGTGTGAGTGTACTTGAGAGTACAGTTTATTGTATTTCATTGAGGCATGGGCTAACAGGGGTTCCTTCAATGAGTATATTGGATTTTTTCTAATTTATCCGAGGGCGCCAACTACAACTAGTATCATGAATGTCTTCATGCGACATATTTTTGAGATTTCGATTTCAATGTCCTCGTAATTTGCAATTTTTTAAAAAGATTTTCAAAGATAAACTGCAGTCAGTTGACTGTCATGTCAATATGGAGACACATTTTGTCTTTGCGTTTTCTAATCACGATGTCGGGGTAATTACCTTTGATTATTATGTCTTCTTCTTCTTATTATTATTATTATTATTATTATTATTATTATTATCTTTAATATTTCCTTGCATTTCTGTTTTATACACATTTCCTTCCAGATCCCAGCATCATGTAAGAAATGGCTTATGATATTTTGCACCGATCATTTTTGCAGAAATTTAATAAAAAATATAAAATACAAAAACCATAAGCTCCAACACATTTTACATAGATAAATCTCTTCGTAATGTGTGAATTGTAATTGTGAATATATTTTTTTGTATTTCTTTAAGGCATATTATTATTTTTATTTCTATTTATTTTACATTTATTTCTAGTGTATATTATAACTTTCCGGCTTCCAAACAGAGACCTAAGGTCAGAAATAGCATCATTTAGTGCAGACTCGCACTCAATGCAATAACACAGCATACGAATATAAAGTAATATCCAGCCCTAGACAATGCATCAAGAACTGAATTTAAGGTGCACACGGAACAGACTGTTACCAATATATGTTTAGTATCATTGAAAGCGCAATTTTATTTCTTGCAACTCAATGAAATCTCCCCTCTCATCCTCCGTTTTGAATTGTTTACGGTCGATTCTCTTAGCTCCTCTTTGCACAAAAATCAGGTACTGTAAGATGAAAGGCACTTGAGTAGTTTACAATAATAAGTAGTTTTCCTGCACAGGTCATTTCGAATATGTCTTACAAGGTTTTCGAACATGATGTCAATGTATGTTTCCCGATTGTGCAATATAATCTTAAACGTTTCATATTCTTATAAAACAGATACTAGCAGCTAATAGGTAGCATTCAAAAGGCAGACACTTATTTGAACATGGACTTTACTTAGACTGTTCTGGATCAATGATGTGAACAAACACCGAAGCCAGTGTGAATGGTATGGATTAAAGGAATTTTGCTTAATTCGTCAATTTTTATCTTTTCTTGAATGCTTCTGATGAAAATGTTTCATGTTGTATTATTTAAGCTACCGACATATCTGCTTTGTGTTGTTCGGGTTCTAGGAGAAATGGTGTAATGCAATTCAAGTTTAAGAAATCTGAATATCCATATTGCTCCTGTATTTCTAATCGCTGGGTTCTTACGAAGATGTAGGAAGAAGCTAAATCCTTGGATGCAACGGGACGTTTGTTAGCATATATATACTTAATAGAAATGGAAAGAAGATTTTTCTTGTATTATCGGTAAGTGATTCACATCCACGCTCTACAAGTTTTATACAGATATGATTGCTATAATGCTAAGATGGTTCTTAGCAACTTGAGTAGTTTACGCTTGTAAATGTTTTTCATGCATAGTTCATTTCGAATGTAATATACGAGTTATTTGATCATTATGATGTCAATTTGTTGATGTTACGTAGTTGAAGTTATGTTGCAATATAATCTGTAACTGCTTTATAGTCTTATAGAACATATAGTAGCAGCTATTAGATAGCATTAAAGATATATACACTTACTTAAACATGGACGTTATTTAAACTGTTCTGGATCAATGGTGTGAACCACCAACGAAGAATGAACAACCAAACCCACAGTGAATAGTATATATTACAGAAATGTTTTTATAATGCCTGCATTTTAATTTATCTTCTTGAATGCTGTTCATGAAAATATTTCAAGTATTATTTAAGCGAACGACATATTTGTTATTAAGGTATGGCCGGAAAGAATGTTACCACCACATGTTTATTATCATTGGAAGCGCAATTTTATTTCTTGCAACTCAATGAAATCTCCCTTCTCATCCTCCGTGGTGAATTGTTTACGGTCGTTTCTCTTAGCTCCTCTTTGCAGAAATAAAATCAAGTACTGAAAGATTAAAGGCACTTGAGTAGTTTACACTTGTAAGTGATTTTCCTGCACAGTTCATTTCGAATATATCTTACAAGGTTTTCGAACTTCATATCAATGTATATTTTTCGATTGTGCAATATAATCTGTATCTACTTCATATTTTTCTAAATCAGTTAGTATCATGTAATACATAGTATTCAAGAGACAGACACTTATTTGAACGTGGGCTTTACTTGGACTGTTCTGGATCAGTGATATGAACAATCACCCAAGAGTGAACAACACAAAGTGAATAGTAAGTATTACAGAAATGATTTTGAATGCTTGCATTTTAATCTATCTTCCTGAATGTTGTTCAATAAAATATTACATTTTGTATTATTTAAACTACTAACCTATTTGTTTCCCGTTTTAGCAGTTCTAATAGGAATGCTGTTCTGCAATACATGTTTAAGAAATCTGAATATATAATTTTATTTTTTTTTATTATTTAGTTTTTATAAAAAAAATAATTTTTTAATCGGCTAGGTTGCTTTTGAAACGTACTCTTGAGAAAGATGTATTTTTAAAGCCAGACGGATTGTAAAGATAAATTGTTGCTGTTGTGAAAATCTATTTTAAAATTAGCGGTTACCGTCGAAATTATTTGTGAATTGTTGCGGATTCATTTTTTTAAATTATTTTTTATGGAGAAATAAGTTTTTATATTTAATGGCCAATGATAGTCGTTCCCTCAGGCCTTTGTGAAAAGGTTATATTGTTCAATAAAACGGTTGCTGTTAGCAGATAAGATCAGAAATCTATTAATCGCGAGGAGAAAGCATTAGCGCCCGCACTTCATGGACATGTGATTACTATAAACGAGGAGTTCATAAATCAACATGACAAAAGAAAAGAACAGAAAAGCCGACAGATTAAACAGATTCAACCCCAGGACAGAAAATTCCTTTTTACATCTTCCTGTAAAAGTAACGATCATTCGAATTTAATTTTCTAGTAAAATACTATATATAGCTTTCGAGACCACAACTTGTGGAAAATACAAAATCGCATCGTACTGAGACGTTCCCCTTCGGTATACGGTTGAAGGTGGTTGTGCTTTGTATTTTCTGCCTTGTGCAAAATTTTACTTTCTCAAAATTTTACCGTTTTTAAAGGGTATACTCTATCTTGGAATTTATTTGTGTTTTTAACTATAGTGTAACCATTTTTTCCCTTTTTTCAATGGTAATCCTCTTTTTGTAAATTTACTAATTGGTTGTCCTGCCGTAATAAGCACGCTAAAAAAGAATTGTGTGCAAACTTTGTATTGTACATTTTTTTTTTGCTCTTATTTGTGTATTAAAAGCTTTTCTTTTAAAATATTACGCATTGGTTGATTCTTGTTTTGTGATTTTTGCCTATTTTGACCACAAGAAGAGAAGCAAGGTTACTCTTTACTCTTTCTGTTCTTACCAGCTAGGTTTGGGTTTTGACAAAAATTTAAATTTGATGGGCATTTAAAAGTTTTATATTTTTGCACAAAATGTCGAATGAGGTCTTTGTGCAATTTTTAAATTTTTTATGGATATCCATATTGCTTTTGTCTTCCTAATCGCCGGGTTCTTGCGAGGATGTAAGAGGAAGTTGAATATTTTGGAGGCTAAGAGATGTTTGGTAGAAAGAAACGTACTTAATAGAAAGAAGGTTTTTTTTTTTTTTTTTTTTGCTATTTGTAAGCGATTCACAACCACGCACTTAAAATATATATGAATATGTTTACACAAACTTTCCAAGGAGATGAAATTAGGTTCAGGCTTGTTTCATTGATTTACATTATTTAAATTGTACGGAGTGTTGTCGTCATCTTCGTTGCCATACACACACGGAATATGGCAACAAAGATGAGGACATCAATCCGAAGAATGTAAATAATAATAATAATAATAATAATAATAATAATAATAATAATAATAATAATAATAATAATTGCCATACTTCATCTCAGACATAACGACAGATATTGTTTCAATGATTTATATAAAAAAAATCATCTTACGTTAAGGACAAAAAGGGGCCTTCATGAAAGCAAGAGTTAAATCATTCATGAGTTAGATATTCAGGCTTTTGTTACCCAGATATTCGGCCTAAAATGTAAACGTGTGTTTCTCAATTTTCATCCAACATTTGAAACAGCGCTCATTATGGAAGATCACCAGGCAGGCAAAGTCGATGAGAATTTGTGTGGGAAATAGAAAATAGTGTAAAATAGTCTGGAAATAGAAGCTGACCAGTTGAAAGTTACACGTGAACTAACAAACCTCATAAAGTTCATTGAGATTCGGGGTAGAGATGAGCTCTATGAAGAGATTATTCAGCGAAAGAGTAATATTCCTCCTGGTCAAATTCTTGTTCCTAGTGCTTAAGAAGCAGGAATTACCTTCTGGAACTATCACATTCCATAGGAAGGAAAAATAGATTTTCTGCACAAATTCGGTTTTATTTGACGAGAAGTACCCTGACCGAAGTATATTGTTCGGACTTTACTGTTCCGTGATGATATGCTTTGGAAAAGTGCGGCGAAGAATGGTCAAAGAAAGCAGTGTTTTATCTGGAGAGTTGTAGAGACATTGTTGCTGCAAAGGCAGTTTACATAAATCGTGCCATGCCCGTTTGGACTCTAGTAGAAAACTCAGAGGTAGTAGTCGTCCAGAAGAGCCCGCCATGTTGACAATATATAACAAATTATGTGCCTGTATTGAAGAGGTACAAACTCGGTGAATTTTATGAGCGAAAGTTGGAAATTGCTGGAAACAGGACCGAAGATTCATATTCTGTTTTTACTGAATATGAATCTTCGGTCCTGTTTCCAATACAAAATTTCAAGAGAGTTATGAGGACCAACTATTTTTTTAAAAGATGCACGGAAGAAAAAATATAGTTAGCAGCGACTGGGCATTTCAATTATGCAAATACTGTACTATTGTACATTCATCGGATGTTAGAACTGCCTGAAAAGCATCCTTGGATGCGTTAACATTTCCCAGATTACGGGTTTCTTTCTGTACGATGCAGTGACTGCTACTCGACCGACTTGTCAACGCAACTCCTTTTTGAACAGGTGATAATGAAATCTATCAAAAGCAGAGCTAATAATTAGAGGGAGAGGGTTTAAGGAATCTGTGACATAGATATGGGTGTATAGCATTCTCGCC
>OZ010581.1:23357070-23362070 GCA_963932145.1 Acanthosepion lycidas | reverse complement strand
GTGTGAATCCTCTTCTCCTCCCCCCATCTATGGCTAAATACCAGTACAGACTGGGTTCTATAGCCTTAGATGGCAACTTGTCCAAGAGAAGGACAAAGAACAACTCTGTTCAAAACCTGCGGTGTGTCGCTTGGGGACCCTGTGGCACGTAGTGGACCAAGTCTCTGTATGCGGCCCTTCATAAAGTGTGGATGGTCCTGCAGGAAACCTTCACCAGTATAATCAAATCTCATGGAATGTTATCGTACTGTCTGTATCCTAAGAACCGATCTGTTTGAATTCGACGGGAGAGTCGAGTATATATAATTATGTGTACGGCCATGTTGAAGTTTACATATATTTTTGATTGTAAGTATTTGCTTAGCATTGTGTTGTATGTAGGTGTTGATTTCAGAATCAAGCTGATGTTGCTCCGTTTCCTTTTGAACAAACACCATAGCAAATTCATGAGCCAAATTTTTGCACCCAGCAAGTGGTTAGTCGTAAAAGCTGACATGATTCTCCAGATTTTACTTGGAGTAAAAATGACTGACCCTCAAAAATGATTGAGCATCTGACTAGCATTTCTAGAAGCTAAATAACTAATTGCTTCCGAAATCACAGCTTTGTAATGATGGTGTTGCTCTAAAAATCACGGTGTAGTTTATAGGTCATGCATACATACATACATACTTACAGGGGCACATCGAGGTGGTGTAATGGTTAGCAAGCTTGTCTCGCTAGAACTATTACGACTGAGTAGTGAGTTCGATCCTCACTGGGTACCCCATACTTTCGGCCTTGTGCTACGCTTGGAAAATCACTAGATACTTACAGACAGAAATGTTTTGCTAAATAAATATTTTAAATATTTCAATTTTAAAATATTTCTCCTAATTAACGCATTGGTTTTCACAGTTCATATAAGTTTGGTTAAATGCCAAATATTTCAAATAAAGTTTATTATTTCCAGTCACCAATATTATTTTCATTTGTCAAAATTCTATAAGTTCATTGTACCGCAAGCATAATACATTACTTAATGTAATTTTTTGAATTTATTCGACGTCATGTAAATGTGGTTATATTTTCATAGTTAAATGTTATGTGATTTTCGCGTCATATGTGTACTGAGAATTTTGATGCATTTAAAATTACTAGTTTCCAAATTAGAAGTATTTTTTCTAATTATTGAATGCATGAAATTAATAAGAATTTATAACTTTTTCTTTCATTTTGTAAAATATTATTGCATTATTAAGAAGTTAACTTATTGCAATATTTTTGTTTTTCTCTCATGCATTGCAGCAGGTTGGACTAATATATGGCTTGCGGAGTCTATATATTTAATGTCCAAATTTCCAAACAATGAAAGCGTCCTTACCTCAATGTATGTTAGATGCGCAACGCAAAGGCTTTCGATAAAGTATGACACAAAGTTCTGTTGGAACTGTTCAGCAAACTTGATATATTTGGAAAAGATATTAGAATAATCAAGAACCTCTACTGGCAGCAAACGGCATGTATGCGCATAGAGAATGAGTTCAGCAGTTATACAAAAATAAAAAAGGGGCAAGGTGTGACAACATTTAGGGTTGCTAGAAAGAAAGAAGAAAAAGAAAAGACGAGAATTAAATTTAAGTGATAAGAAGCCATCACGAACAGGACACTAAGCAATGTTATTTTTCTAACAAAGAAAAGTGGTAAAATTTATTTTTTCATTGTCGAGAAAGTAAGATACTGGATTTAATCTGATTTATGTTACGGGGCGGAGAATAAGATATATCCAATCTGCTCATGGCAATGGTGAAAATTCCAGGCTGGTCAAATGGCCTGCGAGACAGAATTCTAAAGAGATAAAAAAAATAATTAAGGACGCACTGACCGAAAAAACAAAATACCCGCGCGACCTCCCGCAGGGCGCTGGGAGATGAAAATTAATTTGGTCAAGCTTGACCGAAACCAAAATGTCCGTGGAACCCCCTCCATGTCATTTGAGAAAAACACCTGTTTATTGTCAGGGCTGGCTATGATAGCGAAATTATTTTATCAGAACAGTTAATTAGCAACAGAATGCAAATACGTCCAATTGACCACCCACTTGTTTGGCGAAGGCCCCGGGTGATAAAGTCCAAGTGACATTTGACTATGATAAGAGTCTAAGCTTTGTTGTCGGACAGAAGGAAAGAAAGAGAAAGAAAAGAAAAAGAAAAAGGAAGATAATGTTTTTTCTTTGAGCAAGATTTTTTAAACCGAGGCTAGTCTGGCCATACACACGCCGCTGAGCGCCCATTGGCTGGATGGTGGCATGAGCGTTAGGCGAAGGTAATCATGTGAAGGAGGAGGGGAGGCCTGTTGTGCTCCCTGAAGGGATAGGTGTGAGATGCCACTGTGAGAGAGAGAGGGGAAACCCGCTGACACCCTCTAAGGGTATGGTGAGATACCAATATGAAAACAGTAGAAGGTGGGAAGACGAAAGAGTTCCAAAAATGAAAAATAATAAATTTTCGTGGCCGAAAACAAAGAAGTGGATTGTGGATTTAGAATTATCAAGGAACCTCAAACCCCGACAAGCCCACCCCTGTTTTGGTCGGCGTCCAAATAAGCAGAGTCGCAGCGAGCGAAAAGCAGTACCAGTTCGAGTTCCATTTGAGAGGCAGTTGAGAGAAGTTCGCAGTTGGAGTTGAACCCGTCTCGCAGATAGCTGACTTGAAAGTTTCCAGGCATCACGACCTCAACTTCTAGCCGAGAACAATTTATTTTTGAAGAACGACTTAGACTCACAGCACCAAAACAAGTTTTACGAATATCGCCTGAAGATATACCAAGAACCAGTTTCTTAAAGAACAAACAACTTAAGATGTTAAGACTCGCCTAACAAACACAAAGTGTCACGGACCCATATAGCGGTTTGGGAGAAAGACGCAGTCCTGTATTCAGCAACCAGATATAAAATATTGTTATCCTTTTTTTAACACATTTGAACTTTTCGAGTTATCATTTTATTTTATTTTACATATACTTGTGCGGTGTTACCCTTGATCGAACTCGGCTTGCATTACGGCCCGGCGACTGATTGATTTCGTCTGCCTAAGATCAAATCACAACGTGGGTAGTTTAGACTGGAAATCAAAACAGTTACTTCGGTAACTAGACGTTGGAAGCGAGCTGGAAACGACAAGGCTGATACCGAATCTAACCAGATTCCCATCCGAATCACAAAAAGGTTAGAACGTCACATTTGGTGCCGCAACCAATACCAAGCCAGCTGGTTGTCACAGGACAGGATAGCACAACGGACGCAGCCAGGTAGACGTCACATTTGGCGCAGCGACACCGGGGGACGTCACAAAGGTAAGGATGTGTCATCTCATCGGAAACAGAGAGTCATTTCTGAGAGAATTGTAAATCCTACCGGGATTCATCATTAGCGCTAACGGCCTTAACAACATAAGATACGCAGGATGATACAGTACTGATAACATACACGGAAAAGAAATTACAAAACCTCCTACAGAAGGTAAAGAAAGAGAGCGAGAAGAAGGGACTAAGCACCAAATACAAGAAGACCGAATACATGGTCATCAGTAAAAGGATGAACGCAAAATGCGATTTACAGACCGGGGACACTAAAATCAAGTAGGTGTAGAAATTATTTATCTGTGAAGTATTTTGACAGAGGACGGTAATTGTGACGCTGAGATCCGAAGACGTATTTGAATGGCCAGAAATGCATTCCAAAAACTAGGTAGATTATTTAGATAGAAGAGCTTTTCTTTGGTAACAAAGAAAGTATATACTGAGCTGCTATGTGACATCTATTCTCCTGTACCGTAGCGAATGCTGGACGGTCTCCTCAAAGATGAAGAAGAGATTCGAGGCAACGGAGGTATGGTTCTACTGAAGGATGCTAAGTATATCAGGGACTGATCATGTGAACAACGATGAGGTTTTGAAGAGGATGCAGACATGAAGGAAGTTTATACTTAATGTCAGGAAGAGGCAGCTGAAATTTCTCGGAGAGTAATGAAAAAGGACGACTTGGAAAATCTGATGCGCAAAGTTCGAATAGAGGGACAGAGTGAAAGCAACGGATGTCATACCTAGTGGGTTTAAGCAAGTGGATGACAGAACATGACCAGGGGGAAGTAGTAAAGAGATAAAACCTAATGAGAGCTACAAGGGATAGCGGGAAATGGAGGGCCTTGATAACCTACTTCCTGAAGGGACACAGCACAATCAAAGAAAGAATTTAAATTGAGAATATATTACTAAACATATACAGAAGGAAGAAATGATAAATCTCAACCAAAAATAACGCCCCCTGTTCTAATAATTCGGCATCTGGAGTTGCTTGCTTGGTTGGAGAGTTTGAAATTTTCTTCTATAAACAGACAACAAAATGGAGAATTGCATGAAAATTCATCCATATGCGCCGGTTTATTTTCCTGAAAGTGAGAATCATTTCTCGCATTAATGTTGATCGAGGCTTGAAGAATATTGACGGAAAACAAACAGTGGATGTGAGCATAGTTAGATAACGGTTAATGAGTTTCAGCAATATTGATATCTGAGCGTGTGAAAAGCTTTGTTCCGGAAGGGCTCACATAGATGCCAACCATTGCTAATTTTGTCGTTTCATTTTTTTTCCAACACCAGTGGTCGTGGATTCTAGAGCGGAGGTACTACTTTCGGAACTGTTTTGATACAAACGCACACGTAAATACACATACAATCACATACATGCACACACACACACACACACATATATATATATATATATATATATATATATATATATTTATATATATATTTATATGTGTGTGTGTCTGTATAATTATTTATTCGAAAATTATAACAGAAACATGTTATAAAATCATTACAAAAATAGCCATTTTCTTTCAACACTTCTGGTGTCTTTTCAAATGATGTTGTTGAATGTAGACTAAAGAGTTTTAAAAGGTTCAAATCAATCAAACACCCCTCGCAAGGGAAAACACTGTTCCATAAGCTGGAATGAC
>OZ010581.1:23334570-23349570 GCA_963932145.1 Acanthosepion lycidas | reverse complement strand
AGAAAAAAATTATTTAATAGAAATAAATCTAATATATCCATTTTCATATACGAATAAATTATTCGTACAATACAAAAAAAGAATGGATAATCTTCGTTTAATACTTTGTAGAATAGATATTATTCACTTCCACATCAACCCACCACTTCCTGCCGTTCCCAGTTAAAGATTTGCAAATTTTAGTTGCTAGTTTGTTCCATTCTTCTTCACAGATCCGTTATGTTTGTTAGATCTCTAGACTGGATTTGAATTTTCAATTAACGCCACAGATTCACGATTGAGCTTAAATCTGGGGACTGACTTGACAATTTCATGATGTTTACATTATTTTAAACGAGCAATTTCTTCGTAGATTTTGAAGTGTGCTTAGTCTTGTTGAAAGATTCAATTTGGTGAAATTTCAAGATTTTTAACCGAAATCATTAAATTTGCTTCCAAAATATGTTGATATACTGCGACATTTCTTCTGCCATATATTATTGATATTGTTATGGCAATTACCCATAAACAGATGAACTCTGCCAAGTTACAAATAAAAGCAGCTATTGCTTTAAGAAAGCAGAGAGTTTTCTAGAAGTTAGCTCTGACTAAACATTCTTCCTCCTCTTTATATGATTGTATTACTGTTAATATATTTGTTAACTCAGTTCTTCTTTCTGTCTTTATTTATGGCCCCCAACAAGACCATAACAACTTGGCGACGATGACCCTTATTGACTCTGGATGACCTTAAAAGGACTACGTGTAAATTGTCAATATCGGTTCAACTCAACAGGAAAAACCGAAAAGGAAACCGAACGGAAAAATGTGTAACTAACTTACTCTGAACGTTCTGAGAACTCGTGTCTCGCAGAGAATAAAAAGCATTCGTCATTCCCCGAGTGAGTAAGAAAGTAAAGATATTTCGTTTTTTTTTTTTTTTTTTTTTTTTCTCCTCGACTAAAATATATTTCGGTTTAATCCTAAAAAAGACAAACATGGACGAGTTCAAATCCGCCATACTCGATTTTCTTAAATGCCATATTGAAATTCAAAAGTAAACTGAAAACAGACGGCTTGAAATTCAAAAGCAAACGGAAATCAGGCAAAAAAAATGAACTTCTACTTCAAACGCAACAAGAGCAGAGCAAAGAAAATTGCTTGAACTGACAAACAGGGGACAAATTTGCGAAAAAAAATGCGTTCTTACAAAACGCGATCAGGGGGGTGCAAAAGAAAATTTTATTTATTCTTCGGACAATATAACTTTCGCTTACTATTTTAGAAGGTACGAGGATTTATACGCTCGTGTTTGTTCGAATTGGGCAGACTCTAAGAAGGTTCGCTTACTATTTCGAAAACTAGGCAACATGGAGCACACAAAATTTGAACTAAATTTTACCCTGTAAAACAAGCGAGATGACACTTATCGAAGAGGCTAAACTTCTTACAGAACTTTTTAGTCCTAAAACTTCACTCCTTCATAACAGATGGAAGGGTATGAATTTAACCAGAAAGGATAGATTACACTACATTCGCTTCCGTCGTGAACAAGCACTGCGACGATTTTCAACTGTCAGAATTGAGTTCCAATAACTTCCGTTGTCTGTTCAGGGGCTTTTTTTTCATCGAAAACGCTGAAATTAGACCTAGACTTCTGAACAAATTGTAAAACTAGCCAAACTTTTCTCTCCACAAAATAGAGAAATACTGTCAGATTCTTAATTGATCGCCAAGATTCGAAAAATATCGAGGAATCTGTCATAGAACACATAAGAATGTCACGCCAAAAGAAAAATAAGTAACAATTCTCCCTCTACATCAAATACGTCTAGGCATGTCCACTGTTTTCGCGGAAAAACAGCATAGCGTAAATGAAAAATGCCACAAAATTAAAGAAAATAAAGTATTATCGTCAAAATGTTTGTTATTAAGATGAAAGAAAAAAGTATTTATTTTAAATTTTTTTAATATTTTCTAACACGTTCGAAATCTCGGTTAAAATCTTCTGTTTACGTCATCGCGGGAACGTTAAAATAACTTTTTTTTTTTTTTTTTTTTTTTTTTCCCGTTGAAAACACATTGATTTGGAAATTCTTGTACAATTAAAGTATTTGTCCAATTTTAATGAAATTTTCAGGACTTATTCACAAATAAATGAAATTATTTTTGAAATATTTTGTTTTTAGAAATTTTTGGTAAAAATTTTTTTTTTTATGTTACCACCCACTTATTTAATTTCATGAAATTTCGTCCAAAACCTTTTCGGCTCCTTTTTTTTTTTTTTTTTTTTTTTTTTGTTAAAAGGAGTCTTTGGAGATGATAAATAACCTACTTTTTTTTTTTTTTTTTCAAATTTGCGCTATTTAACTGAAAATCTTGTCTGAATTGAAAAATAATGAATCCAATAAAACAATGATATTACTTAATTAGAAAAGTTTTAAATTGCTTTTGTAAAAAAGTAATATTAAGGACATTATTGTCTGAAGAAATAATTTTTTCTGATGAATAATTAATTTTTACAAGAATTTTTTTAAATTTAATTATAATAACTTATAGTTTAACATCGTGTAAAGCTCTGTATTAGGAGGGCTCCTCGATATTATGTAGTAATTAAGTAGAAAAAAACTTTACGAATCCAAAATTGCTAAGTTTAATAAATTTAGTTGAGCTACTTTTTTTTTTTTTTTTTTAAAATAATTTTTTTTTTTTTTTTTTTTTTTTACTTAATACATTCCTTATTTCCGTGTATGATATACTGAAATTGCCAGTATTATTACAAGGTCACGTGATTTAAGGGTTTTGTCCCTTTACGCGGCCTTTTCATAACATTTTTTTATCTTCCATTCAACTTTAAGAGTGTAAACTTTTTAAATTTTAAAGTAATGTTTCTTTTTTTTTCATTTACTATTTCACTAAATAATTTTATGTATTGTATTTCCATTAGTGTGGGTCATACTCAAATAGAATATTTTTTTTTTTTTAAAACTCAGACTTTTAAAAATTGTCATTGATGGTAATCCGTAGTAGCTATCATCGCCTCGTCATTCCACAAACCATCAATAGGTGGGTCAGATTAACAGGATCGATCGTGAATAATTGGTTGTATATTATTTTACGCTCTAAGTAAGATTTTTCAAATCAGATTACTTTAACTTTAAATTTTTTAATTTTACTAAAATAACGTGTCAAAAATTTTTTAAATATTTTAAAAATCGATAAATTTGTGTTTGTTTACAAGTTTCTTAAAATTAAGAAAATGGCCATTTTTAAGAAAATTTAATTAAATTTGACAATCAAATGTATATAGTTTCTGAAATACACCAGAATTGTTTAATTAATAGAAATCGTAAATTTAATCATTAAACTTTCAATTAAAGCTAAAATGAAATCTTCAAGAACTTTTTTTCGTTGTAAAAAAAATTCATTTTAAACTTCAATATAGAAAATTTATGCCGAAATAGTGGAGGTACCTAAATAAGTCCCAAAAGAAACAACTTGACTCTTAAGCCGTGTTCCGGTTGTGGGTCACTACATTGGCATAAGGATTGCCCTTACCGGAATAAGTCCCGAACTTGCAGCCCTATCGAACACACGCGAGAAAAAAAAGCTTAATTGCTGCGTGTGTAAAAAAAAAAAGTTAAACGCGAGGAAATACGTGCAAGCACAAATCCTAAATAAAATAATCTCAAATTACAGTTGGATTCTGTGTCAGATTTGACAATCATAAATCTACACACTGGGAGAAAGTTGGGAAAACTAACCATGCTATGATCTAATAAAATGGCCAGCTCTGTGACAGGGGGTAAGATCAAGTTTGTGGGAGAAGTTATCACAAATGTAACTTTTCATGGAAAAACGTTAAAACTAAATGTTCGTATTAAGTGCAAAATACAGAATTTCGCACTTATTTTGGACTACCAATTAATTCCTTTTTCCAAAATGTCAAACCCGAACACCGAGGCAAAGCATATAAATGATGTTAAAATCTTTTCCAGTTTTTTATTTTATTTTATTTTTTTTTTCTTCTCTTCTGGGGGGGGGGGTAAAAGATGACATCCGACCAGTGTTCAAGAAAAAAGTCTTTCGCCTCTTTATCACAATTAGCTGACTCGACAGAATAGATAGAACCGAGGGTCTTGTCGAAAATTGAGTACCGTCAATGGGATTCACCGACCGTTTACGTGAAAAAGTCAAAGGAGATTCGGGTCTGCGCCGATTTCTCGAAGGAGCTTAATGCTGTACTCAGACTATCACTATCCATTACGAAGCCCGGAAGAAATTCTCGCGAAACAAATGGAGGGAATATTTTTTTATTTTTATCTTCAAATACCGGTAGAGGAATGCTCTAAGTTGCTCTGTATCAACAGCCATCGTGGTTTGTACAAGTTCCAACGTCTACCTTTCGGGATTAAGGTCGCACTGACAATTTTTCAACAAGTAATGGACCCTAAGCGGTCTTGACTTCGAGGTCGCATATTTTGACGGCATACTTATAAACAGTCAAAATGTAGAACACAAGGAACGTGGTCATGAACCATTAAGTATTCAGAAGTACGGGTTGAAATGGAAAGAATCGAAATACTTCTTTATGAAGATTAAATATTTGGGGCACATTATAGAAAAAGATGGCAGAAAACCATACCCAGAATGGGCTTCTGCAATCAAGGACATGACCGAAAAAGTCTCTGCATTATAAAGTTTTATTTTTTTTTAGGATTGGCAAACTACTACCAAGTGTTTATACCTAATATGCACAACTTGCGTGCTCCTCCTGAACGAACTTTTGAAAAAAGACACGGAATGGACACCTGAATGCCAGGAAGCCTTCGACAAAATAAGTCTTGACGTCGGGCTTGTTGCTCACTCGCCATAACCCAGATCTGGAAATTATAGTTGCCAGCGACTCCAGCTCGTATGGCATTGGAGCATGTCTTCTGGACAAGATGCCAGATCAATCTCAACCCAGTTGCTCAAGCGTCGAGAAGACTTCTTTCTACAGGGAAGAACTTCTCCCAAATTGAGTAGGAGTCGTTAAGGATTATTTTGGCAGTAACGAAGTTTCACCTGTACATTCACGGTAGACACTTTGCATTTCAGACGGACCATAAATCATTACATACCTTTTTTAATCCTAAAAAAGGCCTGCCTAATATATATATGTATATATATAGCAAATAGAATACGGAGATCGGGAATAATTCTTTTAAATTCTTTTTCCATCTAAAACGCTTATGCCAACAGACGATCCAGATTAATCGCGAAACACAGGGAACCACTTGAAGATACTGTGACTTCTTTTCTTCGAACAGATGATGAAATGAAAACCATACTATGCAACGCGGTAGGGGATCTCCTGTAACTCTCGACCAAATCAAACAAGAAGCTCTAAACGATTTGCAGTGTACGAATACGTTTTTCACCTATTAATATTGATAATTGGGATTTATTACTATTAAATCTTTTTGTTTTCTATGCGTATTTAGTTATGTATTTGTGTACAGTTAATTGACATATTTATTCATTAGTTAGAAATAAAATAAATTAAATTTGTCTGTGTACAGATATTTCATTCACCCCACTGTGTATATATACATTTAAAAAATTTAATCCCTAAATTTAGCACATTAAAAGATCCATACATTCATAGTTCCATGTCAGTCGTCTTTGAAAAGTGAATAGAAGGGATTTCATATATATATATATATATAGATATATATATTTTTGGACAAACTCGTATTACTTTCTTCTTTCCCTTTTCCGTCTTCATATCCTCTTCTGTTTGCTTTTGCCAGTTTTCTTTTCTTTTTATTTTTAGTATTTTCTTTTTATTGGAAACATTTTATATATTTCTCTTTTCATGGTGCTTCTCCTTATGGCTCTAAAAAATAGTTGAGTGATGAAAAAGAAAGTGAGGTTTCATAAGTAGCATTTTTAGATAGAATAGTTTCTAACACTTTGTTCCTCACCTGTAGAGATGCATTCGCGTCGAAACAAAAATGCATCTTCGTCGTCAGTACTTGTTTGTCCGTATGTAAGATCTTTATAATAAATAACTATTGCTCTGCTCTTGGTATTGAGTCCATTTTAAATTAATATGGACGTCTTATTTTACATTATTTTCGTTCTCATTATATTTGGGAAGATATATATATATATATATATATATAGGGATCATTGTAGTTCCAACGAAAGAAATGTGTGTATATTAAAGAGACAACGCAAACGGTTTTGGTTGTAATGTGACTTTTTAAAAAATATTATGCTTTATTTTCCATAAATAAATGGAGAAGAATAATAAATTTATGTAATTTTTTTTAAAATCCACACACACACACACACATATATATATTATATATATATATATATATATATATATATATACTGAATATACAGTACTATTAAACACATACCTGGCAATATTATTTTTCCGAAAACATTATCTGATGCCTTGCTGTTGGATGTAGTCCATCTCGGATCTGGGTAACTAAGGAATATACAACGTCCAAATATTTTCCATCAAAATAGCAATAGTGTAATCATATGATCGCAACATTTCGAAAGGGGTTGTGGGGTGAAAAGTAATTCATTACCCAAAAGGCTGCATAAGCGCTTATGATACAGAAACCATTTTTCTTTCATCATAGAGCATCTGATTTCAGAAAATATGTCGTATATACTCGTGTATAGTGCGGGTTTTACGATCAGGTGTTTTTTCTTTTTTTTTTTTTTTTTTTTTTTTTAACTCAAATTAATGGGGGTGCTCTAGACAGATGTTTTAAGAAATTTTTTAAAAAATCATGCATTTTCGGTGATCGGTTACACTGTGACAGACAATCTGGGAAACACACACATATAGTTTTTTATTTTTTTTATTTTTTTTTTTTTTATTTATTTATTTACTTTTATTTTATTTTTTTTTTTGTGAAATTCGAGTGATGTGAATAGCAAAATTAATTCAGAGCATTCTGTTTACTGATGGGGAAATCTGATCTAAGGCAGATGTTGTACCCATTGAATCTGGATCATCAGGAGACAACGGAAACTATCGAAATAATTTTTTATTAATCAAAAATTAAAATAGAGCATGATTTTGGTGGAAGCTGCCAGAATCGCGTGCGAAGTAGTAGGGCCGAGGATCAGTTATAACCAGCTGGGTTTATCTATATAAACGCGTAGTTATGCTGAGAAAATTCTTGAGAATTGTCCCGGTCAAGCGTTGGGAGGAGGAACACTACTCTAACTTTAAGCCCCGCACAGAAATCTTTATCCCCCCTCGCAAGAGTCATATATCGTTCCGAGATGATTTAACAAGTTAATCACATACCCTCTCTCTCTGTCTAGAATCCAGAGTTTTTACATTAAATGCTTTTCTTTTCTGTAACCTGTTTCTTTTCTCTACTATTCTTTTCTGCTGTATAAAAGACATTAACAATTCAACCAATGAATAGTTGTTTGTCCGGCTTTCTGAAGATATTATTATTATTATTGTTTTTGCTGCATTCTAAATTTTTTAGCGCAGACTCCCCAGCCATGTGTACATCTTCAGTCGACCGTGAATGGACGGACATCATTTCAGATTTCTGGATCAAACAAATCACCACGTTGGCAGGAAGCAGGATTAAGCCAGCGGACCGGTCGAATAATCTACGGATACTCAGGGGACCTACGTCCACTCCCTTAAGTTCTGTTAGGACCGAGTAGACACCTCAACCCAGAGAGTAAGACGTCAGAGGTTGCGGGTCGGGGGCGAAAGTGTTATATACTGTTATATACTCAGATAAAGTGTCTCTAGAAGGAATTAAAATTCTTGACAAAAAATTTAGCAGTCGTACATGAAGTCCGTTTCTGGTTTTGATTTGTTCTACGGCATATCAACCTCAATGGGTTATTTAATGCCGGCATTTTTTCTTCATCGTAATATTTTCCCCAAAAATATATTGCTGGTAATATTTTTTTTTTCCAAAAATGTATTACTGATAATATTTTTCCTTACAAAATTCATTGCTTGTAATAAATTTTTTTCTTCAAAACTTAATTGCAGACAGTATCTTTATAAAAATCTATTGCTGGTATAAAAACATATTACACTTTCATAGTGTTTTAACCCCAGTTTGGGGGTAAACTATTTGCCCATAGCTGGGACCCTGACAGGTGATACCACCCTGTATCATGGTGGACTTGGGAACACCATCCATTAAGACGTGGTTCCGAGCTCCTCAAAACCTTCTTGCTGTTGGATGTAGTTTATCGTCATAACCAGGAAGGACAGGAAGTTGGCTTATACACGAGAATATATGATAAAACATAGAACGTGGGGTGGGGACTATTTAAATTAATGCCATATTTTTATCTGCTAAAACTGAGGAAACATTAAATTTTGAGTGGGGGGGGTGATCGAATCAATTTGTAATTTACATGTGCGACACACATAGCAGCTAAATCGAAAGAGTAAAATTCGTCTGAAGTTGAAAGAGAATTTTTGCAAAACGTAGAAAACTTTTTGTGAACTTCGCTAATCGAAAGAATCTTTACGTTAACAAGAGAGCTGACAAATCAAACAATGCAAAGACATATAAAACACGTAAAGGAATGAAAAAGCACAAACAAATACTTGTTTTTTTTTTTTTTTTTCGAGATAACATTATCTATATTTTTAGGCAAGTATACAGGAAAGATTTGAATATGCGCTCGGAAGTGCGAAAAGTGGGATCAGTATACCGACTTTAAATTCAGGCAAAATAAATTGCTCTTACTTTGGCATAAATAAATTTGGGAATGGCAAGAATCCATTTCAATTCCTGTTCAGAGCAGATTTAGCTCTTTAGCTTTAGGTAGGAACAAGGCGAGGGGGAAAAGATAACTCACCCCATAAAATTGCATATATGCCATGAGGGGTGAGGCAGTATCTCTTATATCCGGGTTTGGTCTATTTTGTTTAGGTAAGTATGGCTCTAATTTGGGACCAGAGAAAATCTCTCTTATATCCGGGCTTCTCATATCCGGGTCTCTTATATCCAGATTACACTGTACCAGCATTATAGGAGTGTGAACCTATACATCACAAAGAGAGAGAAGGATTATTACCTCTCTTAAAACATCCAGGATTGATATGAAAGTAAAAGATTCGGGTAAGGCATGTAAAACTTTAAAAGAGTTAAGAGTGAAAAAGGAATACAATATATATTGAATATAGAAAATGCACCAAAAAACAAATGAAGTAACGGGCAGAAACAGGAGTCAATATCTGCGATATTATATGGCGAATTCAGCATTTTCAAATATCGCGTTGTCACTTTTTCACGTGAGAGTTTATTCGATCCTAGCGATTTTTTTAATGAAATATATTTAACATGTTTGTTTCTACAATCGAAATGCATAAATATCGGATAATTTATATTTAAATATATATTGAAAATACATAAAATACCTATGCGAATGACAAAATGTATCATTTTTTTTTCATTTTTTACTCCTAGAGACCGCAGCCCAACATATTATACCATTTTGGAATCAGGACGACTCCTTGAATAAATTCAAAACATTCTGAACCAGATCCGGACGCGCAATCTTGAAATTTTGGATTCCTAGGTTTTCATTACTGTGATTGTTTTCGGCGATATTTTTATTCTTTTTTTTTTCCCGACGAATTCTTTTGGAAGCTAATTTTTATAACTTTGAAATAAATTTGTGAATAATCGAAATTAATTGCGAAATCCAACGAAAGTAAAACATGAAATAAAAATAATTTTTTGTACGGAAATTAAGGACACACACACACACACACACACACACATATATATATATATATGTAAGGGAAGAGGTTATAGTCGTTCCAACGAGATAAAAGTGTGTATAATAAAAAGAAGAGAGAAACGTTTTTGGTTGTAATGTGGATTTTTTAAAAATATATATTGTGCTTTATTTTCCATAATTTTGCTACACGAGTTTCCGGTATCGCGACCTTCATCAGGCAAAGAGTGTTTATTTCCACGTTATTAAAATGAATTAATTTTTCTTATGTTTTTCGATCATAAATATTCTCGACATTAGACATTCTCTTTTTTGTGTGTTAGTGACCCAAATGACTTTCTTGAACTGGCAGTGAAAGAATTCTGTGTGAAGAGTAATAAAACGATTAAGACTGCTCCGAGAACGATATCTAAATTCTTATCTTTTAATGGCCCCAGTGTGTTCTTACATCTATTTCTATTTTTTTTTCTCAGCATGCCTACACATACGTATATTTCCTCTACACACACACACACACACACACACACACACACACATATATATATACTGTCTTATTATTTGGATTTAGTACACAGCTATGTACACATATACATACACACATATACATAATATACTGAAACACACACTTCCTCTGTTGTGTATGGTTCACGTGAATGCCTGTGAGCAGTTTTGTTTTTATCAATATGTGTATATATACATCAGTATGCGCATGTGCGTGGGCACTCCCCCTATCCCCTCTCTCTCTTTCACTCACTCACTCTCTCTCTCTCTCTCTCTCTCTCTCTCTCTATATATATATATATATATATATATATATATATATATATGTATTGAACAATAAAAAAATATTAAAAATTCAAAATCTAGTTTCGGACAAAATAGCCATCATCGAGACGAGAAATATTTCTGCTTGCTGGTAGCAGTAAACTACAGAAATGAATGTCTTGCTGGAGAAAATGAACTTTTGTCTGTAGTTTTCATTTGTTTTTTGATTTTTTTTTATCGTTTTTATGAAAATTTTAACATTCATTGCGTTGGTCAAATATATATATACATATATATATATATATATATATAAATATATATATATATATATATTAAAAAGAAGAGAGGTACCGCAAACGTTTTTGGTTGTGATGTGGATTTTTTTTTAAAAGATATTATGCTTTATTTAAAAAAAAAAAAAAATCCGCATTACAGACTAAAACGTTTGCGGTACCTCTCTTCTTTTTAACATACAAACTTTTCTCCCGCCGGAACCACTATAACCTCTTTCTTTTGTATATATATATATATATATATATATATATATATATATATATATATATATATATATATATATATATATATATGTGTGTGTGTGTGTGAAATTGGCAGCGACCCATTAATTTAATCTGCTAATACTTCATTTGAATCTAGCATCAACATTATTTAGGCGTTTTTTAAAAACAAATCATACCCAGTTACAACAGTATTTGCCGCAAATCTTTTAGGAAATACTTTTAGCCGTACCCTATATATGCAATGCGTCACTGCTGAGTAGAGATTTTCATGAACTAGTTAATGTTTTACGGAACATCTTTCCAGAATATGGCATATGATTGATCCCAGCCAAATTATTGAACAGCGCAAATATATAACTGTCCATACCTTGCATAAACACATACACAGACCGGTGTAACCAGTTTACTACAAACTTATGCCAACTATTGCTTAAATAACATCATCGAGACGGAATTAGCTAAACGTGTTGGGTAAGACCACCTGCTGAAGACATGATCAATCAGGTAGGGGTTTCTGCAACAGGAGTGTGTGAGTTCCCGGATTTGGATATGAACAATAAACTTATTGTGCCCGCGCAAACTGTGCTGAAGATATTAACGCATACATCATCTCTCTATGGAGTTCGTCTTGGGTAAGAGGTTAAACTACATCCGCGTGCTAGGTAAGACGATAAACTACATCCAGCAGCAAGGCTTCTGATCAGGAGTTTTTGAGGAAGGTGGGACCACGTCTTAATAGCTGGTGTTCCCAGGTCCTCCCTGACCTGGTGTGGTGGCACCTTTAAGGGTCCCAGCTATGGGCAAATAGTTAACTTTTACCAGCAATACTTTTTTTGAAAAAAAATATTCCCAGCAATACAATTTTGAAGGGAAAATATTATCAGAAACAAATTTTGGACAAAACAAAATACTACCAGCAATAAAAAAATGGTTGGCATTAAATAACCCATTCAGGTTGATATGCCGTAAAACAAAAGAAACCAAACCAATCTAAACCAAAGAATACATATTCTATTCTTACGAAACTATCCTAAAAATGTTGTCGGCATTACATAACCCATAGTGGTTGATATGCCTTAAAACAAAATAAACCAAACCAATCTAAACCAAAGAATATATATTCTATTCTTACGAATCTATCCCAAAAATGTTGTCGGCATTACATAACCCATTGAGGTTGATATGCCGTAAAACAAAAGAAACCAAACCAATTTAAACCAAAGAATAAGAATACATATTCTATTCTTACTAATCTATCCTAATAATGTTTTCGGCATTAAATAACCAATTGAGCTTGATATGCTGTAAAACAAAATAAACCAAACCAAACCAAACCAATCTCTCTGCGGAGTATGGAAGTGATCATAGTGATGAATCTATTTTCATGTACGCTATGAAGAATATTTTCACATATCGCATGAAGACAAATGACACTTGCGTGTATTTATTTCTTTTCTATCGATGGAAAATCGTTCGCAAAGTCGATTTAATATCCATCCTCATCACGCAGGTAACAACAAGAAAGCACCATTACTAGCGCCAGCCGCACAAAAAAAATCATCCTCTTATAAAGAAATGGCGCCATGTTACATCAGGATCGGAATCTCTAGAACCAGGCTGGTTTAACTGATGTCTTGTCAGCGAACCTGGAGTTTATACGAATCTTTGCGAGGCTGAAATGTGAGATTTGGTCCAGTTAATTTTGACTGACTTGTACAGTGATAAATTTCCGGTAAACCTCTTCGAATATGTAGATGAGACTTGAAGTGGCATAAATGTCTACAAGGAAAATCATAATTAACACCAGGAAGAGAGAGTTAAAATGTCTAGGGAAAATAATGAGGAAAGACGGCATGAAACATCTAATTCTCACAGGACAAATTCAAGGAAATAGTAGCAGGAAAGAAACTCATAACATATTTAGTGAGCTTAAA
The DNA here is from genome assembly GCA_963932145.1 of Acanthosepion lycidas. NCBI lineage: Eukaryota > Metazoa > Mollusca > Cephalopoda > Sepiida > Sepiidae > Acanthosepion > Acanthosepion lycidas. The sequence goes on along the minus strand of OZ010581.1, from coordinate 23,336,621 downwards.
TAAATGAATGGGAGAACATGATTTACGATAAAAGACATAACGATCTATTAAGAGCTACAAAAGACAGGAAGTCGTGGGGGCCATGATCACTTGTTTCTCACTGCGGGTTAGAATCCTGTGCTCTCGATTGGAGCCTAAACATGTCGGATTGTGCCAAATGGAAGCCAGTTATTTATGCTTAAAATTTTCAATTAGTTCGAATCAGAATTCCAGAAAACAATGTCTTTTGAATCCTGCTTTTTCTGTTAAGGTGTTATTTGTCACAAATTTGATTCAATGTTAAATTTCTATTATTTTTTCTTTTTACATTGACATTGTGATTTCTTTTCTCGGCGACAATTAATTGGTTTTTAAAAAACGTATTTGCAAATGATTTATTATTTGTTGATTAGGCTGTATGATTTAAATTTTATTCCAATGAAAACCGGGAAAAAAACATTCCTCACCATCAATAATAAAATGAAAAATCTTTGCTTTTCTTTCAATGGAGAAATTTATGGGCGAATGGTTTATAATATTACATTATTAAGGCAAATAAAGGATACATTTAAACACTCACTTAGGACATCCAAGACGTGTGAAGCTAAGGAGAAAACGAGTTACATATTGTCAAATTGAAACAAATATATGAGCAGGTATATGGAAATGCTAAGAAGGTTTACAAAACAAAGAAAGATATTAGCGGAGATTGTCAATATGCCTATATTCTGCACATATGTAAAATGACCAAGATTAAATATACGCGGTGTAACATCAAAATTGTTCATTTGTTAAATTTGTATCTTAGAATTGATTTAAAATGTCTTACTGGAATTCCCCAAGGTTTTATAACACTGTTTAACTCTACTTTAAGCAATATGAATGTATAATAACGTTTCAAACTTAACAGAAGAATCATAATGAACTCGATCATAAACGGAAATGACATGTTCATCATTACTCATAGCTAACATTTGGAAGCTCATGCAGTATTGAAATAAACTCCATATATATATATATATATATATATATATATATATATATATATATATATATATTATTCCAGGATTATTTTCCAACTCCTTCAAGATAATCTTCGTCCTCTCTAACCTTCTAACTTTCTGTCCTGGAGTAATAAGGTACCTCAGAAGTTTCACGTACGATTTCATTTTAAAGTTTGATTTTTTTTTCTACTTCTATTTGGACTATCATAGCTGAGACTTCTCTCTCACGTGTCAGCCGTCTTACCAATTGAATTGGATCTTTTCTAATCTTTCTCTTTAGGTCTAAGTTGAAATGATGATCCATTTTGCTGTTGTGATCTCCTGATAGAGTTTTCTTTTCTACTGTTCCCTCATTTTTAAACTTATTTACCGTTCTCTTAGTGGTCTGGAATGGACTTTGAAGATAGAAGCATGTGTATGAATGCTTATACAATTATTGAAGGCCGGAATGATTGTTTCCTCTCACCATTGCTCAGTGGAGAAGAGAGTGTGGCTGACACAAAACGCTTTTATCCTGTTCTATTTCAGACTGAATAACTCAAAGGGATTTTTAGCGATTCTTACAATAAATAGTATCGAAATAGCTAAACGTCTTATGCGAAAAACTAGAAGAAAGAAACTCAGTTCAGTGTGTGTGTGTTTTTAGATATAAACAAAATTGCGGGATGGACAATTATGCTGTAACAAGTTTTGGACAATTTTGCTGTTACAAACAGTACATAACTTATAATCTGACTAATGTCCTCATCTTTGTTGTTATTGCTGCAGCGTTTCAGCTGATGTGCCTTCCTCTTTTCGTCCAGTGTCTTTTCATCAGGGTAACCTTCAGGGAATTTTCACCACCCACAGAAAAAAATCTATATTGTTCTCGCCATATAACTAGGGAAATCTATCTTGTACTTCTTTCATCATCATCACTTATTCAACCAGAGCAATTTGCGCGGCTGTAGTTCCCACGACACTCCATCTTCCAATTTTTGTTCATGGTGAGGTCCAACGCAGAATAGCGTAATGGATTGCCGGTTCCTTTTGCACCGTTGAGGATGATGGTACTGCGTCCCGTCTCTC
>OZ010581.1:23294570-23329570 GCA_963932145.1 Acanthosepion lycidas | reverse complement strand
CACCAACCTAATAATTTAAGATCTGAAAAAATATTAAATCGCATGAGAAATTGTACAAAATACTAAATAAAAGCACCTTGTCTGTCGTATTCTATGAAATGTGCATGAAAGAATGATTGCTGTCTAAATATACAGACACACACACACATACACACATACACACACATATATATATATATATATATATATATATATATATATATATATATATATATATATATATATATAAACACAAATATATCTGAAAAGCATTTGGTAAGAGCGATTAGCTAGCCGATCTTAAAACTAAATTATATTCACACTGTATGAACCAACAGAAATTATACAGTTGACAGTTTAGCACTTGATTTAATAACTTGTCTTCTTAAGTGGGGGGGGGCGAATTTGAAACATACAATAGGTACATATAATCCATATGGCGTTACTGTCATTTCCAAAATTTATTCTTATGATATATGCGTTCTTTAAACCTGTAGAAATTGTTTTTAATTTTTATTACTGAAACTAAACTTTTCGAGCTGTCATGTATCATATAGAAGTTCACTAATTATGATGTGAAACGCCCGAAGACGTAATCTTTTTCAGTATCAGCCATTTCTACCTTTCTTTTCTAAAAATATATACAGTCAAACCACTCTGGAGTGAGGCTTACTGAAAATTTATAAAACTTTACACTTGACGCTGTTGCTATAGAAACTGCATATGGACAGGGGACAACCAAGCTAAATGGGACAGGTAAGACTTTACAGAGAATAACACACACACACACACACACACACACACATATATATATATATATATATATATATATATATATATATATTATGAAATGAACTAAATCCGACAATTCAGCGTTATTTTTGTAGACAATTTTTTTTTTTAAATGCCCTGTTTATAATAAGATATATTAAGAACGTTTACCTACCTGAATGTCCAAAAAATCACAAAGAAAATATATGTTCTCAGGCAGGAGTCGGATCTTTATCCTACACAGAATAGCCATAAGACGTGCTATACCATTTAGCTACAGAGGAATCGTCTGGTTAGCAAGGTTAAATTACTCTTTTTGAACTACAAACTTCCTATGATTTCTCATTTTTTTTTTACTGTTTTTGAACAGATATGAGAATTCGAGACTTAGTCCATTTCATAATATATATAAACGTAACGTATTAACAAAATATAATTATAGGTATGGATTTTGCATTTATTAATTCGACATATTTTAATTTATTGATTACACGTTATTTTTAATGGATATCCATATTTGAGTAGGTGCATTGTTTAATTTTAAAGTTTATTTACATTTTTCCATCGAGCAGCATGAATATTTGAGTACTCATATTAAATATCTACTGGGGAACACATATTTTTCTAATAATGTTAAGTCCATTAGATGGAAATAAATAAATATACTGTTTAATAAATAAAGAGAGAATTTACTCAAATATGGTTATCCATTAAAAATAACTTTTAAGCAATAAATTAATATATGTAATATTGACTACAAATACTGAAAAAAATGGGCTGATGTGTTCAGAAAATAAAGCATCTTTATAACTCTAGATACATACACACAACCATTACATCCATTTAAAAAGTAAAAATAAAATCATCCTTGATATTGCCTAAAAGTATAGACACTATAATAATCTCGAAGAAATTACAAGGTGGTTTTCAACAGTGACGAATTCTTAAAAGGCTTGTGTTATTGTGCAATGCTATGTAGACGCAGGTTGTTTCGACTTTCTGCGTGTAGGAATCACTTCTAAATTTGCATGTTTGTCACTCGGTTGTTCTTGAGGGAGACAGGCAAATTTTGACTTTTAATCAACCGTAATGAACGTATAAAATTTTCGTTTTGTTTGCTCGGCTGGTGGAATCTGATATACAATGCCCCGAAGACTTCAAAAGCTAGGGAGTCTTCAGGCAAGGTCTATAATATTGTCGACAACGTCATAGGCATTTGTTACACATGCTCTCATAACGCATTTTCGATTTTAAACAACCCTTCGACAATGTTCCTTACATCTCGTTTCAGAATAACTCTGTCTTAAGCCGACAACTTGATTGAATTTTTTATAGATTCTATTGTGATTCTGACATTCATGCATTTTTCAATCACGTACTTCTTTTTAACAAAAACATCTTATGTCCGCTTGGGGAGGAATTGTCAACTGTGGAATTTTAAACACACGTCATCATCCTCGGTTTGACACAAATTATTTAATTTAAAATTGTTCCATTTTTCTCTGCTCGTGATAATCGGAGATTTGGAGGTGAGGGTCACAAGTGGAATAGCCTAGGATTTAACATCATCTAAATCCGCCTCTGAATTTTCACCTGGAAATTATCTTATAAATTGTAAAACGCACTTGGCTTTAAAAAAAAATATGGCGCCTTCCTTGCTGGATTCCATCTCAATACCTGGAAACTAATTATACAACTGCATAGGATCTATATAAAAATAAGTAAATATAATATTAATCAACAATATATATATATATATATATATATATATATATATATATATATATATATATATATATATATTTCATATATTTTCTGTTTATACGTTATTTGTACAGATATAATTTAAGATAATGCACTGTTTTTGCTTTGTTTTTTTTTTCAGTTTAACAGTGTTGATTACATTTAACGGCCTAAATATTCGAGCGATTTTGTTGAAAATGTGCGCTCTCCGTCAAGTAATTGAGCATATCACCCTGATGGGAACCGTTATTTGTCTCACGTACCATAGAGAAGCGTCTGGTTAGTAAAGTCCGATTATAACGTGTAAACAGAAAATATATTTAATAACTGGCGAACTTAATCCATTTCATAATATATGTGTGTGTGAGTGCGCGCGCATATGTGTGATCGGACTTCTCAATGAATAAAACATTTTATTTGGTATGATTAAATGGATATATTGGAATAAGTAAATTTACAAATTACTATTTTTATTTTCTCTTGTTTCAACCAAAATGTTGGGTTCTAACTTATTGCAACGTAGTTTCTTTCGTGTATCATAAAATGCATTCATCTTGGATGATATCTCTTCCTACACACAGCCGTCTTTGTACAGGGCTCTATGTAGGTATGTGCGCTTACACGGAGACATGTGCGAACATGTTTGCTGCTGCATTCTAGGTTCGTAAAGAAGCTTAGTACGTCCTACATAAGCGCCCTTCCGCCTCGCAAGCACGCTTCCACCACCTGTCACATCTAGAAACTCATCAATATTTATTTGGAGAGGTGCGCTTGCAAAAATCACTGCCGATGAATATCCGTCGACAGAGCGCCCCGGCAAATCTATACACATCTCTGCCAAAGTAACTCTAATACCCTTCTTCTTACGCGTCTTCCCCCCTTAAAAGAGGCACCGGTTTGATTCGTAGCGAGGTAAAGGCCTTCTTTATCTTACTTTCTTATGTCAAATGTTTCTTCGCTGTTTTCAGCACCAGCGCCCATTCATCAATTTTTTTTTCTGGCGTGTTTTCGCATGGTCAAAGAATTTGGCTAAGATCTCATCAAATTTCGAAATAGCCATATGACAAACCGTGGATATTCAGTTTGGCTAAAAAATTTTTAAGTTTAAAGAAAACGGGAAAACCACAAAAGAGAATAAAGAAATATCGTGAGTGTCTCGGTAGCGAATACGATATTATCAATCAAAACATCTATAAGCGGGATGAGCTCCATCAGGCTATATTGCCTTAGACACTTCAGAGCTACCATGAATGCAGTACATGCACTTAGGGTCCTAATGGATTGCGAGAATCGTGGTCTATAGTTTCTTAATTCTAGTATCAAATCATCAAATTTCGGAATAGTCATATGACGTGGATATACGCGTAATTCACCAAGCGTAGTGGCTATCGTACACGAAATCAAATTGACGTGCTCAGTTCAAATTCAAGCAGGGATGTCAAGTTTTGCTTTCACAAAGGTAACCTTAAAAAGCATGTATCGAAATCTTCCACTCCCAGCTATGTTTTTCTCGCAAGGGCAGAAGTGACGCTCTTGCTTTAGATGTTAACTAGTCTACGAGATGTAGAAAAAGGGATATGCAAATCTAGTTGGCCAATGAAAGATCTGATATTACAGTCTCATCGTAATATGCAAATTTCTAAATAAGAATTTTATTAACATGACCGTAAGCTTCCTTTCCACATTAACTTAGTTTAATATTAGCATAATTTAAAAATTGAAAATGTGGTTAAAATTCATACTGAAACAAAGTTGAAGGATGTGTATTTGGAGAAAAAGATGAATAAACTTAAGTCTACGAATTTTCCAATGATATTCTTTGTTTTAGATTTCAACCTGATCCCAGAGAGGGCAGTGATCTCCCTTTTCCCTCCATATATGGTCAGCGACGCCTTACTTCTTCACTTCCCTTTGGGTTATAGCTTTTTGCTGTTCTTGAATCCTTGCCTTAAGGGGGCGGCCTGTCTCCCCTTTATATTACTTTCCGCAGCTGCACAGGATGGCGTACACACAGTCTTTAGTCATGTTCTCCTCTATAGGGGTGTCTTACTCAGGAGATGTATCTACGAAATGTCGGCGAGCTGTTGAAGGTTGTCCTGGTGTAATATGGACCACAGACCCTTTATATTTTCTCCGAAAAACCCTTCACATAAGGCAGGCTGACTGGTTTCTGAGTGTTGTTGTCCTCCTTTTCTACCCGCCTATCCCAGTTTATTGTACCCAGGGTAGTTGCTACGTTGTGTGGTACTGATTATACTGACCATTTCTTTATCTAATGTCTCTGTGTCGCCACTTATGACTTTTGCTCGTTGTTGTAAGCAGAAGACGATCCATTTCTTTACGCTGTATGGATGGTGGGAGTTGAAATTGAAGTAATGTCCGGTGAATATGAGCTCTGGTAAAAAGAAAAAAAAACTGCAATGATAACAGCAAAAAATGTAATATGAGCACTGGTAAAAATGGTTACTGAAGACATTAAGTTTGTAAGTCCCAGAAATTCATACATAGATGTCCTTAAGGACGCATGGCACAATGGATAAAGGCGTTGGTTACAGTGACAGTGTTAGTTCAATACCTGGTTAAGGCATCGGAGAAGTTAGCGAAATGAACTAACAGGATATAACTGATAACTGACATCCATTAAACATGGCACGTGGAACTAGAACAGTCTACCCCAGCGAGCGAAATAAATGATTCAGTTCGACATTCCAACCACCTGAAGAAGACCGGAGCGTACAACAGCCGAAACCTTGTGATAAACACGGAAACAAAGATGAGGACAATAGTTAGAATAATGTAAATAGTGTGCATACTACCTCATCACAGTAATATAGAGAGATACTGCAGAGCTAATATGTGTGCAGTATATGCCCTTACGGTCCTAATGGGGTACAGGTATTGTATAGTTTCTTCATTCTGGTATTTGCTTTTAATTCTAAAGGCGTCTTTTTCTCTGAGCAAATTAGTGGCCATTATTAGAATGTACTTTCTTTTTCTCTACCTTCTTGGGTTTAACGATTAAGAGCATCCACAGGAAACGGGCAAATAAGACTATTGCTCTTTCTGCTGGCTGATTGCTGCTTGCATATTTCGCTATATTTTTCAATTTCTCCTTGTTTCTTTAACCTCTCTCATTTGTATTTCCTTTTTTGATGCAGCTGTAAGCTACCATTTTCCAACAATACAAATGGCATAAGCATTATCATCCCAATGGTGTCAATGTTTTTAGCTTCAAGCAAAATTATTTTCTCTGACCTTTCTCTATATCTGCACTCACATTTTAACAATTCAGGATACCGAAGATATATATTATCTGACGAAACGGAAAACATGCAGGCGTCATTTTCTTGAAGGGATACGATTCCAACACTAGAAAACCCACTGGAAAGTGTGATGCTGATTGCTGGCGGGCAATATGGTCCAGCAATTTGGAAATGTTTGCAACGAGGAAAAGTAATTGGCTACTCAACGTACATGTCAAAATGATATACAAAACATTTTTCTCTCGTCTTCAACACAAACGTCTTGTTGAAAATTTCGAAGGCAATATCGTATGGGAGAAGAGTATGGTTAGGGGCGTTTACGAATTTCTGCAGTTTATGGAGTAACTTCTTTGCGTTCTTAATTTTTGACTTGTCTTTCTTCCCTCATATATTTATTGATTTTTTCATACTTCGATCAAAAATCAATTAGCATGAGTAAAATATATAAATAGTTGACGCCCGGAGAGGTGTTGACACACCTAGAGATATTGGAGAGCGTGTAAAAGACAACGCGTTACTGTTTAGTTTACGAAAACGAAACAAAAAATTACATTCGACTTTATGAATGTACTTATATTATATACTAGCCAAGGTACCCGGCGTTGCCAGGATGTACATGTCTGCAACTGTATAACCCGCACCCCATCTTCTAGAAATGTTTACTTGCGTCCCAGCTTGCACACATCATCCATTGGTATACTAAGCTATCCTCAGTCATCTTTTTTATAGCATGTCATTCGTCAATGCTTGTTCTTAATAAAGGAATTCCATCGATAAAAACTACTTGTGGGATCGTTGCTAGGGGTTAAATAGTTTCAATGTTTTAGATATTCAGTAAACTTCCTATCGCCGTAATAACTTTCAATTAGTATGGCATTATTCGCAAATCTAATAAACAAAAACAGGGACGATGCCTCACAGCTTGATTCAACTGCAAGTAGAAACGCATGAATGCCACCATTTTTTTTCCATTCTTGACCCATTTAGAAAATTTGCAACATGTGTACATAATTTCATTGAAATTGGTCGAGAAATGTGGACGTGCATGAATAGCGTACACACACACACACATAGCCACACACACACAGACATCTTCTGTTTTATACATATAGATTTTTTTCTTCTCCTTCACATAATATTGCTTGTTTATACCTGTCAGGATTTGTAGTAGATATAATAGTTTTATATTATCTGAATTTCTTTGAATAAATCCGTGTAAATTAAAGTTATAATAGCTTTTAATTTTTTTTTTTCTTTACTGAAAATTTAAATTTTTTTATGGTTAAAAACAACTCCCATTTGAAGCAGTTAATTGGGATTAAATTCTAATATAAAGAAAAATAAAAAAGATAGTCAATAGAAAAATTAAAAATATGTTAAAAACAGAACAAAAGTCTACCTAAATTTTGTTGCTGTTAACATAACCTTTCGGCCATTGTGATCTCTGCCGTCCCAAGGTGTAATAGACTATTGGGAGTATGAGCAAAGTAGATTAAATCGTTAGCTCGTTAATTTGGTTATATAGTAATTGTGAGTCGATCCCAACCCGGGCAGTGTACTTGAATTCAGTGGAAACATGGCGAACAATATCTGAACAGTACTAAAATAAACTAGTCGAGATATCGATGGAAGGTGTAAAATCTACCAAGATTAATTATTGGTAGAGGCAATCTTGACAATATAAGATATGCAGATGACATATTGTTGATAGCAGCCACAAAGAAAAAACTTCAGGAACAAAAGAGAATGTAGATAACTGAATATCAATGGCAAGAAGACTGTCTTATTAAAGAAGGTATTGTTGTAAGCAAGAGGAAAAACCCGAGATGCGACCATTCAATTACTAATATCAAAATATATGTATAAAAATTAAAAAAAAAATCACATAGCGACGAAATGTTCTAATAGGAGCTGGAAATGGTGCGACCGAAATCCAAAGGCGTATTGATATAGCGACAGGTATCTTCCAAAAGCTGTAAAGAAATATACAGGCATTGGAAATAAGATAAAGAGAGAATGCCATGGTTATTTATGTATATATTTAGAATGTCATGGTTATATATATATATATATATATATATATATATATATATATATATATATATAGTGGGGGGGCATTTTTTTGTTTTGAAGCCGTATTTTTCCTTAAGTGTGTTGTTATTGTAAAGGTCCCGGTTTAAAGTATACATAGGAGTAACTGAAGGACCCTGAAACAAAGAAATTATACACACAAAACATTTTTCACAAATAGTAAATATGCAAACAGTACAATGCTTTCTAAGTATATCTGGGAAATTAAAAACAAAACGCACATCACACCAAAAATATCTTGGAAGAAAAAGGAAAAAATCATCAGCCTACAATAACCAATCAAAAACTTGCAAACTTTGCTTGTAAGAAAAAATAGCTATCATTACTTTCCCCGACCAAAATAAATTATTAAACAAAAGATCCGAGCTCATCTCAAAATGCAGACATGAAAATAAATTTTTACTACGTAACCTAAAAAATTAAAAACGGAAAAAATAAAATAAAAACAAATAAATATACTAATAAACAAAATAACAATAAAAATAGAAATAAAACATAAATAAATACTACGTTACTAAAAATCTAAAACCGAAAAGACAAAATATACAAGTAAAATAAATTGACTTAAATTCATCCAAGTAAATAAATAAACAAACCAATCCCAAATAAAGATAATCAATTAAAAACTGTTCCCGCCAAAATAATACTTAGAATGGACTACAACAATCAACCCCAAAACTGAAGAAATAGCTTTAATTGATATAAGTGATATAAACAAATTTTTACTACGTTAATAAATAAATAAATAAATAAATAAAATAAGAAACAAAAAAATAAAAACAAGCAATATAATTTGACCCAAATAGATAAACAAACGACTTCCGGTGAAATAACCGCCATAACAGAATACCCACAATGCACCACTAATCCGTATATATATAAATAGCCGAGAAAAATAACAGCATATGTGGCCTGACGATTGCATATAGCATGAAACAGACTGTCGCCTCTAAGTGTTGACTTCTATGTTCACTTTTATATTTACACACGCTCTATCTCTGATATTGAGCACTTTATTCCATAAATATAGCACACCTTAAGACTATATTTCTTTATATATATATATATATATATATATATATATATATATATATATATATATATATATATATATACCGTCCTGGGTAAGAGATACATCCAGCAGCAAGGCCACTGAAAGGATTTTAAGGAGCGTGAAACCACCACTTAATTGCTAGTGTTCCTAACTCCACCCTGACCCGGGGTGGTAGAACCTGTTAGGGTCCAAGCCACAGGCAAATAGTTAACCACCGAATTGGGGTCCAAGCATTATGAAAATGTAAAAATAGATTTTAATACCAGAAATATTTAAAAAAAAAAATGTTGCTAGAAATACATTTTTGAAGAAAAAAATGTTTTACGAAAAATTGATTTATGAAGGAAAAATATTAACAGCAACAAAAATTTTTTTGGCATTAAATAACCCATTGAGGTGTTGCTATGCCGTAAAATGAAACAAACAAAACAACCATATATATATATATATATATATATATATATATATATGTGTGGGTGTGTGTATATGCGTGTGCTCAATATAAAATAAACCGGAAATGTGTCCGTGTGAGTGTATTTTTATATACATTTCAGATTGAGTATATCTGTAAAAGAAAAATATGTAAAAAAAAAAAAAACAAAGGGAAAGAGAAAATATACGATCACAAAATGATAAAATTATTATTGACAACAATGAATTACATGAAAATAGAAACATAATACTATCTACTAACTCCATAACACTCAAATCCAAAACACTTTATCCAATCTAAGCATCAAAATAATTATAACGACCTATTAGGTTGGTGCAAAAATAATGACGTAGTAATGTCGGTTTTTGACGTTAAAAATACGTCAAAAAACGACATTATTACGTCATTACTTTTGCACCAACCTAATACAAAAATATGAATATCATCGGAACCAGAAGAGAGCGGGAAGAGAAGGAAAAAGGCAGTTAAATAAAATGAACGAGAAGGAGAAAAAGAGGGTAAAGGAATAGCAAAAAGAAAAGGTTAAATTCTTTTGGAAAATCATTGTCATAGGTGCCGAGAAATTAAAGTAAATTAATAAGTAAAATATACTGATAACATTGATAATGATAATATTCATGATAATGGTAATGTGTGTGTGCATATATATATATATATATATATATATATATATATATATATATGAACAAACACATACACGTGTGTGTGTCTATATATATATATATATATATATATATATATATATATATATTAGACTAACGAAAAACATTTTTTCAAGAATAAATATATATTTCTGCTCTGTATTCCTTTCTTTTTTAATCTTACGTCTATAAATCGGTCATTACATAAAAGTGCATAATGCAATATTGACTGAATTCTGTTCTTCAATTTCTAAAATCAATTCCAGCATTCAGTAATTTGATAATGTTAATTGCTCTTTCCTTTTTTTGCAAAACGCAACGCTTTTTACAGCATTGATCAGATGCTTAAGATTTCAGAACATATTTATATTATTACACGATTTATTTCTCGCGTTGCATGCTATATTCGAGGAGGTTTTTTGAATTACTCTAGTCAGTAAGTCATGCATGATACACGCTTAGACCATCATGCCTAGTTATAATTGACGAGGCTGTTTTTTTTCCCCGCAGTCTGTTGCCATTTCTTTCTGTCTACCAAGGCTATAGAATCCGGTCTGTGCTGTTATTTCTCCACAGCTCGGTGGACAATAAAGAGTATTAGCACATCAGTGAATGTAATGGATTCGACTGGAATTCGAACTCGGCTCTCCCATACCTCAATCCAAGCCGCTATCCATTACTCCACCGTGCCTCCTGTTAAACAGTAGCGGTAATTATATATCAACAAGGCGATTATTAGGTTGGTGCAAAAATAATGTCGTTTTCTCACATGTGAGAAAACGACATTATTTTTGCACCAACCTAATAAAACTTAGAACATATGGAGGATAGTAGGTTACTACTTATGGCGGTTATTAGCTTATCCTCTGACAGCTCCTCAGTACAACGTTATAATTGATTTGGGTGTTTATTGGTCTTGTTTATGTATATAAGGTTAATGCACAGAGTGTAGGTATAAACAAAGTAAATCCCTATATAACACAATAAAACTGTACAGAAGATACATACATGCATTAAATCCTTTATTAGATGGACTATAAGATTTCATTTTCCACGAGAAAAACTCTAAAATATTATAGTGTTTCTGATCGGCTAATGATTATTCAAATATCGAAATCTTCGTGTACATTCCCGCATTTAATTTTTTTAAGCTGTGATATTAAGAATGTAAGTGTAAAATCTTGACGCCTACGAGATAGAGAGATAGAATGACAATGAGAGAGAGAGAAAGAGAGATGGAGAATATATATATATATATATATATATATATATATATATATATATATATATATATATATATATATATATATTTGAATAAAAACAGATCACTTTAAGATTCCATGTAATAAGTTATTTCACCACAACCCCTTTAACAGGGCTCTGGATCATCAGACTTTACTTCCAAATGTTGAAATGAAAAATGAAAAGAAATTCACATGTTTTTGTTGGACCTCATCAAGCATATGTAAAATTAACGAAGTGAGGAAGTAAGGTGGGAGAGAAGATAAGATATGAGTGGGTTGGGTGTACCATTTCAATTCCTTATTCTTAACCCCACTGTGTGTCGTCTTGTCTCTAGATATAGATGGGTAAGGGGTGAAGACCGACATTAAAGGAAGAAGCTACAGCAACCCTAATAAATTACATTCCACGAGGACAGGTTTCATTCAAATTCTTAGACGCTGTTAATTCGCGTTAGTAATGCCTAAGAATGGAAGTAAAGTCTGATGATCCAGAGCCCTGTTAAAAGGGTTGCGGTGAAATAACTTATTACATGGAACCTTAAAGTGGTCTGTTTTTATTCAAAATATCTGCTCTGAATTTTACATTGAGCTCTCTAGATATCCTCCTTGGGTCTACCCATGCGGATTACCTAGTTTTGCATCAAATATATATATATATATATATATATATATATATATATATATATCCTGACCATGAGGTGAAGGGAATTATGGTATTTTCTATGGAGCAAGCTCGGGTGAGATGTGTAAGGTCGCCAGTAAACTGTGCAAATGTATTTCGTCTCTGGAAATGTTACGTAGATTGCAGCATCAGATCAGTGAATGAGCAAAATTAATCTATCGACTCAGATTTTGAATTATTTTCCATCTGTCGCGTTACCTTCTCCTAATTTTCGAAACCATTGCTAGGAGACGCTCTCAGGACTATAAATAGTCTGTGATAATTTTCATCGTTCTCTTCTCACTTTATCCGTTGATTTGTCAACATGTAACCACTCCTGGAGAACGTGCTTCTGTTTTGGGAAACGCATAGACATTATAGAGACATACACACAAACGTACGTAGCACATTTACTCACTACACATACTTTGCAACAAAACGTTTTCACATTCATTTGTTATACATATCAATATACTTGTCGCTTGTATGCCTTCGTTGTTAATGCAGTATCTTTTATTTGTACATTTATATTGGTTCCGCTCGTTTATTTACATTTATTTATGTAGACTCACATCCTGAGTCTGCCATGTTTGTTTGTGGGTATTTCAAACGACACGTGTTAATCTCTGAACGTAGACACCAGTCCGCAACATATATATATATATATATATATATATATATATATATATATATATATATATATAGAATAGCTACTTGCTACTCACTGTTTCGTGGCCTTATATCCTGCTTGTGAATGTTTTTTGATTGGTTAGTCGAACTATGGATAATTTTGCCTGGTAGTTTTTATTATACTTTTATTTTTAGCCATGGTGAATTGTTGGTCCTATTAGTTGCTTGTATTTGGCTATTTTTCTATCACCATGAACCTATACTAATAATGTATTATATAATTATGTTTAGACCCAAGATTTCTGCTTAACTTTATGAATATTTTCATTCCATCATATTAGGTCATCCCATAAGTTCTGTCCGAATTTTGAATAAAGAAAACAAGTGACCAAATGTTACATTTCATTACAGATTCAATAAAAATGTATTTTCCCTGATTATCTATGACTCCCTTCCATCTACTAACAAACTTAATAATTCCATTACTGTAAAATTCTTTTTGCTTTGATTCGAAGAACTCACAAATGTCAGTTTTAACCACTTCCTGTGTTACAAAAGCTGTTTCTTCCGAATGATTCTGTAAGCTACGAAACAAATGGTAGCCTGAAGGAACAAGATCGGGAGAATAAGGTGGATGAGGAATTTTCTCGCAACCAAGTTCTTCGATCTTTTGTGACGTGATTCTTGCTGTGTGGGGTCGCGTATTGTCCTGATGAAACATCGCTTCCTTTCGGTTCACTAGAGAATGTCTTTTTTTCCTCAAAGTTTGGTTCAAACACTCTAATTGCTGACAGTATATTTGAGCATTAATTGTTGCATTAGGTGGTAAGGATTCAAAGTGGATTATTCCTTGGCGATCCCACCAGATTGAAAGAAGAACCTTTTGTCCATGAAGTTCCCTTCTCGGCTCTGGCTGGGGTCCTTCCCCTTTACCAAGCCACTGTTTACGACGCTTAACATTTCGATAAAAGAACCATTTTTCGTCGCCAGTCACAAGTCTATCCAAAAAAGGTGAAACAAGTTGGCGAAAATGCAGAGAAGAGCAGATGTCAACTCGGGATTTGAGGTTGTTTTCAGACAATTCATGAGGCACCCATTTTCCAAGTTTAGGAACTTTTCCAAGTTGTTGAAGATGTCGATGAACAGTTGTATGGTTTGAACAGAGAACCACTGCCAATTCCTCAACTGATAAGGCAGGATTTTCTTCAAGGACCGCTTCAAGAAGCTTTTCATCAAACTCAACTGGACGTCCGGTTTGATCTTCATCTTCAAGGGTGAAATCTCCACCTCTGAATTTTGCAAACTATCTTCTGCAAGTTCTTTCATTCACGCATTACTCTTCATAAACTGAGTGAATGTTTCACTTCGGCTGCTGAGTTTCCTTTCTTGAACTCATAAAGCATTATGTGCCTCAAATGATTCTTGAGTACTTCCATGTTAGCAGGGTTTAATCAAACAAAATTTAATTTTATTATTATCTTAAATAAAATTTGATCAGTGTAAATGCATCTAAAAATAAAAATAATGTTCAGCTCCATTAGACATTATAAAATACTCTTTAAATTTCGTTCATTTTAACAAAAAGTTAAAATTCGGGCGGAACTTATGTGATAACCTGATATATACTTAGTGATATTTTAACAATTTCAGTTGTGTGTTGGAACTCTAAACTGTCCGATGTATGTTAATTCTTTCATTTTTTTTCCAACGGAACTCATAATTTATCAATACTTCTCTATCGATAAAAATATTAGGTTGGTATAAAAATAATGACGTAATAATGTCGTTTTTTGACGTTAAAAAATACGTCAAAAAACGACATTATTACGTCAAAAAACGACATTATTACGTCATTATTTTTGCACGAACCTAATAACAAAAATCATCTCAGATAAATAGACATTAAAATATCTATATTTTTGTCTCCTTGTTCACAAGTTTTAACTTGAAACCTATGGAAACAATCCACCTAGACAGTAGCCTACTGGGGTTAATAACCGGTGCGCAGGCGTCCCCCAAAATAAAATATTCCAAGGGTAGCTAAGCAATTTTTGTCCTGCGAGAGAAGCCCAAATTAAATACAACCATCTTTCAAGTCCTGTGAGAGTAGGAGCGTGGGTAAATTGATAGATTTATGAACTTAAAGATAATTTGATGAAAGAATTTAATGAGGCAAAGTACACGAGGATTTTGATACGTGACTAATAATTAGCCGATCAGAAACACTCTAATATGCTTATAAAATATTTTAGAGATTTTCTCTAGGAAAATGAGATCTTATGGGTCATCTAATAATTGATTTAACGCAAAGATAAATGTATCTTTCTATAGTGATAATAGACCTCTTCAATCAATATGTTGGAATACGGATTTTTAAAAATTTTGCCCAAAGGATGGCTGGTGTCAGAAGAATAATTGTATTTAATTTTTATTTCTATAGATCGCAACAAACATTCTAAATATTCCAAATCAAAGAGTTTACAACAGAAGAATAATTATACGATTTACAGATTTAATTTTTACAGCACCACAAAACGGCGAACTTTCTGTAATGGGATGTTAGTACGAATACTGGAGGCGCATGATTCATTTTAACGAGTGAAAATGGAATAGGCTCACATGCATTAAGATAAAAGCAGTTCAAATATGATGAAATCTAACGAAAGAAAGAAAAAACAAAACTACATCAAGATGTGAAATATGGCGGAAAAGGCAAGAATTATCCAAGATAAATAAGCAGTCCAAAGAGGGTGAAATATAGCGACAGAAAGCAAAACAAAAATACCTCAAGAAAAAAAGCAACGCAAAGATGATGAAAACAAACAAAAAAGGATACAATACATCAAGATAAGAATACAGTCGAAAAGTGATGAAAAGTAGCGAAAACAAAGCCAAGATAAGAAAGCAGTCCAAGCAGGATGAAATAAAGCGACAAATGCAAAAATACGTCAGGATAAAAAAAAGCAGCCCCCAAATGAGGAAAAATAAGGAAAAAAAAGGCTCAGATACGTCAAACTAAAATGCTGTACAAAGAGGAAAAATATAGTCAAAGATAAGCAGATGACCGTCAAGATAAACAGAAGTGGTTCAAAGATCATGAAAATTAACGAACACAGCTAATATATATTATGACAAAAATACAGTCCCAAAATGATGAAAACTAGCGTAAATAAATCTAAAATGTAAAAGATGCAACAAATGCGAAAGAAATGCAAATATCGGTCAAGATAAAAAGACAGTCCAAAGACCATGAAAATTGGCGAACAAAGCTAATATAGATGAGACAAAAATATGCTGTCCAAAAATGATAAAAACTAGCATAAAAAAAGCCCTAAAAGACATCAACATAATAATCAGTTCAAAGAGGATGAAATATAGCGACAGAAAAGCAAACATACGTCAAGATAAAAACAGAATTGCAGATATGATAAACATCTATCGAAAAAGACTATCAATAAAAATGATTTATCTCATAGCAATATTCTATGGATTGCTTTATATAACATGATTTTGTCGACCCTAAGTGTAATTTCGTTTAATTACATCAAATCACATATCTTCATATAACAACATTTTTTTATTTAATTTAATGCCTACCAGATTCTTTTTATTCTCTTTTAATTCCACAGTAAATACTTTGCATTGATATTTTTGGCTTATTTTCATTTAATCCCATTTTTATAGCACTCCTCATATAGTCTTAATTTTCATCATTTAAGTGACACACACACACACACACACACACACACACACACATATATATATATATATATATATATATATATATATATATATATATATATATATATATATATATACATTGTGTGTATTTAGGCAGCATGTTTTCATTGATGCATGCTTCATTAAATAATATAAACACATTTTGTCTGTTTATTTTAAGTAAATTCCTTTCATATTGTCTGATAAGTTTAATAACATTATCATTGAAAGATGAAAGGAAATCACCATATTGATACATGTTTTTTATCCTCTCGCGTGATCATATGTGATGTCCCGAGCTGTGGTGCGATTTTCGCTTCCGCGTCTCGTATACACTAGTTTGTGGTTGCTTGGAAATATTTCATGCAACAAAAACAGAATATCATTATTGTTTTGTCCGTGTATTGTTTAATATATTGAAATGCAATAGTCATCTTTGATAATGGCTTATGTAAGCCGAAAGCTTAGATCGGATTAAAAATCATGTATCAATATGGGGATTTCCTTTTATCTTTCAATGATAATATTATTAAGCTTATCAGACAATATGAAAGGATTTTACTTAAAATAAATAAACAAAACTTGTCTATATTATTTAATGAAACACACACACACACACACACACACACACACATATATATATATATATATATTGAACAATAAATATATATATATATATAATAAAATATAATAAAAAGGCTTAAACACTAATATTCCATGGTCATAATTTATTTCATTGGAATCGTAAATACGATCCAATTCATCAGACCTAAAAATTCAAAAACAAAACAGAAACAACAACTCCGGGAGTAAAAAAAAAATTAGTTAGAGTGTATGTCTGAGAGTGTGGGACGAATTTTAGAGTGAATGAAAGCTATAGGGAGTGGTAACAGACGAGAGAAGAACAGGAAGTTCTAACGATGAAGTGGAGGATATTTTACATATATGATTGCATATGTATGTTTATATTTACCACTAATATTATCAATATATATATATATATATATATATATATATATATATATATATATATATATATATATCAATACATTCTTTCACACACATATATACATATATATATGTATATATATATATATATATATATATATATATATATATATATATATATGTGTGTGTGTGTGTGTGTTAACTTTTAGTTTTATGATACCTAACGAGCAAGCATTATTCAGATTTAATTCCATAAATTTATTCATATTTATCTTTTTTTCTACTCCACCTGAGTTCTGAACTGGTTAATGATAATATCAGAATATATTTCTGTCACTTTACAATCTTTATGGAAGGTGTAAATAACATTCTCTCGTGAATTTTATTGACGACCACCAATTTAGGCAATATCTCACTGGAATTTTTTATCCATTTTCTGTTAATTTATCTTTACACTTCAAGATATTTTCAACGTTCCATGGTGACGTTGCCAACAATTTGTGTGCATTCCACAGAAAAAAAAAATGTTACCTCCATGTCACAGTGATAACCGAGAAAACACCATCCATGATTCCAATGCCCATTAGTGTCAACAGCTTTCTGGGAAAACGCTCTCCAGCTGGATTATCCATATCTGTTGAAATTTAACGTGCTTTTGTCTTACAGGTATAATATATGCAGCCAAAGTTTAACCCTCTTTTACAACATCAGATAGCTAGATATGAAAATCAGAGCTGTCCTCCTAAATCTGTTTGCCAAGTACAGCCACAAAGGCCAGCATATCCTTCTACTTAACCCATAGCTGAGAGAGAAGCGATGGATTCTATAATTTCACAAGGATATATGTGTGAAAATGAATACAACTAAATCGATCTGAACTTGAACACTTATCTGCGATATATTATTCCGAATCGTTAAAAATTATATTACCTGCACATCATGAAACTGAATCCGACATGAAAATAATAACACAGAGTTTTCGTTTAATTACGGAGGGATTTTTTTCATAAACTGCATTAAAGGATGTGGAATCTTTTCGACGCATATTCACTTGTTACTATATTCAATGACCCGTGTCTTTTTATTTCGGTAGACCAGATTGAATGCACATTATTCAGTTTAGTATATTTATCATTCATTTCTTCAGTATCGGTCGGTGTTCTCAGGGTCTTTTCTTTTCGTAAAGTACAACTGATTCTCGGACCAAAAATTCATGTGTAACTTTATTAGCATCATTACTACGGACAAAGGTTCTATATTGAGAGCATGTCATTTGAAAATACGGAACATCTCTTCAAGAGGAGTCACGGTGGAGTAATGAATAGCGGCTCGGATATATTACATTCACTTATGGGAAAGGTATGAATCCTTTTCTTCTCCCAAAAGCTATGGGCAAATAGCAAGACAGACGGGGTTCTATAGCTTTTTATGGTAACTGTTCTACCGCAGAAAGAAATGGCAACCTACTTCGGGAGAAAATCCGCCTCGTCAGTCATGTATCAAAAGATACATGATCACCTAAGCGTGTATCACAAAACAAACATAGCTTTATTGGTTCTGATTGTTTCAGTGTGTGAATGGTCATCGTTCTCCACAATTTTTTGTCTCAATAAATTCCGTTCTTTGTCTTTTCTCCTCGTCTTTGTTCAGTCATCTATTCACTGAAACATTAAGTAGTTTCCTGGAATGATCCGTTTACTTATCTAAAACTCAATGGTTTGTGAGGGAAAATTTTACCACAACATATTCCTTCATGTATCCCAGAAATTACAACGCATTCTTCTGATTTTTACTGTATCATTTTTCTTATAGTCCCGATTTTCTTTAAAACTTCATCTTTAGTCACATACTCTGTTTATGGTATTCTGTTCAACTGTAGAGTAACACAGATTTCACTTAAAAACAATTGATGAAGGTATGTTTCGTCATTTACTGCAATACATGAGATTAGGATCTAATCTATCTATCTATTGCGCGCGCACACACACACACACACACACATATATATATATATATATATATATATATATATATATATATATATATATATATATATATAATCATTAGATAATTACAAATGCGCCTCTGCGTGTCTGTGTCCTGTGACTTAATACATAGGCCTGATAGCTACTTCCCTATTTCTACTTGAATATTACGTCCTAAATACGTTGCAAACACTGTAGCCGACAAGTTATCTCTTCACACAATTAATTGTTAAAATGATTAACAATTAACTGTATGAAGACATAAATTCATAGCTGTCGGCTACAGTTTTTGCAACGTATTTAGGACGTAATATTCAAGTGGTTTCTACGTAGATGCATTTTGCACTTGCTTTATTTTAACATCTCTAATACATAGCTCACAGCTTAGGCGTGTCTTCTGGGTTAACACTATTTCTTTCTTCATGCTTTCTATTTAAAATTATTTGTTTTAGTTTCCTTTCTCAATTCTGCCTTCAACACATTTTTATTTGTGTATTGTTCTGTTCTTATTCCGTAATAATAATTCATAATGGGTTTTATCCAGCAAAATTAACTTATTCATAGACACATCAAAAATTAACTTATTCATAGACACATAAATCATGGCTTCACCTTTGTAGGAAAATATCTATACATCCGGCTGGTTTTCCATCTAACCGTTACAGTCAAAAATCGACAAGGTAGTAAACTTGACAGGTGCGCGCGCGCACACACACACACACACACATATATACATATATATATATATATATATATATATATATATACACACACACACACATACATATATATATATATATATATATATATATATATATATATATATATATATATATATATATATATATATATATGACCACGCCTACTATATCGGTGACATAACGCTATTTTTCCGTTAAATTATTCTCAAATAAAACACTGGTTTCAAATTGAAATTGACAAATAATTTGAGAGATATGTAAATATCATGAAATTGCTGGAAGTGCTTGATCAGACAGAATTGAATGAAGGGGAGGATATTCTGAATGTGTGAGGTTTGAAAATTGTGCTTCATAACAGTTTCTCGCAATTGACAACAAGCATTTCTTTTCAACAAAATAACAGGATAACACCTTTGTACAGAATTACGGCTTTTACAATTCGACATTTTAGTCAATTACTCTAGCGTTGGGTTGAAAGAGTTTAACTAGACTCCTGCAATATGTAAGACAAATATTCGTTCTATTCTTTTGATTCGTTCAATCAAAGTTTCCTTCAATCAGTTAAGCTTATGCGATTTTAAAACATTTACTAATAAATTATTTATCTATTGCTTCTTGTAATAAATCAATTTACATCAACAGTGGCTACTTTTATACTTACAGCACTTAGGTATTCATTACTCTCCTTAACTTTCTGGCGTTTGTTGCTCTAAGTAACTCTTTCTCTTTATTCTGTTATATGTTGCAAAAAATAAAATAATGATTTTTTTTATGCCCTGCAGATAAAGAATAGTGTGTGTTTATTGACCAAGATATATTTTTGTAAAGTGGAACTAAAGGTATTATCGTTGAATAATTTGTCGGATCTTGAAAAGTCTGTATCACATATTAACCGGTTGCTAGTCGTTGTCTCAATTAGAAAATCATTAACCCTTCTTGTGCAAATGCCGTAAACAGATTTAGCAAGCTAATTCTTAGTTTGAGCCCAGCTTTTGTGCAGAACTTACTATTTTTACAATTTAATATCTAAGAAGAAGTTAAAATTCTAAAATCTGTCCTAAATACCATCTATAATTTCATTTTTTTAATATGGTATTTTAATATTACAGGATTATCTACGAAGATAATCATTTTAAAACGTGAATATTGGATAATAATAATTTCAAGTCCACAGCAGTTAATTCTGTAACTTAGAAGGTAGACTAAAGGTGTAATTGATTTGATTATATTGAGGTTTGATTGATTGATCTATTCAGTTTTTTAGGGTTTATCAACCCTTTTCAGGTTATTTTAAAGCATAAAATATTTTTAGATTTATGAATTTTTGGGGAATATAATGATTTGGTGATGCATATTTTACTAATTAACACGTAGCTAGGGGATCATAGTTGGTTTGATACATTTCATACACGTTATGGCACTTGGTATTCCCAAGCAATCAACCATCTATGTAGTGACCAGGCCCGACGTTGCTTAATGTGATTTGTATAAACATGTCATTAACGAGATTATTATCATTAACGAGATTATTATAAATTACTGTATATTAAAAAAAATAATGACGAAAATGAGACTGAAACCAATGATGAAGCTGTCTGGCACAGCAGATTATACACTCTGCTGCAGGGTGGAGCCAGTTGTCATCCGACTGTTGCTCGCCATTATAAGAAACATAGGTGAACAAATTAGGTTAATACAGTTCACAAGGAACGTCATTTTCGAAGTAATCCAGTTGATAACAGAGGTTTGACAGTAAGTGTTTAAATGAACAGTCAAATGACTAAGTGCCACTAGAGAGCAGAAAATGTCTGGCCATGGAAGGGCAGCTCAAAAAAGACGCATAGATGATGGAGCTGGAAGTAGAAGCAATCAAACAGGAAATACCAGAGTTCGCTGAAAAGTTCCTCAACAGATTATGAAGGCGGAATGTTAGAGCTGTAAAATATTGCATGCAAGAATTTCAGCTGATTAAACAAGACGTCTTTCTTCGGTATTTCTGTGGGTTTCATCTTGATAGCCTTTCGTAACTGCTTCAGCAAGTTAGCTGTGTACTCTCCACTGATGGTGTGGCCGTTTTCAAGATAGTCCATAAACACAATGCTTTTGTATACCAAAAAACTGAGGCCATCACCTTTCTTATAGAAGAAGTATCAATGTCGAACAGCCAAGGAAATCCGCTTATCATACCTATCATTGATATTACCCAGCCAAGGAAGGCGCAGGTATGCAGGACATCTTTGTACTGTAGCCGGTTTAAATTTTGCAATGTTCTTAATTATTGATTGCAGGGTGCCTAAATTGATTTTGCCTTTTACGGGACAAAAAAGTCCCAACGGGTATACAAACCGGTCAATGTCGTTTTACGCTAAACAGATTTAAGAAAACCTGACGAAGACCTGCTGACGAAAACACTAAGAAAGAGAAGTGAAAAATTAATTTCTTTTTCTTATGTAAATTTTAAAGCTGGATGTATATTATTCAGGGACAAAAGAAAAAAATACCGCTTCAAATTCGTTATCGAAGAGACAGAAAATGTCATCAATGTAACAGAAGTATATTAGTTTATTAGATTTAGATAACACACTTTCTTCATGGAATCCAACAAAGATGTTTGCTAAGATGGGTCCAAAAGGGGAACCTTGGAAATACCATCAATTTGCCTATATATGTCGCCGTCGAAATTAAATTCAACCGACATCGTGGCAAATTTCACCAGTTCGACAAAGACATCTCCAAGAATAACAGATGGGGAAAACAGATTACGAAATATGGCATCAGCACATATATCAATAACCTCAGTAAAAGGGACGCAGTAAAACAGACTGGAAATATCATAGGAACACATAAATTTATCCGTTGACGAATAACGCTGCAGAAAGTCGGAAAATTCAAACGAACATATAATACAGGAAGAAGGGCACCTCGGCGTGGCGTAATGATTAGAAAGCTTGTCTTACTAGATCAATTAAGACTGAGTAGCGAGTTCGATCTTCGCTGGGTGCCCCATATTTCGGCCTTGTGCCACATCTAAGCCGGGCTTAGAAAATCACTATAATACAGGAAGAGTTATACTGTTCTAAATCTAGCTGTAATATGGTGGTAAACTATTTAAACATGCCATGTTGGGAAGACCCTACTATGGACGAAATAGGTCTCAATGGACTCCCCAAATTTTTTGGTGGGTAGACCATGAAAATGGAACCGAATAGATTTAGATTGTAAATGTCAGTGGTCAATTTATTACTTTTAACCTACGTGACTAGACGTTTTTGGAACTTAACCAAAATAGATAATGTAGAATCAAATTTATCTATTGGGTTTAAGTGGACAAATTGAGAAGAATCCCCAAGAATAGTCATCATCTTAATATAATCCTGATAAACAAGGATGACGAAACCAGAGCCTTTATCAAGTTTCGTAATTATCATAGATTTATTACGAGGAAGGGATTTAATTACCTGATAATGTTTTTCTGTTTTACTTTTATTCACTAAGGGAAACACGAGTACCTAGTATACGAATGCGCTATATCATTTAACTTTGCTTTAAGATCGCTGATTTTGCTCACAGGATCAGGCTGAAGTTTGGCTAGCTAAGCAAACATAACTTCAAACACTGCGTAAATTTCTTCTCGCTTGATATCCGAGGTGGGAACATAAAAAAAATCCAATCAATGCGAGAGTATCGATAGCTCTGGCACGGACAGGTGAGACGAAGAAAGATTCAGAACCTTCTTACCTATACTAGGATCAGCAAAAACATTTTCGATAAATTGAATGCTGCAACTTCTTAGTCGCAAGTTAAGAACGACTGCGATCATGAATAAATGCAGCATAACGGACAAAAAAAATCCTATCAAAATTGCAAATTAAGATCATTGTATTACTCGATAATTGATAAGATTTTCCAACGCGGACGTCTACGACTTTAGGAGGTAGTGCTGCCCTAGGTCAAGAGGGTGCCTGCTGGAAGACCCTATGTCTGATAATAGTACTCTACACTTTGTACATAAGCAAGAGAACCCAATCATGGTTGTTAGAAAATTTCTACGATCACCTCACTCCTTAAATCTATCAACCAAACTCCACAGACTGCAATCCACCTTGATTATTTTCTGGGGCGCATTTCAGCGATAGTCAAACAGAACTCATTGTAACAGGAGAGATAACTGAAAGCAAGTATTATGGAGCTATTCACTTGCTTAAACAAGGAGACCGTACAGAAGAGATGCAGGAAATTCCGAAACCGCCTGGAGGCTGTGGTTGAAGCCAAATGCGGTTTTATTGAATGAATTCTAATCTTTAAAATTTTAAGTTATTTTTGTGTTATTTTGGTAAATATATCTGACAGATTGAAATGTCATTGTTATTTTTAATTTTTGCACAATTTAGACAACAATTTACTCATCGCACGATATGTGTGTGTGTGTTTTTGTATGTAAACGAACCATCTAACTGAAACCAATCAATTTTGAACGCTGAACCTTGAATAAATGATGAAAATATTTGACCGAAATCGAAACTGAACAAATGCTGTTAAATAAAGAGATTGGACATCGTTGTCGTTGTTCTTTGTAGCCTGGTCTCCATAAATACTGACATTCTTAAGTGACTTTATTACTCTTAAATAACAAGATTGGAAGCTCACAGAAAACAGCATTTGGGCTGCAGTCATATTTCTCGAAACCTAATAAAAATTTACTACTTCTATCAACTCGTTGAGGAGACCTTGTACTTTGGTTCTATCTCCAGCAAAATTGACTCTCATAGTAGATAAATAATATTTAACATAAAAATTAATTTCGAATGGATTGATGTACCTATTTTTTATCCTTCATATTTAGTCACTATAATTAAGTCTGAATTAATAATAAAGCACACATAATAATATTATCTCCCTGGTAGGCCCCGCTTTCTTATCTTTTTTAATGTACTGTGTAGAATATCTCAGTTACTCAGAAGAGTATTATCAATGCAAAAAAAGCATAAACAGGACACATTATAAGTCATTGAAAATCAGAATTCACGCAAAGAGAATGCATATATATATAAATACGTTGCATTACCGTACACCTTGGTAAGAAACTTTACTACAACTACTACAACTAATAATAATAATAATAATAATAATAATTATTATTATTATTATCATTATTATTATTATTATTATTATTATTATTATTATTATTATAAAAAATAAAAGTAAACACATTATTTACATTATTCGGACCGTTATCTGCATCTTCATTGTCATATTCACAACGATTCGCCCATTGTACGCTCCGACCATTTCCAGGTGATTGAAACCGAACTTTTTATTTCCCTTTAGCTCAAACACACATCGGCCAGTGAATAAAGACGTTAGTTACATCCAATGACAAAACCCAAAGAGTTGTGAGTTCAATACCAGGGTACAGCAGTGGTGAACCAAAAGAAAAAAAATACTTGGCGAGTTGAGGTAAAGGGAAATGAGACATTTGAAAGGGGCAGGAAACGAGGAAGTAGAACAATCTAACGCAGTGAACGAAATAAGGGTCTCAGTTCAAAATTCCAATCTCCTGAAGAAAGCCTGAGCGTACAACGGCCAAAACTTTGTGAATATGGCAATGAAGATGAGGATAATAGTCCGAATAACGTAAACAAACATAATACTTAATCTCATATATATAAACAGATAAAGAAAATTAATTATAGTTGTGTTTGGTGCCTGGATTTGATTAGAAAATTTTCTGATATACACTTTCAGGGATACCTAGTAAGCACCGCTTCTGCTCTACGAAAGCCTTTATATATGTAAACATTTGTGTGCTTTTGTAGTTATAATTTTTTAGCATAAATGTTCGCTGGAAATATCAAGATACTACATCCTTGAGCAAATTAATTGAAAGAACCGCTTTAGTTTCCTTTTCTTTCGTTTTGTCAGTTTTAGACCCACTGGAGAGACATGATGTAATAGATTAATTTTTTTTTTCCCTAGATTAGGTCATTTGCAGTGGTGTGCAGTAATATGAATTTTTTCGGGGTATCTAATGAAATTTGCTTAGCCTTGAAAAATATTTCGTCATCAATGGTTGCATCAGAGTTTTATCACAACTAGACAATATTGTCCTGACTGTCGATTCGGTGTCTTGCGGCCATTGTCTGCGATGGACCTTACTCAAAAGAAGCGTACGAAAATTTGTAACGCTGCATGGACACACAGGTCTTACCTGTGAGCAAATCAAAGTACTAAACTGGCACTGAAATTCTCCTGATTTAAATTCAATCGAGAATCTGTGGGCAATCTGCAAGGAACGACTTTGTGGAATGGAGATACGAAGTACTAACATCTTCAGTGGGTCATGTTTCATTGGACAAATATGAAAAAAAGTAAATAATAACGGAATTATTCGTTTTGTTTCAATTAATTTGCATTATCTCTAACTTTACTTCATTGATTTCTTTTTTTGTGATGTGAAGGAACAGACGTTTGTTACTTTTATAATGTCAATGAAAACTTGTTGTCACTTTCGTAATGCTCGTTGTAGTAGAGACTTTGTAATTGCAGACACAATTATAGTACACCGTTGTACAATGCTAGTGTCAGACGCCTTCGAAGAATCTCGCACTAATAGTACTTGCTCGATAATACTCGCTGGGAAAGTAAACACCGTATAGTGATCTGAACAGAGAAATATTATAGTGAATGGAATAGAGAACAACCTTTCGTATAGTAATAGAGGATAGAGTAGAAATAGCGATCCGAATAGTAATAGAGGATAGTCTAGAAATGGAGAGGAGTCTAGACGTCATCCGACTTCAGAAATATGCGTTTATTCTATGGACACGTGGTCTACTTAATTCAGTAATGGGGCTGTCTGTGTTTGTTACTGGCGAGCTATGATTCAAACTCAAGTCTATGCAACAACACATTATTCTTATATATTATCACTACTACTACTACTACTACTACTACTACTACTAATAATAATAATAATAATAATAATAATAATAAAATTAAAATAATCACACGTCATTTGTTCCAGTGTTTGGGGCTAGGATTTTATTAGAAAATTTTCTGAAATACTATTTCTTGGGTTACCTAGCAAACACGGCTTCCATTCTACAAACGATATATATAAACATGTGTGTGCTTATATAGCTTCTAATTTTTTTGCATAAATGTTCACTGGAAATATCATGATATTATTTCTAACATTATAGTGGAACCCAGAAGGAAAACATTATGTGAAAGATATGAAATTATTATTATTATTATTATTATTATTAATAATAATAATAATAATAATAATAATAATAATAATAATAATAAGAAGAAGAAGAAGAAGAAGAAGAAGAAGAAGAAGAACAGCAACAACAACAACTTCCGGATGCTACATCAAACATATCTCTCATGGATTCTGATCTTAAATGACTGAACATTTTGACATGTTTTGCTCTGGTGAATTAACATTTGCCGGTGATGCATCTGAATGGTATATACTTATCAGCTTGGGAATATTTGTACTCTGTTATCACTTTCTTGGCGGATTTCCCCACACTCAATAATAATAATAATAATTTTAATACTAATAGACAGGATATAAATATTTTGATGTTCACCTGGAACTAAAAAAAGAAATATTTTTGATCGACATTAAAAGATCATATCTCATCACATGTTGAAAAAGCTTCCAAAAGTTAACTTGCGTATTTCGACAGTGCTTGTCTGAATATGTACATATATATATATATATATATATATTGAATTGTATGCGTGTTACACCATGTAAAAAAAAAAACTGTGATTCTCCCTGTGCAAGATTTGTAATTTTGCAGGTAAAATACAGTTTTTCCTTTAATATAAAAAGCACGTTGTTTAATGATATATTTGCAGCATTCGAGTGTTTTTAATATATAGGAAGGATGGCGATCAAGGAAAGCAGTGAAAAAACACCTGATTGAAATTTAGAAAAAGACTTTCAATTATCAACGTAAAAGAAAGAAAATATCAAAAGACATGTGATCTTACAAAGCAATCTTTCTCTGAATATTACTTGTTAAACAGTTGCTAGTTAACAAACTGTAGGAACTGTAATCTTCGCCATGCCTTCGGGGAGAATTGGGTAAACACAGTTGTGTAGATAAGCAGAAAAAGTTTGATTACGACACACTATGGAAAAAACAACGTGTCATCTACTATGAAACGAACTGCATGGTGTCGAATCCGATGTGATATTGATTTTCTTTTGTAAATTAGATAAAGCCACCAAGAGGTAAGGAATTACTGAGTGTGAAATATGATAAAAATAAAAATATTATAAAATCGAGATAAAAAATACAACAGGAATCAAAAAGGCTGAAGATATTAATTGACACTGAATTGAAATATCTGAAAATCAAAGTTGTCTAAAAAGGAAAATGTCGTAAGAAGGTTCCAAAAATGCAAGAGAAGAAATTGTTGGCACAGAAGTCAACTCTAAGAATATTAATTGTTTAATTATTACATCTTGCTTCTAATCTAGTAGTGCTGTTACATTCGTAAATATAGGCACCCTAGAGGAATGCTTATCAGAACTATTTCTCTGAAAATATTTATAGACAAAGGCAGAGGGAAGCTACTTTATGTCGGTGCAAAAAGGAATGACAATAAGATGCAGAGTCAGATCTGATAACATTTCAAATTGTTGTTTATATTTTTTCAGAGAAATCTAAATACGTATCCGACCGGATGTGACAGCAATATTACGTTAATGGACGAATGGTAGACTTATAAATATGTAAGATAACTTCTGACGAAATAATTGTCTACCATGACAAAATGCAATTGATTCATTTTACCAGAAATCGTTAACCAGAGAAGGCGCAAGGTCAGCATCATTACAATCCCATACGCCTGACGATGATTCACATGAGTCGAAAGCCTTGAATATATATATATATATATATATATATATATATATATATATATATATATATATATATATATATTCAACAATATATATACGTATATATATATTCAGCAATAAAAAATATTCAAAAATTAAATAATCAAAATCTTCACACACACTGGGTTGTATATATATATATATATATATATATATATATATATATATATATATATATATATATATATATATAATACTAGCAGTAGAGCCCGGCGTTGCATTGGGATGTAATAGTAAGAGATAGATCAAGTATCGACCATCATAAAGACTGAAAAATAAAATTGATATAGATTATTGTTTAAGGTTGACGGACACGCATGTCTTAATTAGTTTGATTTATTTTTTTTACGAATTGGTCAAACCCAAACTCAACCAAAGACATTATTTTCAATCGTTAGGAGTCTACCGATTGAGTAGAATTGTATTATAAACAATTGTCTTGTAAATGGAATTTTTTAAGAATTCTGAATGTAAAAATAAAGAAAAAGTGTGCAAGACAATAAGAAACACTACCTGCCAAAACAAAGCGAAGTTTTGTTGAAATCGGTTGAAAAATGTAGGAAATCCGATCCCATATATAAACGAACACACACACACACACACACATACACACACACACACACACACGCACACGCACACACACACAAACAACAAACCTGGGTTTTATAATAAGTATAACTCGATATGTCCCCCTTCATTAATACCTCTTAATCGTGTTTTCAAATTGATTTTGTGCAAAAACAATTCTGTTTTCCAATTTTTTCGCGCTGTTAGAACCACCACAAGGTAATTTTACGTAGTCCTGTGAAGTCTTGTTGAAATTGGTTGAAAAATGTAGGAAATCCGATCCAATATATAAACGTACAGACACACACACACACACACACAACCTGGGTTTTCTAATAAATAAGATGATCTAACAAATCTTATTCATTTTGTAGCCTTTCTGTAATCTTTTGCAATTTATGATTTTTACTTATTGAATACAGTAAAAAAAAATGCATATTTTGCTTGTGGTGATTCATAATTAGAATTCTGATTTGAATATATTTTCCACTCGTTCTTTCTAATACAAAAAATATTAACTTTATTTGGGTTTAATTACGATGGTCGGCCAGGTGAAGGTGAAGTTGGGAGGGGAGAGGGGTGGACGTCACTCTAACCCGGAAGCAAGTAATATTTACCCCCCCCCAACGAGGGTTACATATAGCACAAGGCCGGGTTTAACGTGGGATTTCCAAGCCCGTATGCTCGGTCAAAAATATTCCCTCTTTGAACCCGCATAAACAGATTCAGGGTCAGTCAACCACCCCGAACGAGACTCTGCCCTTCAGCGGAGCTTCGCCCGGGTTCCGCTCCGCCAGAAAGCAGAGAGTTAGACTGTATATTCATTTTATCGAAAAATACAATTGTGGTACAAAGCCTGAAAAGGGCAGGGGTTGAGGCTGGTCTTCACTAACTGTCCTATAACTAGCGAATCCAATTCACGACTCATTCACTCATTACAATTTGCCCATATACCACAAGAACTCATCCGTCACCAATCAATCCTCCTTGCACCATAATACCACATCCTTACAAGGGTGGACCTACAAAAGGCGCCCTATGCCATAAAAAATTAATGATAATAAATAATACATAAAAATCTCATAATGAAGGATGAGGGGGGAGGGAGATGAACCCAATAATAAACTAAAATATTAACATAAATCAGATTAAACATAACAGATGTTAGTAGGGCCCGTCCAACCCTCAAAAAACAAAGAGGCCGCTGTATTCTGCCCATGGGGCAAAATCAAGAAGCTCTCTCGCTAAGGGAGTGAGAATATGATAAAAAATCGTACGGGGGCGGGTGAATATAACGCTGACCCAGACGAGATAAAAGGGGGTGCAAAAACAAACTGGGGAGCTTGGGTATCTCAAGCTGGATCATAATCAAAGAAGTGGCCGGGAACAGCCCGGGAAACACATTTACTCACATTAACTAGGTACACAAAAGCTTGTTTAACCTAACCAGGTGGAGGGCTCCTCAGGAAACGACCCCGGTGCGACGTAGGCTTGACCTAAAAGAGAAAATCAAGGCTAGCTCCGTTCAAACGAACCAAGCTCGCCTCAGTCACCCACCTTTCACGGAAGACTGTCGAATGCAATCGTTTTCTATCAGTTCTAAACTTCATCTTGAGCTGATGCTCAAAGAATCGGGTTATATCCTGATGAGAAAGACGGGTGCCTCGCAAGACTTCCTCCTGTCGCATCTGCCAAATCACCATTCGAGCCGTGGCTAGCAGCGTGAGAAACACCATCCGTTTCACCCCGGAATACGGGGGCGACACATTGTCACACGCGTATGCGCGATCAATGAGCACAAGCTTTTCGGGAGCGAGACGAGCCGTCAACTCGCCGACACGGTCCTATAGGGGGCGGACCCGGGGACAATGGTAGAAGGCTTGCGAAGCCGTTTCTTCTAAACCAAGGTTACACCGTTCACTGTCTGGCAAATCCGCCAAACCCAATATGAAGACCTTGTCATTGAGAGGCAGCCGATTCCAAGCCAATCGCCAGGTAAGCAATAACTCAGTGTTATTGAGATAATCCGCCGCTGGCGCCCAGTATTGTTTCTTCATTATCAGACGATTTAGCAACGTGTGTTTCCAAATCATCGAAGGGAATTCTTTATTTTGTTATTTCTGCAAAATAAAACGATAGTAAGTTTTATAACAACTTGTGAGTGCACACAAATGTTATAAATTCAGTTAATGGAAAAGCAATTAAACATTAATACTGCTATATGGGGCGTTGGGTTTGCATGTTGTGAATAAGGAATACGTGTTGTTTATTTACTGCTGGAAGAAGTTTCAACTACAAGAACATGGCGGACTCAAGTTGAGTCCAACCGAAGATGTAAAGAAAACAAACAAGACCGAGATATAGATGTCAACAAATATACTTATTAAACAACAAATTTACAAGTGCACGTAGTGCTTGTATTTTGGTGAATGTTCGTGTATATGTGTATAAAGTTCACGGCGTCTTACACAAATGGAAAGACACTAACTACTGCGAGAGCTTACATTATAGATATAATGAAGAAATGAAAATAGGCAAGAAGTCGCCCAGTATTTTTAGTGTAGGGAGAGCGTCCCCTAGGGAACAATTAGAGAATTAAGGAGGAGCTAACTCCGACTCTTCCGTTAAGAAAGTTTGAATGACTTAAAATGAAGAGTATACGAATATTTAATATTAATATGAGACGGTAATGCTAAAGTTGTCTGCTGATTATAAGAGATAAACAAATATAAAAACCTTAAATAAAATAATATCATCAAATCCTTGTAAATATTCAATCCCGAAAAAAATGTCCATGTTAAATATCAAATGTTATTTTATAATTTGGCAGTTACAAGGACGTTAACAAATTTTCGTGTAGTTTGCTTGTGAATTTGCATATTTGAAAAGTTCTGATATTTATACTGTCATATGCCATTACGGACAAATCTATAGAATATATAGTGTACACACTCCGTAGCATCAGAAAAGGGTTGGCAAAAGTAAAAAGATGTTTTTTTTTTATATATATATATTTTCTCTGTTAAACTCGGAAAGAGCGTCTACCTCGTTGTCATACAAAGGTCCAGATATATTCCATCTTTTTACAAATTTTATTTCATTCGGATAACAAGGTAGCAATTTTGACACACGACAACAGGAAAATAAAGAAATTTTTCACGCAAACGACTATAACAAATGCAAAGAATGTCACTCCAAGTTAGCATGTACTTACGTTTGGTTCGACAGTTAAAAAAAGATAATCTCTGTCTTAAAAATAAGGATCGTTTCTTTTTTTGGATACCGAAAAGGAAAACAATATGATCAGGAGAAAGACATATACAACGTTGTAGAAATAATTACGATTCTTAATACAGCAGTAAGTATATATTATTGTGTTAACCTGTGAATATACGTCATATATATATATATATATATATATATATATATATATATATATATATATATATATATATATATATATACAAATGATTGCTTAAGGCAGTTACATAATTGGTACGGGTGTGGAAATGGTAGTTATCCGTGCATAAAAAACAACTAAAAATATTCAAACTTGCTTCGTTAATTCGAAGGCCGAGTCCTAACGTCGCTTCATTAATTACAGAACACAATTTTTCAAACCATACATTTTCATATAATTCCGTTATTAGAATACATAGGAAATCACCGTACTCATGTCTGTGTGACATTCTATCATTTTCTCCCCTATTACTTACCACACACACAAACACACACCACGCAAACACACAAAGATATATTAATAAAGACATATATATATATATATATATATATATATATATATATATATATATATATATATATATATATATATATATATATATATATATATTCATATATATATATAGATATATACATATATATATATATACACACACACACATACAAACATACTCACACACACTAATAAATACATATATATATATATATATATATATATATATATATATATATATATAAAGAATACACATTATTAATATATAATTTATAACACTGTTATTTTAAATCGGACTGTATCTTATTAACACCAGTACTCAATGTGCGATATATATATATATATATATATATATATATATATATATATATATATATACTTACACATACAAACATACTCACGCACACTATATATATATATATATATATATATATATATATATATATATATATAGATATATATATATATATAAATTCTGCTCTGGTTTCAGTAGCAATTTTATTCTTTTTAAGGGATGAAGTCGTTCATCTATGTCAGGTGACTTTTGAATACATTCATTTCGTTCTCCTAGGGTGGGTGCAGACTAATCTACTAGTTTATCAGCAGATGGGGAAAAGTGATTGGTTCCTACCATTCAAAATATATTTGAACGATAGTGAATAACGAACTTGGGTGGAAGTATAGGATTAAGCTTTACAGCAGACGCATATATATATATATATATATATATATATATATATATATATATATATATATATATATATATATCCGAATAAGAGAAAGAACAGACGAAGCAAAAATCCACCGTTCGTAGCATCGTATATAGATGTTTCACATTTTATTTTAACTATTTAAGAAGCTTTCTGAAATTTTTAATTTTTTATTTTACTATTTTAGCTTAGGTCTAACTTTTAATGTTTAATCAAGATATACCAACAAGTGTATTTTTTATTGTGACCTTATGCATTCAACTTTGACTTCCGACAAGCTGCTTCCCTAATAAATCATTTTTATTACATTTTATCTACAATCGACTGAGGAAATACAATCATAATGTCGAAACAATGAAGCTTTTGTGCAGAATTGTAAAATCTTTTTATTATAATCTATTATAATAAAATATTATATGTATATATAACAAGGATTATGACATTCCCACAGACGTAGACACATCTTCCAATCACCTATACTCAATTATCACACCCATACCCAAATGAATCAGCTGCAGGCTCTCAGAAAACACATACAACAAAGACATTTTAAACGACAAAAATACATCATATAACAACGCACACAGAAACTAGAATACACATCACAACAACCAAAACGGAAAAAAACAAAAACAGATATAGTTTTGTTTAAGCCACGATACACCAAAACCGTTAGAACAAACAGCGGCAGAACATGCATTAATCTAATAGAAGAAAACACTTCTCAGTAAAAAGCCCCCTTGCAAAATATTTAACAAGATAACGTAAAATTTAGCTATAGCTACACTGAAAACATAACACAAATAATTAGATTCCACAAAAATAAAGAAAAAAAAATACAATAATGCAGACTCCTAGTGCAACTGCAGAGACAAAACCACATGCCCACTACAAGGAAACTTCTTCCAAACCAACATAGTTACATAGCTAATCTCAACGCAACACTACAATGCATTACATTCTCGCCTCAAAAGGAAGATCTAAGTGAACGAACGACCTCTCATTTGCAAAAGAAAATACTTCAACAGCCCAAAAATATCCACATTAATGGCAACTAATAGACAAAAACATAACCTGGGAAATTATGAAAATCGCGCCAACATATCAACGAGACGTTTACTTTGCCATCAAGTAAAAGTGGCAATAATCACGGATATTCAACAAAAAACATTACTAATC
>OZ010581.1:23289570-23292070 GCA_963932145.1 Acanthosepion lycidas | reverse complement strand
AAGGATAAAACCTTCAGTTTCTGCTTTCAACCCTGCACTGCGTAGCCACTGATGGGTACGGGTTTTGTCTACATCAGCTTGTTTGATACGGGCAGAGTATTGGCCATGAAGCGGTTTATCTTGCCATCGCTTCTGTATCTGGTCGGTTGCATTCGTCTTTGCTGTCTTTTTTAAGTATTTTGCAGTTTTAGTCGGTGTATTGTGCTGTAGTTGCATCTCTACGCCCATTTGAAGCTCCATTTTGAAATTGTTGGCTTCTTTCATTACAGAGTAAAGACGCTTACTACTTTCATGTTCCTAGACGCATACCATCATCCAGTCTTCTGTAGTTTCCAAGTATCTATGGAGGCCAATTGTTGTAGTTTTGTAGGACAGTTCTAGTTGAACTAATCCTCTGTCTCCTTCGGATCTGGGCACATACAGACGATCAACATCAGCTTTGGGATGATGCATGCGATAGCAAGTGAGAAGCTTTCTCGTTTTGGCGTCCATTCGCTTAATTTCAGCTATGGTCCAGTTAAGGACATTAAAGCTGTAATGCACCACTGGGACAGCCAATGTGTTTATAGCTGACATTCTATTTTTTGAGTTTAATTCAGTATTTAGTATCAGACGTACACGCCTGTAGTACTCTTTTCTTATTTTTTCCTACATTTGGGGGTGTTGTATGCCATCTCCTTCGCTAATTCCTAGGTACTTATAAGCTTCATCATGCTCCAGTTCCCTAATCTTTGTGACAAAATCTAAATCTATTAAGGGTGTTTCTGTAGTTCTACCTTTCTTGAATGTTACTTTTGCACATTTATCTAATCCGAAGTCTATACATATGTCGTCACTGAAGTATTTTACAATATTGAGGAGGCCTTTCAACTCATTGTCGTCTTTGGCAAAGAGTTTGAGATCATCCATGTATAGTAGGTGATTGAATGTTTTCTTATTATTTTGTAACCATATCTACTGTTGTTCAGTTCATGTGTAAGAGGGGTTAAGGATAAACAAAACAGAAGGGGTGACAGAGAGTCTCCTTGAAAGATTCCACGTCGGATATTCAGACGGTTGGATATGGCAGTGCCCCCGGTGAGCCTAAGGTATAGTTTTGCGTTCCACATCCCCATACTGTGCTTAAGAAAGTTTAATACCACAGGGGAGACTTTGTACATTTCCAAAGTCTTAAGGATCCAAGAATGTGGAACACTATCAAAGGCTTTACGATAATCAATCCACGCTGCACTGAGATTTCTGCGTCGTCTCCTGCAATTTTCCAGGATCATTTTGTTTATCAGAAGTTGATCTTTGCAGCCATATGAACCTCTACTGCATCCCATCTGTTCCAGCGGGAGAATGCTGTTTTTTTTCGAAAAAGGAATAAGTACGGTTCGTCAGTACAGACGTGATCAACTTATACGTTGTGGAAAGCATGTTATCGGTCTATAATTTTTCGGGTCGTCTGTTTCAGTTGTTTTTGGTATGAGGTATGTAATACCTTCAGTAACCCATTCCGGGATTTTATTGGGATTATTTACAAGCGTTGATACTGTTTTTGCAAGAATTCCATGGGTAGATGAGAGATGATACAGCCAGAAATTGGGCAACTTGTCATTTTCTGGGGATTTCCATTTTTGGGATTTCGTTAGTGCTTGCCTAACATCATCTGTGGATATATTTTCCCATTCTTGCAGAGGTGTATCCAGCAGTCGTTCTTCTTCACGCCGTATCCATTCTGCATTTGGGTTATATTCCTTTGGGTTGCTCCAAATATTTTCCCAAAATGTCTGTACATTATCAATCGATGGTGGCGTTTCGACATTTATAGGTGCTTTTCCAATTTCCCTGTAAAATTTCTTAAGATCTGTTCCGGATATTTTATTTTGGCGATAGAACCTACAACGTTTCTCGTATCGTCTTGTTCTCTGTGCTTTTAGCTGAAGTTTCTGTTTCAGCATTTCCTTGATTGATTGATTGATTGATTAGGGATTTAATGCTATATTTCCGTTTGATCTTTTTGGATTTACGTGTGGAAATATTAGTGTTTCTGGTGAGTTCATCTAATATAGACAGCTCACATCTGATTTGTTTTATTTCTCGTATCAGTTTGGTTTTCCAAGCTGGTTCTCTGTGTCTGTTAATTTTATTTATTGTCTTGACCCCAAGCTTCAAAGTCGCTACTAGAGCTGTTGCGTAAATGACGTTGTTACCTTCTGTGATGTTTCCCGGTGGTTTATCTGTTAACAGTGTTTCCAGGGCAGCATTGTATATTTTCACGATGTGCTTGTTGGGATTTGTCATATGGATTTTCGGGAGCTGGTCTCTGTCTGACAATTGTATGAAAGTTACTCTGCTGAGTACTTGGATGACGTCATTTTTCGCTTCGGTGATTTCAGCTTCGTGGCTTTCAAGGAATTCTAAATTAATGTACCTGGAGTCATCTTCAGTGACAATTTCCGGAGAACTACAGGTTGTGTCTAAGGTAGAATCTTCGGTTTCATTTCCTGGGAGATTA
>OZ010581.1:23259570-23282070 GCA_963932145.1 Acanthosepion lycidas | reverse complement strand
TATCCCGACTCTGGGTTATTCCAAATAATCTCCGCCTTTCAGTTGTAGCATAAATCAATTGTATTTCTTAACGAATACCATATCTTGTTTCATATATTCTGCATAAAAACAATGTCATTTCTGGACGTCAGTAATGTTTACCTTTTTCTTTCTAAACGCTGTTATTATTTGAGATAATCCAATTTGAAATTGTCCAATTATCTATATTTGAGTAGAGTCATTTCCGCAAAACTCGGAATTGAGAGATTATACTTTAAAGTTTTTATCAATACACACACACACACACACACACACACACACACACACACACACATATATATATATATATATATATAAACAAGGAGAAACAGAGAGAGAGAGAAAGAGCGAAAGGTGAGACAGGCAATGACAAACATACAAACAGACACGAAATAGATTTGGTGAAATATTTTCCGGTCGACCGACATTGACCTTTGTTCCAATGACAAAATATTGATTTTATTTTTCTCCTGAAAGCAAAAGCTTGTCTGAGATGTAGGTAGAAACGATGATTTCACAACCCTTTTGTTTAAGGTTCATTCTCTTCAATTTAATGTCCTTGGAAAATTCAGGAATGTGTTTGTTCCTCAACGTATAGATTAAAGACCTGGGCAGATTGCGCTATCTTGCCTTGAAATTGCAGCTACTTTAGAAGAAGGAATGATCTTGGCTCACACCCGTGTAGAGCTCTTTGCTGCTATTGTGTCAGGGTATTCATAATTTCCTTATTATCAGTTTTTTATTTGTTTTTGTTCTTTTTTTTATTTCAATCTGGCTTCATGTGCTTCAACTGAATATTCTGTCCCTAGAGAAATCTCTCAAATATTTATATCGACTTCGGAAAATAATGATAGCTAGATTTGGGAGGACGATAATGCGCAAACTTAAATTTACAACGCTTTGTCTTCGGCAATAAGCTTTTTCCATTTAACAAATATAGGGCTTTCAATGTTGATTGATAAAGAATGAGGTATTTGATATTAATATATGAATAGGTATATATATATATATATATATTGTCAGAGGACCGGATGATATATTAGAGTCTATTCTAACGTAATTTCAATGAAGAGATAAATTGAATAACATATGTATTTCTTCTTTTCTCCTCAATAATTTTATGGTTGTAAACTTAATAGCGATTAAATTTGGATTTTGAAATTGGCAGTTCTTAATTTTAATATTAAATTTTATAATATAATTTAATACTAATTGGTTAGAATAAATTCTTTTTTAATATTACCCGTATTTTAAAAATCTGAATGGCTATTATAACATGACTTCGTTATCAAGATTTTTGAATTTTCCTATACTTGTTTTTTGATTGGTCATTCGAGCTTTTGTAACAACGTTTTCCCCTTGCGAATGATCGTTAATTAATTTGAAACAATTAAAAGCATTTATTTTACATTCAACATCATCACGTGATAAGACATCGGGGGTGTTGAAAAAAATGGCTATTTTTGTAGTGGTTTTATATCATATTTATGTTTAAATTTTTTTAAAATAAATAATTATATCTACTCTACTTTGTATTGAGCACTCTTTTAAGAATAATAATTGTTGGTTATTGGAATTCATTCCGTATACACCAATCATATATTTGTATATATATATATATATATATATATATATATATATATATATATATATAACCCAACGAAACAAGTTGGAAATTTATCAAGGCTGGAAACTGAGGGTTGGGCATCCCCTGTGCATATATGAGTGTGATGTTCTCTTTCTGATTTTAATGTAAGTTTTGTAAAGATAAAACATATCAAAAGGAATTACTTATTTTCTACAGGGGTAAAACTGCTCTAGTAGAAGTAACTGAAGATTATGAAATTATGTCATATAGGCAACGATGAATTTTAACTGAAAGAGAGGAAATTGTAAAGTTTGGGGAAGCATAAACACGGGATTTGGGTCTATAAGCTGAGGTTCTTAGGACAAAACTGTATGAATCGAACTCTCTCTCTCATATATATATATATATATATATATATATATATATATATATATATATATATAATAAAAAGGCTTAAACACTAATATTCCATGGTCATAATTTATTCCATTGGAATCGTAAATACGATCCAATTCATCAGACCTACAAATTCAAAAAGAAAACAGAAAAAAACCTACTCCAGAAATAAAAAATTAATTTAGAGAGAGTGTAATTATGAGAGTGTGGGACGAATGTTAGTTTATAAGAGAGGGGTTTAACAGAGAGAGTTTTATTTAAAATTAGGTGTGAGTGGAAGGGGGAAAAAGACTGTTGTCGGATGTCTAAAACATTATAAGGATACACATCGAGGTGACATACACACACCATGGCCGATCAAATCTTAAAGAAGGAGGGAGAGGTAAGGAAAGAAGTGGTGGGGAAGAAAGATGGGGCGGGTGAAATTAAAATTGCAAGGGACGCTGTGTAATTGAGAAAATTTGACAAAAATAATATCGACTGCAGGTTACAAATCAAATATTATAAACAATAAATATGACGATTATCTAATCTGGCGAGGACCTATATTTTTATGTTCAAAACGCATGCAAAACCACACATACACAATAACTTATACACGTATATACATACACATCGCCGTGTACCTACATACACACATACATATATCCATGTACACATACACATATATCCACATATTCACACATACATACACACATACATATACATACACACACACACATATACATATATCTGATTCAATATCTCAGATACTAAGCGCTTTCTAATAAGTACCGCGCATATGATAAAGAAATAATTACACCTACATATATACACACATACACATACACACACACCTCCATATATACATATATATATATATATATATATATACATACATATATATATATATATATATATATACACATACACACACATATATATGTATACACATATATATATATATATATATACATATATATATATATATATACTCATACACACACATATATATATATACACACATACATACATACATATACATGTACACACACATACATCCATATATATACATATATACATAGACACACACACATGTATATACACACACACATACATATACACAAACATCTACTCGCATACATACATGTATATACTACACACACACACATACATACGTATATACATATATATACACATACACACATACATATACATGTACACACATACACATATAAATACATACACACATACACATACATATACATACATATACATACGCACACATATATACACGTATATCCACGTATACCCTAAACACACATTTTCCACATACATATACATAAATACACATGCACCCACATACACATATATACATACACACACATACAAAAAACAGATATATATACGCACACACACATATATATATATATATATATATATATATATATATATATAC
Source organism: Acanthosepion lycidas (assembly GCA_963932145.1). NCBI lineage: Eukaryota > Metazoa > Mollusca > Cephalopoda > Sepiida > Sepiidae > Acanthosepion > Acanthosepion lycidas. The sequence goes on along the minus strand of OZ010581.1, from coordinate 23,278,630 downwards.
ATACAAAAATGTACACACATATACCTACATATACACACATACATCCATAGGCATCCACTCCTTACCCATTTACACACACTTGTACATATGAACATACGCATACATGCGCATAAACATATATACCTAAAACCTTACATTTCTATGCAATTAAACAAAAAAACAATGTATCCTTATATCTATCCGTTTAGCTATACATACATACACATATACACGCACATCTATACCCACATACACACATATATATACACATACATACATACACATACATATATATGGGTACATATATACAAAAACATACGCACACCCACACACATACATATACATACATATATATACATATATATATATATACATATATACACACATCCCTGCATATATATCCTTCTATATATACCTACACCCACATACGTATACATGAATATATACACATACACACACATATCCATACATATACATACATATATATACAAATACACACACCCCTAAATATATACCTACATATACCCGTAGCCAAGTACATACATACATACATACACATACATACACACACACATATATATATATATATATATATATATATATATATATATATATATATATATATATATATATATATATACACATATATATATATATACCCACATACATACAAATACATACATATAAATTAGAATTTAAGAACTAAAGAAGTAAAATTTCAACAATTTATATATACACATATACCCACATAGATACAAATACGTACAAATACATACATATAAATTAGAATTTAAGAACTAAGTAAGTAAAATTTCAACAATTTGGGCGTAAAAAAAAAAAAAAAAAAAAACCATAGCGCATCACAAAAACATACACAATGATCTATATAGAGATAAACAAAATAAACATAATAGTCATTCCGTTAAAATGTCATGCCCGATGTTTTGAACCAAGATGGAACTGACATAAGTGACAGAAAGTTACAAAACGGTGTTTATGTTTTGAATCTTTTCTTATGTCTACATTTAGAAAATATCTCATTACGAAGATTCAACAGTTCATCTGGATTTTTATCTTTGATAATAAAAATTTTTTCCGCCAAGCACAGATCACACCGATCGCGGAAGTTATTAGGTGTTTTGGCTTTTGATAGGTATCTCCATTTCAAAAGTGGGGTTAACCCCTTATCCACCAGATCCCAGTAGTGTTTGGATAAGGAAGTTTGACTTCTAAGGCATCTATATCTAAAAGAGTGTCTATGGTTGTATAGACGCTGCTTCCAATTACCGGAATGTATGTGGAAAATGTGTGTTTAGGGTATAGGTGGATATACGTGTATATATGTGTGCGTATGTATATGTATGTATATGTATGTGTATGTGTGTATGTATTTATATGTGTATGTGTGTGTACATGTATATGTATGTGTGTATGTGTATATATATGTATATATGTATGTATGTGTGTGTGTGTAGTATATACATGTATGTATGCGAGTAGATGTTTGTGTATATGTATGTGTGTGTGTATATACATGTGTGTGTGTCTATGTATATATGTATATATATGGATGTATGTGTGTGTGTACATGTATATGTATGTATGTATGTGTGTGTATATATATATATATATATGTATATATATATATATATATATGTGTGTGTATGTGTATATATATATATATATGTATGTATATATATATATATATATATATATATATATATATATATATATATGTATATATATATGTGTGTGTATGTGTATATATATATATGTATGTATATATATATATATATATGTATATATGGAGGTGTGTGCGTATGTGTATGTGTGTATATATGTAGGTGTAATTATTTCTTTATCATATGCGCGGTAATTATTAGAAAGTGCTTAGTATCTGAGATATTGAATCAGATATATGTATATGTGTGTGTGTATGTATATGTATGTGTGTATGTATGTGTGAATATGTGGATATATGTGTATGTGTACATGGATATATGTATGTGTGTATGTAGGTACACGGCGATGTGTATGTATATACGTGTATAAGTTATTGTGTATGTGTGGTTTTGCATGCGTTTTGAACATAAAAATATAGGTCCTCGCCAGATTAGATAATCGTCATATTTATTGTTTATAATATTTGATTTGTAACCTGCAGTCGATATTATTTTTGTCAAATTTTCTCAATTACACAGCGTCCCTTGCAATTTTAATTTCACCCGCCCCATCTTTCTTCCCCACCACTTCTTTCCTTACCTCTCCCTCCTTCTTTAAGATTTGATCGGCCATGGTGTGTGTATGTCACCTCGATGTGTATCCTTATAATGTTTTAGACATCCGACAACAGTCTTTTTCCCCCTTCCACTCACACCTAATTTTAAATAAAACTCTCTCTGTTAAACCCTTCTCTTATAAACTAACATTCGTCCCACACTCTCATAATTACACTCTCTCTAAATTCTATTTTTATTTCCGGAGTAGGTTTTTTTCTGTTTTCTTTTTGAATTTGTAGGTCTGATGAATTGGATCGTATTTACGATTCCAATGGAATAAATTATGACCATGGAATATTAGTGTTTAAGCCTTTTTATTATATCCTTACTCTGTCCTGGACATTGAGTTCTACCTGGATTTTATCCTCTCGGAAATTTTTTTATTCTAAAATATACATGTGTATATATGCACCTGTGGATTTTGCATATATATGTATATTTACCACTAATATTATATATATATATATATATATATATATATATATATATATATATATATATATATATATATATATATATATATATTTCAATAAAGGTGCAATTAATTTACAAATTAATGAATTATTCATACATAAAACAAATACAAAGGTTAATGATTAAATGGCGAGAAATCCATCTTCGCGAACAATTCAATAATATACAAAAACCCCGAATCTGTTTATGAATGAAAAGATCCTGTTTTATAAATTTCCGTTGCATTAGATCTTTTTATTTTACAAGCTTTCGTCTGTTCCTACAGACATCCTCATGTATGAAATTGATTGTGTTCTTGTTTATACTCTCAGTAATAAGTGGACAAACGAAAACAAGGTTGTAATCCGAAAAATGCTATGAGAAATGTGTCTTATTGTTTTGGAACGTGCAGTCGCAACGCTGAGTTTGAAGGATACTTTAAGTGTATAATTGATCTCTATGAATATAGAATTAATATAGAATTAGAATGTGAAATTGTCTAAAATGTTTCCGAGTCAAAAATGAGAAAAAATATGCAGTTTCATCGGGAAGCACGTCAGTTGTTATATTTGAAAGATTTTAGCTAAAATTGAAATAGCGAAACCATTTTCAAGCACTGAGAATCCTGCATTACCTTTTCAGAACCATGATAATAAAACCTCCTTGTGTTTCGTTCCTGATTTGCCATTTTCAAAGAATTTCATATCAGGCATTAAAACCACAGATATTTCATTGCCTATATTCGTTAAGCTATAATCAGTAATTCAACACGTAAGATCAAAACATCATTGTTCTTTGATAGTTGAGCTGCAGTTGGATTGGAGTGTGAAAGATCGTCCATATGATCTCGTGATGTGCTTGGGTCACGACAAAAGAATCTCAAGATGGCTAACAGTGAAACACTTCCCCCAAAACTATTAACGCGAATTAACAGAGATAAATTGCATCAAAAGAGAAAATTTGCCCTTAGAAATCTGCAGTCACCTCGAAATGGCTTTCTTACTTCAAGTTACAAACGCACCAATGCATACAGATGCTGGTAAGTGCATACATTATATATTTTTTCTAAGTACATCGAAATCTTTTCATTGTACTTATACGAATACAGATGTTGTTTTCAATAAGAAGCCATAGAAATAATGGATTTTTTAAAAGAAAATAAGTACTTTTATGTCATTGTTGCATTTGCACTGGACGACATAAGGTTAATAGATAATAATTATTTTTTTCTTTATTGATTATTCACTCGGGCCTGTGTTTGGACAAGCATGCCTAAACAAGGAATAAACGCACGCAAAAACCTGTTAGAGTACGAATGTATGTCCATAATAAAAAGAGTTATTTTAAAAGAAACGTCGAAACAAACGCACCTTAATTTCTTCTCCTTTCTCCTCCAAAATCTTTTTTTTGCCTCCCAAATAATAAGTAACAGAAAAATTAATGATTACTCAGAATAATATTTTGGACTATGTGGCGAGAATCTCTGTGTTCTTTATTATATATTTTCTTTCCTTTTTAGATCATTCCAATACAAGGAAGGCGATAATGCCTCTAAGATCCAAAACGTTACAGTGAGTGAACAAAAATGAAATGACATTTGTAAAGAGAAATAACAAGAAAAATTTAAGCTTTAGTTCGTCAGAAGATAACGACTGATGATTCATTCAAATGTATGACAATTGGAGGTAACTGGGAAACAAGTACCTGGTAGAAATTTCCACAGGTTGGAAGCACCAGAAAAGAAAGTATTAAAACAGAATTTGCGGTTAAATCTAACTATTTCAATATTAAAACGATGAGGACGAGATGACAATCTAGCTGTACACTTAAATTCATGTGGTCGAAGTACCAAGAAGAAAGCACATTTGAACAAATGCGATGAAATATATATAGAATATCCACAGAAAATCCACGTGATGGCAGTGAAAAAATGATTGAAGTTGAGATATCAGGTCAGGACAGGTAAGATTACAAAATCTTATTTGGATTGGGTCAAGAATCTCAAGATATAGAACAGGAGCACAAGACAAGATGATGCAATTATATTTAACGCACGTACGGACAGTATCTGTCTATATTTCGTAGATGAGGTATTATGTACATTATTTATATTATTCGGACTATTGTCCTCATCTTTATCGTCATATTTGTGTCCTTGAATACACATGCCACAGTGGATAAAGGCGTTAGTTAGATCCAGTGACAGGACACAAAGTGTGTGAGTTCAATAACCGTTTAAAGCAGTGAACAACTTTCAGAGGAAAATACGAGGAGATAACAGACGTCCATTAAACATGGCACGTGGAACTAGAACAGTTTACTCCAGTGAGCGAAATAAAGGGTTCAGTACGGCATTCCAACTACCTGGAGAAGGCCGGAGCGTACAACGACCGAAATGTTTTTATAAATATGGCGACAAAGATGAGGAAAATAGTCCGAATAATGTAAATAATGTACGGATTGTAACTTTACAATTTGGATTCCACGCGAGAAAAAATATCAAGCGCGTTAAGTTAAGCAATATTCCTAGCAGCAGACTGAATAAATAAAATCATCCCACTCAATACCAATCTAAAACGTGAAAGGTTTCTCTCATGGCGGTTAGCATCAGCCATGCTGATATAAATCAAACATGATTTTCGAAGATGATTAATAGACAGAAATTTCATTTAGGGTCCATTAAAAGTAACAAACAATTTCTTGACACATCCTGATTGAAGGTCCTTTTCTAGATATGTATTCGGCTTTATTTTGGCTATCGTACGTATATTGAGGTATAAATATTTTTGCCATGAGAAAGAATACCGAGTTGGAGGATCAGAAACAAATTAGGTCCCAGTTTCGATCGCTGGGTTACACAGTCATTAATGGGTAAATCTCTTGAAGAATGTCCATTCAACAAGACATTTATTACAATGTCTGCAAGAAAAAATTTCATTAAAACAAATTAAAAATTAGCCAGAGAAACCATATCTATTTAGCTTGTGAAGACGACCACGATGCCAAACCCTGCTAAACACCATTGCCGTCTTTCACTATTCTTATGTATAGCTTCACAGACATATTCGTTAATAACCTTCAACACATCGGTGGTTAACGTACTGAATCAAAAGCCAAATTGATTTTCTGAAAGAAGTTTATGCGAAATGAAATGCTTAACCAATTCGGAGTTGATCAGAGCCGCTGGTACTTTACCACAAAGAAATAGAAAACTAATGTGACGATAATTCGGCGTATCAATAGGTTCATTAGTGTTCTTAAAAACAGGAATAAAGGAAGAGAATTCACCAAAAGTTAGAAAACAATAAGTGACAACGCATTTGTTGTAGATATAAGGGTGGAAAAAAAGCCCATTCAAGAGCATATCATTCTAGTACAATTGCTCGGATACCATCAAGTTCTCTTGCCCTGTATAGATCTTGCTTGGAGAATATAACAGACACATCGACATAACGCGCAGAAGAGATAAGTTTCTCGGTTGAAAAGCAGCCTAAGACACTTTTGATTAGGCGAAAGTAAAGTTGGAAAATAATTTACGAGCTAAGCATCATGCTTTATCAGAATTAGTTGACAATATTTTGAACTAATTGAAGAGAGGGGGAATTGAGGATTTTTAGTCTTAATGCACAGAGCCGTTAGTAATAGCAAGAAGAAAACTTGTTGGATGTTATAAGTCGTCTGATTCGGCTAACTAGTACTTGGCCTCGTTGAGCACAGCTTACAAATATTACGAAAGGATAAAAAGAGGCGTCTATTATGATCCGTTCTATCACGTTGGTATAGCTACAAGTTATTACTGTGGGCACTAGCGGCTGACCACGATGCAGTGAATCAAGGAGAAAATTGCTGCTTCTCTTGGTATTTTCCCGATGACAGGAAAATCATGGTGACACAGTTTTCCATGGAAAGATAAAAGAGTCCACATCAAAGGATGTCATAAATTAAATCAGTATAAGATTCCCCGTCGATGTTTATATATATATATATATATATATATATATATATATATATATATATATATATATATATATATATATATATATGCCTTATCTTATGATAATTACATCAGCATGAGAATAAACGCTACATCACTGCAATCATGTTTCGATGTGTAACAACACATCTCATCAGGAGTTTGTAAATGTGTGGTTAGTAGATAATTTATTCGAATTATAACCACATACAACATCTTTTCACGCCCCAAAAAGATAAAAGCTAAAGAGTAAGAAAGAAAAAATACAACTCTACTTTTGTATTGAGTCTTCTTTTAAATTAATGTTACGAACGTAGGAATTTATATTCGATTCGTTCACACTTCGTATATATATATATATATATATATATATATATATATATATATATATATATATAAGCTTATCGTCTGAATAGGAGTTCTTCTCACGTCTCTAGCGTTTCCTTTATTATATGTGAAATTACCTTACTTATTGTGAAAGATAGTGCTGAGGCCTGTCGTTGAATGCTTCTAAGTTATAGGAGCTTATCTTTTTCGGCTACACATTTCTGCTTGACTGGTTCATACGCAAGTCTAGAGAACCAATATATCATGCCATTAAATCTTAAGATGCACAAGAGTTGGCATTATGTCTCTGTCAAGGGTATATGTGTGAAAGTGAACGCAATACTTAGGCGTTGATTTTGAACTCGATTCATTGATTTCAGTTTCCACGCCGATAAAACCTACACTACAGTTTTTGCCCATCTTAGATTCTTGTTAAATGGACGGCTGAAAGGAATATCTACCAACACACGAACACCTCTGTCGTTTTTACAAATATTTTTATGGCAATGGCTCTGAGCTTTTCTTCTTGGTAATCTGTAAGTATATGTGCATTTATGTCTGTGTTTGTGCGTGTGTATTTATGCGTGCGAACGTTTACTGATAATTCCTCCTCCCTAAAGTTTAGACAGAAATTTACAATTATTGACACCATGTCATTGGTTTCCGCTTCTCGTCAAGCACAGGGGATTCTGCTTTACCATCGGGAGAAACAGGTTCCGAATAGGTTGATCTGATTACGTATATATTCAGCACGTTCGTGCAGGTGGCTCTGCATTTTCTTCGAAGGAGATCGTTTGGGTGTGTTGGATCTAGGGTTTTGTGCTGGCAGTTGACGTTCTCTAATGGTGTATGATAAATTCTGGTGTAGAATGCGAGGGATACTGTGGAAATTAGTTTTGATTTTAAAAATATATGCCTTAAACCTTGTTGCAGATTATTTGTGTCCTTTTATGCACGCCATGCTTTCCAGGGGTAAATGTGAGTTTCAGAAAGTTAATACCCACACCGTCGTGCTTGAGTGACAAAAAAAAAGTTTGCAGGAACACAAGGCTTACGCTCATCTGAATTAATGAACCCTGTATTAGTAATAAGCAAGAGTTGCATCCCTTCTTTTGTTACTCTCCTCTTTGAGAGAGCTATTTATCTTCACTGGAACTATAAAATGAAACTTGTTGTGGTGTCCTCCCTCTAAAGAGTCTATGTTGGAATCTTCCGTCTACTATAAAGAGAAGGTCTTGGCGGAACAGTTGAATAGATTGTTCATTACTGTCGGACTCTCTGCCTTGTGCAGAGAGGAACACGGATGAGGCTTTGACGAAGGGCAAAGTTTCTTCCGTGGAAGTAGACAGTCCCGGAACAGTTTATCCGGGTTCTACAGGAATATTTTTTGCCGAGCTTACGGGTTCGGAGAACCAACGCTAAAGTCGGCCTTGTGACATATACATCCCTCTTGTTAGGGATGTTATATATTAACAGTCGAATAGATTGAAGGGTGGGTCAACCGACACACACTGACTATTCGTGTAATACTCTTCTATCGTACTGACTGTTTTGGTATTTCTTTAACCATTTACTTGGTCACAACAATACTATACGGGAACATTGTATTCACAATTAAATAAAGCCCTCGCCTGCTTACTTTGTCTTTATACCTTGTACGCGATAGATTTAAACGCCATTGTACATATCACGGTATCTTCTTTACATGTCAAACAAACTTATTTATGGACAACCATGAAACGGTACACATGCAAAGTTACGTGGTCACCATTATTCAGACGAAAAAGGAAGCTACAAGTTATTAGATATGGGGAACTTCAGTTTAGAAAACTTGAACACGAATTATTCTTTTTGTAAGACATTATAAATATCAGCATATCACAACCGATATGGTGGAGAGTATATAAGCTTGAAGATATTATACAATTGTCGGATAGTTATTTTTTGTACAGGAAATTCTATTTTCTTACGCATTACTTTGATCAAATATTATATGAAATTACCTCGACTCACTTTTTGGCCCCGAGGTGTGTGTATATTTTATTTCGCAGTATGGTTTCTGCTGAATTGCCTTTTCTTTCAGTTCAGATTAGATTGGTGATCGTATGCTGCATAATATATTATTTTATTAAAAGCCTCTTTTATTTTCTTATAAAAAAAATTGTGTCGATTCGGACAATCTCCTCAAGGAATCAGAATAGATTTGATGCGATAGTCTTGTGTTTCCACTGACGAATTTTGAGAATATTATGAATAGAACATGTAACCAACAAAGATGTTTTAACGTGAATTGGTTCTACAAAGAAATTCATATTTACAATCAGAAAGAGACAGGATCAAACATTCTGGGACATATAATCAGATAAAAGGACATGTCTGATATAACACAAAGAGGATATCAGGGCAAGAGGTGGGGTGGAAATACGAGTGATCAATTGAGTTAATAGGACGTCATGAAAATATCACGATAAATTAGCGCAGTAGTAGAAGGGAAAGAGAAGTTAAGAAAAATAGGAATTTATATAGAAGTCTGCCAAAACGTTGTGACAATCACAACAAAGATGAAGATGTTTGTTCAATGATAATAAAGTAAATAATAGCACCACATCCCGGAAATTCACACAGAACAAATAAGAAATAGTGGAGAGCCATGATCACCAAAATCCTGATCAGATATATTAGGTTGGTGCAAAAATAATGTCGTTTTCTCACTTAGTAACATATGTTAGAAAACGACATTATTTTTTGCACCAACCTAATAGCATATGAAAATAATTCGCGAATTCACTCATAAATAAGGCACATTTTTAAAGCATTATGAAGCTTGTAAATAATTCTCCATCTTTTAAGTCTTATGCCTTTCCAAAAATATTCCCGATTGTGTCTCTTAACACATTTTACGACTGTATTTTGTGATCCTTTTTATACAATTCCATGTACTCGAAAATTTCAAGTAATTTACACGTTGTATCGTTGTGTTCTTGGTACTCCAACTGCATGAGTTACTTGACTAACAACTAGGTGTTACTGTTAAAACTAAATACAGCCTTATGTTTTATTCTAATATTTTCTCTTCCCGCACTTCTCACCTGTGGAACACCTTTCCGATTTATCGCGTCAATCACCATATTTTTAAATTCAACGCCAATCGCCATCTTCCTGAAAGCGGCTCTTATTTATTGTCCTTTCTCTTCACTATTCTTCTCGTTACTTTTTCACCCATATCGACCTAGTAATATTATCGCCTTACTTGAGGTGAACTGATTATAATATAAGCACAATTTTAGTCGGATTCTATTCTATATATATATATATATCAAAGTTACTAGTCGTAATTTCAAGTCAGTGTTAGTAGTTGTTTTCATATTCGATGGCAACATCGGACACGGGAATCTTGCACTTCTTCAAGAGGAAAACGTACTAATGTCAGATTAAGATACCAGCTTCTACAGAGGAATAGTCTTTAGCTACAGGACTGTGTGTTTGTAATTTTCTCTTTCCAAATAAGAGTTTATTATCGCCGTACGTTTGTTATACATATCTATTTGCCTTAAACACAGAGTAAATTAAACATAATGTAAATTCTTAAATTTTTAGTCGATACGTAGTAGATAATTTTTTTTTTTTTTAAATGTTCAATTTTGATTAAATGTAACATTTACAAATTCTAAAACTGGAAGTATTATATACAGATGTTTTTGCTCAGGAATTCATCCAGTCTCCAGAAGTGGTACTATTAATTATTCTCTTTATATTGAATCATTATTGCAACTGAAGCTCACTCCAGTTCTCAAGTGTAGCTCATTATACGATCCATACAAGACAAATGATCAGTTCGTAGCACTGCTCCAGAAAATACTTAACACCTTCTGCCGCAAGAGCCAGATTAGATAAAAAGAAATAGCTCAATGCTATCATATCTAAGCTGCAGCTGCCAAATGACCACTTTCCAATCTTTGACGCACTTCAAAAGCGTTTCCGCCATGTTCTGGGTGATGAACTGTTTTCCACACTTTGACCTCTTAATGATATATTGCTTGCCTCTCGCTATGTTCCTGATAGTTGTTCGCGTGAACAAGCTCCAGGTTGCAACAGTCCAGACCTTCGGCGCTAGAAACCGCCAGCCGAACTATTCTCACTCATTTCATATTCCAATGGTGATGATGAAATTCCACTCAGCCTTTTTCCCAGAAACGTTGCAATGTGGAATGGACTCCCGAGTGATAACTATAAACTTAACTTCTTCAATTCGACGATCAATTTATCTATCCGACATATCCTCATAATATTCAACAATTGCTCCCTCTCTATACGCCCTTACAACACTCTCTTTTGATAACCCTCTACATTGTGTAGCACTTAGGTCTTTTATTGGCTGAAATTGGGAAAACTCTCTGTCTCCCTTAAGCCATGAACCAATCAGGAAACCGCTGACATTCGATCGATTGGAATGCCTAAAGAAACAATAAGAAAAGGCAAGAATGTGGTGCTGGTCGGTTGGCGGTAATGACCTGGTGAGGTTTTCTTTACAGACGCCAATAAATCAATGGCAAAAAGATTTTGGTTTAAGGGTGGATGAATCGGCGACATTGGTTGGTGGGATGCAATTAATACTCGCTGGGAAAAATAGTCAGGAGTGATTTTGGCTGACAGCTGGACTTTGGCAGACATTTAAATAAAAGGAAAAGAAAGATCTTGCTTGTCTTACACACACACAAACACACACACAGTATTCCTTTATGATTCTGTTCTTTAGATTTTGTCTTTCCATTTTTTTGTTTTTTTTTTATTAATTTTGGTTTCTTTGTGCTTTCATGTGTGCACGTTTCTCAGCTCCGGTAGGAACACATTCACAAAACACAGGTATTTACGCACTGGTTCTCTCAGAAACACACAAAAAGATTTCATGTACGTCTATCCAGATATTAAAGAAAGAAAATATATTTACTCGACGATCTAACATTTCTAACACGCAAAGCAAAAATGTCGAAAATATATCACAGATCTATTTCTTTCTCTCTCTTATATATATATATATATATATATATATATATATATATATATATATATATATATATATAATTATAATTTCTTGTAAGACATTATAATAAAACATTTTGAAATTGCTACACAAAAGCTTTTATGTTTCAGTACCATGATTGTACTTCTTCAGGCGAGGGTAGATAACAGCTGATTAAATAATTTTTAAGGAAATTTAAAAACAAAGCTAGATAAAGTTATTTAAGTAAATGCCCTGTTTATAAGAAACAGTATTAACAATTTTTACTGGCTTGAATTTCCAAGAAATTTCATAGAGAAATCGAATATATATATACATATCGTCATCAACAGACATACTGCTTCGCTGTATCACAGATCATTATTGTGGCTAGACATTAGATCACTTCAAGCCGGGATTGGAACATGGGGGATTTGGCATCATTTAGAGATTCTAACCCTAAATTATTGGGGCACGGTAGACAGTACGGTGAATATTTGCGCATTTATTTTTAAATAAACAGGATAGTGTCCGAGAGGACACAATCTGTTTGGAGAGCCTTGCATTATCAGCAGTAGCATTCACTCTTTACAAATTCGCGTTTTTTTCTCTCTCTTCATATATATATATATATATATATATATATATATATATATGTGTGTGTGTGTGTGTGTGTGCGTGTGTGTGTGTGTGTATCACGAAATGACTTCTTGTGTTCTTATACCTGATTTGAAAGTTCCTAAGATCGAAAAGATCAGGAACGTAATCCAGTTCGTAAATTAGGTTGTGATGGATAACACTGAATAGCAGGTAATGCAGCATTGACAATGCTTGAGAAATGGCTTCGATCTTTACCTTATTTCTTTAAAGATATACATTTCTAAGTGTGCAAAGGTAGAAGTTTGTTTTTCTTCTATACAATGCTGTCCATCCTGTAGAACGTCTAACAGCCACAAGAGGCAGAGCCTTAAAAAGACTGAGTTTATTGAGTTATCTAGGGATGATAACGGTTAACCCTAGACTTTAATAGGTTATGGTTGTATTGAACAGGGAAAAATTACCTTGAGAGTCGGTTTCCTAAAACAGGGTTCGCGAGAAGCTGCTGCTCAAGTGGAACCTGCATTTTACCAATGCAATACGAAGAGAATGATGGTAGTTCGCTAGAATGTGAGTGCCATTGTTAGAAACTGCAGAGCTAAGCGATGTACTTCGTCTGAAATATATCCATGGAAATGCAACAGCCAGAAATTTGCTGAGTTTCATTTGTGAGAAAGGAAATGTACGGTGTAAAATCATTCGTCACTCTCAAGGACGCAGATACATTTTGTGAATCTATCGAGACTCGAATGAAAGAACTGGTCAGCTCCCAAACAAATATGATTGCAGGACTGTATTTTTCGTCCTGATCTGGTTCTTGGGAAGTTGATGGATATCAGAAAGAGTTTGGTACTTAATAGACCCGTACAGGGAACCGATCATTATTACATCATCTTTAGAGATGGATTGTATTTAAGAGATTCAGTTAAAGTCTTGGTTGATTTTAAGTATGTACCCCAAAATAATTTGCTAAAAATCAGTATAGTATAATGATAAAATATCCGATGCTTAATAAAAATAAAGTTTCATCATTAAAATGTTTATGTTATTATTAAGTGGAAAGAACAATTTTTTTAAAAAAAAATATGTTTAAAAGGTTTTTCTTTCTTTCTAACATGTTCTAAATTTGGGTCAAATATCTCGGGGTTTTTTGTTAACTTTGTAATGCTTGTGGGCATCTCCATTTTAATGTAGCAGATTCAGGGGGAAACCCATTAATTTGGAAATTCTTGCAAAAATCAATTAATTGTCTGATTTTAATTAAATTTTCAGAACCTATTAAAAAATGAACGCGTTTCCTTTTGAATTTTTTATTTTTAGAAAATCATGGAGAAAATATTTTTTACATCTATTACCCTCCACCATAAATTAATTTTATGAAATTTTCTAGAATTTCCAAGAGTACGCAAATTGTTTTATATTACTTATAAGCATGACTCCTTGGAAAATTTAAATCATGAATTTTTTTTTCACAACTACTACCAACATTTAAAAAATCTGCACCAAATCGTAAAATAAAAACTGCAATAAATTATCAAATTAGATAGGCTTTTATTTGCTTTTATAAATGATATACATTAAGGACATTATTATATGAAGAAAAAAAAAATTCGATGAATAAAATTTTTTACAAGAATTGTTTGTATTTCTCTTTTAGCTTTTCGTTTTGCTTTAATTTTAAAAAATGTTTTAAAATTCTTCCAAACAGAGTGTGGAGTCGGCTATTAAGTTTGTAAATGAAGACTATTCACTAAGCGAAAATGGAAAGCTTAATACAAATAATTAAAAATATTTATTTTTTGTGCGTCAAATGTTTTATTTTTTTTAGTATGATATCTCATAAGTGATATTATGGTTAAAAATTCACGTGTTTCAAGGCCCATCTCCTCATTGGGGAAAGCACAATGACATGTAAAGGTCTTATCTCACTCTCCATTATTAAATTAAAAATTAAATTGAGATAATAAAATAATATCATTTATCAATTTAAACAAGGATTAACTCAATGAGATATTTTAATTATTAATATAATTATAATTTTATTAGTTATTATCTCAGTTATTAAAAATGTAATATATTAATCTAATATTAATAATTAATAAAATTATTTATCATTATCTTAACTATTAAATAATGAAAGAGATAGAGGTAACCTCAATAATGTAAGAAAATTTTATAGTATTTTAAACTATTATAAGCAACAAATAAAACCTTTATGGCAATTTTGATGCACCATACTAAACCTGTCAACACATTCAGCCATCAAATTAAAATGGAGACGTGAAAATAACAAGCCCTCGATGTCATGAAATGTTTGTCTAGAAAATTGTATGCTATAAGTAAGTGATTTTTGTTTCAGAACAGATTAATGTAACTTGAAATTTACTAATTTTATGAAAGTAATATTTCAGAAATGTATATCTTATTTTAGAGGGATTTTCAAAACCGAAAAATAATTTTGTTTACATTTCTCTAAAGAAAGTTAAAAATGACCGTTTTGATTGGTTTTTCGGAAGCATCGACTAAAAATCATTTAAAATTCTATTTGAAATATTCCACAGTATTTTTGTCTGGAATTAGTAAATTTAATCCGTTAGCTTTCAATTGAAGCTGTCGGAAAGCTTCGAAAAGGAATTTGCCTTTATGAAAATACATTTAAACCTTAGGTATACGAATGTTTTGAGGTACCTAATTTTAAGTCTTAATAGGCGCTCAAGTCATAAGACTTCCTCGAGGGAATATTTGTTCCTAGCGACAGGCAAATGTTTTGTTCTGCTAAATGATGATGAACGTCACTAGTTTAGTTTTCGCAACATTAAATGTACGGCAAGTTTTTCTACACTGAGCTATTAGAGCTAGATCAGAGAAGAGACCAGTTACCAAGCTGTGGTCTTTACATCTATTATTGCCGTAGACCAGTAGTTGACAACCCCGGGCTACAAAGCCACAACCGGCCCGCGTTGGATTTTTGTCTGGGCCACTAGTTTAACAACTGGACACTTATTATCTAATTCATTTGTGTTGTAAATGTTAAAAAAATGATTTGGAATTAATCTTCAAATGTAACAACTTTTTAAAATCAAAATTTAATTCTGAATCCGCAGCTGACTCCTGCAATAAATGTTTTGCCAAGCGGAAAATATAAAAAACCTTGATTAAATAATATATCATCGATATTGTTGTGGATTCCGGGTTGAAATCCGGTACCAATAAATAAAAAATGCCAGAAATGAATATATGAAAATAATGTATTAACGTAATAATACTGGTAAAGCAGGTTAGTAGTTCCGGGAATACGGGTTAGTAGCAAAATATATATACAGTCTTTGGTATTGAAGTATCGCGGTATGACTTCTTACTGAGACTACGTGCTCTCTCACTGTGACTCCTACAACGCTGTTACCTCACCCCCACTCTTCCTGTTACCTACACCTTTTACTCTGTCACTCTGGACTCGACTCGACTCTTCGGTCTTGCTCTCCCGGGTTTTAACGTAGCCGTAGTATATGTATATACTGGGTGAGTCCATTTGTGTAAAAACGGGATAACCCCTCAACAGATATTGTATCTGTTTCAGCGCATATAAGGTGTGACTCTACATACTTTCATATCTATCTATCTATCTATCTATCTATCTATCTATCTATCTATCTATCTATCTATCTATCACATAATTTCTATATCTAACTACCCATTTGCATATTTATATGCAATTATTTAAGGAATTAATCGTTATAAAGTTGAACACGTCGTTAAACCTAAAATCAGCGATACCCACAATTCACTCTAATCACTGAATATGTTAATTTCATTATTTCATAGTTTGATTTAAATTAAAGTATTTGTAAGGCTTTAAAAAAGAATTAATATTCTCATCTACAAGAACAGCGGCACAATGCCTTCTAAAATTATTTTACAAACATACACGCACCCGGCATCAGTTTCTCATATAAATCGCGTTATAGTAAAATAATTGCATTCTTGTAATTATTAACATTTGATCAAAATTTAATTATAAGATAAATTACAAAATACTAATTCTTCTCGTGTTTCGCAGACATCCATTTACTTCCACAGTTGCATACACTCGTATATTTGAACAAGCCAGATTGTCACGAAAATATAACATATTAAGATAAACATAAATTTCAAGAATGTTTTTCTATTTTTTTTTAGATTTTTTCCCCACACGCGAATAAAATTCACAGATAATTCCATCAACGTATGCGCAAATACAAAATATTAAAGAATTTCCGAGTAAAATAATGAAATAAAAAGAAAATTAAAGAGAAAAACCAAAAAAAAAAAAAATGTATATATAAATGAGGTGAGCTAATGTAATTATACATTCACACGTTGCAGTGGAATGTTCATCTGGAGAGCTAATCATGAACTCCATTTTTGGAAAGTAAATTTTCTTACATGCGAGCCATTTACTCTTTTCTAGTTGATTAAAGCTGATGTCAGAGAATCTCATTCCATTATTAACAGATACGTAGTGATGCCATGTTTTAATACCTTGAAAGTGACCTGATTGGACAGGAATATTTATGGAATTGGAAATCATAACTGTAGTTTTAGAAAGCCTTATACGATTCTTTGGAAAGTTGGTAAGTTAGAAATATCCTTCGATTATTTGGAAGGAGGCGGCATTTCGGACAGTTCACCGAAAATTTAAAGGACAATACACAACGATTATGTGAAAATTTTAAAAATACAATAAGTAATTTAACAGACAGACCGTGTGGGTTACTTTTAATCTATCTATCTATCTATCTATCTATCTATCTATCTATCTATCTATCTATCTATCTCTCTCTCTATATATATATATAGTTGTATGTTTAGGCAGCAATCCTTCATTTATTCACGTTTCATTAAAAACGATAAACAAGATACTACGGGTAAGCTTTTTCTTTAATTTGTTGTGTTCTACTGCAGCTATGATCAGATAGGTGTAACGTAAGATGTCTGGATAAGCAGGTCGTTGTGTAACCGATGTAAATATTTATGAGTCCGGTTTGATCAGTAACACAGTTCCTTAAGGTGTATTTGAACTCATAGATAATGTTCGTTCTTTGAAATTTGATTTAAGTGGTGTGTTTTTATTTTTGAGGATAAGGTTAGATGTCTTAATTTTTTTTTATATAATAGGTAATTAATTTGATTTTTTTATTCGGGTCAATTGAGGTAGTGTATTTCTTTATAATATGTCTTAGTGAATATACGTCTTGTTTGCAGCTAATATGCATTTGGTTTTTGTAATAAATGTTTATGTAATTTTTGACTGTTCATTAACTTTATTACTTTGGGGAGAAAGAGTCTAATTTGGTGGTCTAATGACTATCTGATATTAGCTCCATTTAAACACGCAGGCAAACTTACCAGACTACATTAGAAATATACCAGTAGAAAAAACAAATATAATATCTTCATCCAACTGTAAAAAAAAAAGATTAGAAATATTGGAAGTTTTAATAAGAAAAAAGAAAAAAGCCTATTCTTAAAAACAGAAAAAAGCCTATTCTTAAAACATTAACAACGATCAAGGCTACAATGTGCTAATCGTATTAGCATCTCTACAACGCACTAAAACATAGGGCATCATGCACGAACTAAATTAAGCTGAAAAACTGAACCATCCTTAATAATGGCTAAAGTTAAAGAAACACAGACCACTTTAAGGTACCATTATAATAATTTATTTCACCAGAGCCCTTTTAAATGACGCCGGATAGCACTTCCAAAAATGAAACGAAAAATGAAATTAAATTGATGGGTAGTGTAAGTTTTTGTAATTTAACAGAGAGTGTAAAAGAGGTAGTTAAAGAGACGTGGTAGAGTATAGGGAGGGATTAATTTCATATCTCTCTCAAGCATACTTAGTATTGGGGGTGGGGAGAAGTGACTAGACCATGAACTATTTTGATGGTTAACTTAACGGAAGTGATTTACTGAAATGGGAGGGGTGAAGAAAGAAAAGAAAAAGGAAAAAGGAAAAAGAAAGAAGAGGGAGAGGGAAGTAAAGAGAAAGAGGTTGTAATTGGGTTTTAGCAATTTATGTAAAGAATAGATTTTAATGTTTGATAGTAATTTAGATGTCTAAAAAAAACCGAAGAAATTAATTTGATGCTTGCTAGCAATTTAAATATTTTATTGTTTTACAAATAATTTAGGGATTTAATATAAGTTAAATACTGTATTTATCAACACATTTATAGAGAACATATTAACAGAAAAAATTAAACTATAATAGTTTGTTTACCTGACCAATAGTACTTTTTTAATATCGTAAAGACAATAAGGGTAACATCATTAACAGTTTGAATCTAATTTATGAATGTAATTTGTAATTATTTTTAGATGGGTAATCTTTCTTACATATATATATATATATATATATATATATATATATATATATATATATATATATATATACATATATATATATAT
>OZ010581.1:23224570-23257070 GCA_963932145.1 Acanthosepion lycidas | reverse complement strand
GTGCTGAAAGTTTCATGCAGGACCATCCACACTTTTTGAAGGGCCGAATACAGGGACCTGGTGCAATATGTGCCACAGGGACCCCAAACGACACTCCACCTGTTTTGAATTAAGAGTTGTCATTCTCCTAGAACATTTTCCTTTCAAGGCTATTTACGCATAGCTGGATGGAGAAGAAGAGGATTCACACCTTTCCCAAGGGTATTAAGTAATCACGTAAGTGAATATAATGGATTCAACTGTAATTCGAACTAGGTTCTTCGATTCCTCAATCCAAGCCGTTATCCATTACTCTACCGTGTCTGTCTGCCTCTCTCTGTCTGTCTGTTTGTCTGTCTGTGTGTCTGTCTGTCTGTCTCTCTATCTCTCTCTCTCTCTCTCTCTCTCTCTATATATATATATATATATATATATATATACATAGTCGATATATATATATATATACATATATATTCGATATATATTCGATATATATATATATCACATTTTAATCAGCAATATATATATTTTTAATATAAATTATATTTCTATTAATATACACTGAATCCTATATTTTAGCACCAGCATGATATGTGTGATATTTACTATTTTCTGATATATATATATATATATATATATATATATATATATATATATATATATATATATATATGAAGAAATTTGAAAACTTTCTTGTTAAACGCAATCATCACACTTGATAATTGTGTTTAGCATCAAACAATCAGATGCCTCTAAGTATTGAGGCAAATACTCACTTTCACACACACACACACACACACACACACATATATATATATATATAGGTTTGTAAACAGTGACGATTACGGCTAATAATACAAGAGTCTTCGTTAAATCGAAGCGAGTTCTCTGTCACTTTGTATTTATCTAAAGATTAATACGCTTAAATTCGCCTTCATCCCTGCCGTGCGCCAACGGTTTAGTTTTAGAATCCCTGACTGACGCCAATTCAGTCTGGTTTCGATCCTACTTAGAGGCAACCTGATATCTAGCCACTCTGATGAGCTGTGATACAGCGAAACAGTCTGTCTTTGGATGACAATATATATATATATAATCACCATATATATAGTCATAAAACAAGCTTTCCATAATTACTACCCTCATACGTAAGATACCACTAAACCAGGTAAGAAACTCAAACTGCTCACTACTCAATATTAAAAAAAATGAAATAGCGTATAAGTGGAGACGCATGAACACATTTTTAGTTTACCTGATAAGCATCCATTAAAAATATATCTGAACAAGAAATAAACCAAAACGAAATCAAATATACTTACATCCCAAAATATCTGACACGATATAACGCTGGAATATTCGAGAATGTGAATCTTCCTAAAAAACAAATAATAATAAAAACTCTCTCTGATATTTGCATTTTACATCATCTTTGACACTCAGAGTTGAAAGAGAGAAATGAAAGAAATGGAATAAGGCAAGAGGATAAGAAAGGATGAACATGGTGTAAAGAAGACATTCGATACATGCACAGATACACACAGGAACAGACGTACACAAAGACACACACACATCTACTCACAAAAAAGATTTAAAAAAAGGTATCCCCATATAACTCGCGCATAAATCTATTTTTAACTTATGAAAATAACCAAAATGAGAATAGTCAATTTCTTGAAAACTCCTGACCAGTGGATCGAAAGATTACATAAAGTTTATTCTACGAAACTCCAGCTATCTCTATTAATCATATATACCTATCTAATCTCTCAATCACTCTCTCTCTCTCTCTCTCTCTCTCTCTATATATATATATATATATATATATATATATATATATATATATAAATATATATATATATATATATATATATATATGTGTGTGTGTGGGGGGTGCATGTGGGTTTATATATGTATGAATAGCATCAAAAATGAATATTATTTAGTCGAACGATGATGCATTGAAATTGCTATTATCTCAAGGTCCCTTTAGGTTAAAATACGAACGGGCGGATTCAATGTATAGCCCGTTCTTAATTATTTAATACAATAAACATAAAAGAATATAACAGAGTTGAAATAAGTAAAAATCTAAATTTATAAAGTAGAAATGAGCAGATTTCTTTAATATGAATCACTTTTTGTCTCCCTAATGCGAATTTTGATCTTGCGATCTTTCTGATGACACTGGTTCATCAGTTTTGAATTTTTTACACACATACGCACACACTCACACACACACGCACACTCACACGCGCACACACAATCACATACGCGCACATATATATATATATACATACATACATATATATATATACACACATACATACATACATAGATATATATATATATATTTACATACATACATACACATATATATATACATACATACATACATATATATATATATATATATATATATATATACATACATGCATACATACATATATATATATATATATACATACATATATATATATATATATATATACATCCATATATATATATATATATATATATATATATATATATATATATATATATATATATATAGTGTAGTGTCTGTTGACGAACAATGCGAGTATAGCCATCACTGAAATGTCCATTCTATCAGTTAAACTCCCCCTATAACACTGCATTAATTTCTTGTGTGAAGGACAGTGGTTCGTAATGGTAGCTATCGATCGGCATTTCTTGTTACATATATAGCATGTTTGATATTGATAATTTTTAACAATCAATATCTAAAGAACTATTTATGAATGCGTTGGACTTTGCCACCCACTATACGGATATTACAGACGAAGAAAAGAACATTATTCTATATGCGAAATAATCGGTACTGATGCATAAAGGTGAGGAATGGATTAAGAATTCTCATGACCACTTTGACATCACAATGGGATCACTAGACTCAGCTGAGTCTTCTGATCCCATAGGTCTTTTTATATTATACCACCTTACAGCACACCGTGGTATTAATATAACTGACATTGGTTTGTACATAGACGATGGAATTATGGTTATTAGAAATTTAACTAACTTCAAAATAGATAAAATTAGAAAAGTATTATATAAAGAATTTAAATGCATGGGATTAAAAATTACGGTTAGCACTAAATTAAAAAAAGTGAACTTCCTTGATATAACATTAGATTTAAATAAAAATACATACACACCTTATAAAAACCCAACACCGATCCTTTATATATACACCCTAAATCAAATCACCCCCATCTATAATTAAACATATACCGTTACCTATCAGCAACAGAATTAGAAAAAATTCAGCAAATGACAAGATTTTCGATGAGCATATCAATTCCTATAATAAAGCTCTAAATAGAGTGGCTACAAAAACCCAAAACTAACTTATATAAAAAATGATAATGGAAGCCATAGAAAAAACAGGTATAGAAAATTAATTTGGTATAGGCCCCCCTACATCCAAATGGTAAAGAAGAAATTAGGACAAAGATTCCTCTCATTAATAGTAAAGCATTTCCCTAGTGAAAGTAAACTAAGTACTATTTTCAATAAAAACACTTGAGTTAAAGCTGTACGGAAAACTTAGAAAAAATTATTCAGAAACGTAATGCTAATATCTTAAATAAACACTTATACCAAAACCAAAAAAAATTAGACAATGGAAAAATAAAAATAAAAACTGATGGAAATAAACAAAAATTATGTAACTGTAGAAATCCTCATAATTGCCCTCTACAAAATAAATGTCGCACTGAATCATTAGTATACCAATGCAACATCTCTTCGATTTAAAATCCTGAAAACATGAAAATATATATAGGTGGCACTAGCCATGAGTTAAAAAAAGATTCAACCAACATCTCAGTTCATTTAGGATAAATAAATATAAAAATCAAACATCTCTCTCGAAGTACTTCTGGCACCTAAATGAATCAAATAAAACACCTACAGTAAAATGGAAGTTAATAAGAAAAGCTAGAATATGTAGGTCATTAAATGACCCAAGTCCGTTTTGCATACATGTGAAACTATATATTACTAACTTTAGAATAAATAAAAATTTATTGAATAAGAGAAATGAAATAGCTATTTTATGCCATCATTGTCAAACATTTTCCTTAAATAATATTTAAAAATAAAAATAAATTAAAAACGTGTGAACAGGTAATATACATACTTATATTTAACGTGAAAAAATAATGTTATATACTGTAAGTAAATCTATTATATTTACTTGTTTTTTTTTAAATTAGTCTATTAAAATAACAGAGAAAATATTTAAAAGTTTTATTTAAAATTGTACTTAAAACGTATACTAACCTAAACATCTTTTAAAATTGTAGTTAAATAAGACGTATTCTAACCTAAATACCTCTCAGAAAGTACTACCGGCACTTAAATGAATCCAATAAAC
The DNA here is from genome assembly GCA_963932145.1 of Acanthosepion lycidas. Lineage (NCBI taxonomy): Eukaryota > Metazoa > Mollusca > Cephalopoda > Sepiida > Sepiidae > Acanthosepion > Acanthosepion lycidas. Next base: position 23,252,689 of record OZ010581.1, on the reverse strand, counting down.
ACCTATAGAAAAATGAAATTATGATGAAAAGCTAGAAGAGGCCATTGAATGACCTATGTCCTTTGTACTTACATAAGAAACAATATATTTCTAGGTTTATATAAAAAATAAGTGTTTCCTAAATCAGTGAAATTAATTAGCTATTTTTGCCGTCATTGTCATAAGTTTTACTTAAATAGTATTTAAATATAATTTAAAAAAAATGTACCTAATAATATACATACTTATACTTGATGTGAAAATAATTCTACATACTGTAGGGATTCTCATACATTTACTTGTTCTTAAAAAAAATATAGTATATTAAAAATTAAAAGTGAAAATATTTTTCAGATCGTAGTGAAATAAAACGTATTCTAACCTAAACATCCCCCAAAATCTTTAAATATACAAATAGAAAAAAATGACGTAAGAATTTTTGGCGTTAAAAATAAAATTTAAAAAAAAAAACAATCAGACGATATTCATTTAACGGATGTCAGATTTCATTGAAAAATACATCCCTACCCCAACCAAAACGTAACTAATAACTGATCCATCAAAATACAGACATAATGAACACGCAAACACCCATTGTCTGGTTGAATTGGATTTCTCTTTATCCTTGGAAACGGAAATTATGATTTTTGCTGTGTCTTTAAAACCCAGTAATTTTAAAAGTTACTCCAAAATTCGCTTGAGGTTGAAATGGAAATTAATCTTTAATTTAATTACAAAATTAAATTCGGAGATTTCAGCTTCCATTTTGGAAACATGGCTAGAACTGTGTAGCGAAAAAACATATTTTAAATCAATTAATATATATATATATATATATATATATATATATATATATATATATATATATATATATATATATATACTTTATTATTACAATGAAACATATGTAACCGCTACATAAATGCTTTCACGTTTAGATACATACCAGGCGGCCGTAAATGATGGTTAATACAATTTTTAAATTTATTTATAAACAAAAGAAAAAATAAAATAAGAAAAGCAAGCAAGAAAGAAAATAAAGGACAAGTTGGAATCTCCTTTAAAGAAAAAAGGAAGAAAATAAGAAGAGCGAGAAGGAAAGAAAGACACCAGATATAATCACTTCTAAGAAAACGAAGAAGAATGAAATATAAATGCAAGTGTGATATAGAAATATAAAGAAGCTAGACAAGATATCTTGAGAATCGTTTAACCAATCAAAAATGGTTTATGTTAACTAAGAAGTTTTGAATGATGGTGTCAAAATCCCACGCATGCATACAGTCTATTTTGATATAATGTGACGATATACAACCGGTTGATATTTTCAGTGAAGTGTCAGCATAATTTCACAAGAATTATTTAATAATATGCAAATAAATAATAAAAAAAGTTTAATAAAAGAAATAAGAACAGGAGAAATTTATAAAAATGAAAAAATATCAAATTAAATAAAAAAAATGAAAAAATAAAAAAAATTAAAATATAAAAAAAAAAAATGATCTAACCAAACTTAAAAGTACACAGATTAGATAAATAAATCATATAAAAAATAATATAATCAGATAATAAATTATATAAAATAATCTTAATAGCGTATAACAGTTAACTAAATAGTTTTATATGTAATATTAATAAACATATGCGCGCGTCTGTTTGTGTCTTTTGAATAATGTTGAATGAAAAATATATTGCATGTTAATGATATACGACGGATTAAAAACATTCATCAGTAAATGTCATTTCGCAAAATTAAAATCGAGATTCACATTAAGCGGCTGAACGAATCATTTTTATATTAATTCTCCCATTAAACAAATTAGATTTTGACTCTTTAAATCTCATTTTGCAAGGTTTATTTAACTCAATTTGTATAACTATCAATTTACTAAGAACGGGCGAGAAAGTCAAATAGTCCTGCTCTTAATTTGAAAACTATTATCTCCCGCCAAAGGATATTTTAATAAACATCCAGCCAATACAAGTTCCAAGAGCCAATCAAGGTAGAGTGTTACTGAGCATATGTGAATATTAAAACCAGATTTCGGCATATGCATTCGTTGACTGACTGATTTGTGTTATAAGGGTTATCAAACCTTTGTTTATTATTAAAGCAGATTTTTAGATTTCGAGAATAATAATGACATTTTATGAGTGACTATTGCATTATTTTTCGAGGTCTGATGAATTGGATCGTGATTACGATTCCAATGTAATAAATTATAACCATAGAATGTTAGTGTTTGAACCTTTTATATTATATTGTTATTCTGTCCTGGACATTGAATTCTACCTGGATTCTATCCTCTTGGGATATATATATATATATATATATATATATATATATATATATATATATATATATTTCAAAAAAGGTGCAATTAATTTACAAATTCATGAATTATTCATACATAAAACACATACAAAGGTTAATGATTAAATGTCGATAAATCCATCTTCGCGAACAATTCAATAATATACAAAAACCCCGAATCTGTTTATGAATGAAAAGATCCTGTTTTATAAATTTCCGTTGCATTAGTTCTTTTTATTTTACAAGCTTTCGTCTGTTCCTACAGACATCCTCAGGTATGAAATAGATTGTTTTCTTGTTTTTACTCTCAGTAATAAGTGGACAAACGAAAACAAGGTTGTAATCCGAAAAATGCTATGAGAAATGTGTGTTGTTGTTTTGGAACATGCAGTCGCAACGCTGAGTTTGAATTTAAATTTTAAGGTTAAGGTTCTGCGTTTATGTACAAATGTAGTGATAAGGGAATTCTTTTTAACTGGTAAATTTTCCGTCAAAGTAGCATAAACTATATTGTTCAATAATTACAGTAATGTCGCACTTATTATCCGAAAGTTACACTTGGATTAGTTATTTTAATTTCAGTAAAGGTGCAATTAATTTACAAATTCATGAATTATTCATACATAAAACAAATGCAAAGGTTAATGATTAAATGGGTTTTTGTATATTATTGAATTATTCGCGAAGATGTATTTCTCGCCATTTAATCATTAATCTTTGTACTTGTTTTATGTATGAATAATTCATGAATATATATATATATATATATATATATATATATATATATATATATATATCGAACATTAATATTATATATATATATATATATATATATATATATATATATATATATATATATATATGTATGTATGTATGTATGTATGTATGTGTATGTGTGTTGGGAAATAGATTAAATCCGACATATTTTTAATTAATTTGTTATGTTTAATGGACACTCATATTCGAGTAGATGGTCTGTTAAATAAATATATTGTTTATTAATAAATAGCGACCATCTACGCAAACATCAGTATCGATTAAAATAACGTTTAAACAAATAAATTATATATATATATATATATATATATATATATATATATATATATATATATATATATATATATATATATATATATATATATATATATAGGGAAGTAAAAACAATAGGTGGATTTTAATAAACACGTGAATGGCGTCATCTGTTTCTGTTCCACGAATAAGCGTTCGTTCCTTGAAAAATAACACGTTTCAATATAAGTATATTTTTTTTAAATCATGTCTGTTTTTTTCACTCAGAAAATGTCACACGATATATTCTTCAAACTGAGCAATATTTTTTCTTTCTTTTTGTGATAGGTGGTGGGGTGCTTTCTTTCACCTTTTTTCGGCTTATTTGACAGAAACAAGAAATTATGCGTGTCTGAAAATAAATTTTTTCTGATCGATTGTTTTCCTTGCATGATTGTCTGAAAGAGTAATGGTATTCTGTGAATAATGTTCAACAATGTTGTCTCGAAGACCATTACGTGACTTAGAAAGTTTCCTATTTACTGCCGATGCCATCACGGGCGTGCGCTTGGGGGTGAGGCGTCGAACAGTTTATTTGCACCCCCGCCATTATTAACAGGTCATTTGTACTTATATAGTTATTTTTTTTTTTTTTGTATTCGCAGTTTTATATTGATATAATACATACAATTTAAAGTACGTGTCTTTTATTGAAACCCTAAACATTAATAAAATATTGATTCTCTGTCGAGGGTGGTTTTATGGATTATGTAAATATTTGGCATTAAATAAACGCGGATGTATGATTTATTATTTTAAGAATATGATTTCTATCTTACCAAAATTTATCGTTCTTGTTTAACAAAAGAAAATCATTTCAGTATTAAGCTTTAATAAAAGTTTTAGAAATGTATTTCCAATATGTTTTTTTTATTTTTTTATTTTATAAGTGATTGTTTTTATATGGCTTTTATAATTGAATTTCTTATTAAATCCGGGTTCTACCGATAAACAACTTCAGCATTTAAAGCAAAAGTTTGAGCCTAACTTAAACAGTGTGTAGGATAATTATACTTGGAATTAGAAAGCTATAACTGAAAATTCTGGTAAACGATATGAGGAAAGAATGTCAGGAGAATACAATACTCACATGATACATTGAAGGAAAGAGGAAAAAGGGATTAAACCAATTAATTATATTGCAATTTGAACGACACATTTTGTAATAGTAATTTGTCCAAAATTACCGAGAAAATCGTTTGTGCTTTCCATATCTGATGCTAACCTGCGGGAGAACAACTCATAGCTCCAAATCGGTTTCACGTTTCCCACGGACATGAAAAGAAACCAATATATTGTATTAATTTCTAGGTCTACTCTTATGAAATTTGGATCACTGTGTTGTGCTAGACATTATTATTCTCAACAGAATGCAACTTGGACGCTAATAAATATACCATTCAACGTTGAATATTACTGCCACATCTAGTGTGGTGCCTCTGATATATATCTTGAGATTCTAGACAATTCCCAACGAAGAATGTATAATGTCATAGTAGCTGACATGTCATCTCAGCTTCATCCACTTTCCCACTGTCGTAACGTCGCTTCCCTGTGTTTTTCGATAAATATTTTAATTTTTTTTACAGAAAGATCAGACTGAACAAGGCCCGCGAGCCACTCAAGGTAGAGAGTTATGTCAAAGAGCAGTTTATAGATATAGGAGGGAAAATTACGGATAACTCTAGAAATGAACAGGTTAACATTATAGTGATCGGAGAAACATCCTGTTGAGAGTCCCTTCCACAGAGCAGTAGTTCGAGTGGAACTTAATTTCAATGATCGAATATGGGGGGAATGCGGTTCCTTTGCAATAATAACAATTGTTCTCATGTAATTCCATATTAATACCTCGAAATCATGAATGTAAGCGTACTACTAGAATGGCAAGTAGGTATCATCATATTACTGTTGAAATAGCTCGATATAACCGTAAGTTATATTCGAATAGTTCCTTCTCTTTCACTTCTTACGCGTGAAACACACTTCTGACTACTTAATTTCCAGTTCTTCTTTTACTTCTTCTTCAGGATATAGACGATCATCGCTCTCCACTTCCTCCTATCTCATGTAGTTCTCAATATGTTTTACTCTTTTGCTACTTCTACCGAACCCTTTTCCGTCATCCAATTGCTTAAGCCCGCTAGGTATGTCACGCGTTGTTTTCCTTTGTTTTTCTTTCCCTCTATCCGCCCTATGAGTATCATATTCTCCAAGCCCTCCATTCTTATTACATCCTCTTCCTGATGTTAAGTATAAGATTCCTTCTTGTTTGTATCCTCTTCAAAACCTCATCGTTGCTCACATTTTTGGTTTATGGTATTCTTATCTTTCTGCAGAAGCTTACCTCCGTTCCCCCAAGACTCTTCTTCATCTTTGAGGAGACCGTCCAACCTTCGCTGCCGCAAAAGAGGATTGGTATCACGTAGCAGTTCAGTAATCTTTTTTTCTTTTTTTGTTTCCAATGAAATCATCCTATTTCATAATACTCTGCCTAGCTTTTGAAATGTGTCTTTGACCATCCCAACATGTACTCGTATCTCAGCGTCGCACTTAACGTCATCTGACAGAACACTTTCCAGATATTTAAATTTCGGCACCTTCTGGATTTTAGTGTCCCCAACCTGTAAATCATATTTCGGACTCATCTTTTTACTGATGACCATGCATTCTTTCTTCTTCTAGTTTTCGCTTAGTCCCTTTTTCTCGCTCTGTTTCGCTAAATTCTGTAGAAGATTTTGTAATTTTATTTTCGTTTCTGCTATAAACACTGTATCATCTGCGTATCTTATACTGTTAAGCTTGTGGCCGCCAATGATGAACCCTGGTAGGATTTCCAGTTCTCTCAGAATTGCCTCGATGTATAGGTTTAATAGAAGACACATCCTTGCTTTACGCTCTTTTCTATTTTTTGTATATGTTATGATTTCCGGTTACCTAGAATTAAAATGCAACGTTAGTCTTCATCTTCTAATTTTTAAATCTTGCCCTTTCATCTCAGTAACGTTTCCTAATCTTCTTTACTTTCAGTAATTCCTTGCGTCTTAGTGGAATAATTGCCTTGCTTCGAGTGAAATAAATAAGTACTAAAATTTGAAAGAATCCGGCATTTACCATTTCAATGGAATATTCCATGTGCTGTGTAAACACACTTCGTGAATAATAATATGCACAGAACATTTGGACAACGAAGATACCTAAAAGGAAAGAGTAACAGAGAAACTGACACTTAGTCAGAAAGAGACTGTTGAAATTTCTGGGCCACCTAATGGAAAAAAGTTTTAGAATATTTAACAGTGACTAATCGTAATAACGGTACGAAAGGCAGGGATAATGAGTTATATTATCACACTTGGCTCACGATTACATGACATTCAAATATTGCTTCTCTCATATCACGGACGTTAAGCAATGTTAAGCTTGTTGACTACCTAGACGAGTTGGGTATACCAGTTGTTGTAAGCTAGAATGTGCTGGTGGTGTACTAGCGGTTCTCAATGGGAAATCGGAGAGCTGAGTTCGAATTCTAGTCGGTTCAGTTACATGTAAGGACTCGCTAATACATTTGGGCGACCATAAATTGAATGAGAGCGATGATCGCCCATGCGGTTCATATACTAATACGCATTGGTCTCGGGTGGTAGGGTAATGGCTAATGCCCTCCCTGTAAATCTGAAGACGGTCTACGTCCAACAAAGCCCATTTACAGGATATGATGAAGAGATATAATACGAAATAGTTCTTTCAACGCTGATCTAAAGGGAATCAAATAATATATGAGATATGGTTAGTTTAATACTATATAAGACCACGGTTTTTGAACATACATTGAAGTTCAAATTCACTGGTTTTAGTCAGTTACATGACCAAATAGGGAGTTTTTTTTTGTGTGTGTGTGTGTGTAAGAATGTCACAATATCATATTGTTCAGCATGGCTAAATACAGAATCGTCTTGGGAGCATAATAAAATGCTGGGTTCTTAATAAGTCGGGTGGTAAACGTATCTGGCAATCTAATAAACGGTGAGATGGTAATAACCGTGGGGATTGGAAAAATGAGAAACTAAAAGATGAATTTATATAAATGAGTTGGTTTGGAATTGATTAAAAATCAGTCATTCAAATTATGACAAGACCTCGATAAAATAAAGCTAAAAATAAATTTCCATTAATGTCTCTAAGTAAATTGCTTTAAAAAAAAACTTAAATATTTCCATGCTGTCTTGCCAACGCTGCAATATAAATAAACGTCCATCAAAGATCAAATAAATAAATATGGGTGTTTATCTAACAAAGTCCGTAAAATATCTTAAAATGTGTTTTAAAAAATAGATAAAATATTTCGACAAAACAAAATTAGCGACGGATGGTCTCTCACCATATTATATTTCAAAATAAAACTTTCAAGCGGTCTTTGAACTGACAAAACAAACCTGAGAGGGGGGCGGAGGGCTTATAAATCACTAGTGAGGAAGAAAAAATACAAAATTGACGAGTGTAGTGGAAAACGTTGATTTGGCCTTAGAATGGCAATCAAATTTGTGTAGATTATTGTATCTCAAGTTTACATGAATAGGATTCCAATTAAGGATCTTTCCTTTTTACACAACTAAGCTATTCATAGTTTTGAGCAATTCAATGTGGTGTAATGGCAAACAAATTTGTCTAACTAGCTTCCGCCACCGCAAGGAAAGATGGATCCCTGTGCCGCGTCAGGAATTTTTTCTCGCCGGGGGTCGATCCTTCAAATCCATAAATCAACCATTCGCCCTTGCATGGAGTATTGCTGTCATATGTGGTCTGGAGCCACTTCTGTTTGTCTCAACGTCCTTGATAAAATTCGAGAGACGGTTATGCAATATAATTGGCCCTGATCTAACATCTCATCTGCAATAGCTCTCTCACAGACGTACCGTTGTCTCGCCCTGTCTTTTCTACAAATACTTTCAAGGTAACTGCTCCGATGAACTGCTTTCGCTGGTTCCCAGACTTCCTGAATTTAAGCGTTCAACTAGGCTGTCATCTCGCTCTCATCCTTACACTGTCGAAACTGTTAAATGTAGCCGTCTCTTCTGCTCCAATAGCTTCATGTCTCGCACTCCTCGCCAGTTGAACTCACTCTCCATTTCTTCTTTCCCTGGTAGCTATAATCTCCAACTATTCAAATCTAATGACAATCGATGTCTCCAGATGACTTGATCTATCTCCTATCCTTCTATTCATCCTTTCCTCTATCACACCGCTTTGCTCCCGCTCCACCTCTTTGTAAACCTTTGCGTGCTAGTGGCCTGCCCGCCTTGCTTGGAGTAAAATTCGTAAAAAATATCCAGTACAATTCACTAGTTTAATCGACCCCATTGCGTACGTCATACCTGCCGGCTTTGACCACATCTAAGCGTTGTTATGTTTTTAGTAATTTCACCACAAGCAAGCCGGGAATGCTACTAGTAGGCAGGGGTTACAGGGAATGAAAGAAAAGGAGATTATAGGGAGGGTTGAGGTACGGATAAAATATGAACGGGGATCAAGAATATAGAGAAAGGCGATTGACGCTGCATTTAAATCTTTGAAAATTTTTTATCAGGGAAGCAAATGAAAGGAAGTTCAGGAAATGCCAGAAAACATTGAGATATTTCAATAGTAAACAGGTGGGACCTAAATACCAATCTAGTAGTATGATTAAATTCATGTTGTCAGGCAACCAGGGAAAAAAGATCCTTCAGAGCAGTTGCATTGAATATATTTGTAGAAAAGACTGGGGGAAGCCACGTACACTTGAATGAGGATGTGACTGAAGTCGTGATGTCAAAATCAAGGTCGACTACATTACAGATGTTTATTTAGATTTTGTCAAGAACCGCGTGATAATTAGCAGGCGCACCATACCATATATGGCAACAGTATTCAATGCAGGGACGAATGATAAAGTTGTGAATTTGCTAGATGGATTCTGAAGAAAAAAATTTATAGCACGACACAGTGAGCAACTTTCCTTGCAGTAGATGCAGTTATCGATTGGATGTAATCGCTCTACTTATCAATAAACAACACCAAAACTATCTCCGTAGCTATTACTAATCGTAGTGTTGCGATAACTACCTACACACTTAACCAGCATTAGTTTAGTTATTAAACAGCTTTAGTAGATCCCATTAACAAGGATAGCACATTATTATACTAAGGTAAAGTGCAAGAATGAGATTCTTAAGCGTTGCTATTTGGTTGTCGCCATTACTTTAAATTCATGATCTTAGGGTTTTATTCCCCGCGTAAGCGCCGTGTTATGGGACATGTTGGTTTGGATGGAGTTCTTGTGGAGATTGCATCATGTGTTAGAGTAAATGGGTCGCGAGTCGGATTAGCTAGGTGTAGGTTAGACAGTTGTAGACTTGCTTTCCCCTACATTTTGTCTTCGGCCTTGTGCCAAAAAAGCATATTTTAAATAAACATTCTTGTGCTTATCTAAAACTAGAACTAAACCAGAGTATATCAAGACACAGCAGCGATCGAACTCACTATATTGGTTTTGAAATATGCCTTCTTTGTTCTATACTATTACTAACTCCTTTCTTTTAACACCCACAGTCTTGTTATTATTTCTGTTGTTAAGCGCATGCTTATTTAATTTGTTTAAAAATATATTCACCTTGTTTGAATATGACGTTATATGATAATGAAATATCCTCAGCATATTTTTAAATGTTTATGAATTGCTTTGTTCCCTAATAAACGTATGGAGACTTCTCATTAATATTTTCCCGACTACAGTGTAGGTTAAATTAACGATCGCAGAAAAGTTTCAACAAACATTATCTTGTGCCGAAGCAAGCAAACAAAGATGAAGTGTTTCAAAACGACAGCTGAATTAGCATAATTGCATATATTTTGATACGAAATTAAATATTTGCAGAATCATTTCGGAAATAATGCGAGAAAACGAAATTACGGATTCATATTGTCTTTATTGATTTTAAGGAAAGATAAACTGGCAGTTCATCAGCATTAGAACATCGTGTTCGCTTCTGTATGAGAGAGGGTTTAGTGTGGATCTATACCAGACTAGTAAATTTAATCCTGTTAAATAAATATCGGTTCTTTGTTAACGAAGAATAGAATACTGGCCTGTTATGTGAAATATGTCCTTCTTTACGGCAGCGAATGCTGGACGATTTCCTCAAAGATGAAGAAGAGACTCGAGGCATCGGAGATGTGATTCTACAGAAGGATGCTAAGGATGCCATGGACCGAGCGTGTGATCAACGATGAAGTCTTAGCGAGGATGCAAATAAAGAGGAGTCTTATACTTAACATCAAGAAGAGGCAGCTGCAGTTTCTGGGACTGAGGAATGAGACTGGAGAATATGATACTCACGGGTCGAATAGAGGGAGAGACAAGGGAAAAACGCGTGACATACCTAGCGGGCTTAAGTAAGGGGATGACAAAAAGTGGTATGGGGGAGGTGGCAGAGGGAAGGAAGTTGTTGAGAGGTGCAATGGATAGAGGGAGCTAGAGAGCTATGATCGCCTACGTGCTGAAAGGACACGACACATAGAAAGAAAGAAATATATATCGGCTCGGATTGATGAATTAGAGACCCGAGTTCGAATTCCTCTCGAGTGCATTACATTTATTTACGTGGGAAATATATGCACCGATCTCATCCCATTCAGTTCAATACAAGATATATTATTAAAGCCTCGTTTGGCAACCAGTCTAGAAAAAGAATCTTTGAATCCAAAGCAGCCGAAGGAAAGTTTGATTTCAAACTAGCCTGGATTGCAGGGATGTTTGACTCATGGAACACCACTGCTGCTCTGGCCGCATCTACGTTCTACGTCACTTGGAGTTCAGTTTTCGTGATCGTCAAATAACCAATTCAGTTGTCTCTGGCTGAACATGGAGTTAAATTATTATTGGCTGATCTGCATGCAGAGATAATTACTTCAATTTGGTATGGTGAAAAAGCTACAATATAATTTTGTGCCAAACCTCGGTGCCATCTGTAATAGATATAACGGTAAGAATGGGAGACACGGTGGAGTAATGGATAGCGGTTCGAATTCAACAATCCGAATGTACGGATTGAGTCGAATCCATTAAATTCACTTACGTGCAAATACCCTTGAGAAAGGTATGAATCCTCTTGGTCTTCTCCTCCAGCTATGGGAAAATAGCAGGACAGACCAAGTTCTATAGCCTTGGATGGCAACTGGTCTACCGAGGAGGAAATGGCGGCCTACTTCGGAAAAAAAAAATCAGACTCGTCAGACATGTATCGAAAGATACATAATCGGCTAAGCGTGTATCACGCATGGCACATAACTAATTAGTGAGAATACTTCAGAGTAAAAAGAAAAAAAAAACAACGGGGACACTAATTTCTGCAAAAACGAAATGTGTCATTTGAAAGAAATATTTGAAAAATAATAACCGTGCCGTAGCAAATACGAACCGAACTGTTTTGTTGAGATGATGGATTTGAAGTAAATAATTTAATTGGGTCGACATTTGCTGAGACAAACGTTTTCATTGGGACAGATTCGACATTTTTGGCCGAAACATTAGCATTACTCTCGTATGGAATTTATAAAATCATCCTCTAAAAATCTTTTTCATAAAATCTTTCGTTTAGAAGAATTTTTCAGGACTAGTTTTCTAAAACCCGCTAAAAAAACTTGTTCTATGTTTGATGGTGATTTCCTTTCTAGCCTTTTCTTTGAACCATTAAGCCCTCACCACGGCTTTAGCGGTAATAGAGAAAATGTAATCCCCACCCACCGATTGAACCGTGGTCAAACACTTGTAAATATTTTTACATCTACAGTAAAACATTACATACCTATTATTTGCGAATTTTGACTCAGCAGTTCAGGCAGAAGGGTTAACATTGTTCAGGAATGTAGCGTATTAAGGGTTAATGTATTGTGGAAAGTGAACATTTTCATGATATTATTTTATCTTCATATTACATGTGCTACAGGTTCAGTATCTGTCTATATTTCTGAGATGAGGTATTATGTACACTAATTATATTTCTGAGATGAGGTATTATGTACACTAATTATATTATTCAAACTATTATCCTCATCTTTGTCACCATATTTATTACAAGGTTTCAATGTTTGGCTATACAAATCTCTTGAGCCGATCAAGCATAGAAATGAATACAATATGGGAACAAGTAATGAGGAGTGCCAGAGAAAAGCGATAATAACAAAAAATTGAAATATGAGCTCTGATAAAAAAAAATATGTAAAGATAATAGCAAAAATTGCAATGCGAGCACTGGTAAAAAAAAATGGTTGCTGAAGACATTAGGTTTATAATACCCAGAAATTCATATACAGATGTCATCAAGGACAGATGGCGGAGTGGATAAAGGCGTTAGTTAGATCCAGTGACAGGATCCAAAGAGTGTGAGTTCAATACCCGGTTAAGGGGAATTAAGAGGAGATAACTGACATCCATTAAAACATGGCACATGGAATTAGAATGGTCTACCCCAGTGAGCGAAATAAAGGATTCAGCTTGATATTCTAAACATCTGAAGAAAGCCGGGGCGTACAACGGTCGAATCGTTGTAATAAATATGGCGACAAAAATGAGGACAATAGTCCGAATAATGTAAATAGTGCTACAGGTTTAATTGTTACTTTTCTGGAATGTCTGTATATATTTAATCAGATTACACGAGCAAAAAACATGGCAATCCAGTTTCAAATCGTGGGCTATCCTACTATCTTAATAATGACGCGTTGGAGCAGTTTAATTTTTCTCTTTATTTAGAAAATCAACATTGCATTCGGTGTGAAAGCTGACGTTTAATGTCGGAAAGACTGATAATAATAAGATCGACAGCTTTTAGCATTTTTTGAGCATTTAAATATCGTTTGAGAAAATGTACAGACATTTCCACAGGATTTTCCTTACAAATTGACTTCAAAATTTTACTATTTCAAGAATAAACCCAAACAAATTAAATATATTTTGTATTAGATAAATTGAATAGAATTTTATATTCAAATCAGAATTCTAATTAAGAATCACCACATGCAAAATGTGCATTTTCTTTAAGGTATATGATGAGTAAAAATTGTGTGCAAACTTTGTAAAAGATTACAAAAACGGCAACTCAATGAATAAGATTTATTAGATAATTTGTTAGATCATAATTAATTAAAAAAACAAAAAAAACAATGTTAATCTATATAGCGCCATAATACTACTGAGCACAAATTATAAGACAAAATGTTTCAAATTTGCATTTTTTAGCGAAAATCATATTATTGCACTGTATAGCATTGCATCATAATATAGTTAAAATTTTCAGTATAATTTTTCTTTGAATTAAATGAATGTTTTATTTATTTGCACAAACGGTTTTGTAATAGCACGTCTTACTTCTTGTCCATATAAAATTTGTAAAGCTTCATGTAATTATAAAGTTTATAAGGCTGATTTATAAGGCTTTCACTGATCACAGTAATAAAATTCCAACGCTACGATTTTGAACCTAGCTGTCAATCTTACATGGTAGTCCTGTTGAACGTCTTCAAGTGGTATCTTTTATTGCCTAAAGTGATTCCTTTGTGATTCTCCAACGACTGTCCATAAGCTCTGATGACGAATAGTCCTCTCTAAAACATACAGTTGTCAATCGCTAGAAGCCACCAATAACCTGAGAAAGCTGTTGATACAACTGATAGTTCAGATATTTCTGAACATTTTGGATTTCATGCATGGCAAACATATTGTTGCGGTTCGTGTCAACACTGACGTCATTTCTTCCACTCAAACGCCACCTTATAGACTGTACCTACAAAGGACAATATCTGCTTTCATATTCGCTTCATTATACGAAAGTGATGCGGTTGCATCGATTCTAGGAGATGATTAGATGAAAGCCCGCTGAATCCTTGGATCTAAAGGATTCTGTCGGTGGGATGAGTGTTCCCTCATCAGACTTATTGCGACCAACTACTATTATATCCAAAACATAGGAACTGTAATCCATCATTGCCAGAATTTCACGCCCATGGAGTTTTCTGGCCGCTTGCTTACCATCTTGGGACAAGATCCCTATTTCGTTACTTTATCCTTTTTTGAAAATACATACTAATATGTGTTTTAAACAGCAATCATGTGTGACTTTTGATGCATTCCTATCTCCCGTGGTATCACCAGTACCAACTCCATGTATCTTTGAGCGCGTGAAGCATGTTCACAATGGCATTGAGCGAGTGAAGCATGCGGGTTTAGACAAAAAGCACATTTCTTCGAAACTTCTGGGCTGGCGCTACAGTCATAAATGAAGAACATTACCAAATGACAAAAACCATATAACTTGAGGACTATCAAAAAAGACAAAGACTAAAATGGATATCACATATAAGATATAGAGAAAATAATAATATAATCAAGTTGTTGACGTTCCATATTTCTTCTAATAAAAAACGGCTAGAAATGAAGTATCCAACGATACTGGAAAGAGCAATAACAGCTACTGGAGATGAGAAACGTTTTTTCTTGAAAAAAAAATTCAATAGAAATATTTCATGAATTCAACCGACTTGTTCATCGGTTAATGACTGCAGAATATTTCTTGATAAGGGCCCGGCTAATATATTAGGTTGGTGCAAAAATAATGACGTAATACTGTCGTTTTTTTGACGTATTTTTTAACGTCAAAAACGACATTATTACGTCATTATTTTTGCACCAACCTAATGACAACTGCCCTTACTCCAAACGGGCCGAGTAAAAGATATATGGTACAAGAATTCAACAAAGAATACATTCAAATATATTCTACAACAGAACTTAAAATTTTACAGCATTACAAACAAAAAAAAACAAAAAATTATCACTCCACCAACAATCAGAGAAATGAATACGATGTAAACAAGACATCTAGCGTATCACGGATATTGGTATCATCTCTATAACACAAAATCGATTTCTTCGCTGGTGTGGTGTCATACAACTTCTTTTTTTATATATGAGGTAATGTGGAACGTCAACAACTTGATTATACTATTATTCTCTCTTCGAGTTAAATGTGATATCCATTTTAGTTGTTGCAGCTGTTGATAGTCCTCAAGTTATGCGGTTTCTGTTAGTTTCATTACTATCTTTTGTCCGTTTTACACAAAGTGGGGGGGTAGCTATCTGATTTGCCTTTAGGAAAGCAACACAAATGTTAATTCGTTTATTTACATTTTTTTAAAGCAAGATTTACTTTGTAAAAGTTCACAGTTTAGGCTTACGGTCAAATCATGATGAAACACCAGACCTTGTACCATCAACGAAGTTAAGCAACGTCTACTCAGCGACTAGATCGGTGATGGTTTGTGAATACCAGTTGCTTTGATGTGCGGGTGATGTAATGCATAAACGCTCGCGATTCATAATCCGAGATCGGAGACCCAATTTCAGTTGGGTTTGTTACAATCACTTACCCGCATATATATATATATATATATATATATATATATATATATATATATATATATATATATATCGTCTAAATTACGCAAAAATTAAAGTAATACTGGTCTTCGCATTTTTAACAGACATATTACACAAAAGTATCTTGAAATAGTATAGAGTATATTCATTCAATAAAATCGCCATCAGCTTCAATCACGGTCTCCAGACAACTTCTGGATCTCCTTCAGCTCTTCTGGACGGTCTCCTTGTTTAAGTGTGTCTCTAGCTAAGCTGCAATCCACACATCAAGGGGGTTGGAGTCTAGTGAGTTAGGTGGCCAGATGTTAGCGGTGATGTGATCGCAGAAATTGTCTGAAAGCCATAATTAAAATTTCCGTCTTGTTTGACATGATGCAAATTCCTGTTGCCAGATATAGTATCTTCCCGCAGTCACTCTCTTGACCCAGGGCAAAATAAAAAAAACGCTATGACGCTGACTCGATATATCATTAAACTCTTTCCGAATCCTCAGATTGACACCAAAACATTCTAAAATATTCGTATTAGATTTTCTGTCGCGAATGCCTAGCAATACATCATGCGGTTTCCATATTTCTGGTGGAGTCAATTGCGTCCTGGTGCGCATTTTCTCACAGACTGTGCCCATGTGACCCTACTAAATGTGCAGTCGACAAAGCCAAAACAAACGAGCGAGTGTGTGTGAAAATTAAAATATAATATGGTGACAAATTGCTCATCGCACTCTGTGTCATCGTGCATATATATCGCTGGCTTTTCTGTGGTTGTCTTAGGAGGCATTTAAGGCAAGCAGGCTTTGTGATAGAATGCTCAACATCGATGATACAGATAGAGCAATTTATAGAATTAATATGAAAAATTTGTTTTCATTTTAATCATGCTTATTTCGAATATTTCTGGATACATAGATGTGGGCACTCGTCGGAAAGAAGTTGAATTATTGATATTTCTCGATAAAAATTCAAAAATTTCGAGAAATATCAACTGTTTAATTCCGCTCCTACAAGTCACCACGAAACCTCGTATTAGGCATGATTTAAGTGAAAAATATATTAATTTTCTTTTCCCACTCTCTCTATCTATCGATATATATATATATATATATATATATATATATATATATATATATATATATATATATATAGACATTTTTTATGTATATACGTTCTTTTTATAGATAAAATATTTAAGTAAATGCTCTGTTTGCAATAAACTATAATGTTTGTACCTATGTATTTGTATCTATAAAAAGAACATATAAAGATAATGAAAAATATCTTAAAATAATTGTCGAACTTTGTCCATTTCATTATACTTGTAAAACTTGGGATGCCCCATGCTCTTTATGTCTACATGAAAAACTACACATTATTAAGTTTCTAAATAATAAAAATCTATTAAACAATAGACAGGAGTTAACGGTTTTTTTCCGACATCATCAAATTTTTGCATTGAATAATTAGCATAAAAACAAACAAACAATAAAATAATTTTTAAATTCCATAGTCCTAATAAATAGTTTAAATGCCCTACAAAAATATAACCCTTTATGAATTCGTCAAAAAACAAATGTTAGCGTTTTAAGACAGTTTTTATATACACAAAACCCTTTCAGAAAAAAATAAAAAATAAAATAAAAAAATTAATAAATCTTCATAGATGCTTAACCAGACTAGAAGATGTCATCTTCCGCTTTAAATTTAGACACCCCAACCTTAGCCTGACTTGACATCTGTGAATTTAACTGAGATATTGATACAAATTATTAACACCTTACGCCCCTTTTCTTTAAACAATTGCTCTAGCCGTTACCATAGAAATGTTGATTTCAATAATGAATATGCTTATAAAACGCGTAAACTTCAGAAATAAGTTATTCCAAAAAGATTTCTCTTGAAGATGGAACAGAACTTAGTACTTTAATTCAATTTAATTCAAGTATATTGAAGTTTTCGGCTCTTGTTTTGAAACATGAGAACTCTTATGTAGCGCGTTGGAATCATATATTTAATTATATATATATATATATATATATATATATATATATATATATATATATATATATATATTAGGTTGGTGCAAAAATAATTTCGTTTTCTAACATATGTTACTATGTGAGAAAACGAAATTATTTTTGCACCAACCTAATATATATATATATATTCAGTTATATAATAATAAGTAGTATCGATATGAGTGTGTAGGCCTGGGTTTCAAGTTTTTGCGATCATCAAACAAACTGCTCTATTTTTTTAAAATTTGGATCCATTTATGCTTCTTTTACTATGTATGATGGTGGAAGGGGAATCTACTTCTGTATTCGTTTGGTGTGACACACTCATACACATAGATACACATATATACCGGTGTACGCATTTTAGTTTACACAGACACATCCATATATGCAGTCCGAGAATAAGTGCGGATGCATAATCATTCGTTCGTGCACACATACATACGCATTTGTAATTCTATTTCGGTGTCGAGACCGTAGCTTTGATATATGAAGCTATGATTCGTTCAAAAGGGAATGGGTATGGCTGTTTTTGACGCTTTTCAGATCTACCGCCTGCGACGGCAGAGAAGCTTTCATTTCCTCACACACACATACACACATGTAATTGCGCACATACACACTTATTGGCCTCGCACATCTGCCTAATCGACCCTGCAAAAAACCAAATAGAGAATATCAGTAAAAACATTCGAAAATATGTACACTAAATTCAGGAAAAACACTGCGACCTAACCAATGGAAAAATACAAAAGACATTACAGACTCGTTCGGAGGAATACAAAACAAAAGCAAACCCACCTTCATCCAGTATGATATAATAAATTTTTACCCCTCCGTCACAGAAAACATATTAAACACAGTTATACAACTAGCACAAAAGCGTGTATAAATCATGAATGTTGAAACAAAAAAATAACTGCGGGGAATCCCTGTTGTTCCACAACAACGAACCGTGGTAAAAAAAATAAATAAACAAAGAATATAGCGGCCTGTTTGACGTAACAATGGGAAGCTATGTCGGATCCTAAACCTACGATCTGGTAAAGTTCCTTAGCCTTTCATACCGAGCAAAAAGAAAAAAAAAGACACAGGGCTATATAAAGACGACGGCCTAATTTTAATAAGAGAACCCAATGGTCCCAAAATAGATTTGGGAAAAAAGATTTTAAACGTTCTAAAAACGATTGGATTCAAAATAGAAATAAATACAAAAACAAGAAGAGTATACTTCTGAGACGTCACCCTCAGCCTGGACAAAAAAACCTAAGAACCATATATTAGGTTGGTGCAAAAATAATGTCATTTTCTCACATATGTTACTACGTGAGAAAACGACATTATTTTTGCATCCACCAAATAAAAAGTGTAATGACACTCCTAGATACATACACAAAACCTCCAGCCATCTACCTTGAATCATCAAGCACATACCCAAATCCATCAACCCCAGGCTATCAGACAACTCATCGAACATAGAAATTTTTAACGACAAAAACTCTATATATCAATGGACTAAAGAAAACGTATACAAAAATCAGATGGAATACATACCATCACAAAACAAAACAAAAAACAGGAAAATAAATATATTTTGGCTTAAACCAACAAAGAAGAGAACCGTCTGAACAAACACCGGGAAAACACTCCTAAATCTAATACAAAATCAGTTCCCGTAACAAACTCCTTAGCAAACATATTTAACAAAAACACCGTAAAAATTAATTACAGTTGCATTAAAAACATAACAAAAATAATAAAAAGCCAGAAAAATATTTTGCAATAGTTTAATCAAAGACTCCCAGTGCAACTGCAGAGACAAAACTACATGCCCACTATAAGGAAATTACCTACAAATGAACATAATATACAAAGTTAATGTAAACACTACAATTTACTGCATTGGCGCCACGGAAGGAACACTCAAGCAAAGAAAATACACCCACAACCTCTCATTCTCAAAAAAAAAAAAAAAAAACATCAAATATCCATATGTCAACAAAAAGATAGAAACGTCATACGAAAAATATGCTGAGAAATCATGAAACCCACACCTGCCTACAATAACATATCAAATAATTGTCTTCTTTTTCTACGCGAATCTCACAAACTCAACAAAAGGAAATCCAAAACCAAAGATCAGGAAGATATTTCAAAATAAATATCTACTACCACAGTTCATACCAAACGGGTAACACCTACAACGAAACTGAACACAGCCAGAAATGAAACTACCAGACGAAAATGGTAGAACACTTAACCGCAAGATCACCGAAACCACCAAAACACAACCACCAAACCTACTAATACAGCCACCACTATAAAAATCAAAAGTATTCGATAGGACTATCAACACCGTTACTCTGCCATCACTACCATCTCTCCTACCACTCTCTAAAGAACAATCACTTCATGACTATCCCCACTACGATTTGTACTGCTTTTTAGCACTGTAATTGTCTTATTATTATAATTGTTTTATTATCGTAATTATCATTATCTGTATTATTATCATCATCATTATCATGGTTACCACAATTATCATAATTACGATTGTCATTATTGCCCCCTTATAGATAGATAGATAGATAGATAGATAAAATCCGATGTTATTTCTATAAACTAATCGTTATTTTTAGCCAGTCAATGTTTTTGAGATGTTGTGTGCGTTTATTTTTTCAATTTAAGAAAATATTTTAAATTTTGAAGTTAGTCGTGAGATCCTACAAATGAGAAACCGTACATTCCAACATTAATCAAAACTGCATTTCTTTTTTCGTTAGTGAAACCGCTTCTATAGTCAGGACGTACCGTGACAAAATCCCCTGACACCATCTTGATTGAGCAAAAGTTAATTTATCTATTTTAAGAAATATCTATTTATCTCCGAATCTATATCTCTAATCTTTATTTTATGTAAACAGCTGTGATTTTTAATGTTTTATTTGATCAGTCATTATTTCTTATTGCTACAATCTTTAGTTTTAGTGTCTAAACCTGTTTGAGTTTCTGTTGTAGCATACCTACAGACGAGTAGTAAACACTGTTTGTTGGTCTGCAGTTGGAGATTCGACTCCAGCTGCGTTGGTCAAACACTTTGCTTCTGGACAGAGATAAGCCACAAACGAGGCTACGTGGAAGAACAGAGTTTCGTCACTTGAAACAGCTACCTGACTCCATTTTATACGGGACCAACGGGGAAATTTTGGCCGAGGCTACGGGCTCGGATACCCCACATTTAAGTCGGCCTTGTCCCACATCTGACCACCTGGGGCGGTTGGTAGATATTTAGCCGTTGAAGATTCATTGTAGAATTCACTTGACTCATTTCCTTAGTTGACTATTTTTACGTGCTGCTGGCGAATCTGACATTCTTCTAAGTATTATCGTTCATTATCAATCTTCGTGTGATTATTCTATTCAGCAAACTACCCCAGGTTACATCGATGTTTTTTTTTTATTATTATTATATTTTTTTTTTATTTTTTGTTGAAACAATGAAATTAATATCTTCCTTCCTATGTCAAGAAGATCAATTAAGAAAATAATTGCAGCATTACTAATATTAATATTTCCGGAACAAAAATCAAGTTTGCTATACGTAGCAGTGTAGACTTGTTTGGCAGCTAGTATAGAAGAGAGGAAACTGTGAATTACAAACCGTATATAATGAAGCTAGATACCACTCCATTCTCTTTCTAAAATTATCATGTGAATTCAAATTAATATGTAACGGAAGATGTGGACATCCACAACTACTTTAAAAACAAGAACGATTAAAGTACTAAATCACACTGCAGTTATTCGTTAAAAAGAGCATTTTGCATTTAAAACTTTAATTTTAAACTGTTTTAACAATAAAAATTTAAGAAGTGTTTTACGATTATTATCGTAACATGAAATTCTTCATATTACATATACATTAAATTTATAATCAAGTCGTCATTAACGGATATGCCAATCATCTTACTTAGTTTTACATAGGAAATTACCAGACTGGCTGGACCCACGAATTTAATATTATTCGCTGAGATTTGAATATTTAGGCAGTATAATGACTTAAAATGCAAAATACAAGTGAAAAAAAAAACAAAAAAAAAACGCGTGTGCTTTCAACAAAAAGGTCGACAGTGAAGGAAGAAATAATTATTTTTCTTTTTTTTTACCAAAGAAATCATTAATTTTGTCACGACGTTTCATTGAAGGTTAGAATCAAGCCCAAGAAAAATAAATTCATTGCTAAGTTAATCGAAGAATAGGAGGTGTTCCACCATCTATGATATCAGATTCTTACTTTACTTCGCACTTCTTAGTTTGGCATGAGTTTAATTTAATACACCATTTCCTTACGCTGGTGAATCGGTCAAAACCCAGGGAATAAAATCAGGTTATTTCAAAGCTTCTTCAGCCTCATGTCGGGGGTAAAAGAAAGTAGTTTGTAGATTTACCACAATGATCATGCAAGATTAAATAAAATGATTTCAAATAGGTTACTTTGTAACGTTAACTTGGCAGAAAAAAATGATAATAAATTTTAAGAAGTTAGAACTTTCATTCATTACCATGTCTTTTCAGGATGTTGGGAATGATGACACTCCACAATTTTATTTCATTTGTATGTCTTAGTATTTTTTTTCTTTTAGCCATATATATATATATATATATATATATATATATAAGGGAAATGTATAACAAAGTGTAAAATTCTGTGTGGCTTAAAGTCATATTTTTAATGATGGAATGATGTATGTGCATGAAAGTGGAGGGGAAAAATAATTATGCACATTTGAGCTACGGTAACCTATGTTTTATTTTTTTTTATAGATAGAACAAATTCTATCCTATTTTTCCATACACACACACACACACACACACACGCACACGCACACACACACACACACATATATATATATATATATATATATATATATATATATATATATATATATATATATGTAGCTTTCAATTGATGCCGAGACAAGATTTAGGAGACCTAAACAAGCTTTAGCAGACTTAATCTTTGTTCCAGCATTCAGTTACTTAAGCTCGCTAGAATAATTCGTTGCATTCCTGTCCATGTTGTCTTCAATCTCGTCTGTCAAACTTTCCATGCCTCCTTTTTTCATTATATGCCTTCTTCCTGATGAAGTGTTTTTTTATGCCATTTAATGTAAAACTTCATCGTTGCTCAAACGTTCGGTCCAATATATCCTCTTCATCCTTCTGTAGAACCAGATTTCTTATACGTCAACTCACTTCTTCATATGTAAATATATTGTAAATTGAAGAATAATACGAAAATAATTTTTAAATCTTTTCTTCACAGCGTTACGTCAAGAAAAATATTCTGATGCGATTAGGAACTCTGATGCTGGATTTTCAGGTAGAAAAAATTGCATCGTTATCATATCGTTGTGACGTTTTTGATATGGGGTCAGTTTAGGTTCAGAAATATACTTAGCTGCAATCATTGGAACAACCTCGCGAACACGTCCCATATCCTCCAATTAACATCCGTGTCTGCAACTTTGCTCCCTGTTAACTGGGGAAATGACAAGCACGCTACAGTGTTTACGATCAGCAAAGTTCCTTCGTTATCATTTTACGAGGCTTCACATTAAATATACTAGGTTTAAGTTTACAAGTTCCAGAGCGCCAATAACAACTGTATTCATCAGGACACAGTGTTTGATACCAGCAAGCTAAACTTTAATTTGATTAAAATATCTAGGAAGTATTTTGACAGAGGACAACTGCAACGCTAAGATCCGAAGGCATATTAGGATGACCAAAGACGCATTCCAAAAGCTAGGCAGAGTATTATAAGACAGGAGGATTTATTTGGTAACAAAGCAAAGACTACTGAGCTGCTACGTGACATCTGTTCTCCTTTACGTCAACAAATGTTGGATGGTCTTCTCAAAGATGAAGAAGAGATTCGAGGCAAGGGAGGTATGGTTCTACAGTAGGATGCTAAAGATATCATGGACCGAGCGTGTGAGCAACGATGAGGTTTTGGAGAAGATGTAAACAAGAATGCAGCTTGTAATTAACATCAAGAAGAAACAGCTGAAATTTCTGGGTCACGTAACGAGAAAGGAGGGTTTGGAGAATCTGATACTCACAGGTCGAACAGAGGGAAAGCGGGACAAGGGAATGAAACGCATGACATACCTAGCGGGCTTAAGCAAGTGGATGACACAACATGACCTTTGGGAAGTAGCAAAGGACAAACTTATTGAGAGCTACAAGGGATAGGGGGAAGTGGAGAGACATGATCGTCAACGCCCTTAAAGGACACGGCATATAAAAAGAAAAGAAAATCTCGATGAGATATCCATATATATGGTCATCGGATCGAGAAGTATCTCTCCCCGGAGATTAAATAATCAGTGCAGATCCGAATTGCCTGATGATTTTCCCGGTCGACAGGCACCAGATGAAGGATGAAACGCACAGCTCTGTCATAATAATGTTAACGATATAGACAATAATTCGTATGAAATTAATCGTTCAATACTAATTTTTAAGGAATTTAGTTAGATTTGAACTCACTAAACAAGGAAGTTGTTTTGGAAAACTTGTACTAAACGAGGAATTGTATCGTACTTAAAAAGTTTTAGAAGTTTTAGTACGCGTCCAAATATTAAATGAACCGACGTGCTGCCTGTTATAAAGCTGCATCATTTTAACTGACTCCTTTGACTCAATAATTACACTGGATTGTATTTTCTGAGTGTAAATTCAGTCAGTCGGTTATGTGCCATGCATGATACAGGCTTATGCGATCATGTATCTTTCGATATATCACGTGTGCGTGCGTGCGTGCGTGCGTGTGTGTGTGTGTGTGTGTCTGTGTGTGTGAACGTAATCCAAAACCAAAGTGACACAGAAATTTACCGTCACTATTAGTTTCACTTCCAAAGCTATCCTCAGACTGTTCTTTGCGATGGAAATTAATACCGACGGTGAAGTCCAATGTTTCGTCGTGTTTGGAATGTTTTCGCTCCTCTACCTGGATTGGATTTTTCGTTTTCATAATTGCTTGTCAGATCTGCCGAACTCAATGTTTTTTGCTGAGGTTAGGAGATTAAGGCTACATTTTCGTTCATAATAAACCGTTGAAACGTTACACATCAGTTATGTGCTATGTGGGATACGTGCGTAGATCTACATGTTTCTTTCAATACATGACTGACGAGGCAGACTTTTTTCTCTACAGTAGGTTGCAATTTCATTCTCCGGTAGACCAGCTGCCATCCAAGGCCAGGTTAGTCCTGCTATTTACCCATAGTTGTTGGGAGAAGAGGAGGATTCATACCTTTCCCAAGCGTATTAGCATATAAGTGAATGTAATTGATTCCACTGGAATTCGAACTCGGCTATCCGATTCCTCTATCCGAGCCGCATTACTCCACCGTGCTTTTAAATTACACTTGCTAAAAGATAACAGAAAGAGGGAATATATTCCTGACAGACAAAATGGGGAAAATAGTATGATGGGGACATTGTTATATAAGCATTTTTAAATATAGTTTATTTTAAAACGACATTGGATCCATTCCCTGCTGGAAGTGATTCAGGTCATGAAATTCCAGATTCCCGAATTTAAATTAATATCCATCAACAACACCGTTGTTCTTTTGCAGTAACACAATATATATTGTGTTCTCCACATGAAATATCAAAGAATATTTTGCGGTCGGTGTCATCTCAGGACAAGTAAGACAAAGGTGCACGAAAATCTGACTGAGAAATGGATTTAAAAGAAGCCAACTGCAGGTCGGGAAGATATGTGCACATACACAAACAAGGAAGATAATCCAGCTGAGCTTACAAGATACACACACAAGACGACATTATAATAGGAGGTTATTTAAGTTATCCCTCACATCATCCCAAGAAAAGGATCGAATTTTTGCAGGAAAACCCGAAACCACATACCTCTGGGTGTAGAAATGAATAAGCAATTATTTTACGTATGAAAATGTTCGTCTAGCATTCATCACTGACATTATTAAGACTGCGAGAATATAAAGCGTTTTCGGCCACGGGACAAGTTTAAAGGATAATTTACTAAATTTAATCTGGCACAAGGTCATTTTGCTGAATCATCCAAAGAGAATTGATCCCACTAAGCCAATAAAATATATTTGTAGGAGAAGCTTGCTTACATTGACGCTACAGCAGGTGTCTCTGTTCTTTGATATACGGTGAGCATGATTCCATTAAAAGGTTTATTTCCCGGTTTGTCTACATATTTGACTTTTCGTAATTTCCATGCTTCATATTTGATGGCTTCGACTTTTTATTAAGTTTGGTTTAGTTATTCCGTCGTTTTTTTTTTGTTTTTTTTTTTTCATTTTATCTGCTCTATGTGATTTTCGTTTGGTCGTTCTCTGCTTTCTTCCTTCATTTCCAAATCAAGTTTTAATTCAAATGAAATTCATTGCTATTTTTGGTTAATCTACCTATCTCTCTCTCTCTCTCTCTCATTCTCTCTCTCTCTCTCTATATATATATATATATATATATATATCTTTGCTCGCATGCTGTTACTCTGAGTTTCTTTCTTTCTTTCATTAGTTTATTCTACTTTAAGTTATCTATCTATTCCTGATTATTTTTTCTTTTTTTCTTTTTATTTGTATGATCGTCTTTGGGCTTTAAAATATCTATATAGACGTGTTCTTTCCTTCCTTTTTTCTATCTATCTAACCCGCTTTTTCTTTCTTTTATTTATCTGATCATTGATTTTTCATCTATGGCCGATTGAATTTTCTTTCTTTCTTTCTTTCTTATATATATATATATATATATATATATATATATATATATATATATATATATATACACACACACACACACATATATATATATATATTTATATATATGTATGCATGTATGTATGTATGTATCTGTCTGTGTTTATATGTCCGAATGATTTTTCTAATCTATCTATCTATCTATCTATCTATCTATCAACGATTGTTCATTATTTCTTTCTTTCTGTGAACAGACTACTATTAGTTTTACTATATCTTGCATCTTTCACGAGTATTTCATTTTTTCTTTCTTTCTTTTTTTCTTTATTTATTTACTGCTTATTCCGCTTTAATCTATCTATCTATCTATCTATCTATCTATCTATCTTCGTGTTATCTTTGTTCTAATCTGTCATTCGTATTTCTAATTTAACTTTCTATATTATTTTCTCTTTTTTTATGTCAATTCCGAATCCTGTGAATCTTTTCCCCCCTTTTCCACAGAACCACCCCACCTTCTCTGTTTCAACAATCGAAGAAATATCAGATTCCAATAATTAACTGTAGCACTCGTCTTCTGGTAGACAATCACAGAATTCAACATTTGAACGTTTGACATGGAAACCGAGCACAAAAAATAATCGGAAAAATATGAACAAATTAACGACATAAGTCAAAAATCCATTCATTCCTCGATGAGGCAGAATTCTATAAATTATTCTGAGAACGCCATCTACATCGTCAATCACACGAATATACTTTTAGCAGTTAGATAGTTAGATTGGAACAAACAAAGATAGATAGATAAATATGAACAGACTGAAATAGATAGATATTAGGTTGGTGCAAAAATAATGTCGTTTTCTCACATAGTAATATATGTGAGAAAACGATATTATTTTTGCACTAACCTAATAGATAGATAGATAGATAGATAGATAGCAACATATTTGGAAACGATATGACAGAAAGACAAACAGAATTGCATATAGATAAAGAATGTTTAATATTAAGCAAGAATATAGATTATAAAGAAAATTACGATTACAAGCCTACACGTCACAGATGACTGCTGTCCTGGCCATCAACACTTACATTCAATCTAAATCATTGTTTCTTCTCGAATGGCTTTTTATATATATATATATATATATATATATATATATATATATATATATATATATATATATATATATATATATATATATATATATATATATATATATATATATATATATATATATATATATATATATATATATATATATATATATATATATATATATATATATATATATATATATATATATATAAGGTTGGTGCAAAAATAATGTCGTTTTCTCACATAGTAACATATATGAGAAAACGACATTATTTTTGCACCAACCTAATATATATATATATATATATATAATGTCATCCACAGACAGACTGTTTCGCTGTATCACAGCTCATCAGTGCGGCTAGACATCCGGTTGCCTCTAGCTAGGATCGAAACCCGACTGAATTG